>JACGZH010000010.1:0-600000 GCA_014706385.1 Phaffia rhodozyma | reverse complement strand
GGTTTCGTTGTAAATTGTCGAGAGCGTTGAGCGCATGGGTGAGGACATTGAAGAACTGAGATGGAAGATTGTTGAAATGGAATGTTTGTGAGTCAAGACATCCCTCGAAGGTTTAATACGGAAACAAAACTACGGGCGTCCCAACTCACCTCTAAATCAGAAGCCAGCTCGATGTACAGTTCTTTCTGCGGCGGTCTATTGAAATCAAATTTCAAAGAAAAAGACACAGAGAAAGACCCGAAAGATCGACATGTTAGGAACGACAAACAGCGCAAGCAGGATAAGCTCAAGATATGAACTAACGCGACTCTTTCCGACAAGATCTTGCCGTCGACTTGATGAGACAATCCGTTGGTTATCACGGATGGTTCCCTAGCCCCACCACCATCCAGCTCGAACGAATCTTCGTCCTCGACCGGTTTGCCAGCTCCCCCGTACTTTAGCATTCCCTCTGGAGTAGCCGGTTGGATGGCTAACAGAGGCACGCATAATCCTGGTGAACTACCGATGACAGAAGTGAATCCGGGAGGAACGACTTCGCTACCATCTCCGTCCTCATCATCCTCTTCATTCTCCTCGTCTTCTTCGTTGTCCGCCTCGCAAATCCCATCGTCTTCTTTCGTAAGTGTTGCCGACGACGACGATGACGATGATGATGACGCCACGTTAGCAGTTTCGGTCGATTTCTTATCGCCACGACTGGTACCTCTGCGAATCCCAGCATCTAGGAAACCTTGTTCCGAGCCTTCTCTGAGCGCCCAGATCGGAGACTGAACAACGGTTCTCCCACTGATTGCTCCTTCTCTTCCCCCTCCTCCTCCTCCTCCTGTTAGTCGACCACCTCGCGCTTTTCCTCTTCCACGTGCGGTAGCAAACAGGTCCCTAGGCGTGCTCGCCATCAGAGGTTCCCTCGGTCCGTCGTCTACTCCTGGCGTGGGATCATTCGAGGATATCTCGGAAGTTGCTTCTGATTGGACATCCCAGTCGTCTAAGTGAATCTGAGCCAGGCGCCGATTAAATACTGGCTGCGCGAACTGAGCGTCTAGATTCGAAGGCACCGGCGAAGAAGAGGAAAGGGAAGGAGAAGCTTGAGGGGATTGGGCATTACTGGGGCGAGAGTCATCATCAGTGGGTAGAGCATGATGGATAGACGACGGAGACCAGTGCATTGGGGCTGGAGAGGAGTCTAGTATTCGTGGGAGGGAGGATGGAGAGGGTGAGTGAGAAGTATCGAGTGAGGAATCCAAAGATTTTCGACGAATGGACGTGGCAGAATTATGTAATGGAACTAATCGAAGTCGAGGAATAGGATGATTTGTTGAGCCTGAGAGACACATTCGAGTAGGTGCCCATGCGTAATCATGTCAGTCCCCAATAGTCTACAAGATAGTGATAATATCCAGACAAATAGATGATGAAACCTCTGAAACAAAATGACTGACCACCAATCTCGTACTCGGCCATGAATCCTCCTCTGACGGCCACGCTCTCCCTCCGGACCTTTCTCTCATTCCGAGTCCTGATTCTCTTGTGCGCGAGCTCTGCTTCGGCCTCTTCCTGGCCGACGGCAAAGTCATCCTCCTCCGACTCTCCTGGGCTGACACCTTCTCCTCGGACTTTGACTCTGAACCTCTTGCCGGTATCATCCAGCCAGGTCTGTACAGCTCTCTTGTGAGCACCATCATCATCCGAAATCTGCGCATTCGACTCTTTTCCTTTCTCTGCCGAGGAGAAACTGGCGTTCAAGTAGCGGCTGTTACTCTCATCTCTGTCGTCATCCTCATCCTCATCGGATGACTCGGCGAGAAATTCAAGTTCGATCTCGGAGTGGTCGACTGAGGAGGATTGATCGAGGTGGCGACCGGTACTACCCTCCGATGGAGATTCAGACGGGTGAACGAACAGAGAGGATGAGCGTTGTTTGTGTTGATCAACAGAGAGAACGGGCGGGATCAATTTGTCGGTCGGAGCCGGGATAGGTGGATGAAGAAGCCTGTTCAGCACAACAGGATTGAGTCCCAACGACGTGAGCTCGTTTGAGACCTTTTTGATAAGTTTCTTGAGCTATCAAGTTGGGTGGGTGAAGTGGGTGACGGTCAGGATGTCATTCTGGAGTGAGGGTTTTGCGACAAATGAGGAAGACAAAGCTCTCACCTGCTTGTACTCGATGGCAGACTGGTTTGAGGCGACAAGACGATAGAAACAGACATGATAAGGCTCGAGGACTCTTCCGAGACAGAAAGACGTAGAAGGAATGAACGGGTGGTTACTGACCTCTCTCCATTCTAGCGGGAACCCTGAGCTCTCCAGGATTCGGGCGTACTCCTATGTGTTCATGACAGATACAGCACGGAGAGCAGCAAGAAGGGAGAGAGAAAGAGAAATAGCGAGAGCAAGGCCGAAGAACAGGAACAAGAAGAAAGGAAACCCGTCGGGTTGTTAGCAAACGCTCACAAGTGGGGGACAAGGGTGAACTCGAAAGTCGACCGACCTGACTGTACTTCATGACGTCCAAGGCTGACGAAAGATGAAGATGGTGACGACGGGATAAGGGGTTTGCGTGGATGTGATGGAGATAATTTGGCCGAGGTGGAGTCAGTTGATCTTTGGGGTAAGGGCGGAAGAAGGAACCAAGGAAATCGTTAGGAACAGGAATTTGGGGACGAAAGGCGCAAAGGAACGAAGTTTACGGAACAACGTGATTTCACACTATGGCTCACTCTGATAGCCACGTGCGCGTGTGGGGACACGTTCGTCGCACGAGTACCGTCACCAACACCAATGCTAACGATAGGGAGAGTGAGATGTTGAGCAGATGGAGAATCGATGTGAAGATGGCGAAGAGCATACACACATCCACAAGATAGACAGATAGATATCAAACAAGAGATAGACAAGTTGAACAAAAAATAGGAGACAAGAGAAGAAAGAGCGGGGGAAGACGATTCGCTCAGGGTTTTTATCTGGAGAGAGCATGTTCCGTCTTCCCCCAACGGAATCGACCATTGTTTCCTTTCCTTTGCCTTCGTCTCCTTTCCTTTCCTTCATGTGTGCGAGAGAGAGAGAGAAAGAGAGGGAACACGCACATACTCTATCTCTCTCTCTTCCTCCACATTCATCCGTCTCTTGTTCCTTCCCCATCGATCTATCTTTGAGTTCTCCATCTCGTCCTCGTTCTTGTCGCCATCACCCTCGAGCACTTGCTGCGTTTCTCGCGGAAATATGCACATGCACATGACATCTCGCTTAGAGATTTGATCAATCGCCGGGTTATCGTCCTCGAGCAAACGAAAAAAAAAAACGTTCAGATTCCGTTCTTCTTATCCTTTCTGTTCTTCTTCACATGCAAAAAGACGAATACATATATCTTGGAGATTAAACAAAGTGCTATGTGATGATAATGATGGTGATGATGTCAGTGATAGTAAGAAGAGTGAAGAAGAGATATGTCCGATAAGTCCGTATGCCTCTTTTTGTTCTCTCGCCCTCTCTCTATTCGAGGTCAGGATAGAATTGATGGAGTGTGAAAGAGAGAGAGAGGGAGAAAGGGGAGAAAGAGCAAGAGTACATGTAGGAAGGGGAAAGATAAATTGCCTGGTAGAATGACCAAGGCTTATGAGATATAATGGCAAGGACAGAGAGGAAGATCGATAACCAAACGATACAAACCCAAAGCAAGAGGAAGAAGAAGAAAACACCAGAGGCTAGAGAACGAAGAATAGAAAATGAAAAGCGAAAAACGAAAAACGAAAAGCAAAAAAAAAAAAAAGATCAAAAGACAACAGAAAGAAGAAGGACTGCTTCAATCACTCTCCCCATCAGAGTTTACCACTCTGCTGAACTCTCTGAATCCACCTCTACCGGTCAACCCGCCACTCGCACTCAATCCAAGAAGATCGACTCTGGATGAGTTCCTCGAGCCTCTCGTACTTCCACCTAACGAGGCCGGACCGGCTGGAGGCGTCAATACGCCCGACCGGATATCCTCTTGCGCTTGCGTCTGCGTCTGGAACTGTCCTCCGCTCGAGCTAAGATTCGAGCTCGAGCTCGAAGGTCTAGGTCGACCGCTCAACAGCCCAACAGGCGGGTCGTTCCAACCGCTCCCCCCGGCGAGAGACGAAGGCGCAGATAGAGTGGGTAAAGATGAAGGCGGCAATGTCTTCTTGAGGATCTCTCTCAATGGCGTGAGATGAAAGTCAACAGCGATTCCGCCGCTTGCGTTTGAAGAAAACCTCCTGAGCGCACCTCCTGCCGACCCGTTGGTCGGACCCAAGACGCCTGGTGAACCCGAACCACTGGCGGTCTGTGTGAATGATCTGAAAGAAGGAGCCGAGGACAAGGCATGTGTCTCGTTCTCGCTCACTCCGGGCTCGTCCTCCAGCGACAGGGCCAATTGAACGGATGACCCGGGCGAATCAGGAGAGCCAGGCTCGAGATCAGAAGACGGTCGATATAGCCGTCGAGGAGACGACGGAGGAGAGACCGTGGTCGAACTGTGGGCGAGCGAAGGAATGTTCCCGGATGAAAGTTGGTAGAAGATCGATGAGCTCGACAATGCCGGTCCGGATCGACCGAAAGTGGAGTGTGACCCCATGAACGGTGGCGCCAAAGGTGCTGGCGGAGGGGTAGAGGATGAACGCATAATAATCGGAGCCGATCGGGTTTGTTTCAACGCCCGTGGTCGGTTTGGTCGATGGAACAATATGTGCTTCACCCGAGCAGCGATCGTCAACGGCCATCTGCCCGACCGACTTTTTGACCAAGAGGAAGAAGCCATCGTCAGTGACCCGTTTACACCCATCCCCGATTCTTCCTCAGATGCAGAGTTATATCCGGATGACAGTCCTTCCTCTAACCCCTTCCGCCACTTTCTGCCTCCTGCACCACTGACGCCAATACCCACCCCACCGGCCAACGACATCTTTGGAGACCGGAGGATCCGACGCTTGAAATTCTTCAAGAAGAAACCAACCACGCCTAGGAGGACAGCTAGGTAAAGTAAATATGACCATGGTCCAACAGATTCGATACTTCCACCAACGATCCCGTTCATCTCCCTCAACCTGGCAGGAAAGCTGAACCATCTTTCTCCGTACGAAAAGCCATCGAGAGAAATTGTCGAAGAAGAATGCGACGAAGCACTAGGAGCAATCCCTTTGGAGGCCTCGATCACCATCTTTCCCAACGTCCAGGAGATTGCTGTGTCACCCACTGTGTCAACACTTTGAAACGCCGGTCGGACACTAGACTTTTTCTTCTTTTGAGATGGGCCCAGATTCTTTTCCGCTGCCTTTGCAGACGCCTCGCTCTCTGTCGACTCGAAAGATGAAGAAGACGCAGACGGATGAGGGTCGATCGTCCGAGGAAGCCCAATCCCTTCGTGTAACACATTCACTAGCCAAGCAGCTTTGAAACATTGCATCTGCAACCGTGGGATTTCGACCTTGTTGAACCAAGATAAGAACGAATAGACAAACATCGTCAGATCAAAGAACAGAAGCAAAAAGAAAAATGATCATAAAGAGTACCAAAAAAGACCCTTACCTCTCGTCCCCATCGACCGACCTCGACAACTCTACCCTCTCCGTCCAACACCTCGCCATCACCCGTCCGTGGCTTGTCGGCGCTTTGGTTGATCCACTTGCTTTGAATGGCACCCCAGTCCGTCTGACAATACTCACTTGCTTTTTTCTCAAACTCCTCAAAGTCCCAGGCACCGCCGAGATTGAAGACGTGTTCGGACGAGTACCAATACTCGCTCACCCCGATGAACCTGTGATGGTCGAAATCAATCTTTGGTGTTGGCAGCGCGTCAAATAGACATTGATGAGGTTGACCACTCGGACAAGGCAAATGTTTGTTGAGTAGCGGTTGAAGGGATAGTAGGCACTCGGAGAACGATCCCGTTCCTTTGAGTACATGAGGAAGTGACGCCTGGTGGGCTTCTTCGGCAGAGAGCGAGGCGAGTGATAGTGGGGATAGCTTTGAGTTCTCGTGCAGTGTCAGATGTTTGGGTAGACAAGGATCTGATATATGTCTTTCAGCCAAAGCCGTCGAGTCTGGTCCTTTTCGGTCGAGCTCATACTTGTCGACCAGGGTGCCGACGTAACGTTCTCTCGCTCGGTTTGTTCCGTAGCCCAACCAAGAGGCAACGAACACATCGTAGTCGAGATCTTCACCAGAAAGCAAGCGTAACTTGACGGATGAGAGTGACTCCCGGTGTGCCGAGGCTTCCGAGTCCGAAGGAGTGAACGCTATCTGAGTGGAAGCTCCTCCCATGTCGAGAAATCCATACGGATGAACTCTGGACGAATGATCGAGCGTAGAAGAAATAGACGTTGGTACCAGCTCAGTCGGTTCGCCAAACCCGTCCATCAGATAATTCACCGCGACCCAGCCCCAGAGGCCTTCTTCCTCGCCAGAGATGATTCTGACCGTCTCCCCGCATGGGCCACCAGGATCTTGACTGGAGCCGACCATAAACGGATAGTCCTTTCGTAAAACATCACATGTCGTCTCGATCAACTTTGAAGATAATTCCGATGGTAACAGTCGCATTCCCGCAGTTGCGAGGATGTATATCGGAGTGGATGCATATTGGGAAGGAGGTATAGAGTTGATCGCGTGAGCCATCAGAGGGTCGATATACTCGGCTACCGAATCGTATGTGATTGGAGATGCGGCCAGACTCGAAATGCCTGAATGTGTATGAAGGGTGAGGTTCGAGTCGTGTTAACCAAGAGCACCAAATCAGCCAGGACAGTTGAGCCTGCTGAGCGTGAAAAGTTTGATACTCAAGCCAGAAAAGGTTGAGCGAGCGAGCGTACATACCAGGCTCGACCTTCTTTTGCCATTCGCCCATCCCGTCCTGAACGCCTTTCTCGACCCTGGGTAACCTTCGAAGAGCTTCTCGCTCTCTCTCCTTGCCCTTTCCTTTATTGGAAGGAGCGACAGATGAAAGCACAAGCTGACGCTCTGCCTTAGGATCTCTCCATGAATAGATCTGGAGTCTAGACCCAGACGAGCCGGCGTCGATAACGAGGGCATACCTCCTGCTGGCAAACGCGTTCAGGGGAGGAGGCATCCTTCAGGAGGGAAAATGAAAGAGTGGGTGTGATGCCGAAGGAGGAGAAACAACCAAGAAAAGAAAGAAAAAAAGGAGCGAGTGGGATGATTAAATGAACTGGGATTTCGCAGAGCTAATCAAGACAAGATTACGAGCCGGGTCAAACAAGAAGGGAAGTAGAAAGAGAGTGAGTGAAAGGTTGAACGATGGGAATGTTTGACCTAGTCCAAAAAAAAGTGCGCTTTCGCCCGAACCCTGCTCTTCTTTCCGACTGCGGCTGTCTCACTCTTGGCGTCTGTTGTTTGTTACGTCGGGCGGCTATGATTTTGTAGTGATCGATTAGGAAGCCTTGTCTATTAGAGTTTGTGATCGGCCTTTGTAATAGGCTACTAGAGAGGTTTCCTATTGAATGTGTATGTTCGGTTTTTCTAATATGTTGTGTCAGCTTATTAGAGCCATCCTCTAATGTTCTTCCGGAGTGCAACACACTACACAAATTACTTAGTATCAGACTACAAACAATCTCTATTGCTTTTTTTCGTGGCTCAACACACTCACTCGGTCACTTCCGATCTCATACCTCACCATCTTCACCTCGTCATCATCATCCAAGTCTTCAGGGCAGACACCCGATGAGTTCAATAGCAGATTCTTCTCTGCAGACATCTTTGAAAGAAGTAGACAGCCCGCTCGATACCTCTTTTCTTTCGACGCTCGCCAAAGATAATCTCGTCCAGGCCCTGAATGCTGTAATTGGCTCAATCTCTTGTGTTTCTCGTTCTCGTTCTCGTTCTCGTCGTTGGAACTCACACTCATCCCCATCTCTTTCGGCTTTCCTCGTTAGATCAATGGAGCAAAGACCTTGGTGTTAGATCCTACGTTGGCAGGTCCTCTCGGCCTGGTAACAGAGGTCTCGTTACTCAAAGTTCGTTCATCAGAACATCTGTCAGACATCCTTCATCGATCTGATAATAAGACTATTCGCCTACACACCCTATCAGCATCAAGCGGTCGACAAGATGTTTTGGCTAGAGAAAGGGCCGTTGACCGCACCGACAAAGAACATCATTTGGATGTGTAGACCAAAGATCAGTTGGATGAAGACGATTGCTAGTGCGTCTTGATTGTTTCGCTTACCTTCCCTATATTCATCAATTTCCAACCTTATGTCTTTCCTTACTTTCTCGATCAGACCAGATCAGGTCGCACAATTTGTCGGCTTCTTCCCACACGTACACCATTTTACTCGTTCCCCGAAAGACAGAGCTTTGTAGACAGATTCTTGAGGAAGAAGGCGTCTTGGGAGATGTCAAGCTCGAAGAGTACAATCTGAGCTTCATCCCCCTTGAGAACGACGTGTTGAGTCTGGAGCTTGAGCATGCAGCAAAAGAAATCTTTCTGGACAAGGATGAGACATCCGTCTTCTACTCTGCCCAAGCTCTTCATCTCCTTCAAAAGACTTACGGTATCATTCCTCGAATAATAGGCAAAGGTGACGTGTCTAAGGTTCGTTCGCTCGTTCTTTCTCGCTCCAAATATTTCTCTTGTTCAGGTGCGAATAAATATTTGTTTATGATCGTTTCTGGTATATGATTCGACGCATGGCCGAGTAGAGACTGTCGAGACAACTACAGACATTACGTCGGACAGACTCCTCGTCGACCGGCCCAGTCCCGCTCACTCTATCCACTCAGATCGACTCGCTCATATTGCTTGATAGGAGCGCGGATTGGGTGACGCCGATGTGCACACAGTTGACATACGAAGGCTTGGTCGATGAGACAATGGGAATTAAGAATGGTTCGTTTTTACAACCTGTGTCGAAATATGTTACGCTCTCAAGTACTTACCAACAGGATTGAATATGTTTCTGCGCATCACAGCCCACGTAGAAGTATCCCCATCACTGCTAAATAACCAACCCTCCACCGTGGCTTCCACAAGCACGACCGAGACCACACCGTCACTATCACAGTCCACACCGGCCACATCAGGAAAAAAGAAGAAAGTCGCGTTGAATTCAAAAGACAAGGTGTTCTCTGAGATCAGGGATCTCAACTTCGCCATCGTAGGGAACAGATTAAATGCCATGGCGAAACGGATAGCGGGCGCGTATAACCAGGTTTGTCTTGCCCGTGACGTTTGTTGGGAAGAGGGCAAAAGATAAAGTCTACGCGAACTGTTGGCTAAGACTTGAGTGGTTTGAACGTTCGCAAATACCAACAAGGGACGGCACGGCAAAGATATTGCCCAGATGAGAGACTTTGTTGGGAAGCTCAGCGGGCTTCAGGGAGAACATCAAGCTCTCAAGCTTCGTTTGTCCTGTCTCTTTTTTGCCCCAAACGTTCTCACCCCTACATTGTATCACTGACTAGCGTGATGTATATCGATTTTGGTACGGACATCACTTCCGAAACAACAGACACTGGCTTGACAGAAGAGATCATGGCGATCACTAAAACGGATGAGTTTTTGAAGCCTCTAGAGATCTCTCAAAGTATGGATCACTGTCCTTTCCCAGTCTACCGAGCGCTTTGTTGGATGCAGTTGACCATGATTACTTCTTCCCATGTAGATATCCTTGCCGGATACGAACTCACAAACCAGCTGAGCGCGATTGAGGACCTGATCAATCAGGGCCTGCCCTTCAATACCATACTCAGGTTGTTGATTTTAATGGCTGTGACAAGTGGACCGTTAAAGGGAAAGGTGTACGATAACCTTCGACGAGAAATCCTTCAAGTGTACGGATACGAAAAACTACCTCTACTTCTCTCGTTGGCTTCGCTCGGTCTGTTCCCTAAAACACCTGCATCATCTCCCCCAAAATCTTTATTCCCGACTATCCGGAAGTCTCTACGACTATTGGTTGACGATCTGGACGAGAACAATCCGGCAGATATCTCGTTTGTCTACTCTGGATATGCTCCGTTGAGTATTAGATTGGTCCAATGTGTGGCCCAGAAGAACGCGGTGTTGAGTACACCGGTGGTGGCTGACGACCGAGCGGTAGGAGGGTCTTCGAACGGAGAGGATGGAGAGGAGACTTTCCTACCGAAAGCACATCCTATTGTTGGATGGAAAGGATTCGAGGACGTGGTTGCTTGTTAGTTGGATTTTCATTCCTCTAAATTATTTCACCGAGCGACCGGAAGAAGAGATAGATTGGTTGCTCACAAATATTGCGTCTGGGTTTTGGGCCTTTCGGGGGGAAAACAGACGTCCCTGGAGCGACTTTCGACGAGATACAGAGCGCAGATCTCCACCAGCCTGTCCAACGACGTACGTATACACATAAAGCGCTATCTTTCAATATCGTCGCTAATCCGATTGCGCTGTGATCTCTGGTAGGTTCGCCGAAGGAACAAACGACCACGACAATCGTCTTCTTCTTAGGAGGTAAGTATTGTTACTTCTTCTTTCTTCCGTTCCCTATCCTGAATAGTTGACTCAAATGGAAACGTCCCTTCTTGCTTGAATCTCTTCGCGACCTCAGGCTGTACATTTACAGAGATTGCAGCGTTGCGTAAGATGGCTGGCTCTTCAAAAGGTACGTTTGAGCTTCACTACCGCTTGATCCACCTCGTCCATCCTTGCTCTATTGACACCCGTTGTTTTTCTCCCTTGAATGTACTTCAGGTCGACAATTTTTGATCTGCACCACTTCCATCATCTCTGGAAACTCTCTGGTGAGGTCACGTGTTTGTGATTGTCAAGGAGACATCATCATTATTAACGCTACCTTCTGTTTGCTGTCATTTGCCTCTCTGAAAAGCTCGATTCTATTGCTGGCGATGAGCCTCGGCCGCTTGAGCCGGCGGATGTATAGGCGCTTTCGTCAATTGGATGGAACTTAGATCATCAACTATGGATGTATTACGTGTGTGCATGCGAACGGGCAAATACCAAGGCGAAGCACGCCGGGCGTTACTCTGAACGGTTTCGATTCCCTTCCGTTCTGATTCGTTTAGAAGCGGTGGTGAACGAGGAAGGAAATTTTTGATTTGAAAGAAGCTTGTTGAAATGAAGGGTACTCATCAATTTGAGAGCGCTTTGATTCGCTGAAGTTTTTGCTTAACAAAAAAGTTTTTAGTCAAAAGCTGTGCAAACGCGTTAAAGGGGACGATCAACTCAACAACTGACGTGCTTTCATGACTTTCTTTCCTTTCTGATCCACTTTCATCCAGTCTCATACTCTCATCCACGCTCATTGACACACTCACTCACACACACACATCCATATATACAACCACAACTATGACCACTCCATCGACATCGAACGGAGCTCAGGCTCTCCCCAAGCGAAGCAAGAACCAGGAGCCAGCTAATGCGACCGGCTCATCCTCTGCCTCGGAAACAGCCGACGCTGCCGGCAAGTCATCCACCCTTTGGCCCGTCAGGTCGTCTTCACCTACTCCCTCTAGTTTGAGAGCGGTGGAGGATGTGTTGAGAGCTCACCAGACGGGTGACCCGTTGGCTACTAAGTGCGCGGCCGATGGTGGTGTTTGCTGCAAGGACCTCAAGGGGTATGTTATTGGCCCTTTTTGAATTTAACTAGGCTCGTTTTTGAATCTCTAGTCGGGAGACCTAACGTGAATCGTCATCTTTCGTTGTCTTCATCTGATTTCACTTATTCTAGGGAGGATGAGAGGACGTTGATTGATCCGGATGTCGTTCGAGACGTCATTATTGGACTGAGTGACGGATTGACTGTTCCTTTTGCTTTGACCGCTGGTACGCGCGTTTGTCATCTAACAGTGCTGAAAGTTCGTTCAAGACTTGCAGGTTCTAATTTTTTGTGTCGTAATGTCGATTTTTTGAATCGACAGGATTATCCGGTCTTGGTGACGCTCGATTGGTTGTCCTAGGAGGATTGGCCGAGTTGATTGCTGTATGTGTATTCTTCACACACTGTACTTATCGTCTCACCACATCGGGCTTATGTTTGTTTGGTTGGTTGCATATTGTTGGATGGTCTGTTTTGTTAGGGTGCTATCTCCATGGGAATCGGAGGATTCCTTGCTTCCCAGGCTGAGCTTGACCAGTATGTATTTGTATTCATATGACCAGACTGATTATGTTCCATGTATTAATTCTTCGCCCGAATTGTCCACCCTATTCATATCCACTTTCAGCTTCCACTACCTTCGAAAGCAGACCCACGCCCGAGTCCTTCGTTCGTGCGGTGGAGAGATGGAGCGAGAAGTTCACGGCGTCCTTGGTTCGGTCGGTGTAGACGAGTCTATCTCTCGAGTTGTGGCCCAGAGCTTGCTCCAGGTCGAGTCGGAACACGCCGAGGCCGGTGACTGGGATGAAAACACTAGTGGAAGCAAAGCTGCCTGGTGGAAGTTTGGTTTGGGCAAATCTGATCCGGAGGAGGGCTCGACGTTGAAGTGGAGTAAAGACATTGGAGTCACCGGTTTCTTGATGAGGTTCGGAGAGGGTCTCGGTAGGTACTTTTTTCTTATCAAGTTGAGATACGTCTCGTTAGGACAAGTCCTGAAAAATTCGTTACTTCTTTCTCTCTCGATTCGGTATGTAGAGGAGACTCCGGTGTCGAGATTGTATATCTCTGCGATCACTATCGGTCTTGCCTACTTCATGTAAGTCTCACTTATCCCATTTATCCGGTCGTTTTGGCCGCGCACGACCTGTTCCTGACTCGACCTCCGTCTATATTTCTTGACTGCTCTTATCAGCGGTGGACTTTGCCCGCTGTTGCCCTACTTCTTTGTTGAGGACGTCAAACACGGTCTCATCTGGTCCTCTGCTTTCACCTTATTGGTTCTCATGGCATTCGGTGTACTTAAAACCCACTTCACGTTCGTACACTTTTGTCTCTGCTAGATATCTTCTTTCTTTTCATGTGCTTACTTGGCCTTACCATTGTGTCGATTACTTTTTTGGATAGCGGTGCTACTGGAGGTGCGGGAGGATATGTTTGGGGAGCTGTCTCTACAGCACTTGTCGGAGGAGTCGCAGGTTTGTCCTTTCGCGCTATTTCTAAAGTTATTCTTGCTCTAAGCTCACGTCTTTTCATTTGTCCCAATTAGCCGCCGCTGCGTTTGGTGCCGTTCGATTGCTGGAAGTTGGAGTTTAATGCCTTCTTTACTTTTTTCGCCGTTTCTCCTTGTTCCTCATCCAAGACCCCCCATCTTGTATCATCAACATATTTCGTTTTTCCATCCGGCCTGATCGAACGATGAACAATGCGATTGCTTGTTCTTTCATATTTTTTGGTTTTCAACTTTCGCTAGGCGTGATGGATCCTCTTGCTGCGCTACCTCTTCTTCCCCTGATAGTGTCATCTTTCTCTCCTGTCCCGATCTTACATTGTCTCTTCTAGGTAATTACCCTCTTCAACCCTTTTTGGCTTCTACCATTCATGTCCCCTGCTCTACACGTGTACTTATAGATTCGATAGATTGGTTTGCTTCTGCTATTTAAAGACATAGTTTTTTTCTTCTTCTGACCGAAAGGATGTGTGCGCTATAAGAGCAGAAGGACAGATGAATAGTAGAAAAAAACATGAGTCATGATAAGTGGCTAATCAACCTCCTCCTCCAAACCATCAAACACATTCCCGGTATTTCCCGCTCGTTCCGCCCTCCAGTTAACACCTTTGTTCCCAAACTCGTCCACTCCCGAACGCCATTCAGCATCTTCCCCCCTGTCTGAGGAAACAAGTTTGATAGCCCGTTGGAAACGCGTTCGGCTCCTTCTCTTGAGCCTATCAGGTTTCCTCCACCTGGCCCTAGCTACATACGAACAAATGAAGAGAGGACGTTGAATGAGACTCGAGTTGCTGAAGACTGTAGGAGTGAGGACAAATAGAATCGAAGACTTACTTGAAGACCTGCGTAGCCACCCATACAGAAAAACGGAACGTCCGCTCTCCATTGACAATCTGTAGTCACAATCATTCAGCTCAACATACAGAGAGAAAGGCAGGAGGGTAAGAGAAGTAGTAGGATTAGTAAGGAAAACGAACCGTCAGTGAGGATAGGCATTCCGCCAATCGATTGGATAGGATAGTCTTTGTTAAGTTCACGAAGGAAAGGAAGTCCTTCGACACCGAACTTCGACCCAGTCGCGGATCTGTTGCGTCCAAAAAAAAAACACTTGAGATGCGCTGCAAAAAAAAGGAAGGAAAAGAATGGGCTGAGAAACTAGGTGAATGAGGAAGAGACTAACACTATATAATCGATATCTTCCAACGTTTCTCTCGTGATCTCGAACGTTGGGCCTTCTTCACAACAATCTGGCAATACTGTCATGCTTGATTCCTTAGTCGCCTTTTCTACCTCCCGTTCTCTTTCCGATTCGGCCTCTCGTGGATCCTCTGCCCATTGCCTGCTTCGACGGCCTCTTCTCTTTGATCATTTTCCGTTCGCGCGCAGCTCGGCCTTCTCCATCCTAGGACATTTGACAGCAGCTTTCTTCAAACATCGATGCTCGACCTCGACCGACCAAGTTCCAGTGGTCGTATCTCTAACGAGAGATTGTATCGTGGTTTGAGTTCGGAGGTCGAGCTTGCCTGCTTTGGCGTGAGACTGAAGAAGTTTATAGTATGCGGCAGGAACAGACCCTCCATTCCTAGCGGTTCGAAACTGGTTAAGACGAGCTGTAACAATGAGAAGATAGAACAAGAATAGAGACAGGAATACAATTAATGATCAGGGATGAGATGATCGATAATAAGACAGGCTAATCGAGCTTTCATACGAACCAGATGGGTCGTCTTCTTGGTAAAACATCATCTTTAATAAGTTCGAATATTTGCCCACCCACTCAACTGAAATTTCGGATTTAAAAGTTTGGACACAGTTCAGAGGAAGCAAAGATAGCATAGCACGATAAATAAGACAGGGACTCACTGCCTATATCGAATGGTTTGACTGTGTGTATTATGATAAGATGGAGCCCGAACGGTGTTCAGATTCGACACAATTTAGAAGATATCCGATAAACCCATTCGATACGCACCTTTGATGAAAGATCTGGCAACAAAGACGACCTTTGTGAACCCATTCGAGAGAGCCAGATCGGCAATTTGAACAGATGTTAGCCTGCGCAGAACCAAACAAGCCACAGAACGGTGACTGAAGAGTAAGTACATGTATGACTGGCATTCAAAGCAAACAAAGGAGAAGAACTTACCCTCCTCCGATTACAAGCAACGTTCCTCCTTTTCCAGACGTGATCTTTTCCGTTAATCGTACGTCTTCTTTCGGGAGAAGTGTCCTCCCTGGCTTCAAGAATGCAGCGGTATGACACCATCCTTCTCCGTCGATCATGCCTGATCGACCGCCTGAAAGATAATCAGGAACATTCGGAATTCCGCCTGGTCCGATACTCATGATAACTGCTTTCGAGTGGAAGACTTGTCCATCACCGGATTCAATAGTAAAATACGAATCAGAGTCGTCGAGAGACTTAAACAGAGAGTCTGAAGAGTATCTTGTGGTCGGGTCTGAGTGAGCATGGTACTTTACGCTGGTCACCAGACCTTTTTGCACGATGGATTGGAGAGAGTAGCGTTCGATAACCTCGGAATGGATGAATGATTTGAATAGTGGAGTAGAGGGAATGAAGTAATCAGAAATATCTCTAAGACCGCCAGGTGATAACGGAAAAATATCAGTTTTCTAAAAGTGTACGGTTCCATAGAGAGTTTTGCATATAAACCTTAAATTGATATGAGGTTGTTGAGGCGCTTTTCCTTTGATGCGAGCACTGTTCGTAAGAGATATCCATAGATAGACACATAGAAGTTATCTAATACAGCCTTTCGAGATCGAGACAATGAGTTAGGAACTCACGCTTTCTTCTGATGCTTACTCCATTCAGTTCCTACGACGTTCTCGATCTCAATGAGCGCTTTTGCCCTGTCGTTTGCATGAGCATAAGACTTTAACGCGTCGAGATCTCCTGGATGTGGATGAAAGAAGAGAGGAGAACGAAGATGCTTTATCTTGAAGGCGTCCTGTAAATTGATATGGCAGGCAGTCCCACACGATTGAGCGGAGTCTAATTTGTCGATGGTTCTAGACAACGAAGAGACATAGCTTACAAAGAAGGTATCCCAAGTGCCCATAAATCGCGCCGCCTGTTTATCCATAACCATCACCTTTGGCCTCTTCTCTGTCACATCGTTTTTGGTTCTTGAAGGTGATTGGGGTGTCTTCCGCTGCTTTGAAGGAGATTCCCGACCCTCAGCTACATCGTCTGGGACGATTCTTTCTGTCTTACCTGGTTTGGCGTGCTTTCGAAGCCAATGAAGACGGGCGTGCTCAAAGTCGGAATAGAGAGCGGATGGGGTATCTTCATAAAGTCGGGAGACGGCGGCCAAAGCTTTGAGAGTTCATATGATTCGATGAGTGAAAGATACGACGGAAAGAGAAATGTATGGCCTTCGTTAGCGCAACATGTATTTGACTGAAGAGAGAAAAGCATCTAAGAGGAAATCGCATACAATGAGGACCTGCGCCAATAATGAAGATGTCGAGCATTGTATTGAAGAAAACGGTCCAGATGAATGAGAGATTGAGATTGTTCTTAAGCGATCAGCTTGGCATTTCGATCTCATATACATGAGAGATTCAGCCGGTCATTCTTCGCGATGTTTCGTTAGAACTGCCTCGTCCTCACCCACCATAGCGGAGGAGGACTGAGAGGTCGCCTATAGAACAATATATCTTCAGGTCACAACGAATCCGGTTAGTCTCCGAACATATCATCAGTCAGTGTCATTGCCTTCAACATCTACATGAAAGTATCAGTGGTTTTCAAACACGCTGCGCTCTTTCTCAGCAAAGAGAAAGATATTGACATGGAAGATACGATCAAGAAAGATACAAGCGTGAGTTGGAGGTAGGAAATCACATTATTGTCGAATCACGTGACCATGATTGCACCGGCCCGATGATCCGCCGAGCGGACTTTCTTGGACAAATCTCAGAGGCGGGCTAAACGAGATCAATTTAGAAGGGATGAAGAAAGATAAGGCTGATAGAAGAGAAGAATGAGGAGGTAATGCAGAGGACGGACCGCAAATTTTTGGCATCTAGTAGGAGGGGGAGTACAAAAGAGGCGACATCGGAGAGCAAACCAAGAATCGGATGGATGGACTGGAGAATGTATCGTTTCGTTTAATCAGCTGATAGGAGATCAAGATGGGATACATACAATCCTTATAAGAACTCTACAAGCCGCTCTTCCTTGGATCTTCTTGTTCAATCTCTGGCTATCTATCCTTTCTTCCTTCTATTGAACATGCTTCTCAAGTCTCTCGCTGAAGCTTCCGTTGTCTATAAATACACAAGTCTGATTCCTCCATTCAGACGATTGGCAACTACTGCTAGCCTATGGAAGAAGAAAGGTAAAGTCGACCGATATGATTCTAAGCTCTATCGATGTCTCGGAGAGAGATCCTGATATTATATCACTCACGATCTATGTGGTGCAGATTCTATCCCCAAGAAGGCTTCCGAGCCCGCTTTTCAGATGGCACCTAAACCCATCGTCGGTGTACAGGCTGCTCTGAAAGCTCAGAGTGACCCAGGTTACAAAGTGTTAGTATATTTACATACATTTGTCCGTTTCTTTATCTTCTTAAAAGATGCAAACGTCTTATAAAACGCTCTGTTTGTCTGGAATATCAATCACATAAGAGCGCCTCAGATATTCAAAGAATTTTCTCAGGCCGGGAAGGTCGCTGTCATCACTGGTGAGTACTTTTGATAAATCTTTCATTCGCATCCAAATACTGCTCACCAACCCCAAGCTATGTAACTTCAACAGGAGCCAACGGAGGACTGGGACTTGAGATGGCTCTTGCCCTATGTGAGGCCGGAGGGACGGTGTATGGAACAGATCTTGCCGAAACGCCTTCTGGTTCGTGGCCCAATCTTGCGCATTGATACAGTTCGCCATGCGCGTACTCTTGGGTCTTATTCGAATTGACCTGGGTTTTCACCGGCCTTATAGATGACTATCTAGCCTCTCAAAATTTTGTGAAGGCCCTCAACAATGGAGGCGCTCTTCATTATATCCAAGGAGAGGTAACCGTCAAGGACTCTATTACCGGTGTAATCGATCAGGTGGTCAAAAAGGAAGGGAAGATTAATGTGGCTATCGCGGCAGCTGGAATCCTGGGTACCGCTACAGGATTCGATTGTTGGGACTTTCCAGAGGCTGAATTTAAAAAGGTATTTCACAGTTGTTCATACTTCTCTTGAACTCAATAATAGACTAGATACTGAGCAGGCATGATCTTAAACATTGCTGGCCTACACTAGATTTTTGATGTGTAATTTCTCAATCACCCTTGTTCAACCACTTGTCGATTAGAAACTGAACAGTTCTGTCCCTCTTTCATCTCCAGAAATGTGAACGGTGTATTCTACACAGCGCAAGCTGCCGCAAAGCATATGGTCGATAAGAAGAATTCAGGATCTATCATTCTCATTGTATGCATTCTTTCTACTACTGCGTTCAATAAGAACAGAGATGCTTCTTGTATTCAAAAGATGTTATGTTATATCTGGTCTCACATCAGGCGAGTATGAGTGGTACTGTAGTCAACCGTGTGAGTGTTTCTCTCTCTCGTATTATATGTTTATCTTGATTGCGCCAGAGCTAATCCTCCTGCTATTCGACAGGATGAACGATGGACGGCGTACAATGCTTCCAAATCCGCCGTGCTTCAGATGACTAGGTCAATGGCGGCTGAACTCGGACCACATGACGTACGGGTCAACTCACTCTCTCCAGGTAAGACCATTCTTCCCCATACCCGCGCTATGTTTGGATCATATATACTCGTTCCCACGTTAATCTACTTTATCTGATGAACTCCCCACGATCGATTCAGGACATATCTACACTAACATGACTGCCGCACGACTCGATAAAGAACCAGGCACGGCTAAGAGATGGTGTTCACTGAATCCGATGGGCCGACTAGGTGGAACTCATGAAGTCAGAGGTGTCGTAGCATGGTTGGCCTCTGATGCTTCGAGCTTTTGTACTGGATCGGACATCATCGTCTCGGGTGGACATACCGTTTGTCCTGTTCTTTGAAGGCTTCTTTGTTCAAGTTTTGGTGTGCGATATGCGCTAATTCGGGTGGATGTTGTTCTCGACTTTATTATTTCCGACGCCGACACTCTTATCAGATCTGGTAGAGAACATCTCTGATGGTTTCTGTTACAATTTCACACTATTTTTGTGATATTTTTAATCTCACTTGTATTTATGTCGCTTTGAAGGTCTTGTTGTCAGTTTGTTCCGCCTTTCCTACTTATCGGCATTTAGCCTATAGGATACCTTTCAAATATCATACGTCCAAACAAGAAGACAGGAAAGAGGGATCATTCTAATAAGATATAAGATTGATGAGTTGTATAAACATTCTATTCGAAACAAAGACTAAAGGGTATACATCTGAAGAACAGTACAGTCTAGAATGTGAGGCCAGAAAGAATGAAGATAAAGAGAGTCGATGCTTGATAGTCGACCAGAAAGTGGAGGATGTTTCCTACTTCACTCGGGGACGAGCATGCCTACCATACACCCGTCCATCATAAAATCAGCGTTCACCCAAGCGTGGGTCGCCACTAGTTCAGTAAATTCGGAATGAAAAATCAATATATCAGTGATGACTAATTTAATCCATGAACGCAGAACATGATAGAGAAAGGTACGGACTAAAGAGTTTTGTTCCGTCCCTTCCTGCGCATCTCAACAGTTCTTTTTCTCCTCCGGGATGGAACTTGTTGTACGGCGTCAAGTTATAGACTCTTCCGTTGATTGCCGTCCATGCGTCATGCGGTTTGTCTGGTTTGTGATCCAGTCAGAAGTCAAAGAAAGTCGACAGGCCAATTATTAGAGACTGAGGAAACATGGGAGAAAGAAACGCACTATGCTTCTTAAGCTCAGATGGAGTGACTCGCATGGGGAAGTGCGTGATGTCACCCTGTCGAAATTAACCATCCAGTGATGTGTTATAAGTCAAGAGCAGAGACACCTTCGAAGAGCTTTCGTTCTACACAAAGGGGGAGAACGTACTTTCAGACTCTTGCCCTGATACTGCCCGCTACTTTTCACTCTAGCCCAATCTAGAGCTGAATGTCCTGGAGCAAGCGCCACCTTCTCTCGAGCTTTTACCACCTTCGTCGTTGTTGTCGGTGTACCGAGACTTCCTTTCGACGAAGCGACAGATCGAGGTTTAGAGGGTTTTGGGTCGTCTTCAAATGTGGAGGTCAGTGGGTCGCGCAACGGAGCGGAAGGCGCCGAGAGTGTGAATGATGGAGGAGGAAGAGGTATGCTTGGTTTCTTTGAAGAGGACGGTCCAGACGATCGTTGATGAGATTCAAGTAGAGGAAATGGTGGAGGATCATCGTCGTCCTCCTCTTTGTCAGCATCTTGGGCAGGAGGATTGAACTCGAATACAGGAACAGGAGGTTTAGGGGTTGATTTTTCACTCTCAGACACCGGAATCGATGGCGGAGCAGGGAATTCTGGGCTTGAATCGGAGCTTGGTTCTGACTCTGCAGAAAGTACAGACAGATCGGAGGGAACTAAGGGAGTGTTTTGAGGAGTAGACACCGAGGCGAGGAGGGTGTTGAACGTGGAGGCCACAGCTTGGTTTAACACAAGGCACAATCCAATGTTCAGCGTTCCGTGTTTTCAGACCAACTCAATAGAAGAACAACTCACATGTAGGAATCCAGGCAGACATGTTGGGTCAAACAAGATCCCAACAGTGAACAAACAGTCAACGTCAAGGAGCGAGAAGTGGATATCGGATAGAACAGCCCAGCCAATTCAGAAACGTCGATTACTTGCCTGAGTAGTCTCAGCCAACCCTTGTGAGGGATTTGATCTTATCTTATCTATAAGCTAACCCTAACAACGTATCTATCGTCGTCACTGTATTTAACCATCGTGGAAAGAAGAAGTGATCGTGATAAGCGAATGATTCTCCGATCCATAAGTTCTAAAAGACGATCATCATCCACGCGTCGACTGTCAACAATGTCAAAACTTCCCGAGAAATCGTCCCAAAAGAAACCAAGAGTGATTCATTGGTACAGGACGGATTTACGAGTCCACGATTCGCCAAGTCTCAAAACCGTTCGTTCTGTTACAATACGCACGTCGGATCGGTATAATCTGATAGGTTTCCTTGATTTTTGGACCAACGATTCATGTGACCCTTCCAGGCTATTGACCTCGATCCCGAATGTCTGTGGTCTATATGGTTCGTATGATTCGATCTGATGAGTGAGGTGCCGATCGAGTGCTAACCCGGTAGGAGGTACAGGATCTGGGACCCGACATACGTTCAAGGCCATCGAGTCGGGATGAACCGTCTTCATTTCGTGTTGGAGAGTATGAGAGAGCTATCTGGATCGCTAACAAGTATTGATTCGGGCCATAAGCTATCTGTCCTCAGAGGAAGTCCGGAGAAAGTATTGGATTGGATTTTCAAGAATTGGGATGTGACCCATATCGTTTGGGAGATCGTGCGTCTGTCCTTCCCTATCTTACTCGGGATTATTTCGACGTGTTATCAACAATTATCACTGTACAACACTCCAAAAGGATACATCTGCATACGCTCGCAATCGAGATGCTGCTATCATGGATCTAGCTCAGAAACACAACGTCACCGCTCTTCCCGTTCTGGGTCATACCCTCTACTCTGTCCCCCTGCTCTTGAAACATAATGCCAACAAGCCCACTACGACGATGCAGCAGTGGATGAAAGCGGCTTCCCACCTACCTTCCCCTGAATTTCCTATACCTGCCCCTACCGAGCTTCCTCCTGCTGGCAAAGTTATACTCCCAGAAGGAGGGTTCATTCATGATGACGGAACAGAACCAAAGGATGTCAATTTGCAAGAACAAGGGGGTTGGAGGCGAGAAAGGGTCAGTTGCTTTGATAAAGAAGGTAGAACAGCGACAGATATCCCTTCCCTAGAATCCGTGGGAATTGTGAAGGAAGAAGTTCAATCTCTGATCCCACCAGGAGAAAGAGTTGCACTGGATCGTCTAGCCCGTCTCTGTGTGAGTGAAATCATATGTAACTACTTTAATCAGACCGTGTCTCTCGATCATTGAAGATGTCCCGCCAAGTTCTTGCTGCTTATAGAAAGATAAAGCCTGGGTTGCGGCGTTTGCAAAACCCCAATCCTCTCCCGCCGTCGTCCCATCCGAATTTATGGAGGGAGCAATGTATAAAAATCCTTCCCAAAAGGGCGAAATCAAGAATACAAAGGCGGCAGGCGGCAGCACGTTCGTCTTGAGCATGTTCCTGAAGTATGTCTTTATATCAGATCGGCGTTGTGATGTTCAAGCGATAGTTTTGAATAATTCATCTTGAGAGATCACTTCAGATTTGGTTGTTTGTCGGTTCGAACATTCTATCACTCTGCAAAACAGGCGATCGAGGATTATAAAGCAGCAAACCTCACTGGCGCGGTTGTAAGTGGATTTGAGATGGCAGCTATGTTTATTGACAAACTCTTGTCAAGTCTGCGCTGATTGAAATCATTTCATCGTATCCCCTGATCAGGTTCAATCCGAGCCAGAGAACATTGTCTGTCCATATTCTCCGCGCCGGCATCTAGTTAAAACTTTGAGGTACTATCTGACGTCTTTGTTTGCGCGTTCATCGGTCATTTGTTGCTTCTTTCAGATCGGCCAGTTGAAATTCAGGGAGATGTACATTTGTGCAGAATATGCGACTCCAAACTTCTCAAGAATCCGAGGGAACAAACTTTGTCGGTACGCCTCTCGAGCGCTTCTCCTAGGGTGAGAACTCTCTCATGAATCTCGTTCTCACCTCTTACCTTCCTTCCCTTTCCTTTCTTTCGAGACAGTTATATTTCTTGGAAATGTCCGACGCGGTATGACGAGAATGGAGTCGAGATTCATCCTCGACCAAAGGATGATGAAGATGCGGAGAAAATTCTGTATGCTTGGGTAGGCAGATATTCAACTCCTAACAGCTTCCCAAACATAGTGCAAGACAAATGATTTATCCTTCTTGTGTGGCTGGTTGACTATCATGGATCTCTGCCAATCAGACGCATGGGCAGACAGGGTTTCCATGGATCGACGCTTTGGTCTGTGTCTTGCGTCTCTCTGTTCTGGAATGTGTATGGTATATTTGACTGACATGAATGCATTCGCAAACACATGCATAGATGCGTCAACTACGTCAAACAGTGTGTCCAATACATTGGCGATATACCATTCAGTCGATACCATCTGATTTACTGATCGATATTCTCTTGTGTTGCGCTTGAAAATCTCAGGGCTGGATGCACCATCTCGGTCGACACTCTGTCGCTTGCTTCTTGACTCGAGGACAGGGATACATCTCTTGGGAGAGAGGAGCAGAAGTGTTTGATGAGCTTTTGCTAGATTGGGACCCAGCTGCTAACAGTTTGTTTGTTTGTTTGTTTGTTTGTTTGTTTGTTTGACGCCTGTTAATCCGAGGCACTTTTTGGTTTGTGGTCAACTGACGGGTGATTTCTGTGGCCCTTGTCCTCGGTGGTTCATTACTTTGATGTATCATCTGCTCAGGTGGAAACTGGATGTGGCTTTCCTGGTATGTAATCAAAAAAAAACTTTCCAAGAGTAGATGTTCCGACTTGGTTGCTAGCTGATTCGATACATGATGGGTTTCCGGAAAATTCCATTTCTCAGCTCGGCGTTCTATTCAATGTATTACAGGGTCTACTCCCCTGTGTCGTTCCCTCAGAAATGGGATCCTACAGGTCAACTCGTTAGACTGTATTGTCCTGAACTGAAGGACTTTCCAGACAAAGTATGTGAATCGGCCGTTTGTTCTTGTTTGTTCTGGTCATCTGATAGATTGATGCGCCGTTCTGATTGATATTCCTGATATGGCCAATACTACTATGCAGTATATCTACGAACCGCACAAAGCGCCGTTATCGATCCAACAGAAAGCTGTCGGTGCCGATCTTTACTGTTCCTCGTTCTTATTAATATTTCACACTGATCAACATGACACCTTCCTTTTGATCATTCATTGCTATCTTAGAACTGTGTCATCGGTGTAACATACCCTCATCCTATCCTTGATCTCAAAACATCCCAAGCTTCGTGTCAACGACTCATGAAACAAGCGTATGACGCTAACCTCTACGGAACCTCACCGGCTGTTCTGGATGGGAGTGCTCAAGATTTGTTGGACATTCGGGCGAAAGCGGGCAAGACGGCGGCGGATGGAGATGGAGGATCGACTTTTAAAGAGGAGAGCGGTGTGAAGTCAGACAAGGCCAAGGGAGCGCCAAAGCGAATGAACCCGTTCGAGAGGGCGAAGATGGGTTCTACAGCATCGACGGTCAAGACAAATGATCCGGCTGTTAAGAGGAAGAAACTTTCATGAAGAGAGAAGTCTCGCAAAGAAGATTATTGTCTTCTTTATCAAGAAGATGTATCATATGTCTTACATGCACTGTCTTATTTCAGATAACTACAAAGCGTTATATGATCTTTCTTCGATCTTAGTCAAGTCTTTCAATCCTGACTGAGCTTCTTCAAACTAGGATACATTGACAGATGGATATGAGCTATCATTCATGAAAAGACACGGACTTCAAACAGAGGCAGATTGAAGCGTGAAACGATGGAGAGGATTGAAGGTCATGAAAACTACCGTAACAGAGGATGAAAGATTGGGAAAGAAGAGATACAGATCGGGCGAAGGTGTTTACGAGATCATCATGTGAACAAACTCCTATTGAATGAGAAAAAAGAGAAAAAAACAATATGGAAAGACCAGGTCAGACGAGCAAAGCCAGACTAAGTGTTGTAAACGAGACAAGCAACGCACATTGTAGTTGATCTGGCCATCTCCGTCGATATCAGCCTCCCGAATCATCTCGTCGACCTCAGCCTGCGTCAACTTCTCTCCCAAGTTGGTCATCACATGACTGTGTCGACGATCAATGGGAATACATGAGCGCAAGATGAATAGAGTATCATATGTATGCTCTGGTTCAGCATAGATGAAGACGACGATTACACCAAGGTTGAATGAAAAGACAACACATACCGAAGTTCAGCGGCAGAGATGAAACCGTTTCCGTCTTTGTCAAAGACCTTGAAGGCCTCCTTGATCTCTTCCTCAGAATCAGTATCCTTCATCTTTCGGGCTGCATATATGACAAAACGACAGATAGGATTAGGGCGCTGCAGGACGAGCGATGTCAAAGAAAACTTGATCTTACCCATCATCGTCAAAAACTCGGGGAAATCAATCTTTCCGTTTCCATCGGCATCAACCTGAGACAGCGATCGTGTAGCTCGATGTCAGTTGGAAAGACTTCAGGGGATGGATGGATGGGTGGCGTGTGATACAATAGAGTTTATGGATGAAACTGGAAACGGCATAAGAGAACGTACCTCGTTAACCATGTCAGTCAACTCTGCCTCAGTAGGGTTCTGTCCGAGCGACCTCATCACGGTTCCGAGCTCCTTGGTAGTGATGGTGCCGTCTCCATCTGTGTATCGGGCAGCCCAAGAGTAGATGAAACGCTGGTCAGAGGATTCGCGTTCTTCTTGTTTGTATGTCTCGGCGGACGCGAATATAAAAACAAGGGACTGCGGACTAGGAGGTTCACTGCTCGTAGCGCAACAGAACTTGTCGAGCCAGTTTCAAAGGGCTGTAGGATGGGTGTCAAACCCGGAGAGAGAGGTGACTTACCCTTATCGAACAAGGAGAAAGCCTCCTTAAACTCTGATTGGAAGGAAAACATCCAGATATTTGTAGAAGCCTTGTCAGTACTCGGTGGGCTGAGACGACGAACAAAGATTATGACAGTGCAGGCGACGGCCGGATAAACCAGACAAGGACGAACCAGCAATTTGCTCTGCGTTGAGATAGACAGAGTAAGGAAAGATAGTGAGCTAGGAGACTGTATCATACAAAGATCGGACAACAAACCAAGTCTACTAACCCTCAGACTAGCAAGAGTACAAATTAAAGCAAGAAGACAACAGAGTATAGGTGGTTTTTCGATAGAGATGGGGATTCGAGACGAAAGAGAAAGCAGAAAGCAGAGATCCGGAGAGTCAACTTTATATTCTACCTTGACACTGGAATTAATCACAGTACGACCGATCCCAGCTAGTCAGACTCTGTACATACCAAAGTATCAGCCATGTCGTATTATTATTGAAAAGAGTGTATGGGATATGTGTGATGTGGCTGTCACGATGGTAAGAACAGAAGAAAGAACACTCAAAGATGGATGGAACCATGGGGTGTGCCAGTGGTTACGGCTTCAGCAGAGATGAGCTTGCATAGACAGGTAAATGAATTATGTAAAATCAGATACTTTGTGACCATGCGCTAGAAGCGTAAGCGGTTAGGAATACTGTCAGGGGCGGAAGCTGGGATTGATAATGGGAGGGTTACGAGAAGAGTAACCACTCAATGCTTTTGTGTTTCAAAGGAGAGAGGCTCAGGCTCTTGGGATTGGGATGAAGGGCTAATAGAATCACTAGGGCCAAGGACAGGGGAATAACGGCAATGAAGCAAGGGCACAGAAGCAAGGAAGGTTGGAAGCAGAAGTAACAAAGGATTCAAGTTTAGGATTTTCGTCTACAAATCGTCGAGAACGCCCGTCCTGTATATGGTCCCCAGACCCTAGAAGCATGGCACAGAACATACTACAGCGCAAAGCTGCGTTGGAGACACGAGGATACGCTGGAGCGAGCGACAAAGAAGAAGTAGAGGGTTGAGAGATTTCGCGTCACAGCTGACGAACACGTGTGATCAAGGTTACATCTTTGATATGGTTACTGAGACTGGTAGCTGTCGAGGAAAGTCCAAGCTCAGGAGTTTAAGCTTCCAGGTCTGGAGGAAACAAGGATACTCGTTATCAAGCAACAGAGCTGACTGATAGTAGGTACTGAGCTAAGGATCCTAGCTTCAACAACCACGTCCAGCAGAGCGCGCAAGTGTAAGAAAGAAGAAACATGACAAAACGGAAAGGCATGATGAATGATAAAACAAGGAAAGCGGTCACACGAGGTGTATTACCTAATCCTGATTCATAACATAAACCACTGAGATTCAAAAAACCAGCCCTTAATTATTTTCCACCTGCCGTCGCTCGCCCGCCAGTGGATTTTTTTCTTCTTCTTTTTCTCTTCTCTCCTTTCTCCTCAAGACACCACCTTCACCCAGTAAAAAAAATGGTCAGTGTATAGATTCAGTTGATCCTTGTTCTGTTCTCACATGCTGTCCGTCACTAGACTGGATGAGCAGAGTGTATAATGTGTGCTGACGGCTCCTTTTTTTCTTTTTTTCCTTTCGAATGGAACTGTTCCTGAATTCGTCGTCTCATAATTCTCTTTTCCTTCTGTCCAGGCCCCCAAGAAAACTTCTGCCCCTAAGGACGAGACCGTCACCACCATGGGACCCCAGATCGGAGCCGGAGAGCTCGTCTTCGGTGTTGCCCACATCTTCGCTTCCTTCAACGACACTTTCGTCCACGTGACTGATTTGTCCGGAAAGGAGACCATCTCCCGAATCACCGGTGGTATGCAGGTCAAGGCCGATCGAGACGAGTCCTCTCCCTACGCCGCCATGTTGGCCGCCCAGAAGTGTGCTGAGCGATGCAAGGAGATCGGAATCACCGCCCTCCACATCAAGATCCGAGCCACCGGAGGAACTGGAACCAAGACCCCTGGACCCGGAGCCCAGTCCGCTCTCCGAGCTCTTGCCCGAGCCGGTATGCGAATCGGCCGAATCGAGGATGTTACCCCTGGTCAGTATTCTCATTTTTGCCTTCTTGTCTCTTTGCTTGGTGCTTACCTTCCTGGTCATACCTTCAATTCAACAGTCCCCACCGATTGCACCCGACGAAAGGGTGGACGACGTGGACGACGACTCTAATTGCCTTTATGGCAATACTTCCTCGCCTCCCCTCGCTTTCCCACGGTTGGGCTCTCTTCCCTCCATCGGAGGAGATCTCGGTCGTTGCTTGGGGTTTCTTTACTGGTCGCTGGCCGCTGGCTTAAATCCCAGGCGTGCCCCCATGTTCGCTATTTAATGGTGTCCCAAAAAAATAATGATGAAACACGTGACATGAATACAACACACATTAACAACCTTTCGGCGGGTTCAACCATTGAAAACAGTAGTCTTTTCAGAGGACAGCATGATTTAAGATGGGTCAGATACAACATTCGAAAGAATATTGATATGATGCAGAAGCAGACATAACATGACATGTGCAGAAGACGGCCGTTCGTCCATCGCCGACGGGCCTATCTTAGTTCGTCGACGTCCCTTCCGATGGACTTTCACCTAGGATCTTCATCTCAAACTACATCACTTCATTCTCTTTGGCTTTCTCTTCTTCGTCTACTCGTGTTTCACCTTACGTTTTGCCGACGATCTCTGTTCATAGCGATCGAACCGTACCCGGCTACCTAAATTACTTCCTTGATAGATACTCGCTCTGGCGACCCGATCCAAGACATATCGGCCTCAGAGTCAACATCGTCAACCCACCACCCCGTGCATATAGTTGTGAGTTCTCTCTGCTTTCTTTGTATCTTACGGAGTTCGATATTTTACTGAAAACTAGGCATCAACGGTCAACTCTTCGGTCTTTCATTTTCTGTAATCTATCTTGTGCCGAAAAAACGAAAGTATGATGGAAGATGATCCTTGGTCTTCGTCCTCCCCGTGGGACGCGCCTTCATCGTCGTCTGCACCTCCTTTGCCAGCATCCTCTTCTCCAACACTTCCCAGCTCCTCAGGAACACCTCTTAATACGAATTCAGAAGACGACCTAGGTAAACTTCCATCGATCGTTTCCAGTGTTCGACGTCCGTCTGCTGACTCGGATCTATGGGGTAGTGGCGGCGGCGGAGGAGGAGGAGGAGTTTGGGGGTCGTCTCAACAAGATGAAGGAACAGAATCAGGAGGCATGGACGACGGTGGATGGGGGAGTAGTTTGGAGTATCAACACGGAGATGTATCTTTAAGAGCTTCCAACTTGGAGGATGCAAAAGTCTCCAAAGAAGAAGAGGAAGAAGATGAGATGATGAAGCAAGCTGATGATGGATTTCAAAAACCTACCACAGAGTCAGCATCACCGTCAGCATCACCATCACCGTCGCCATCACCATCATCTCCGCGACCATCTTCCCTTAAACAGATATCTTCGCCTCCCATATCATTTCCTTCCAGTCCGTACCCGCCTTCTGTGTCGTTCTCTCCTCCTACTGAGCCCGAGATCAGGCCAGAACCCGAGTTCGAATTCGTTGATCTCGCGACGAACGACTTTTCTCGTCCAATATCCCCTCTTCCAGCACATGACATTCCTTCGAATACATCCTTTGATGATTTCGGTGACTTTGGAGAGTCATCCGGGGCTATCGGACCTGATATAGCTATCGAAGATGATCCATGGGCGGTACAAGGGGGGATTGATCATGAGCAAGCTCAATCGGAAGAGGAGGAAGAGACGTCTATGCCGAACAAGGGCTGGAGCGCGCCAGCAGACGACGATGAGGACGACGCATGGGGAGCACGCAAGAACGCCGAGGATGGAGGCGAGACCGCGAAGAAAGCTGACGAGTGGGAGAGAGCCAGAAGACTGGCCGAGAGAAGGATGGCGAGAGCGGTACGTTCATATAACTCTCAACTATCTGTTCATGGATTGGCTTTCGATCGTTCGACTTTGATGGTTTTCACTAATATCTTACCAACTCTCTGTATTCATCTATATTCTGGATGAAACTTTCTTCAGCCTCCTCACGTTATATCCGAATTGACCGAGAAGTGGTCTGTTCTCGCGCGCGATCGATACCCTGATCCAGACAAGAAAACAGTTACAGAAGGAGAAGAAATCGAAAAGACAGAAAAGGAAGAACCAATTCAAACCGAAGTGGACAAGTATCTCGATGTGAGACTAGCAAATATGAAGGAGATGTAAGTGACTCGTGGATCTGAAGGATATCTGTTTGCTATCGGTTGACAGCTGAAAGGACGATCTAAATGTTGATGAAATAACGATCTCTCTTTCTGAAACAGCACGAACTTGCTCGTAGACCTAACTGATCTTCCTCCGACTATAACATCATTTTCCAAACCTCTTTATCGTGCATCCCTTACCGAGCGCCGCTTTCGAGAATCTCTTACCCGGTCTAGTCGACTATCTAATTCTACATCACTTCTGGTCGTCCCTCGTCGATTGCCTTCTCTAAATACGACCTACCAAAGTCCCTCAACCAATCAGGATTCTGACCGTAATACTGGCGATAGCTGGGCGTCTCGATCTAGACTGGGCGAACCGGAGAACGCCGAGGCAACGATCACAGAGGATGAGCAATCGTCCAGAAGAGGTCTACTTAGCTTCTTTGGACGGAAGGTCAGTGGCCAGACTACGCCAGGCATGGGCAAACGGAGTTCCTCTGTTTCAAGTCTGGCCAGCTTCAGTTCTCCTCCTAGCGAAGACGCTACAAAAGTTCCCGTCACGACTGCTATCAATCCTTCCACCACATCACTTCCAGTTTCTCAGCCGGTCAAAGACTCCCTTGAACAAACTCGCTTGCCTGTTGACCATTCTCCTGATACATACAAGCCAGCAACACCTCGGCCCTCGCTCTCCACTCGAAGTTCAAGCCTATCTTTGCCAGCCGTTTCTGAGCTAGCTCCGTCCGGCTCAACGAAAATGAGTCCATCGACTTCTGTCGATAGCACTTCCGCCACTTCGGAAACTCCCGGCCCAGTGGCTCCCTCGGCAGTCTCGAGATTCCTTAACCGTTTCTCGAGAAAACCACCTGCTCGGACCACAGACGGTCCACGCGCTCTCGAGCTTTCGGCTGGTGACTTTGATTTCTTGGCAGAGGTCGAAGGAATAGAAAGTGGAGAAGATCTCGATAGCGATTTCTTGGGTTCATTTGGCGTGCCTTCCGACTCTTCGTCGTCCGTCGGTGGACTGGAAGACTTCCTGAAAATCAAAGAATCGAAGGACATTCCGTTACCGGCTCCTCTAGCCCCCCCTCCCAGAGCCTCAGAACCAATTCGTTTGGACTCAACTCTCGGCGCATCGGTGCCAAAAACATTGGAAACGCCAATGGACGAACTAGACTTTCTGGGATCCAGTGGGCTACAAAGTCTGGAAGGATCTGCTAATGGTACAAACAAAGTAGCCACGTTTGTAGACGAGTGGGATGATTTCCTCTCGGATCAACAGATCAAACCTATGGCTGCTTCATCGATCATACCTTCAATCACACCGTCAATCACTCCCAGTTTTGTTCTTCCCAAACCACCCTCCCTTAGTGTAACCACAACGTTCCCTTCTCTTACACCTTCGTCACCTCTTGTACCTTCGCGACCGCCTTCGACATCTATTCCCGCTACGACCGTTCGGTCTGATCCTTTCTCGTCTCATTCGGTCACTCCTACAGCCCCTGTCCAACCGATATCTGCATTTACTCAGCCAGTCTCATCTAAAGATGGGTTTGCAGACGAAGATGATTTCGGAGACTTCGGAGACTTTGGCCAGTCCACCATGAGTGCTACTGATTCAACTTTTCAACCGTCTTCGAACTCTTTTGACGACTTTGACGACTTTTCTTCGTTCTCGCCCGCGTCCACTCAACCACCAGCAGCTCCCCCGCATACTGCAACTATCATTCCTTCACCGCTCTCTCTATTCGCACAATCACCGATCAAACCTGTAAGGATCAGCATGTTGACTTCCGAAAGTCCTCCACCTACTCCGATCAACAAATCCCCAAGACATCAACGTAGTGAATCCTACGCTAGGAGTTTCGAAGCTAAAAACGACCGTCGAAAGGTCGAAGCGAAACCAGCCACTCTACCTGCCCTCCTACTACCACCGCCTTCCTCTTACAGCTCAAAAATATCTGCAGCTTCTCTAATGGACGATTCGTTGTTTGAGACCACAGACCATATGAGGGTAGGACACCCCGTTGCCATCCCAGTTTCACGGACGTCGACCCCCATCACAGCGCCCTCCGCTGCGTCGCCAAAGGAGCCGACTCGCGGATCGACATACTCACATGGAGCAACCTCGGGTTCTGCACGATCGATAGGCTCCATGTCGGATTTGCTCATCAAAGCCCAAGAAGTAGATGTCGCGAAAGGGCATTGGACGTACACAGGTTCTACGAGTCCCCCGGTCATGGCTTTGCCTCCTCCTCCTTCCATGTCTGGATCTAGTGTAGGAACCGGAGCAAGTTCGCCAGGATTCTTCTCTCAAGGTAATGAAGACAAACTGAATGGGTTCCCAGTACTTGGAGGGATGGCGATCAGTGATGCCGTAGGATCAGCCACGGATCGAGAAACCTCAAAAGGAGGACTGTCACAAGCCGATCTGAGTTTTTTTGATGGATTATAGAATGATCCTCGTGCTTCCAAATATGATTGTTCAAGCCTCATCCTATAGACGTTTGATTCATATTGAGATTATCTATATTGAATGATTGTTTGTTGAGAAGAGAGCTCTATTTCAAAATATCTAGATACGTGCTCCATCTATCCCGACTCCGCGTTCTCATCTGTTTTCAAAAGCAGCAACATCTATTCCTACTCCTCGTCCGACTTTTCCCATTCATCGTCGTCTGTCACAGGTGGAGGCCGGTAAACCTGAGGAACCAGCGTGGTCAAAGTTGATGGAGCCTGCGACAAAGTCAATCCTCCCAATGACTGTCTAACGACATCCGCAGAAGCGGTAGTGGAGGCTGCAGGCACGGTTTCGTTGCCGGTGGGTTTCCTCAGGGCGGGAGGAACATATGGTGAACTGGACCTCGAGATCGTAGCTGGCGTAGAAACACCCGAACCTGGTCTAGAACTCAACGCAGAGGACGACGCAAGGACTGTTGAGCTAGGTCCGGCTGCAATCGGGGTTGCCCCCCATGGTTTAGGTTTAGGGGCCGAAACCGAGGACGATGAGGATGCCGATGCGACCGTGGAGTTGGCGGTGGAAGGACGCAAAGTGGTATTGAGAAGTGGCTTTCGAACTTCCGTTCGTCGAGCAGATTCTTGAGCTATGTAAGCAGATAGAAGGGGTGAAGGAATTCGACTGTCGATCTTCCTTCGCAGTTGAACGCTGTAAATCCATAAACCAAACGATCGATCAGTCAAAATTCGGGCTGATAAGGGTTTACTGCAAGTCGAGATAAGTCAATTACCTGCGAACGGGATCTTGATCGACAAGCGTGGTCTCAACTCGGTAAAGCTCTGCAACCTGGATGACCAGATCTCTCCGAGCAGGCGGCATGTATGGCAAGATTTGGTTCATTCTCGAACCGGTTACAAACCTTATCAGAGAAAGGAGATACATGTATGAATAAATTAGTCAGGCGTCCATAACCGATTCCGATGGTAAGAAAAATTACTTGCTCTTCCAGCGCCTTTTCGACCAAACCGAGGAAAGCAGACCCATGGGTTATCGCCAACGAAACCACTTGAGCGGGCCATTCTACTGCGTTATTTTGCGCTGCTCGGGTTTTGCTTATTCCCAAGGCTGCAGCGAGCCTTTCGTTCCGTTTCGCTTTCTCGCAAGCGTCAATGCATCTTTTGTAAGAAGGAAAATTTAAAAATCAGTCAACTTTTTTGGGGACGATATGTATTGCACGATGACCGAACTCACTTCAAGACGATATCTTCTCGAGATGAACTATTGGAAAGACAAGCCCCACATGTCGCTTGCTGCTCCATTCGACCACATCTATAGAGTCAAACCACAATAACAGGGAGAATCCTCAGTGTCTATTGACGCGTTGGAGCGGCATCAGAGACATCACTTACGCGCAACTCTGGATCACCGTGCTAGGGCAAGGTTCGGATTGATCGCAGGCTGCCGGAGAATGGCAAGGTTTCTGGCAAGGGTGACCACTGTACGAAACCGATCGCAACCATGACGGATTAACGAAAACAATTCTGAAAGTGTATTCCATCAATTGGGACGTACCAGATCTTGAGTGGCTTCCCGCAAGGTTTCGTGCATTTTTCACATTCGCCAGGAGAGTGACACGGCTATTTAAAAGAAACGTATACATGTTTATACAGTTTGAAAAGAACATTATCAACAGCTGTTGACTTCTGTAAGAGATCGCGAGAGAGAGCAAGAGACCAACAGACCTTTTCGCACCGATGCCACCCACAACCCAAGATCTCTCCACAGACCATACCGCAAGATACTTTCTCCTGAGAGCATCTCACATTCTTGACTTCAGCCTTTCCGCAAGCGCATGTCTTCGTCGTCAAGAAGATACAGGGTGGGCAAGTCGATGTTTCATGGCAAGCGTGGGATGCCTTAGGATGACCACACGGTGGAGCCGGTCGAGCACATGGATAAGTGCAATGAAGTGTCTTCCCACAAGAAATCGGAGGAGGGATAACCGTTCGCCCACAGTTGCAAATCAACTTTTGACAGGAAAGATGAAGAAGGTTAGTATATTTGGGTTATATTAACCATCGTAGTATCGAAATCAGGGACAAACCTCGTCATATGAAGCTTCCAAGCACGGCGGGCATCTTCCTGTGTGGTCCGGAGCGGGGCATGAGTGGTTCCCACAGCTCAACATCTTACCACACACCAACTGACACTCGTGCCATGCACTCTCTTCCTCGTCCCCAGCGTAGAGATCCAACTCTCGGCGTTTACCTTTGGACTTTGCTTTCCATGCCAGGGGGCAGCAGGCTCGGCCGCATTCATGTTTTTTACACGACCGAAGCACCCTACACACTCGCTCACAAAGAATTTCAGCCGAGGCGGACAAGGATGTCTCTTGGAACGTATGACATTCGAGTGTGATCTGGGGTGATCAAGAAACAAGATCAAAGTCAGCAAACAACGAAGCTACGAAGACGAACGAACCAGATGAGAGGACGAGAACAAACCTTAGATTCTGCACAACGGCAAGGAATTACGACCTGTTCTTCACAAGGCATGCAGGGCCCTGTTAATGATATCACCAAAATGTAGACAGCAACTATCAGTACATTGCTCTCACACCGTTGTCGAACAGAAGGAAGGAAGACAAACCGTTATGGCAGATCATTTTGCACGTATGTTCACAGCCATCCAAACTCTTGCCACAAATACTCTTACACGTCTTAACCGGGTCTGTACATTTCGTTCTCAACCCAGTATCATTCGGAAACTCTTTGAGATTTTTAGCTCCGCATGGACAACTCCAGATGATCTTTGGACTGAAGGGGCATAAGTTTGGATCTTCCGTGCCGGTGCGAGAATCAACTTGGGATGACGGATGAGGATGGCAGGGTAATGAACATTGGTGAATGCCACAATCATACTCCTGAAAACAAGTCAAAAGACAAGAATAAGAGCCGAGCCACGTCTTGTCAGGTGATGAACAGGGGATAGTGGTGGAAGAAGAAGACCCGCAAGGCGCAGAACGGGTTGAACGAGAGCAGAAGCAAGTTTGCTCCTCAAGAATTGGACAAGGCGCACAGGGGCCGGCATGACAAGGTTCCTGTGAGAAAAGATCAAAGTCCAAAGTTAATGATGACGATATCGAGGATGAACAAATGCAACGGAAGAACGAACCAAGCAAACATGTTCAGCATTTCCGCAGCCAAGTTGCCTCTTGCACACCTCTCCGCAACTAGGGATTTCATCCTTGGCCGCTCTATGCGAGCATCTGACCATAAGCGAGGTCTGATGTGATCCGCAAGGAAGCATCATAGATACCGAACAAGGTCTGTAACGATGGTCGTATAAACCTAACCAGCGATTAGTTCACAGTAAACAAGACAGTAGAAGAAAGAGGAGGACGTACGGACACGGGCCAGGGTGACAGCTCAATGGACAGGGGTGATCACATCCCATCTTTTTTCGAGAGCATGACTGAGCACAAGAGTGTGGGGTGAACAAGCGAGGTGGCTTAGGGTCCTTGATAGCCCGACAGTAGCATTCGTATCGGTTTGGGACTTGTCTTCTTTGCGTCTACAGATAGCCAAAAGCGTCTTCCGTTAGTGATTTCGAAACTAGAGATACCACAAAGATATTGAACAATGATAGAAGATGAATCGACGAACCTGACAGCCTGGGCATCTCCAAACCGGGCTTCCTTCCTTTGCTGGATTCGCAGCGAAGTCCTTGACTGATCGAGAGGCCCAATCTGATATACATTTGAGGTGAAAGATTCCCCAGCAAGAAGAGCTTCCAGCGAGCTTGATTTCATCATCCTTGATGCCATCCACCAGGTGATCGGAGGGATGCTGAGAAGGCACACAAGACCAGATAGGCTGTTCGGCATGTATGGAACTATAAGATGCAGGAAGGTGTCAGTGATGTGGGAGTGATGTGGGAGTGATGTGGGAGTGATGTGTAAGAATGTATGGTTGCATAGATGTACTGACTTGAAGCAAATAGCACAATCAGGCCAGGGAGGGTAGCTGACGGCCCATGTCAACCTGGTAGCAAGATCCTCGTCCTCTGCCGGCTGGGGGACTTTCTCACGGGGAGGTCCCCGATCTCTGCGCTGTCCTCCATTACCCCGTCCATTGCGCGCAGGGGGTTCGTTGCTAGCAACTGAGGTGGAAGGACCCTTGGGAGCTCGTTGACGAGATCGTTGGTTGGGCTTTTGATCGTTGTCGCCAGCGCCACCACCACCACCACCAACAGATTCAGATAGCTGACCTCCAAACCCAGCGCGTCGACTTGATTGATTCGGAATTTCTCTAGAAGTTTGAGGAGCCTGGTCTCCTGTGGTAAGGGAAGCCTGATTTCTCGAGGAGCCTTCTCCTGATGCGGAATTAGCTCCTCCACGACCAGATGATCCACCTCGGCCACCTCGGGAGGATGATCCTCCTCGACGAGATCGATTGGAGTTTCTAGGGTTTCCGTTAGCTGCAGGAGTCGCTTGAGGAGCAGGAGGAGGAAGAATCGATGCCATCGGTCTTGTGTTCGATACAGACGTCAGTGTGTGCAACCAAGCAGCAAAGATTGTAAGAGAGATGACCAAAAGGACTGGTCGATGTGCGAAAGAAGCGAAAGTTGTTGGATGAGTAAAAGTAGGAAGTGGCGAAGGTGAGTGTGGAAGAGCACGCCACATTTGATAAACACGTGATGTTGTGTCAAAAGTCATTACAAAGATTTATAGTCAGCACAGGTTTTGTCGCTAATCCCTCCCCCTAGTCTTCACCGCCCAGCCTGGGGTTTTTCTCCTTCCACTCTCTCACTCAAAACGATCATCCCACAAAGTCTCATCTTTGTTGATCTCTCGATCCTTTCTGTCTCTTGTCATAAACACATACATATCTACCCATGTCCACAGATCAGGACGAGCCGCAAGGACGTCTGTTGGACTCGTTCACTGCTCCAAAGGTACGTCTGATGATTCAGTCCGACATCGTTCAATGTTCTTTTACTCATCTGTTCATGCGTGTTTGTTCGTGGCCTGCCCTCTCTCATTCCCTTCATTCGATTCTTTCACAGGATGTCTTGGAGGAGTTTGCAGAGATGAACGAGGCTGATGATGTCGACCCTTTTGGAGAGACAGCCAAGGCTCGTCAAGTGTCTGCCAGGCAGAATGAGTATCAACTTCGAAGGTTCGACAGAGAAGAGGGCGTGACTCGTAAGTCTCTTGATCATTCCTTTCTATCTTCACACCCGAATTTACTCATCAAGCAACTCCTGTTTATCACCATATGAATCTACATACAATTCTCCGCTTCTTCGTGAACACTCTCTTCTCATGAAACCCAAGGTTCGGATCCGTTTGCCCAGAATGGTGAAGGCTCCGGTGAATCTTACGCCGAGACCATGCGACTTCGAAACCTCGAACGAGATGAGCAGCGTGTAAAGCAGGCGATTGCTGATAAAGAACGTCAAGATGCTGAGGAAGGAATCAAGAAGGTCGAGGACGATAAGACACCTCCCCGTGGATCAGTCACTGTGGCAGGAGATGACACGCCTCCTAGTTCGACCGCCACCAAGCGTCGAAGGTGGGACGACGCGCCTGCTGGAGCTGAAAATGGAAAGGATGCACCGACAGGCGACTGGTCGACTTCAGCCACTGCTACCAATGGTATCAATGGTACCACCGCCCAACCGGACGAGACCCCGGTTGTTAAAAGAAAACGATCGAGATGGGATGAAACCCCTGTTGCGACTTCCGCCGTTGCGGAAACCCCTACCGGTAGACGTTCCCGATGGGATCAAACACCGGTCAATGGTGCTACCCCCGCCACACCAGTCGTTCCTGTTGCCTCAACCTCATCCACTCCCTTTGGTATGATGGCCGAAGATCCTCGTAACCGATACTTGTCTGACGCCGAGTTGGATGTCATCCTTCCTTCCGAGGGGTACGTGATCGTTGAGCCTCCACCAGGTTATGCTCCTGTCCGATCTTCCAAGCTTGGAGCCATTCCCGTCAACAACACTGGATTCATGATGCAGGACGAGGCAGCTGCCAAGGCTGCCGTCGATGCCGCTGGTGGATATGCTCATGACGTGCCAACTGAGATCGCTGGAATTGGTTCGCTGCAGTTCTTGAAGGCGGAAGATCAGGAGTATTTCAAGGATGTGCTCAAAGGTGCAGATGATGAGGATGGTACATTGACGGTGGAAGAGCTCAAGGAGAGGAAAATTATGCGATTATTGCTCAAAATCAAGAACGGAACGCCTCCTGTGAGAAAGTCTGCTCTTCGACAGATTACCGACAAGGCTCGAGATTTTGGTGCCAAGGCGTTGTTCGACAAGATTCTACCATTACTTATGGAACGAACACTCGAGGATCAAGAGCGGCATCTACTCGTTAAAGTTATCGACCGAGTGCTTTACAAGCTGGACGACCTTGTTCGACCCTACGTTCACAAGATTCTCGTTGTGATTGAGCCTTTGCTGATCGATGAAGACTATTATGCTCGAGTAGAAGGTAGAGAAATCATCTCCAACTTGTCCAAAGCTGCCGGTCTAGCCCACATGATCTCGACGATGCGACCGGACATTGATCATATCGACGAGTACGTTCGAAACACTACCGCACGAGCGTTCTCGGTTGTGGCTTCCGCTCTTGGAATACCTTCTCTCTTGCCCTTCCTCAAGGCGGTAAGCAAATCGAAAAAGTCCTGGCAGGCCCGACATACCGGTATCCGAATCATTCAGCAGATTGCTATTCTGATGGGTTGCGCCGTCCTTCCTCACTTGAGAAACTTGGTTGACTCTATCGCCCATGGATTGGAAGATGAGCAACAAAAGGTCCGAACTATGACTGCTCTTGCTCTGGCCGCCCTGGCCGAAGCCGCCGCCCCTTACGGAATCGAGTCGTTCGATAACGTTCTTAAGCCACTCTGGCTTGGAATCCGACAACACCGAGGAAAAGGTCTCGCTGCTTTCCTCAAGGCTATCGGATTCATCATTCCCCTCATGGACCCTGAGTACGCATCCTACTACGTCAAAGAATGTGTGCCAATCTTGATTCGAGAGTTTGCTTCGGCAGATGAAGAAATGAAGAAGATCGTTCTCAAAGTCGTCAAGCAATGTGCAGCGACAGAGGGTGTCACTCCTGCTTACGTCCGAGAAGAAATTCTCCCCGAGTTCTTCAAGGCTTTCTGGGTTAGACGAATGGCATTAGATCGAAGGAATTACCGATCTCTTGTTGAGACCACTGTCGAGCTTGCTCAAAAGGCAGGTGTGGCAGAGATCGTTGGTCGGGTAGTCAATGACTTGAAGGATGAAAGCGAGCCGTTCAGGAAGATGGTAATGGAGACCGTCACCAAGGTTATCAGTACTGTCGGGGCGGCCGATGTGGATGAAAGGTTGGAGGTCTTGTTGATTGATGGAATCATCTACGCGTTCCAGGAACAGACTGTTGAAGACAACGTCATGCTAGATGGTTTCGGTACAGTTGTCAACGCTCTTGGTTCGTCCTTCTTCTGCCTTTCTCGTTCTCTCTCAGTGGCGTTTGTAGATGCTCATTTCTTTCTTGAGCTTTGTTCTTCGCACAACAGGAATTCGAGTCAAGCCATACCTCACCCAGATTGTCTCCACTATCCTTTGGCGATTGAACAACAAGAGCGCGAAGGTTCGACAGCAGGCTGCCGATTTGACCACCCGATTAGCTATCGTTATCAAGCAGTGTGGGGAGGACGCTCATCTAAGCAAGGTCCGTGTTTGCCAGTTTTGTACAGATATTAGTCAACAATTGAATCATGGGCTGATATCGCATCATGTTTTGGTTGATACAATAGTTGGGAGTAGTGTTGTTCGAACAGTTAGGAGAAGAATACCCCGACACCCTGGGAAGGCTCGTTATATTCCTTCTCGCAATATCTCGTATTCTTCAATGCGCTGACATTCTATCAAATCGATCAATTCTTGTATCCTTAGTATCATCGCCGCTGAGACAGCTATCGCCAACGTAGTTGGTATGACTCAGATGAACCCCCCTGTGAAGGATCTTCGTGAGTTTATTTATTCGACCAGCTCATGTTGAGATCAACCCTGTCATATGTATTGACCCTTCTTTTATTTCTTTTGTTTCGCAGTCCCCAGAATGACTCCCATTCTTCGAAACAGACACGAGAAGGTGCAAGAGGCTTCTATCAACTTGATCGGTCGAATTGGTAAGCCTTGTCGAGTTATCGTCTTTTTTCAACGTGGTAACTCTACGTATGTATCATCCTATCTCACACAATCTTGTATTTACATACACAACAGCCGATCGAGGAGCCGAGTTCGTTCCTGCACGAGAATGGATGCGAATCTGTTTCGAGCTACTCGATCTATTGAAGGCTCATAAAAAAGGAATTCGACGAGCAGCTGTCAATTCGTTCGGATATATCGCCAAGGCAATCGGTCCTCAAGATGTGTTGAGTGTCCTTTTGACAAATCTGCGAGTTCAGGAAAGACAGAGCAGAGTGTGTTCGACAGTCGCTATTGGTAAGTTGGGCTTCTTTATTTATCATATGTAAATGCCCACTTATGCTTACCCGACATTCTTTGAATATTCACGCTCGATAGCTATCGTTTCGGAGACTTGTGGACCGTTCACCACCATTCCTGCTATCCTCAATGAGTAGTACGTGCCTAATATGTATCTTTACAAAGCTCGTCCGACGTTCTCGAACTGACCTTTATGCTTTTTGATCGACCATTCTCATAGCCGACAACCGGATTTGAACGTTCGAAATGGATGTCTCAAATCGCTCTCGTTCGTGTTCGAGTATGTTGGTGAGATGGGTAAAGACTACCTACTCTCCTGCATCTCTCTCCTTGAAGATGCTCTTACCGAACGAGATGCCGTCCATCGTCAGACTGCGTCTGCCATCGTCAAGCATCTCGCTCTTGGAGTAGCTGGATTGGGCCACGAAGAAGCGTTGACACATTTGCTGAATCTGGTTTGGCCGAATATATTCGAAACTTCACCTCACGTGATCGGAGGAGTGAACGGAGCGATCGAGGCTTTGGAAGTCGGGTTGGGAAGTGGAGTGTTGATGAGTTATACTCTCCAGGGATTGTTCCACCCGGCACGAAAAGTTAGAGAAACATACTGGAGACTCTACAATACAACCTATCTTCGTTCTCAAGACGCCATGGTTCCGTTCTATCCTAACCTCGGACACCTTTCTGAGAACGAAAATGACTATCAACGACATGCGTTGTACTCTTTCCTTTGATTTTTATAAACTTGTTCCACTCAATCTGTCTTCTCTTGGCTTCCTACCCTTATCTCTTGGTGTCTCTTCTATATCCCTATTTCGAGGAGGGAAAAAAGTTCTCGTATTCATAGTATTTAGCATGGCCTTGACTTGCTCCCGTCTCTTGGTGGTCTGTTGTTCTCTGCTTCTGCTTGGGACCGCCCGTCTTTCTAAAACAAATGAACTGTCACTTTGTACTTTTGTGAACTGGTTTCAGCAACCCACATTGATACCAGCACAGACATAACCCTTTAGATCTCCCTCTGATGCGCTCTCAAACCCAGACCAATAGACCCATCAAAAAGATTTGAGCGATAGCTATGAAGATCAAAAACCTCACTCTTGTCGTTCTCTGTGCGTGTGTGGGAGAGGTACGGACCGACACCGAAACAGGTGCCTGGGTTGATGACGGATCTGGTAAGACGACGTATTTGAGTGAACGAAGCTGATTCGATTTAGCAGAATGAGGGGGGGGCCGATGAAGAAGAAGAAAAAAGGAAGGTGAGACTTGATGGGATACATCTACAGATAGATCAAGAGGAGAAGAGAGGTGATGACATACGAGGAAGAAGGCGTTGGCGGAAACCATGTACAAAAACACACTCCACCAGATCAACTTCCCGAAGTTCATGATGGAGACGAGCAAGCACAAAATGACTCTGCAGGTGATGGGAGTTTTTTTTTGAAACATGAATTCGTCAAACTCGATATACGCATGCTTTTCATGATAGAGTTTGATGATATGACTTACCCAACGAATTTGTAACCTCCATACATTCCCATCTCCAAGCTTCCCCCCACGCCTTCACCACCTCCACCCTGAACGTCCAACAAATACGTACCCAACTTGATCACTAGAAACTCAAGAAGGACGACTCCGAAGGCTTTTGAAGCGGTGACACCCAATACTTCGGGATGGAACCTGTTATCCAACCCAGAGTACAGCGCGGAGAGTAGGATATACGTCACGAGGGACATGCCTGGAAGTTCGTCATGAGACAAACGAAGCGGAGGAGAAGATCGCAGTCAGAATGAAGACGCATTAATGAGAACAAGTGAGAGAGAGGTCAACAGAGAGCATACTTACTCGGGATATAGAGGTCAGGAGCATTTATGTCCTCTCTTGGAGGAAGGTACCCTTCGGTGGAACCGTCCTGCGAAAGCCGTGCCTGCAGAGGAGATCTGGCATATCAGTCTCCGCGCCTGAATCGTGCTCATGTACACTGTCTTACGGTCGATATTTAGAGGATAATATATATACGAACTGAACGAGCGAACTTCCCGTGTCTCCACGGCCATAAGAGAATACCAATCTTTTTGATTACATACCCATTCGTCACAGCGAACGAGTGTTTGAGCATCGACATAGGAAGATGTCTAGCGAACTGTATAACGTAGATAGTTCATGAACAAGAAAGCGATTCGGTGTTTAGCTAATTGCGACTGAAGAGCAGATGGATAAACAGAAAGATGAAATCCGAGACTGACTGTCTTTTCGACATAATCTTGTCCGGCGCCGATGGCACTCTTTCCAAACTGCATTCCCATCTGGGCTGTCGCGTCATTCATACCCATTCCCCATGGGACATGGGAGCCGGAAGCTGTCTGGAAAGAATGTGACTGTCTAGATTGCCCTTGCCCTTGAGAGGACATGGATCCCATCTGACCGGCAGGTGGAAAGGAGGAGGAGCCAGCCGAGGGCTGGTAGCCATATGCTAGATTGATCGTACGAGTTGCATATTGAGGTGATGACAGTAGGGCGTCAGAAGATGTGGTGAAGACAAGACTCGAACAAGAGAAACGGGAAAAGAAAGATCTAACCATTTTGCCCGTAGCCTGTCTGAGCCGGGTTCTGCTGCTGCTTCTGCTGCTGTTGTTGTTGATGGATACCTCCAAAGGTCTGTTGCTGCTGTTGCTGTTGCTGTTGATACTGTTGCGCTGGAGGACTGGAGAATCGCATGTACTGGGGCTCGCCCGACATGCCTTCGGTTGAGGTCCGCTGGGAGGGTAAGCTGTATTCTGTCGACGACCGTGGTGGCTCTGGAGGATTGAACGGAGCTCTAGGAATCGGGTGTTGCAGAGGAGGAGGCGTGTAGTTCATGATGTATGAGTGCTGGATAGATGATCGTCGACGTAAGAGGGAAACGGAGAGAACGAGATGGCGGTTCTGTGGAGGGACTGACGAAAAAAAAGTGATAGGACATTTTGGAGCTTTCTTGTAATACTCGATTATAAGAGTTTTGTAGTCTTTCCTCCTATCATCCATCCATCCATCAACAACACCATCGACGACTTGCACCTTGGGCCAATACTTTACTCTTCCTAAATCTCTCTCAGCCGCAACTGAATGTCAGACTTTGAGGCAACAGAACTCGTGGAGGCATACGGTGAGATCTCGCGTTATCCAGATCATCAAGCATGTCTATTGGGATGAACTCTGAATCCATCGCTCATCCCCGATCTCTCTCTTTCGGTGGGAAACATAGACTTTCTACTGAAGTTTATCGTCATTGGAGAGGGTTCGTCTTCTTTCTATTCCCTGTTTGGACTAAACTTGCAAGGATCATCACTCGCTTACCGTTGTGTGCTTCTTCAAAATGACTTTCGACAGCCGGCACAGGCAAGAGTTGTCTTCTGCATCAATTTATCAACAATACCTGTAAGCAATTTCTCCTTGATGTGTTCCCGCTTGAAAGTCCATAGTCGGATGCATAACAGACTCTCTTGCCTTTCTAGTTAAAGAAAACAGTCAACATACAATCGGGGTCGAGTTTCAGAGTCGGACCATACCAATAGGAGAGAAGCGAGTGAAACTTCAAGTAAGTCTCCACTCGCCAAGCCAACATTGTGTCGAACGACCGCATCGCCTGGCGAAAAGTTCTTGGAGGGCTGATCGAATTACTTCATTCATTTCGTTTGGAACGAATCAGCTTTGGGATACAGGTGAGTGAGGAAGATGATATGTTAATGCATATGCTCCTGTATTTGCCAGCGATGTGTTGATAGCTGATCTCTTTCCTTTGGTTGGCTGAATAATCGATAGCCGGACAAGAGCGGTTCCGGTATGTTCAGCTTGCTTTCTTTCCTTTCACCTTTTTGACCGGATGATTCTTGGTTTGAACCGGCTTGCTCACGATCTGAGAACTCTAATTGTAATTGACCAGATCTGTGACTAGATCGTACTATCGAGGGGCGGCAGCTGCCATCTTGGTGTACGATATCACTCGGTTCGTCTCCGCTATCATATATCCTGTGGATAGCGAGTGAACATCCATCGGAGGTTATAACCTTGTTTTATGACGATACTTACGCTTCAGGTCATGCTTCTCTTCTTTTTCACCTTCTTCTTTCTATCGTTCTCGCAGTCGCTCGTCGTTCACAAATCTGTCTCGATGGCTGGCAGATGCGCGCGCTTTGGCGTCTCCACATCTGAAGGTCGTGCTCGTCGGTAACAAGCTCGATATGGAGGAAGAAAGGGAGGTCGATACGTTGGAGGCGTCCCGTTGGGCCGAAGAGAACGTTCGTCTAATCTCTCGTTTTACCGTTTCCGCCATTCTTCCTACGCGCTTGAGATTAACTATATTTGTTTCTGCCTGTGATCTAAACACATGCACAAATGAAGGATGTGATTCATCTAGAGACATCCTCGCTGACAGGCGCGAATGTGTCGACTCCGTTCTTTCTCGCATCACGTTCTGTCTTGCTGGCGATCGAGTCTGGGAAGCTCGACCCGGAGAATGTAGGCACCGGTGTCAGTTATGGAGAACGTCAGCTGAGAAGCTTTGGAAGTTCCAGCATGTTGAAGGGAAAGTTTGGAAGTCGGAGGAAGAGTGTGGATCTGGGAGATCTAGTAGGTGGACGGAAGGGGAGATGTTGTTGAGAGGTGCTCTTCGATTTCTCTTCTCTTCAGAGTTTCTTCTTTCTCTTTCTTTTTGTTTTTCTTTGCATTCGATTTCTTTTCTTCTCTTTTCTTTCGGTCTCCTTTCGCTGTAACTAACATCCTAAACATCAACTCATCCACTCATTCTTTCTTCTTTCTTTCTCGTTTTTTCTTTCTTTCATGATCCTTATAACGTATACGCATATACCCATCTTTCCGTTCTTTTCTCCTTCTCTTTTCACTGATTATTCTCTCTTCTTAATCCGTCAATCTCTTTTCCTCTTGACTCTCGTATACGTTCTTCCAATGCTCTCCCCACGGGTCGAGCTCTTTGTTGTCCTGTTCTCCTTCTTTGTATCACTTTGTACCTCGTGCTTCGTACGAACCATGATTTGACTGAGCTTTGGCATTTCTTTTTCTTTTCTGACCTTCGTCTTCCTTCAACGATTCTTGGACAAAAGGGACGGAAACACATGCTGATAAAGCTCGAGGATGACGGGGGAAGATAAAGGATAGAAGAAGCAGAAGCGGAGTGGCTCTACTTCGTTTTAGATCGGTCTACATTAAGTTCCCAGGGATTAGGATGTCTACAGATGAAACAGACGGACGGAAGATAGATAAGTATATAAACAAGGATGAAGAGGGCGATTACAGAAGGCAAGTGATGGATGGATGGATCGATCGATGGATGCCAACAGAGAAAAAGAAAAATAGTATTACCGAAATCAAACACACACGCACAGTAATGAACGAAAAATATACAAAGACAATGAATGAGAAACGTTTTCCTAAAGATATACAACGATGATGTAACAAACAAATAGATGATGAAGAGGAAAAGAAGAGAAGAGAAAAACAAAAGAGAAGAAGAATAAAGCGGTATGCACATAAAGCACGAAACGCAAAGCAAAGGCATGATTGCGAAAAAGCACGCAAACACAGCCTACCTACTGTCTATCTCCCAACGAAGACGACTGTTCCTCAACTGTTTGGTTCCTCTATCATGCTTCCAAACCAAGATCCGATCCCAACTCTTGTGACCTTTGCCTTTAAGGATCTTGCCCTGTCTGATCATCTCGAGCTGGACGACGAATCTGACGAGAGCGTGGGGTTTGAGCGCGGGAAAGCCCGGTCGGACCACATCCTTCTGAGCTGTCGGACCGGGGGAGAGCAACAAGAGTGGGAGTGAAGAATGGAAGGATTCTTCTGGATCGACCAGCCTGGATCTAGAGGTACTCTGTGAAGGCACAGGCACGGGCATATTGACGTTTGACCTTGGCTGAATGGCAGCCCAGGTAGAAGATGCGGATGGCGAAGCGAACGTCGAGGCAGAGGCAGAGGGGATGGACAATAGTTTAAGGATCGAAAGGTAAAACAGGTTTTGAGACCCGCCGGTTTCGACTTCGCTTGGTCGGACCACCAGAGGTGCGTACTTGGGTCGAGTGATCGGAATGTCAGTTGCCATCTTCGTCATCATCGTCGATAAGGTCGGTAGAGATGAGCTGCCCGTCAAGGGACATTTACCAATCTCGACTGATTCTCTCACAGCTACTTCACTTCTCAGTCGAGGCCGAGTTGTTGAAGGTTGAATGGACTCTACCGAGAAACGCCTATTGGTGGGGATGAAGCGTGGATCTTGGAGCCGACGGTTGATTGCGTTCGCAAACACCTCCCGCTTTCTTGCGCTTTCGGTCTCACCGAGAGCAGATGAAAAGCCATGCGGATCAGATTGATGGGGTGAGTCGAGCTGGGTGTTGGCGATGGCAGTAGGGGAGTCTAGAGACCAAAAGATATCGGTACCTTCGGTAGAGCTATCGGAACAAGAACTTCCGACAACGCTATTGTTTGGATCGTTTCGGGTGTTGTTGTCGTCGTCGTCGTCGTCATCGTCGTCATCATTCGAGCTTGGTGTGTGGACTTCAGATAGATAGCTGGACGAGTCACCGGAGGTGGAGAACGACCGTATGGAGGAAGGCGTCCAACTGTGGGCAAGATCAGACGTTAAGGGTGATCAAGAGAAAGGTGATGATAAGAGGGCTTGAAAAGACGAACCTGTATGATGTCACAGCATACGTATTCGAAGGCAAGGAGGAAGAGAGCAAGATCGAGACAAGACCCGGGGTAGACGACCGAGCTTTGAGGTTGTTGACGCCGTCGAAACTTGTCTGGGGAAAAAGCGGTGGCCGGTGGGGGGTGGAAGTAAAGTTTACGCGGACGGGATTGTGACAAGAATGATCCGAAGAGGAAGAGGTGAGCGGTGCCGAGTCCATGCTGGTGCAAGGCGATGCAGCCCGTGCTTTACCTCTCAGCCGTAGTGACCGAGGTTGATGAAGGTGGCTGTGGTTGTGAAGATGTTGACGTTGATGTTGGTGTTGGTGTTGACAGCATGGGTTCCGCTGTCGACAGCGATTGCAGCAGCAAGGCCCGGTCTGACAATGGGATGAGTTGTGGGCGGATGGAGACCAAGGACGATAAGGCGACCTTCCCTTCCGATGATCCTCTATGGTCGGTATGATTGATAGCGATGTATGAGTGTGTGTATGGGCGTGAAGATGCTCTTGTCCCGGTATGAATCGAGGTTCAGAGTTAGGCAAGAAGGATGATGAAGTACAAGACGATGGACGATGAAATCGATCACTCTGTTTGAAGGTGGAACACCCCACTTGATCGAGTTGCGATTGCAACAGGGAGCTCTGCACCATCAGGAGAAAGCAAAACAGAAGTCGACGTATGAAGCAGATGAACGAACGAAGAGAACCAGCAACTGTCCACCAGACAACGTTCTAAGATACGAGGGATGCGGAACACAAGCGCACAACACACATCCACAGACGACACACAAGACGCTAAAGGAATAATCGATAAAGATATGACATATGGGTCCACCGTTGGGGCGGTCCGTGCGGGCTCTCGGCGCTGAAACTGCTGCGCGTGGCTTGGTAGGCAACCAGCCAGCCAGCCTCCATGCGGCCCGCTCCGGGAGCGGCCGACAAAGGTGGTGTATGTGGGCTGTACAGTCGGGTGGCGTCGTAGCCCGGGTTCGACAGTGGTTCGGCCACGTGATTTGACTCGCTTTATCTCTCCTTCGGTCTCTGACCGTGCCGATGGACGTCATTTGACTATCAGCCCTCTTTGTTTATCTTTATTTTCCCTGTTTTTTCAAAGCATTCGTTGATTGTATATCCGGTGTGTCTATCGGACTTCACTATATGCAATTCTCTATCGACTGCTCCGTGCACTACGATGATAATTACGCACAAGCTAGCGCATTTTGAACTAATTGAAAGCTATAAGCCTTAGGCTTGGTGAGAGTGACCTGAATCGATGGTGGTCGATACATGGCCCTTTTAGACTCGGGTGTCCTCAGACCACAAACCACCCTAAACACTATGGGCTATGGGCTCAGTTTGCGCCCGTCGATGGAGTAGTATCAGCAGCAGCGGCAAATACCAGTACTACCGATGAGTATTCAACGCGGATGATTGTTCATAGCACCCCGACTTCTTTGTGTCTTATAAGCTGTAGAGACCGAAGCCTGCTTCTTTGCAGAAAATTTCTTACGATCGGTTCGTCTGGCTGTAGGTCATGATGAGTGACCTGATGCAGGCTCTGGAGTTCACAGACAAAGCAACAGGCAGACAGAGAGACAAGGAGACATAGAAACAGAAGGACGACGAAACAAAGTAGAGATTCTTATGATGAAGGTCATATATTGAATCGAACTGCATGCAGCGAGTCTCAGCGATGTTCATGTAGACATCCGGCGTCAAGTATACAACATGAACCTCAGAGTAGTCGAGTCGGCCAACAGTCTTGCTGTCGTTCTCAATCTTTGATCTCTATAGAATAAGCTCAACACATACTCAGATGCTTGCCTTGCCAGACTTTTCTCTTCTTTCTCTTCTATTGGACTTGCGCTGGCTCAATTCTGCCTTGTGATAGGTAAGACGAGAGATGCTTCGAACGAAGACAGTGGAATCTAAACTTGAGAGAGAAGGAAACGACGAAGAAGGGCAAGGCGAAAAAGCAGCTGTATCACTCTGTCGCGCATGGCTAGGAGCCAGATGATGAGATTGTATATAGACAGCAGAAGCGGGTAGATGAAAGACCAATTGAATCAACACTGTGTGATCGAGATTTGATGTAAACCACTCGGGTCGACTCCTTACATCTGGATTATCTCCTGCTCAGATTGACTCTCTCACTCTCTCTTAACTTCAAACTGCTCGAGCTCTATTGAAGGAACATCAGACTGGCCTAAGTCCTCGCTATCGTCTTTGTGGCCTACCACATTCTCTTTCACCCAAACGGTCCTTCTCTCTCCGACTCGTTCAACGATCATCAGTCATACCCGCCACAGTCACGTGATGTGACTAGCTGTACAGATTATCCCCGGCCCTGATTTCTCCATCTTGTTCCTCCTTCCCATCGCTCTTGCCGGCCGTGTTTCTACGCTTATAGTTTCTTTTCTTCATACATCCCACCTTCCATCTTCATCTTCTGCTCATTACTCTATTGAATGTCGACTGTATCGTGAGTGGATATTGTGAGTCCTCAGCCTGGTCACTAAGCTGATGTTGCTGTCCTTTCAAATCACAAAGACTACCATCGACGTTCGTTAATTCGTTCTGGACACAGGTAATCTCGAATCCGTCTCTACATCGCTTCGATCCTTCTTTTACTCACACCCAAACACTCTCGCTCATCTGGCTCCAAATTTTCAGGACTATCGGAATGGTCTCGAGATCCTTTACTCCAAGCTCGAACAGGTTGGCCCTATTTCTATTCCTTTGATTGCTTGCTTTTCGTTCGAATCACTTGTAAGCCCGGCTGTGCCGCTTTCGTATTCATCATGACATTATCCTTCTTCTACTGCCACAGGGCTTCGCAGAAGATCAAGAGATACTCGGTTTCATCAAGTCTAGGTCGGCGGCAACTCAGTCTTTTTCCCTAGCTCTCCTTGACTTGCCGCCAAGTCTAAATTCAGACGGCTTTGACAAGGACGAAGGCGCCGGCTTGCGTTTCGCCTTTAGAGGCATCCAAGGTGCGTCTTCCTCTGCCACTTGCTTCCGCTGCGGTAGACTTAGCTCTTGATCTCACACTTTCTTTGTTTGCTCGTGCTCTACCTCTCTCGCATTCTCACGGCCATATATCGCTTCCCCTTACTCGCTGACCTATTCATCAATCCTCAGACCAAAGCAGAGCACAGGCAGAGATACACCTTCAAACCGCTAAGGCACTCGCAAACCTAGTCGCCGCGCCTTACGAGACTTGGTCAAAGAATCACAAGACAAGAATTCTTGAAAGTAAACAACTCGTTTTTAATTGGATATCTGCCTGGGAGAATCAGTCGGCCGATGTCAACAAGGTACGCTATAACCCCTCAGCAGATCACAACTAGAGTAAACTGACCCGGCTTTTGGCCTTGCCTTGTTCTTCCATAAAATCCTAGCTGAGGGTACATTATCATGAGAAAGCCAGAGACGCAGAACTAGCGGAAGCTGAGTGCGTACTTGACTATTTAGTCTCTCCAAATATACACAATCTGATCACCGTTATGATGTGAACAAACCACAGAGCTAGGTTCTCTGCGCCAGAGACACCTATCATCCAAAGGTCTTCCCGACCTGATGTTCCTCTTCGTCGTTCTCCCTCGACTTCAATCCCAAGTTCTCATCAACCGGCCTCTCCACTCCCTCTCGGCGGACACGTCAAAAACGATTCTCTCACAGATGATGTCCCTCTCGCTCAGTTACAGTCGACCCCTGTATCGGATCGACCGAGACCGCCCTCCATCACTGTGCCTCTTGTGAATAGCTCCTCAGATCGACCATCAAGACCGCCTGACGGAGCTGCCTCTTCGACAAGCACCCCTCCAGCTCAACATCTGCTCCTAGCTGGTCTGCCATTGAGTCATTTCCAGCTTTCTCAACTCGTTCTTAAGGCAAGAGTGACCATTCCCAACCACCCTGTCCGGCTTCCAATCCTCGGAGAGTACGAACACTGCTTCAAAGGTAGAGATCTCGTCAAATTTCTTGCATCCGAAGTCAGAAAGCTAGCTGGAAAAGAGGAAGATGCGGCTAAAGAGCTGGTTGAGTCTTTTGGGCTCATCAAACGGGTTGGTATCGCCGGTCTTGCTGGTCTCAAACCCAAGGGTTCATGGGGTGGCGGAGGGGACGAAGTCTACGTTTTTACAGACAAGGTGCGCGTCTTTCACATCATCGATTAGAATGAAATATAACACTGACGGTAAAATCCGCTTCTTTCTTTCCCTCGTTATCCACTTTCTTAATAGACCATTGACTCATCTCTTGACCAGAAGGTTTCTCTTCCCAACTCCCCAACATCGCCCTCAGCGACGACGTCACTTCCTCTCTCATTCCTCCAACGATCCAGCTCAATCGTCAGCAACCTTCTTGCCTCACCGGCTACCTTATCCTCTTCAAGCTTCCCTCCGGCTACGACGGAATCTTCTGACAAAGCTCGAGAACGAGCAGATTCGATGGAGAAAGCCTACAAAGAAGCCGTCGACAGACTCGACGGCGTGAGATGTCGAATGGAAGAGATCATCGAGGAATCTCTCCGGACGATGGGCCGATGGGAGACCGACAGGCTCCGAGCGATTAAAACGGTTCTCACTGAATACCAAAAACTTTCGAAGGCACAAACAACCTCGCTCGGATCGACGATCGACTCGGTGGATCTCTTACTAGACTCGTACGTGCCCGAGTCTGATTTCAAGGCGATGATATCGAGGTACCGCACAGGAAACTACAGACCGGCACCAGAAATCTTTGAGCCATTCTCAAGAGATCTTTCGAACGTCGTCTTTGGTGGGAACTTACAGCGGTGGGCGGAGGGCACCGGCTGGGCATTGCCTTCTTCTGCTCCTCCTTCCAAGGCATCAGACACACCGGACGCTGTAAGTAGAAGTGGTGACAAAGAAGAACAGAGTATCTCGGGCAAAGATGAAGACCAAACCATCAAGGATGAGGTAAAGGAGGAAGAGACAGATGAGGAGGAGAGTTTGTTGCCAGGTGTGTTGAGAGCTTTGCTAAGCACTTTGAGAAAGGGATACGAGAACTTAAAGGACGATGAAGGTTTGTCTTTCCCTTTCTTTGTCCTCATCTTGTTTCTTTGATTTCTCAGATACATTGGTATTGATAACCCTTACGACTCGTTTTGAAACACTTTAAGCGAGACGTATGGTCTGGATTTATGATGTAAGTTTTTCTTCTCTCTTTTCACGAATATGCGAGATTGAATTCCCATCGTTGACGGCTTTCATACTATCTGCATCCGACTCTAGGTTCCGCTACACGTTTCTCACGGACTCAGAAGTACATTGAAGGATTTACCAGGCGGAGCTGCCCACATACCTCCTGAGCTACTCAAGCGAGATCTACCGGCCATTGCAGCTACCGTCAAGTGAGCAACTATCTTTTTTTTTCCTTCTTCCTTCGTTTTCAAACCCATTTCTGCTTCGTTGAATTCTCATTTGTGGTTGAAATTATGAAAAGGTTGTGGTTGTTGGAGCTTTCTCCACCTGTAGGACCCGATTGGGAGGAGATCAAGGTGACCTATCCCTCTGGTGCGCATGTTCATCTTTCTCTTTCCACTCAAACTCTCTCTTCTTGTTCCTTCGAGCCTGCCCTACTGGCTCTGCGCACATCTCCTGTTTTCTTCTACTCTTGCTTTCTGATGCCCGGACTTTAACTCCTTCTCGATCTGACCGGAAACTTTCAATCACTCTAGTCGGTGCAGGATCAGATAGACCAGACCAAGCACTCAAGATCGAGGAATTAAAGGCAGTTTTGTCAAGGATACCAAAGATTAAGCTGATCGTCCTAAACGGAGTGATTTCGCATCTCAGACAGTCAGTCCTCGAAACACGCCCATACTTCTGCTCCCTGCCCCGTCTCTATTGTTGAAAATCTAATTCTGCTTCTGACTGTTGTCCTTCAATGACTGATTGGAATAATTTCCTGTTCTTAAAGACTGATCGACAGAACAAAAACCGGCGAGGAGAATGAGGTATATATCACGAAACTGTCGCTTTCGCTCGGTCGAAGTGAGTTCTTTCCTTCTGTCTTTCTGAAATATACCTCTCTTTTCGTAATAGGATATTAATACTAATATATGTGTTGACTGCAACTCGTTCGTACTTGCATCGGATCCCAGCCATCGTCCGGCCAGAAAAGGAAACGGCGCTATCGATCGAAGATCGAGCTCCCTCCGCGTTCGTCGGCGATCTCTTGAGGTTCTACAACGAGATCTTTCCTCCTGTCATCGCTTCCAGACGGACGGAGAGAGAAAGGGTCGTCGTTAAACGTCGGGCGACGAGACCTGTGGATAGAAGACCCTCTAGGTCGAACAGTACGTTTTTCTTTTCTCTTGGTTTTGACCTTTACCGTAACTCTTCTCATTTCTCCTGGGTTTCCAATGTTGACTAATCGGTTTGTTTCTTGTTGAGATATTTCAGTGTCCGAGGCAGAACGGATTGAATTGCAAGCTCAGATGGTACTCGGCAAACTGCCTCGTTCGGCCGGCAGTCCCCCCAGCATGACGCCAGCTCTGGTGAGAAATGAAAATGATGCTAGATTAGAGACAGACGAACAAGTCAGAGCGGCTGCCACCGCCACTGGGGCTAGTGCTGGGACGGAAAGAGGACCAGACAGATCATTAAAGCTGAAGACATCAGTTATCGAAGAACCTTTACCTGAAGGAGTTGAGTCTTTTCCGCCATCTCTTACGGTTCTTTTCGTAGTTTCTCTTTTTTTCTTCCTCAGCCGCTGACAGTTGATTGTCATTGTTTTCTCTCAAACTCTTTATCTTGGGGGTAAAATTCACAGTTCAACTTGGTTCCGCCTACGCCTATTGCGACATCTGCACCAGAAAACATCCCTGCCGTTGATATTTCTACCCCTGCCCCCGCCCTTGTTCAAGCATCCACATCTACCTCTACCTCTACCTTTGTTGCTTCTGGCCCCGCAGTCAGCTCTGAACCAGCGGCTGAAACGGGTGAGGCCGTCTCTGTCGATCAGACGATCCGATCAACTCATGAACCCTTGAAAAATGTCGAGACCTCTCAACTAGTCATCGGAGAAACAAAATCTGTCGAGGAGCCGCATTCAGAAAAGGTGACTGATGTCGGTACGGACGAATCATTCATTCCACCTTCTGAGGAAGAACCAACTGATCCTATACCAGCAGGAGAGAACATGATCGCAGAGGAAGAAGGGGATAGGGAAGAGATCGAAAGAGCAGGGGGGGAAGAGGGTGGGTTCAAACCACCAGTCGAGGATAAAGGGGTGACTGTCTCGAGGGGTGTTGCCTCTAGCTCTGGATTCAATTCTGGAGTCGGAGCGAGTAAGATCAGAGGGCCGAGAGCGGCTGGTCCGAGAGGCGCTAGGGAGAGACAGGTTCGTTTTCTCCTGGCATTTTCTTTTTCTCTGTTCTTCTCGCTTTCATTCCCTTTTTATCTTGCGCGGAAGAAGCTAATCGGCATGGTTTCATTTTTCCTCTGGGGAACTCTTCTTGGATTGTCATTAACGTGCCCAGTGACCATTTTTAATCGAACCTGACCTGACCTTACCTTCTCCTTATTCTTTCTTTCCTTTCCTCTCTCTTTGTCTCTCTCGTATCTACTGTTCCTGTTTAGGCTCTTCTCATCTTGTTCTTTGCTTACAACACGACACGCGGACTATTTTCCCCTTGCCTTATGCTTCTCTTCTTGTCTTGCTCTGTTATATCGGGGTTTGCCTTATCTTTTGTTGCCATGTCCTTTCCAACATTCCTCATGTGACAGACAAACCTCAGAAAGACGCGAAGGGAAGAGAAAAAGGGAGTGAGGGAGCGAGAAGTGAACAGGTCGAACAAGTCATCTAATTAGCCCCGATCTCATGCTCGGCCAATAACTAGAGGATTCGGTTGGTTGGTTGGTTGGTTGGTTGGTGCGCCGATGATTTGGTCAGGGTTACCGTCGTGTGCGTATGCGTAAGAGTGACGGGTAGGGGTGACGGCAACGAGAAACCCCAAAAGGAGGAGGACAGAGTGTCAGTCGACTTTATTCTTCGAGCGCCCATATACGTTCCCGGCCTGTTACACTCGAGAACAAGCCAAAAGGAAAGAGACAGAGGAAGAGGGGCTGACCATATTTGGGATCCCATTCGATATCGGGTACGAATGACTACAGTTGGGGCAGATCATCGATCCTTCTTCGATATGGATCTACGTTTGTCATCCCACCATACGCCACGGTCAGGCAAGACACATACAGACAGCACAACAGAAACAGAAGGCAAAGTGGACGAGAAAAAAAAGAAGCGGTTAACTCGTTGGTTTTTCTGACATGTCTTATCTTTATTCTTCTTCGGGTGTTACGAAAGAAAGACGGGAAAGCGGAGAACACGCACCTCCATGAGGACATGGTGAAGCGCTCGAAGGACTTCTTCTGATGGGGGACTCGATGGATCAGGTGTTGTTTCCGGCAGAGAAGTATCTCCGAGCTGAATAGTTGTCGTACCCAAGAAAACAATGAGAAAAGGAGGTCAGTCTCTAGGGTAAAGGTCTCTATTTGATGTCTCGTTCTTCTCTTTCGCCTATGTGTATGATCTTTCTAGTCGAGAGGAAAAGAAAGAAGGCGCGACTAGGAAAGGAAAAAAAACGTACAGCTCGGGCGGTAGCTACCAAGGCTGGCCACTCGATCTTTGGCCAGAACCCTCTGAGGAAATCAGGGTTGTACTCTGCCTCTCGGACTTCAATCTCGATGTTTGACAACTGGAGTGGGAAATTGTTGGATGTGCACGACCGAACGTGGCACGCGAGGATGTTGCTGTTGGGCCGAATAACCATCAGAATACAAATCACAGAGAGAAACCAACAAGTCCTGGTCAGCCAGACGGTCCTTTATAACCACAACAAAGATGGAATGCTGACTGGGTGATGAGTCTCATAATAACGATGATGATGATGATAATGGTATGTCTTCAGGATGATTGAGTGTCCAAAAAATATACAGAAAAATCCGATAAGATTTTGGATCATACACAGAGATCTTACTTAAGCTTATCTAAGTCTTTTTCAAAAATTCGCTTTTTCTTTCCCTACTCTCTACTTCTCTTTCTCCTTTCTTGCCAGGCGACCATCCATCATCGAGCTTGGTAAACGAACACGAGCATGTCGGCCTTTCTTTCCTCCCGTCTGCTCCGCACTTCGGCTCCTTCGTCCTCCTCATTACCTAGTCTAAACCGATCTATCAAACATGTGGCCAAACGACCGCACCTGCCTAAATACAAACAAGCGATGCATCCTTCTGCCTGGACAAAGACACTTGACTCCGGTGCGCTTCTCGTGTACAACCCTCCACCTAGTGCACCTTCCGACCGGTCGACCAACGTCCTCGAAAAGGCCGAGGGAGCTCTCCGAGGTCCCACCAGAAAGATCCTGCCTTCGAGTTGGAAGATCGAAGAGGGGTTCGGTCACATGGCACCGAGGATAGATAGACGTCCAGAGGGAACAACGCCGTCGCCTAGAGTCGAGATTCCGGAGGAGATCAAGAAGGAGATCCGTTCGTTAAGGGAGGAAGATCCGGAACAGTGGACGGCTAGAGCGTTATCCAAAAAGTGAGGTCTTCTCTGTTCTCTACGTTCTATCTCGCTTTCTCGTCCCTTCCTTCGGGACTTCACTCGGACAATACTGAACAAACTCGGAACTCTCGTTTCATTCCATGTTCACTCCCTCACCAGATACAACATCGAGATATATATGATATCCGAAATCGCCAGAGCTCCTAGAGCATACATCAAGGACATGAAGCAAACAAGGAGCCTCATCAAAGAACGTTTGCCTCTCAAGAAACTTCTCAAGCACGAAGCGAAACAGATCAGGAAGAGCTTCTGGTAGCCTATTCTTCAATATGCTTTTTCTTTTTCTTTTTCTCTCATTGTGGCTTTGTGAGAAAGGGAAACACAGCTGAAGGGGTTGAGTGGAACGGGTAGACGGAGAAAAATAACAACCAGTTTGTAGAGCGAGCTGTATATCATTATGATTCATATTCTAAAACCCTCTACCCACCTACTAATTCATATATCGAGTCAAGAGTGAAATGTTGAACTGAATGAATTCGAAGAGAGGTGGTGGACGGCAGAGGATTGAGAAGAAGAGGAAGAAGAAAGGAAAGAGAATTGGAGTGGTATGCGTTTGTTAAATACGATAAGAGAGGGAGAACTTGAAGACATCTCGGGAAACAAAGAGAGAAGACACGCGTCTGAGGTAGAGTCCGTCATGAAAGGAAAAAGGAAAAAAAAAAAAAAAAAAAAAAAAAAAAAAAAAGAGAACGAGAGAAGAAAAAGAAGTAGAGAAGGTCATAGAACGTGTGGACGGTGGATCGTGTTGTGATGTATGAGAAAATAAGGAGAAAAAGAAAAGAGGAAGAAGGCGTCCCTACGAGATGAGCGAACGTCTGCAGATTTGGATTTGAAACAGCATAGAGGATTATCACAAAAAAAAACCGGCGAGTGAAACATAATGGTAGAGGGGTATAGGTGTGCAACAGATGAAACACTCTGATATTTGGACCAACAAAGGGAGATAAAAAGGTCTACGACCTATCTTTGCACCACCCACTGTCATCCCTTCCACCGCTAATGGGCGGCGTGTCGACCTCCTTGCCCAACCGCTCCATTTGGTGGCCCTCGTTCAGATTCGTCTTGCTCAAGTTGGGCGTTTCGAACGGAGATCGGAAGGAGCCCGTGGTCGAGTCCGCCCTGCCTCGAAACGCGACGGAGGGCACAAGTTGGTCCAAGTTGGTGGACGATCGGTTGACCGCTTCAGCCGCAACGGTAGGGCCGTAAGCGGCTGCAATCTCGCTAGATCAGATAAAAAGCAATTTCGAACGAAACACACAAGTTCTTCGATCAGACAGGTACGACAACAAAAAGGCATAAACTGTGACGACCCACCCAGCATATCCATCCATCATGAAGGCCAAACTGTCGAGGTTCAATCGGTATCGTTTGGGAGTAAGTCCTTTTCCAAATCGATAGGTCACGTGGTTGCTGCACAACAAGGCCGAGATGATGATCAACAGTTGGACAGGCACCAAAGAGAACGCTACTGTCCACCACGTCTTGAGAACGGTCCTTTCGAATCTCAAGTATTTCCCTTTGCATCCAACCATGTTGGATCGAGAGTAGCACGTGGCAGAGACGGTGGCCTCGATGAAGGGAGAGTAGTACCCGCAGCAATTCAACTGCAAAAAAGTGGTTCGTAGAAAAAGCCAACAAGGAACAGAAGAATTGAAGGAAGATGATCAGTGACAGAAACAATCACGGAGAGAAGAGAGCAAGGAAAAGAAAACAAAAAACATCCGAAGGGAAGAAAGAAGAAGAAACCAACCGAATCCTGGATTCGTAGCCTGTCATCTTCATCCAGATTTCGACTCCACTGTCTGTTGATCTTCCCTTCCAAGTTGAACGCATAATTCTTGTACGTCAAATATCCAGGAATCACGATGAGCGCGAATGAAATCCAGCACATGAGGGTGTAGACCGCAAGGAAGGCTCGGTTGTTGAGGAAGATCCCGGCGTAGCCAACCAAGGAGGTCAACAAACAAAACGCAGCTGCCAGCGTTGATACTGCAAGCAAGGACAAAATCGAGCTTTAGGACACAACACTGAGATGGGAAGACAAGGAAGAGGAGAACATTGCAAGAAACACGAACAGACGAGGGGCGTTGTGTTGCCTACGATGACGACGTCCGCATGACTCCAAATATTAAACCAGACGAGAAGGAGGGTAATCAAGGCGCCTGTCGAGTAGATAATGAACTGTACGAATGAAGGGGTTCAGATGTTGTGAAGATGAGTGAGCGGACAAGAAAACAATAGAGTTTGAGTTGTTATTGCTATATCCGCAGGCATGCGATTTGAGAAGGAAAGAGAGAGAGAGAGAGAGAGCGCCAAATCGATGGGGCTTACGATAGTGTTGGTCGTGAAGAGACTCCATTTGAATCGGTTCCAGACCAATTTCGGTTTCTTCTTATTCTTTCTAGCAGGATCGACAGATGAATCAGTACCGTCTGGATCCAAGTCGCCGTCATCATCCGGCATTCTGTGCTCGTGCTGTTCATTCACCCAGTCAAGTTATATCAGCCTCTCTCTTGAAGGCCGAGCGAGCTCCTTGTGTGAGTTTAACAATCAGTAAAGGAGAAGGAAACAGACCTCGGCCCAAGCACCTCTTCCTCCGCCAACTTTTCTTCGATGAGCGTACTGTCCAGGAATATGTCTGGCTGAGAACTTTGTGGGCAGGTAGTTGATTGAGAGGGGTCGTTCACCGCTGGCGAAAGGTCTGTTTGGAGGCCATAAAGTCGAGGACGAGCCGCTCGAGGACGGATCGAGTCTCTTCAGCCGAGGAGTAGGTTCTCCCGGGACGAAAGGATCATGACTGGACTCGGAGAAAGAGCCAAGAGTTCTAGACGTGGTGCCGTCCGGACCTGACCAGGAAACGCTGGAATCTGCCTCGTCGATTGTGTTCCGGTCGTTGTAAAACGTGCCGGAGGCAAAACCCAGATTGGACGGTTGGGACGATGCCGACTGTTGAGGAAACCCATAGACGTTTTCTGGATTGGACGGGTAGCCATATTCGAGCTTCCCTGTCTGATGAGAGTAGGAAGATCCCCCGTCCTGGGAAAAGGAGGATTGATGGGAATGGGAAGACTGAGGGGCAGGATCGTAATGTCCGGCCATCTTGAATTGCAAGCTAGGAATTATATATGAAGGACGGCGAGACAAGAGGAAGAGGAAGAGGAAGAGGAAGAGAAAGAAGAAAGGCGATTATGCGGAACACGGGTCACACCAACAAACTGGCAGGCAGACAAACGGACAGACAGATCTAACTTCTAGGTCCGCAAACAGACAAAAGAGCGAGAGTATGTATGTGTGATTGATAGGATTGAGAAAAGAGTGAATGTTAGTTCGAAGAGCAAGGTGCAAAAGGGCAAAAAGTGAAAAAGGGTGAACGAGCTTGGGCCCCAGTTGCGCAGTCAAGGCAGGTGAGCAAGCAAACAAGCAAGCCAGCCTTGCCGATTTGTCTATATTTATGTGGGTGTGTGTGTTTGTGTTTGTGTTTGTCTGTATGTCTGTATGTCTGTCTGTATATGTACGCGCAAGTACTAGCCTCTATGTCTCAAGTCTGTATCCACCACCGGTCTCGCTCACTGGTGATTGTTCCCTCGACAACACAGTCGTCGTCGTCGCCATCGTGCTGCTTCGTCGCGCTTCAGCCAGTCGTCGTTCGTCATGTTGTTTTGATCGGCACGGTAAGGGTTACATCACTGTGATCTGTCGAGTAACCTTGTACCTTGTTAGGTAATCAATCACCAACAAAGTCACGTGACGTATGTCACATCGTAACCACCCTTGCCCAGATTCTTGGCGCTCGTCCTACTTTGTTTTGTTTTGCTTTGCTCCTCTTGCCCTATCCGTTGTCTGACCACCTTTGATCCTCACTCTTGCTGTTCTTCTTTCGCTCGCTTCTTTTTCTTACTCTTACTCTCCCTCCTCATTTGGTTCATTTCAAACCCATCCACACTCATTCAGTTCAAATATGCTCAAGTCATTTGCCACCGCTCTCACTCTTGCCTCAGGTTCGTCCATCCTTGGTTTCGATCATCTTGCATCAGGGCCGTCTTCGTGTCGTACAGGGTGACAACACATTAGGGGACTGTTCTATGTTCTCTTCTACGCACACCGCGTGCGCCATCGTCTTCTTACATGCTGACTTGAGTCTGATGCGCTTGGTCTCCTTCTTCTTAATCGTCCATCAGTCGCCTTGGCTGGATGCACCAGGACTTACACCGTCGCGGCCGGTAAGTCTTTGCCCTGGTGATTCGTATTTGTTTCTGATGCAACAAAGCCAAGAAGAATATACCGCGTTTCGTCCGATTCGAGGAGCAAACAAGATACATCCAATCTCTCTCTTATCTTCTGTGCCCTCTTCTGGCCGCGATCGTGTCGCCTCGGATCATCAATCGCGCTCGTGTCACTTTGTCCAGTCGCGTGCGAGCTCACAACCTCTTGACTGGAGACTGACGAGACCCTGAATGCGTCCATTTTATTTTTATTTTTTTGGTCCCTATCTTTTCTCGTGCTCTTTATCCACCACAGGCGACATCTGCGACTCCATTTGTATGTGTCTTTTCCCTCGGCTCTTTCTCCTCGCGGCTTTCTCGATGACGCTCATGAGTCTGACCTTGTACGCGAACCATCTTTTCCTTCCATCCTTGGACCTGACAGCCAAGGAAAACAAGGTGTCCACCTTCCAGCTCTCTTTCGATAACAATGGAGTCGACGACGTCTGCTCTAACCTTCAGGTCTGTTCTCTCGATCTTCTGACCTTCCTAGATCTACCTCCAGTTTTTCTGTACTGATGCTGTACGTTGTTGTTCTCATCTTTCTTGGCTTGCGCGTCGATTTGGGTAATCTTTGTTGGGGACGAATCCAGATCGGCCAAGAGCTTTGCCTTGGAACCGATAGCGCCGACTGTACTGACGTCTACGTTGTTACGTCTGGCGAGTGAGTCGATTTCTCTTCACTTTTGGCATGTTCCCTTCGTGCTGTCTTACTAAATGTGTTATTCCTGTCTTGATACATTTTCTAGTACCTGCTCCAAGATTGCTTCTGCCTTTTCTATCGATTCGTCGATTCTTTTGAAGAACAACCCTCAGGTCAGCATATTTTGACTTAACTCAGGCCACAATTCGTATGATCCCACGTTTGTCTGATCAGACACGCTATCCGTCACCGCGCTTTTTTAGATCGAGACCGGATGCACAAACATTTACGTTGGCGAGGTGCTCTGTGTCGCCGCTCAGGCGATCGCTTATCCCGAGACCGTCACCATCACCAGCGAGACCAGCCCTTCTTACCTGGCTTCCGCTGTACGCATCTTCTCCTGTCTGTTTGTCCTTCTAGGGCCTAGTGACGAGACTGATTGTCATTTGTTTTCACGTTATGCGTAAACAATCTCAGGATGCTTACGAGGAGCTTCCTTGGTGCGATGAGGAGTAACTCGCCTTCTCCCTTCCCCACTTATTCACAAAATCTGAGAATTGAGCTCTATCCCATCTCTCTCCTTACGTTCGTTGTCTACCAAAGACACTCTTTTATATCATACCATATATAATTCGTTTATATATTCGCGCACCCTCTTTCTTCTTCTTCTTCTTCTTCTTCTTCTTCTTCTTCTTTCTTTGTCCAGTGGTTTCTCCCCTCGCCATTTCACTATATTCTGACCGCTCTTTTCTTCCTTGTGCATTGGTCTCTTGATTGTCGATCCTTTCGTTCATCCTTTGCCATCTGGCTATCCGGAATATACCCTCCTCAATCGGCTACTTCTTTTGATTTTGTCTATGTTCTAACCTTGCCTTCTGCTCTCCCTCGTCATTCCCTCTCGATTCCTTCTTTCCCTATGGTTTATCATCTTGACCACACTTATCATAATAGGCGGACACGCATGGAATTGTGATATGCTATCGCGATCGATGTTCTTTGTGCTTAGTTCCCTAGCAGCAAGCGATGGCAACGATAAAAAGGACAGCATGACGTGTAACCAAAGGGTTACACAACCCTGACCAGACACACTTGATCGTCACCCAGAGCACAATTCTCCGTACATCGTCTTCCATCTCCCATTTAACATGAGTCGACACTCAGACACGATCTCCCTTTTGGGAAAAGATACTTTCGAGCTCGTTCAGAACACGCCTATTCTTGTTGTCGGCGCAGGAGGAATCGGTTCAGAGCTTCGTACGTCCGCCATCCTTTTGGTTGCCCTCGATGTTCTCGGTCTTATATTCATGATCTCGAAAGACGAAGCTGAATCTGCCTTCATCCTTGTGATCGTCTGAACAACACTACTTTAGTCAAGAATTTGGTTCTCGTTGGGTTTTCCAGAATCACCATCGTTCGTGGTTTTTACAAAAGTAGCTTGAAGTACAGCGCCCATGTCCTGATCGCCTTCTTCTTCTTCTTCCTCCTCTTTCCATCACCCTTGATACATCCTTCTCTTTGATTGAACAGGTCGATCTTGATACAATCGATCTATCAAACCTTAACCGACAATTCCTATTCCGAAAGCCAGATATATCGAAACCCAAAGCTTTGGTAGCAGCATCTACCGCCAAACAGTTCAACCCAAATGTAGACATTGAAGCACATCATGCAAACATAAAAGAACAACGGTTTGACGCCCTTTGGTTCAAACGGTTTGGGATAGTGTTCGGAGCACTGGACAACATGGGTACGTGTTTCTCTATCCCCTTGGTATATATTCAATCGCTTTGTTCACAGTGAATGTTAAATGAACATTTTTCTTTTCTCCTCTATTGTTTCTTTCTTTTCGCTACTGAATGCGCCCGGCAATCGGTCTTGATACAGACGCTCGGCGGCACGTCAACAAGATGTGTATCAGCGCTGGTGTACCACTTTTGGAGTCCGGAACGGCAGGTTATGCCGGTCAAGTCACACCCATCATCCATGTCCGTCTTTGCTCAAGATCCCGACAACTTTCCTCCATTTATTCCTGTCTGGTTCGACAAGCTGACCTTAGTGTCTTCTATTGATTAATTCTATGCCATACATAGGGCCTTACGGAATGTTTCGATTGTCAGACAAAAGAGACCCCAAAGACCTTTCCGGTGTGCACAATTCGCTCGACCCCTAGCACTCCTATTCATTGTATAGTCTGGGCAAAGAGTTACCTATTTGTGTAAGTCCTCTTTGCACTTTCCTCTGTCTCTCTCTCTCTCCCTCTCTTTTCTGAGGCTTCTTCAGCGTCGCACATCCGAGACTGATTTCAACTTCGGTCCTATAGCCAGTTGTTTGGAGAAGACGATGAAGCGGGAGAGACATCTGAACTTGACAAGGCTCAAGCCGAAGGAGAAAATGGTATGTTTCTACATAACACTTCCTATTCTGGTGTGTTCGTTGTTTGCTGAAACCGATCTCAAATCTTCGATTCCTACCTTCCCAAAAACAGCTGCAGAGATTGAAAACTTGAGGAAGGAAGCCAATGCGTTTAGGGCGGTTCGGAAGAGGATGATAGAACCGGATGGGCCGAAGCATGTATTTGAAAAGGTTGATCTTCTTCTCTTTGCGGTCGTATTCAGTCTTTTAACACCCGAACCAACGCTGATACAACCTTCTTCTTTCCAATACTCGTTCTTTGGCATCACAGGTCTTTAAAGCCGATATAGAGCGCCTTTTGTCCATGTCGGAGATGTGGAAAGTTCCTGGACGGGTGAAACCTACCGCGTTGGACTACGACAGTATTCTGGACGAAACATTCAAACTCTCAACTGTCCAGAAAGCAAATAGCGCGCCATCTGATAGCAGTTCTTCTACTACTGTGACGTCCAAGAAGAATGCCACTGTTCTCAAGGATCAGAAACAGCTCAGTTTGAAGGATACTGTTCTTTTGTTCAAAGAAAGGTGAGGAACAGCTTGTCTTCGTTTCCTCGTTAGGAAACTTCTTTATATAATCGAAGATTTACACCAAATACGGCTGACACTTCTTTTTTACTCTCAATTCTTAGTTGCGAACAATTGGCAGCACGAATCGCAAAGGACCCTTCGACTCCACTTACATTCGACAAAGATGATCAGGACACCATGGATTTTGTCGCTGCTACTGCCAACCTTCGAGCGACGGCTTACTCCATTGAGACTCTGACTAAATTTAAAATTAAGGGTAACAACGATCCAATATAAGCGCGTGTTTCGCTATTGTGTTCAGGACTGCTTACTGACTTTCCTTTCCTTCTTTCACTTTGATCTTTGTGCGGGAGGTAGAGATGGCAGGGAACATCATTCCAGCAATTGCCACCACCAATGCTATAACAGCTGGTCTCCTATGCTTCCAAGCCATCAAAATTCTCACCAACAAATATCAAGAGCTCGCCAACGTTTTCCTGACATCTAGACCCGCACAACCTATCATCCGGATGAGACCTCAGAAACCGAATCCTCAGTGTGGTGTTTGTAGAGATGTCTACATTCCTATAGCATGTGACCCGTCCAGACTCACACTTGGTCAGATCCTTAACGAGATCGTCAAGTCCCCATCGACAAAGACGACCGGTCTGGGATGGGGTGAGGATGCGAAATTGAGTGTGTTTGAAGCGGGCAGGCTCTTGGCCGAGCCGGATTGGGATGATGATCCAGATTGGATGGATAACGGAAACAAGACGTTGAAAGAATTGGGAGTCGAAGTGGGGATGTGGTTGACGGTGGTCGATGAGGAAGATGAAGAAGATAAACATGACAACGTCGTTTTCGCAATCTGTTCACTGTACGTATCCGACCCACCTCTTTCTGTTTTTGCTCCCCTTTTCTTGTTGTGTGCAGAAAAATGCTAACGCTTTGATGATTGGCATCTATCTCTGGTCTTTATCTTTATTTATCTCACATCGACTTAGAAGCGATTCGACGGCGACCGAACCATACATTCTAACTTACCCACTCCCCGATGTTCCTACTCGACCTCAACCGATATCCGCCCCCGTCTCAGTCTCTGACCCAGAAACATCTGAACAACTCGTTCAGATTATTCACCACAAACGACCGTTGGAAGATGACGACGATGATGTTGAGCTGATCGAGGGTGAGAGTAGGGCTAAAAAGAGAAAGGTAGAAGGTGGGGAGGACGTTCTTGAATTGGTGGATGATGAGATTGAGATGCTCGATTGATTTCATGTGCTACCTTGTACTCCTTTTCTCTTCTTTCTGTCTCATCCCTCATATTCATTTCACACTGTCACGCAAAAGGAAAAAAAAAAGTTCGTCATCATACCTCTACAATCCTTTCGAACAAGACTTTTTTCCCCATCAGCTTTGTTGCCCTGTCGACTCTGCCAGCCAAGACGGACCCAGGCTCGGTCTTACCCGTCCAAGCGGCTGCCTCCCAAGTCCTTTCTTCCTTCGGAACACCCATCTTGTCCAACAGAGTTTCCATCTTTGTAGGTAGGATGGGAAGGAGCAAGATTGAGGTTATTCGTAGAGTGTTGGATGCATAGATGTAAGCTCGTTCAACGGAAGAGGTAGCAGTCGTCGATGCCCACGGAGAATGGGATGAGTAGAACGCGTTGGCCTGATAGAGCGCGATGTAGTTCGATGAGAAGGTGGTTTCAGAATCAGTTTTGCCAAACGACTGGTTCTTGACGGGATCTCGTATTGGACTAGAGGAGATGTCTAGGTGCTTTACTCACTTCAGCGACTACCCTTAGGATCTCCATGATGGCGCTTGAAATCTCGTTCTTTTCCAGTTTCTTCTCTACGATCTCTCTGATCTCTCTCAATGACTTGTCTATGGTTTCTTCTCCCTCGAGAACCTCAAGCTGAATCTGATTCGACGATGAGGATGTCGTCAACTGAGATTCAGGGATGGATGGATCGAGAAGTCTATTCGTGATTTTGGGTCCGCTGAATCGGTTCAACAAATTTCCGATTTGATCAGAGAGTAACTTGTGGAACATCAGGAGGGCACTATAGGAGTAATCTGACGATGTTTGTTATCCGACATGAGAGGCGCAGATAGACACAAACAACAGAAAATCGGAGTTGATTAAGTTTAATTCAAATCTTAGAAGGACAGAAGACACAGACTGACCTGAATCATCGGCCAGACTACCTCCAATGCCCATCAAATAAGCTCGCACACTGTCCACACCGGCGGACTCGATCGCTTTGAACGGATCGGCCACGTTTCCTCTGGATTTTGACATCTTGAACTGATCTTGAGTCCAATGAGCATGTACAAGAATCGACTTGGGGGGAGGTAGAGACAACGCCATGAGGAAAGCTGGCCAGAAGACGGCATGGAACCTGTTGATCATTTTGAGGAGGACACAATGAGAGAAAAGATACTTGTAAATACTAAAGTAAACTTGTTTATCATGAAGGCTCCATGAGAAAAAAAACGTACCGGACGATATCCTTTCCGACGACCTGATAGTCTGCTGGCCAACCCATCTGCTCAGCATTAACTCCCTCCTTCCAAGGCCATCCCAGAACTGTCAGATAGTTGACGAGCGCATCCATCCAGACGTATATCGTATGGTTTTCATCATCGGGAACAGGCACTCCCCATGTGAGTCTTGAGGATGGTCGAGAGATAGAAAGATCCTTGAGATCCTCAAAGTACGTCATGGTGTTTGACCTGTACTCATTTAGCGGCATAGCTGTGTAGGTTGAAGTTCCATTCCAAGTCAACGACGTACACAATACAATAACAATATAACAACCGTAAATGTGACTGAAGGGCTAAAAAAACGAACCTTCGGGGTTTTCTGAAAGCCACTTGAGAAGTGGCTCTTTGAAAGCCGACAATCTGAACTTGTAATTTTCCTCCTCGGACCACTCAACCTTGGAACCTGATTCGATAGCCACCTAAATTCAACATGCTTGGCTAAAGTATCAGCATATGGGTGTACCGTCTTTGTATATGTGCATCTGCGCACCTTGTTTCCATCGGGGCCTTCTTGAATTTGGCTTTCAGTATAAAAGCATTCATCAGAGACGGCGTACCATCCTGAGTGCGATCCTTTATAGATATGTCCCCGGGCAAGGAGCTCTTTCTAGAGTGAAAGAATCACCATCAGTGATTTATGGTTAGCGGTGGCCCATCAAGACGCCGACTTACTTAGATCAGCTTCGTGGTTGCAGAAGCAGACGGGACGCCTAAAAAGAAGGAACACAACGGACGCACCCACATGTGCTGTACAGCGATCTTGTGCCTATCCTCTGTTGTTCGGATGAAGGTAGTATACGAGATGTTGGCTGCGCTAGCCAATGCCTGTTCCATCCGAACCAAAAATAATCGCAAAGCACAAGGCGCATGGTATTTCTGGATATGCTCTCGAAAATAACAAGAGACGAGCACGCGAATAGTTTACTCACCTTGAATCTGGCTGAGTTGGCATCGCACATCTGTTGAGGTGATATCTTGTTGTCTTTCGCAGCGTTTTGAATCTTAAGACCATGTTCATCTGTACCTGTAGAAAAGATGACTCTTCGGTTTGGTTGAACGAGCCTGGCATAACGAGCTAGGACATCGGCTAAGAGCATCGAATGCAAGTGTCCAATATGGGGTGCTTTCGGAGAAGGAAAGAGATCGGCAGATGAGATTTCCTTCTTTTGAATTGTGTGTAACTTTAACGAAAGAAAACTATATGAATATCCTACCAGCATTGACATAAAATATGGGGGTAGTGATGTAGAATGGGCTTGGTGTCCCGGAAAGAGGTGAAGGAGAGGATGGGAGAAGATTGTAGGCCGACGAGGACGAAGAGAACGGACGAAGCGGGCGGACCGGGCAAGACAAAGGGGGGAGTTTGTTTGAACAAACGCTGCGCCCTCTCAGAAACATTGCGTGTTCAAGTGAGACCAGGGAGATGAATGAAAAGAGGAAAGAAAGATGAAGATAAAGATGAAGATAAAGATGAAGATAAAGATGAAGATGAAAGTAGAATCAGAGGTAGAAATGTAGGTAGAGGTAAAGGTAAGAAAGAACCATTGTGGCGCCACCGTCACGTGAAATCGAAGGCAGTGTAGCATCACCCGGGTTGTCTCCTTCCGGCCTCCTTCGTCTTTACCTTGTACTCGTCACTCTTCACCTGTTGCTCGTTGCCTTGGTGCAAACAGTCTTTCAACATACAGATACGCGTACAGATACATCATGAAGCTGTCCATACTCTCTTATTTAGCCCTGTTGCTGTTCCCAATGGCAACTAGCGCGCTTCACTTCTATCTGGACTCGAACGAGGTCAAGTGTTTCATCGAAGAGCTCCCGAAAGATACTCTGGTTGAAGGTATGACTCTTTCTTTCTCGTTCTGTGAACCTGATATCGGCAACGACTAAGATCTATATATACTTCCTGTTTCTATCAATTCAGGCCATTACTCAACATTCGAATGGTCTGATGAATCTCAAGACTTTGTTGTCAACGAAAAGCTAGGCATCCAAGTGGTCGTCTCTGTAAGGATCTCTCTGATTCTGTTTCTCTTCGATCGGCTCTTCAGTTATTCAATGTGTGCCGAGACTTGTTAACACTTATACTTTTGAAACCCGATCAATCTATCTCGCAAACCGATAGGAAATAACCACAAGAGACGTCGTGGTGAACACCAGGGGACAATCAGATGGTCGATTTACCTTCACCTCTCATGAAGCGTTCGTCCATTCCTTTTCTACTCATTCGACCAACATCTTGTTTCTGGACAGAGCTGCCTTGAGAGAGCTAACTGTCTTCTAGCATGTTTTGAATGATTTATAGTGGAGATCACAAGATCTGTCTTCAGACCAATAGTTCAAGCTCCTGGTTCGCCGGTTCACATGTCAAGATGTACGTTCTCAGATCTCTGCCCCCCTACCCCCTTGCTTCTTGCTTTTCACCTTTCTTTTCTAATTGCTAACTTGATCTCTCCGACCTCTCCAAACTCAGGTATCTCGATCTAGCCGTGGGATCCGTCAAGCATGATCATGAGTACGGACACTTGACTATTCTTCCATCTTGTACTTACATCTCCTTGACAGGTCTTGTCTTACCTAACCTATTCCATCTTTTGGTTTGAACAAAAGGAACGACAAAGCGCACTTGTCAGATCTGGCATCTAAAGTGGTTGACCTTAACAAAAAAGTGAACGATATCAGAAGAGTGCAGCAATTCCAGCGGGAGGTGAGACCTTCTGTTTGGTTCATCAGACAGGCAGCATTGTTTCTGACATAGTCGCTTTTGTTATATGCTTATACCTAGGCCGAGTCTCAGTTCAGAGACCTGTCTGAATCCACTAACTCACGAGCAGTCTACTGGAGTGTTTTACAATTGGCCGTTATCTTGTCAGTATCCTCTCAGTTAAATTGTGATGAGGCGATGAAGGTTTCTGTTGAGGCTGATCATTTCGATGCCATCTTCCTCGCCTCGTAGTGGAACATGCGTTTGGCAGACGAGGACCTTACGCGTATGTACCAATCTCTCTTTGCCCTCGTTTCCTCTTTACACTGGAATAAATTCACTCACAAACCTTTGCCGTTTGACTTGATGCTTTTGCAGAAATTCTTCTCGGAAAAGAGGCTGCGCTAGACGAACAAACGATAGGAAGCTTCCCATTTTCATACCCATTCTCATCTCCTCTCTAGTCATCTCTCTTTCCTTCTCGTCAATACCTTCAGGTGTCTCTTCTTAGTGTGTTCTTGTTGGTTCTGATGAACGTTTATACCATGAGAGTTTGAAAGTGATGGAAGCTCCGGTGTGTCTTCGGAGCCGCTGCGCCTTTTTCGGATCCTATAAACCCGATCTTGTTTCGTCCGCCCTTGCACAGACGATTCTTTCTCTTCATTACAACCATCCCATCCATCCAACCTTGCAAGATTGGAACACACACGGTCATAGCAGACCCGTTTGCGAAAGAGAACTCACTCGCAAAACTCCCCAGCCTCTCTTTGATTGTTTCCACCATCGTTTAGACGGATAGACGCACACACTCACTTACATACACTCATACACCGATTTGACCCGATGTCAATTCCCTATACCGAAGTGATCACAGGCACTCAATGCTCTGCTCACCGTCCAACGTCTGTCTTCCCTGCTTGAAACCTTTTTGCTATCGGATCATGAATCTGATGTCTCCTCGCTCTGTTCTCCTCTCCTGATCCTTCTCCGATCTCTATCTGCTGTTCAAACGTCGGATACCTTCGATCTTTCGCTATCTCCTTTCGTGAAACTAAACATTCTTACAAATTATAATAGAGGAACATTCCCTGTGACCTTGCCTCTCGAGGTCCAAAGACAGATCATGATCGATTCCTTAGATCGGACATCATCCTATTGTCCAAAAGACAACTCGGCTGTTCTCAGGAGAAATGCTCGATTTTTGGTCAAGATGTGTATGGTCAGCCATGATTGGAAGGTAAGAAAAGTTTATCCATTTTACTCCGCTCGCGGCTCCTGTATTCTGGTTCTAGTCTTTGGGGCATCAGTCTTCTCAAGAAGACGGAGGGAACAAGGGGAAGAGAAAGGAAGGGAAGGATTCCCAAGCCAAGCGTGGGCTACGATTAGCCCCTGACCAATCAACCCTATCCGAGTCCTTGCTCAGACATGACAAAAGAAGTCCTGCTTGCGAGCCGCCTTGCCGGATTTACCTGGCAGCTTTTGGAATCAAAGTTTTCCGGGGATCTCCGTCAACAACCCGCTGACATTCTTCCATCTTCCTCTTCCTTCCATCATCGGGCGCATCTTGGACGATGTCGGTGACACAATCAGGACATGATCTATCCTATCCTCTACCAGCGGATATGTCTCCCTCGGCTCAAGCAGCTTTTCAGATTCATGAACACTATCTGTGCGTCTCCCTGGTTGGGAGAGTATACCGTGTACCTCCATTACTTCGACGAAGTTCTTCCACCAAAATTTCTGTAAGTTTTTTTTGTTTCATTCGTCTTGATTTCACATACCGAGGATCTTCTTCTAAACGCTGTTCTCTTGTTCATTTTCAACACATGTCGATTCACATCGAATTTAGCAAAGTTATATATCAACTTCCCAACCTGAAACATTTCCTGACTCAAGCAGATGCTAGTACGATCCTTGATGGAGATATCGAGCCAAGCAAGCCAAAGCTTGCTCTTCAGTCGTTGGAGATCAATCCGGGAATGCACGATGGCACAGGAGCTTACAAGAACGCTAAGATTGATAGGTTCGGATATGGTTTCTTTCCCAATGTGATTTTTTGTGCAAGGTCTTACTGATTCCATTTCGATATCTCCTCGTAACGTAGATGGCTTGACATGAGCAAGCTTGCGTGAGTTCAATATCACTCATGCAGTCTCACCTTCTTCAAATCTTCCGAATACTCATTTTCTTTTTCCTTTCCTATTGTCGACCAGTTCACTATCCGTCATCGGCCTCGAAACCCCCAACAACATCTTCCAGTACAACTTCCCATTCCTCTGCGAACTTCACCTCCAGCACGCTGACGACGAGTTGGACGAGTACCCAGAAGAACATACGCTTGTCCTTTCCATTCTTCGAAAACTTGGCCGTCAGCTATCTCTACTCCGGTTAGATGAGGCTTCAATCGAACTACTTGACGCGCCTACTCAGCTGTTCGAACTCTGTCCTGAACTCGTTACACTCTCTATAAGTGGACTTGTCCTAGATCCGATTTTCAAACAATCTCACCCAAAGCTGAGGAACCTTCTTTTGGGTGATCCGTGGAGTTATCATGTAGAAGCTAGAGAGCTAGAGACAGAGGGACATTTGCTTCATACATTGAAGGAGGAAGACAAGGAAGCGGCCTGGTCGGTCATCGATAATGCCGATAAGTACAGGTTCCCTTCTCTCCAGGTCATAATCCTTTGGAACGTCGACTACGCAGAGGTCAGTCTTCCTTTTTCCATGTCCTTTCCATGCTTCGTTCAGACTTATGTTGGAACGATAGGTACGACACAGATATACTGACTCGATTGTATACACACCGACATGATCTCTTCTCTTTTCCTCATACGCTCTCTACGATTCTTCTTGTCTCACACCCATCTGTGTCATAGGAGCACAATCGGTTCTCGAACGATATCAAACAAATATCTGAAACCGCGTTCGAGAAACACGGGTGGTTGGTAGCTGATAGATTCGCGCACGGTCGAAACCCAGCTTGGCCGGTGGATACTGGCTTGAAAGCGAAACAGGTGAACAACGGGTCGACGGCCACATCGACACCAATGACGACGGCGACGGTGACTGTTGAGGTCGTAAGATTGGATTGATACAACGGGAGAAATTGATGGTGGATTTTTCTAGGGCTAAGAGGGTGTACACATATAGTTTATTCTTAATCTCAGTTCTTTCCGGGAACTTTTATCTTTATCTTTTCTTTGCTGATTTTCTTATGATCTCGATGGATAACAATGCAGTGCTGAAGAGAACCGTCGGAAGTCACAGCATACATCGAAGAGGAAGTAGAATGCATATGGCGGAAGGATATCCTCAACTAGATCTAGCCAGAAAAAGCCCTTGGGTAAATAGAGACAGACCAGACGGCAGTGATGGAAAGGACGGAATAGCACAAAACAAAAGGCAGAAGACGAGAACGGAAGGAATCACAAGAGAGAAAAGACACGTTCCACTTGTTCTCACATAGACTTCTTCTCCAGCCAGTTGTTGAACATCTGAGAAGCCTCTTTCGGTTTGTCCGTGGGGACCATCTGTTCCAGTTCCAGTTCCGAACCGAAACAGAGCATGAAATACAAGGTAAAACAGGGGTTGGTTAGATGAACATACTTCGGGAATAAAGGTTTTGTAGAACTGGAGAGCTGAAGAGAGAGAGTAACGTACGTGGCCGGCTCCGTTGATTGTCATATCTACGTTCCGAAAAGACCAAACGACAATCAGATCTCAAAAACAGCTCTATTGTTCATTCTTCGAGGGGGGGGGAAAACATGCGACCAAAGAAAGAAAGCTTACAAGTCAATCCACCACGACCATCCTCAGAGGAAAGACTCTTGACTTGGCCGGCGACTTGATCATCAATATGCCAATCCCTGGTCTCTTGCGCGGCGTAGGCTTCTTGGCCAGACCATTCTAGGTTGTTCGTCCAAATGGCATTTCCTTGATTTTCGTTTCCCGGAGATCGAATGGACGTGTGGAAAAGATTGAAAGGGGAAGAATTAAGTTATTCTGTCTCTTTTTCTTAATCAAGATACGAGTACAAAGAAAAAGAGTAACGAACCAAGGAAGTTACAGATCCAATCGAGCTTCCCAACATAAATCAAGACGTCGATGTCATGCTCCAGAAGCGAAGCCACTGACGAATCCCAAATCAGTAAGAGAGAATCCTGAGATCAGCATGTAGTCTATGGTTGTTCTGGGCTCATCCTAGATGATGAAATGAATTTCCGCCAGAAGGTAAAGAAGAAACTAGCTGACCGTAGTACCAAGTCTTTCCAGTTATGTCACCAGCCGCGTGGAAAGCAGAACCAACGGCTGGACTACAGCTCTGGAACTTTCCAAGGTCAGGATTTGCTCCAATCTTTTGTCGGACCCAAGGTTGGTCGAGATATTTCGCGATCTGTAGTGTTCATCAGCCCGTCGGATTGTTAGCATACGTGGTAGTAAGGCAATCTTTGAATGCGCAGAAGAGAAAGAGGTGGATGATAGAGACAAACTTTTTGAGTCTCAGGGTAGCACAGGAACTCGGAGAGCTCATCGATGGTACATGACTTAGAAATGTCATAAGGCTGATCACGGTGAAACGAAGAAAGGAGAGAGAGAAAATAGAATTGAGCTATCGATCAGGGAGGTATCAGAGGATGACAACATACTCACATTTCGCTCAGCAGAGAAGAACGGACCCGAGACCACTTCCGCGCTAGGGGTACCGAAGAAAAAGAAGAACGAGAATCAGATTCTGGACTGCAGAAAACGAAGAAAGGTTGATCAAGGACGTTTTGAAAGAAAAGATGACTCACCAGAATGACATCGCGTTCCCACATCCCAGTGGGTCGGCTCGATCAAGACATTCGTCCTTGAGCATTTTTTCGCATCTATACAAACCGGTCTCGTAAGAGAAAACAATCGATCAGGCTTCTGTAAAGAAAAGTCTCGAAAAGAGTTGTTTAAAACTAGAATAAGAGAAAGACATACCTAGGAATGGCAGCCGCCATAGCCTGACACTGGAAGACGTTAAGAATAGGTCCAACGCCGGAGAGGTTGGTGCAAGAGTGTTGATAGTATCCTCGAACCATGGAGTATGTATCAGTTAATCCGTTTCTGGATTCATTCAGATAACACCGTGTCAGCGGACAGCCGTAGTGATTCAAAAGGACAGAAGTAAGACAATAATCAGAGGCTCACCCGATAAGAATCGACTTGAGATTGATAGGTTTTGAGCCAACCTTGATGAGTGCCTTGTTTCCGTCGTAGATGGCGGCGGCAAATACAGGGAGATATCTACCTCCGTAGGACTCTCCAGAGAGATGCAACGGTCGATCTTGAAACTCTTTGAAGGTCTCGATAAAGATTGAGATGAAGGCCTGAACGTCGATCGCGGCTTGCTCGGCTCGGCCGACAATCTGGCCGTGTTCCGCATATGAGAATCCGACTGTGAGCCGAAGCGTTTGCGTCAGCTTTTGGTAAGGGTGCTGATATACAAGATGTTACATGAAAAAGCTACAAACCTCCGATGGGCTCATCCAAGAAGAAGACGTTAGCCTTGTTGTTCCAAGAATGAGGATTAGGCTTGGTCGTTAGATTTCCATGGCCTTGGTCTACGACAGAGCAAGGGCCCAACTCCATGAACATTCCCATTGAAGAACTGCAACCGGGGCCTCCGTTGATCCACATCACTAACGGATCCGTCTCGGGCTTGTGCCTAGATTCGAAGAAGTCTATTCATAACACAATCTGGTAAGCATGTGCGAGAAGAGAGAGCAAAGAAGAAGTAGGATAGAGAAACCCCTATAGGCGATCTCAAGTATTATCTATCGCTCGGATTCGGCCAAGCCCAGTCGGTCAGATCTAAGATTCAAGGGAACGTTGAAGACCTACAGAAAAAGAGGTTCTTCTGGTTGCCGACATCGAGGTACCCAGTGAAGGAAGAGACATCTGGATCACACCAACCGGTGGTTTCTTTGATTCTGACTGAATGAGAAGGGAAATCCCGGTGTTCAAGTGTGACAAACTCGTCGGCCTGTCCTTTGAGATCGGCCAGACGGGCATTGGACTGATGGTTGAGCACACGATCGAAAGTAGAGAACGAGTGGATAGGTTGATTGGCCGAAGTAGCGAACCGAAGTTGCTCGGCCGAGACCAAAGTGAGCAGCGGTAGAAGGGACAGAAGGAGTTTCATAGGTTGTCCCAGAAAAAAGAGGCGATGGTGGATGTTAGATAGGAAAGAGTGAGAGCGAAGAGAGAAACAACAGGCCGAAACAGGAAGAAAGAAGGCGGAGGGAGGTTTGTAATGTGGAACCAGAGAGTACTCTTCTCGGCGTTGTCCGTTACGGCCACATGGGAAAACATCCAAGCGCACCTCGCTACGCTCTCGACCGCCGACCATCGATCATCATCCATGGGCATCCTTACCCTTATCTCGCTTTCTATAATTGCAATGGTTGCTGTGGCTCGCCGGAAAACATTGGCCAAATCTGTACCCAGGAAAGAAGCGTTTTTAGGCAGCAACCTCATGCATATCACCAAAAATCAAGACATGTACGAGAAGGAGGAGAAAGAGAGAGAGAAGGAAGAGGGGCAAGAAGAGGATACATCGGAGAAGGCCAGAACGAGACCTATCCGGCTCTGTATCACTGGATTTGGGTAGGTCGACTTTCAGTATATGCGATCGAATACCGCCTGAAGCTGAATGCTCTGCCTTTCACCATCTGAGCAGCTCGTTCGACAACTACCCAGGGAAAAATCCATCGAGCATGACCGCCCGACATCTCCACGGACGAGTACTTTCTACGAGCCCTTCACCTATCTCGTCGATTAGTTCCGACGAACCGCTTCCTACCACTACTCTGCCCTCACCTTCTCCTGTACCGGACCGGAAGATCGAGATCACATTTGTCGGACCGGTGGACGTGACGTACGAGAAAGTGGCACTCATGGTGACTGAGCTTCACCAGACCGATGAGTTTGATGCTTTTGTTAGTCGTTCCGGTCTCCTCACCCGTAAACTGTGTACTTTAGTTGATCGACTCGTTCTCGGTGGAGCTGAGACTTCAAAAGGTCCATGTTGGGGTCGGCCGTTCGGGTGAGCTTCGGGTGGAACAACGGTCCCGCCGAGTTGGGTATGACAAACCAGGGTATGACGGTCGGCTTTGTGAGATTGTGGATCTTGAAAGCGGTACAAGAGGGATCAAGACTTGGCCCATGGAGGGTCACAAAGATGAGATTCGGTCAAAGATCGATTGTGACAAGTTGGTTAAATGGTTGAGGTCTCAGATGGACGTCAAGGTGGGTATGACCGAGTTATCTGGGTATCTCGTTCTTGAACTGAACCATGCTTGAACCCTCAGCACGTGCTACCTTCGACAGATGCCGGTTTGTATTTGTGTGAATACATCTATGGGGTGCGTCTCTTCTTTGTCGCTTCAGAAATTCCCGGGGATCTCAGATCTTCTTCTCAAGAGAATATGATCTTGGTGTTGCATCTCACGTAGATGTCTCTTGCCCAATCTATACTCCATACCAAGTCTGGTGATGGCAGATCGCCAGCGCCTGTGTTATTTGTCCATGTGCCCACTCTCAAAACGGATGCCAACTCGGATGCATTCTACACAGAGTCTGAAGTGAGTGAGATCCTCGAGCGGGTCTGCTGGTGGGTGGGCTCGACTGTTTGATGTGTGTACGTGATTATGCCTACGTCACTTTAGGCTTCCCGGCTCTGTCCTTATGGATCATTTGTATGGAACTTTCTGGACGAGAGAATTGTAAGAACTTCTATATCGGATGTATCTTCTTCTACCCAGACGAGCCAGGTGATGAATAAAACAAGAAAAGAGGAAAAGCTCGGATACAGCTAAAACGAAGAATTCAGCAAAGGCGGAATAAAGCTTGGGGTAGAATCCAGGCACAAGCCGAAAAGAGATTTGACCGATGACGTTGCCATTTGCATCCCTGAAGTTCCGCCTCCTTCACCTCAGCCTGATGTTCAGTCTGGGCGGGCTAAATGCTGGCTGGTTTGGACGGTTACGACGCTTATGCTCTAAACCCTAACCACCGTCGGATCAGTGAGATGCGCGGGCAGCGGTCATAGTGACGTAAGTATGCGCGCATGCACAGGGAGGCAGGCTTTTTGTTCCGAAGGTCTTTATTCGTGAAAGGGAGTGATGATCTCATCGACCCTGTGCCTGGCCCGTGCGTTCTTTTTTTCTTGTTCCTGCCTTTCCCTTCCATCTGAGTTTCTGGTATATATATCAACGCCTTTTGGATCCCCATCTCTTTTTGTCTTTTTCCTTTTCCCTCATCAAACTCTACTACATTCTCATTCAAACTCAAAACTCTTCCAACTCAACCCTTCACCCCTTTTTAATCAAACCACTTTACAATCATGGACGCCGTCAAGTCTTTCTTGGGATCTAGCCACAAGGTTAGCATATACCCTTCCCATTTGATATGTCTGTCTCTCCCATCTCCCTGACAGATTCCATCTCACTTGCTGTCATCTTTTAGGAGGGATCCACCGAGGTCTGCAGTGAGATCGCCCCTGAGGTCGTCCAGGAGACCAGTAAGTGATATGTGGTATACCTTCTGAGACTAGCCGATTCATCTTGCCAATTAATATACTCTGCTCTCTTTTCAGTCAACAAGCACGTCCACGTCGAGTCCGCCACCGCCGTCGACCGAGAACGACACATCCACCACCACCAGCACCGAGTGCAGCCGATCGCGGCGACGGAGCACCTGGCCGAGCAGCACATCACCCAGGTCGCGCCCGAGGTGACCCGGGAGCGGGTGGAGAAGCTGTCTGCTGAGAAGGAGGCGCTTCTTGCCCAGCAGCACGGTGCCATCCAGAACACTCGAGGTATGTTGTCTCGCCTCTGTGTATAAATGTCTCAATCTTAATTCTAATCGACTGGTTATTTTCTGGTGTCTGATCCGTTCAGAGCACGGAGCTACCATCCAGACCCAGGAGAACCTTGGTGTCACCGCTTCCGAGCACGTTCACCACCACGTTCACGGTATGTTTCCCACCCTTTTATTCCATCTTCCATGCCTCGAACATTGTACTGATCTCTGTGACAACTTTTTACAGAGCACATCACCCCTGTAATTCAGAAGGATGTTCACCAGCACGAGGTCATCCACAACGTTCAGCTTGTTCACGAGAAGGTCCACGAGGCCCCTATCGTTCACGAGACCACCACTCTCCCCACCATCTCCCTTGACGAGTTCCGAGCCAAGACCCAGGCCGGCGATGCCGTCCACAACCACGGAGACACCCAGCACTCGCACCACTTCTACTCTGGCCTTCCCAAGGTCGAGAGCGGACACGGAGCTGCCGGTGTTCCCACCGATGCTTCTGCCATCCACGCCCACAAGTCCCACACTGACATTGAGGGCCACCAGCACAAGACCTCTGTCGGCGAGAAGGCCGCCAACGCTGTCGAGCAGCGATCTGATCGAGTTTAATTTGACTCGTTGATCTCGACCCAAAAAAAATGCTACCTTTCTGAATTCTCTGAGGCTTTTATAATATTATATCTCCCTTACCTTGTTATATTCTGCTTAAACTATGTATCGCTAGATGTTGTCATCTGTTTTGACTAGATAGCTCTTTATGTTTTCATGAGTATCTGTTCAATCGCCCAGTCCCATTGTGAGAGATAGAAAGCCGCGGATGAGAAATACACAATCGACTTGTTTGTTTTGGACTGTAACCATCACGATGAGTTCGAGCAACTTTTCGCCTTCGTTGCTTCTTCATTCAAAGTTTCTTCGAACATTTCTCGTCTGCTTAATCCTTCTAGTCGTTCGTGGCCGTCAACGCTCTCATTCTGTGTTACCTTTTTTCGAGCGTCGATCTGCTTCTAACGAATTGTCTGTTTGATGTTCGCTCTCGACTTCAACCTTGCTCTCGGTCTTCCCCGACCTTCGTGAACCCAACTGGTCGGACCATCGCCCCGGCTTCCTTCTCATCTGTTGGAACACTATCGAACCTCAGATTCCTGCATGCTACTTTCTTGTGCCATCACCGCCCTCTCCCGATGTGTATGACGACCTGACAACCGACTCATTCGCTTCTGGAAGTGTTGATCTTGAATCTCATCGATGGGTCCTTTCGGGATCAAAGGTATCCGGAAAAGAGTCTGCGGGGGTTGGATCTGGAGATAGACTAGATAATGCGATCATCAAGGGAGGTGTGGTGATGGGTCATCTTGGGAATGAAACTGCAAAGTGTGGAGTTTTCTCTGTTTCTTTCTCATTTTGTTCTGTCGTTTTGTGGACCCGCCTGACCTCTCGTCGTTGACCCTGCTGGCTTGCGTTTTCGATGGCTCTTCTTAACCGTTGTTGAATTGAACGTCTCACATGGCTGGTTCTTCCTTGGGGACGTTTCGTCTGGTTTGTTTGAATGGTAGAGCCGAACTAGGTCGGGCAAGCTGGAAGCTCCTTCATCTGATGACACTTCGGTTTCCAGAGGCAAGTCCTGTGCGAATCTTATCTTGTCCCCTTCTGCTTGATGCAGAATCCTCACACCTACTCTTTTTCTCCGAGCATCACAGTGCATGTGGTATTAACAACTCATTAACTCTTTTGCACGCTGAAACGGATGCCGGGGCTGGTCACGGGCGTAATGGTTGTTGTTGTTGTCGTTGTTGTCGTTTGAATGACCGATGTCTGAGTAGAAACCTACAGCAGATGAACGCTCGGCTCTGCGTTCCTACTTTTATTTGTTTTCTAGATTATATCCCTGTGGAGAGTGCGCCACCGTGAGCTTCTCCTTTTCCTCTTGGCTTTTTGCCATCTTTCTCTTGTTCCTCCTTCTTCGAGGTCAGTTTGCTCTTACGTCTGAGCTGAATGGGTTTCTCGAACGCTTCGTTTTGGACAAACAGCACTTCCAAGCCCTTCTGAAAGAATACCCACCCCAAACGTCATCGAGGAAATCAGCTAGTCTCTGGTTATGCAGCTTACACAATATGGTCAACGCTAGGCTATTGAAACCGGCGTTCGATTGCGAGACGTTGGACGAGACTTATGATTGTGGCTGTGCCGAGGAGGATGGACAATTGAAGTCGAGTGGTCAAGAGTCCGGGAAGGATACAGTGACGGGAATAGAGATGATTAAGGGTGGTTAGGTCTTTGTCGTTCCTTTCCGTCCGTTGCTTGCATTTTAGATCAAGTCCCGTTCTATCGTTCATCACATACATGTCTCCATCATCCATCTCAGAAGGAAAGCAATCGTCTCGGTAGGATGAGCGAGCTTGAGTTTGGAAGGAGATGCGAATTAAAGAAGGATGACCTTCTCTGATAAACGGTCGACTTAAGAAGACAAAATACCCGTTCATCAGAGAAGGTGAGAAAAATAAGTTTGAGTGAGAAGAAAGAAAGAAAAAAAAGAAGAACTATAGTTTCCTCCTCCACCTCTAACCTAGGGAAAGAAGTGGAGGAAAGAACGATATGAACTCCTCTGGACATGGAAAAGGTCTTCGACGTTCTCTCATAGAGAATTCATCTCGCTATCCACGTCCTCTTTCCGAAAAGAAAGGAGAGATCAAAGACTCCTTCGAGAGAAAGAGAGAACAGACACACGGACATGCGCGCGCTTCTCGACTCTTTCACCCTCCCCTTTGTTTTTGAATTCCGAAGAATCCACCAAGCTGAAAAGGACCTTTTGAGTCCTCTCTTCTTGCTCTGTTTCTGCTCCTCTTCGTACCAACACAGCATCTTGCTATGTCTCCGCCCTGCTCACTCAGCCGTCCTTGGATTTCAAGGAAAAGAAGATAGAGAACCTCTCCTCTCTAGAACCTTACATGATGACCACACTTCTGACTTCCACACCGAACGTAGCTCAATGTCCACCACTTTCCTCCTTTCGAGAGAAAGAGACCGTTGCCCTCTTCTGTCCCACAGCCAACATTTCATTTTCAACTCCCCAAGTCTGTGCTCTTCCCAGACAGGATAGGACGCGTCGACTCTTCCGATCGAACTGAACGTGCATTCATCCCACTCGAGGTGAAAGAGTGCTCCCATCAGGAATCGAGCCTTGACTCTAGCATGTCTCCGACCGTTCTTTTCCCCTACTCCTATGAGAGAGCGAGAGAATAGAAGGAGAAGGACGTCTGCTCTGAAAAGGGGGGCTTTCTTCGGGAAGAAGACGGTCTGTCGATCGGACAAGAGAAGAGCGGAGCGTACCGAGGGAAGATCGATGAGAACGGCGAGGACCAGGAAGAGGACCAAGGTGAACAGAGTCGCCAGGCGAGGAGCTCAGAGGGGTTAATCACAGTGAGGCGGGCGAGATCCCTGACGGATGACCTGCCCTAAAGAGTGTCTTTGGGTTTGCTTCTTTCGTTTACTCTCTACTGAACATGGCGAGAGAAGAGGGGTCAGAAAGACTCGGGAAGTACTAAGTAGGTGTGAGGAGAGACCGTGTCGAGCAAGAAAGAAAGGAAGATCGGATGGGTCGGAGTTCTTCGAGAGAAAACAAAAAGACAGAAGAAGGCTATGAATCCTCAATATCTTCGTCTAATCTTCATCTTTCTTTCCTTGTTTGTTTCTCCTTAAGAAAAGAAGCATCCATCGAGCGACCATACCGAAGAACCCTTTCTCTGCCTCGATATTCGTTCTGAGAAGGAAACGAGATATCTTCCAGCGAAGTGGGAAGAGCATCTCGAAGGCATCATCGAACGAGTTCAGGGGATGACGAAGAGAACAAGTCTGACCTAATAAAAGTGATGAAATTAGTCAGAGGTCAAGGGGCAAGATATACATAACCCCTGGTTCCCTAATCTTGACGGAGACACGAGAAGAGAAACAGAGGAATGCATCGATAGACGAACCTAGATCAGGATGCTCGCCCTTCCAACCCACTACTTTCTTGACCGAAGTTGAAGAAAGCAGGAGAAAGGACACGAATTTCCGTGTCCTTCCTTCACGATACCCATGCATCTCTCCCTTGTTCATTGAGAAAACAAGGGGCTCCTCCATATGTAAACTCATAATCAAACAACAACACGACAGCGCGCTCCTCTCCAGGGCTACACTCACAAGAAAGAGAACCAAGGGAACCCTCTTTGTTGCCCAATCAACAGGTATCCTCTTTTCTTTTTCCGAAAAGATCCGCCTCTGTATAGTCGCAAGCCTACCTGCTCGTCTCTTTCCTCGCTCATCCCTTTTCTACTCTTGGTATAAAAAAAGGAAAGAAGAGGAAAGGACCCATCCAACACCTATCAAACCTGACCATCGTCCGTGGTTGCCCTCTTCTGCTTGAACACTTGACCTTGCACAGAATCTCCCGGATCGGATGCCACTTTATCTCCCAAGAACCCGTCCTCTCTTCTTCCGAACATCGGTTCAGATTCAGGACTCGCCAACGACCCGGTGTTGCCGACATCAAGAAGAAATGTCATCGGGTGAAGGGGTACGCTAGGTAGGAAGGGGGGACGCAGGATTGGCTACCTTGTTGTTTAGGAAGGGTAGAGCTCGTTCGGTCCATCCTATGGAAGATGAGGGGATCTTGAGCTATAGAGATCCGCCTCTTTGTGTGGTATCGACCGAGGGGAACCGAACAACCTCCTATCGAGTCCAGTTTGGACGATGGCAACGAGAGTGGGTAAGGGAAAGGAGACTCATTTAGGGTTAGGGGGAGAAACCCATCTCTCGATCGACCGCCTGTCAGGCTCCATCAACCAAGACGGAAAACGCCCAGACGCCGTCCTTTTTCTTCTCCAAGGTATCTCAAAGAGAGAGACCAAAAAGAGGAAAAAGAAAAAGAACCGTTCCGAGTAGAACCCAAGGAGTTGGCTTGCACCTCATTCTCAAAATCCCTCCCCCAAACAGGGACAGAGACTCGAGGGAGAGATTTCCCTCCCCAATCAGTCGACAACAAAGAGAGTCAAGACTAGAGCTCGGGTTTCCAAGGACTTTGAAGAATGAGGTGTAGTTGCAGGCACAAACATCCAAGGTATGTTCTCTCTGTGAGACCTCTATCTTCTTCCGACAAGAGAAGAGAAGAAGAAACATCAGAGTTACGAAAGAGGGTTCGATGATCGAAGGAGAGATACGTTGGGCTTAAATTTGTTTGAGGGGTTCTCTTTTTTTTTTGGATCAAGAGACATCGCCCTAGGAGATTGTCCAAATGTCAGGTCTAGGACTAGAAGAAGGAGACGATGGCTTGAGCAGGTTTACAGAGGCGAGGGCTTCGAGGATAGATGTGTAGGGCATGGAGTTGATAGGAAGCAAGAACGTCTTTGGGCCCCTTGCGCTCTTTTTGGTCTTGTAAGAAACAGGGGAGAACGAGGACTCTGTATGAATAAATCGATTGGGAGAATACAGATGGCGAGAGAGAGAAAGGAGTCGATGGTTGTAAGAGAAAATGATCCAAAATGCTCCCTGTCCGGATGTTGGTCGGAAATAACAACACGCGCGTGTGATATTTTGATCGTTAGGGTTAGACAGCCAAGATAAGTCCTCGACGGTGATGAAAACGATAATAAACATTTCATGCATAAGAATACAAAGCCGCCAGAAGTACAGACAGGTGGTCGGGTTGGTGGAAACAACACTGGTGGTTGGAGGTAGGTTAAAGGATGAAGATTGTGTAGATGAATTATAAGAAGATGGTTCCGTCGGAACAAAGAGGCAGAATAGAAGGGCAAAACAAAGACAGATCCGTTACACATTAGCTACCATAAACAAACGTTTATACTCGGTCAGATCGCCTCTCGACAGCGCTGGCGGCCTTCTCAGAGATGGCAGAGTTGTGCTGGTGACCAGCAACGTCAGTGTGGGTGGAGGTACCAGGGATAGCGGATGGTGCACCGGTGGTTCCGACAGCAGAGTGACCGTCCTGAACCTTGGGGAGGCCAGAGTAGAAGTGGTGCGAGTGCTGGGTGTCTCCGTGGTTGTGGACGGCATCGCCGGCCTGGGTCTTGGCTCGGAACTCGTCAAGGGAGATGGTGGGGAGAGTGGTCGTCTCGTGCTGTATCGTTGGATGAAGATGATTTAATAAGAGGAAGCAATTAATAGTGGTAGTATATTGACAAGGGACGAACGATGATAGGAGCTTCGTGGATCTTCTCGTGGATCAACTCGACCTGATGTAGGACCTTGTGCTCATGAGTGTCCTTCTGGATCACAGGGGTGATGTGCTCTGATGATACATAAAACAGACATGTAAGCAGGATACTCTATTGGTACAGCATTGTTCTTGGACAACAAGTACATACCATGAACGTGGTGGTGAACGTGCTCAGAAGCGGTGACACCAAGGTTCTCCTGGGTCTGGATGGTAGCTCCAATAGCTATAGTTGTCAAGAGTGTTGGCGCGTCTATCAGTACAGAAAACAGTTACCAGACAACAGAGGCGAGACAACATACCTCGAGTGTTCTGGATGGCACCGTGCTGCTGGGCAAGAAGCGCCTCCTTCTCAGCAGACAGCTTCTCCACCCGCTCCCGGGTCACCTCGGGCGCGACCTGGGTGATGTGCTGCTCGGCCAGGTGCTCCGTCGCCGCGATCGGCTGCACTCGGTGCTGGTGGTGGTGGATGTGTCGTTCTCGGTCGACGGCGGTGGCGGACTCGACGTGGACGTGCTTGTTGACTGAAAAGAGAGCAGAGTATATTAATTGGCAAGATGAATCGGCTAGTCTCAGAAGGTATACCACATATCACTTACTGGTCTCCTGGACGACCTCGGGTCCGATCTCACTGCAAACCTCGGTGGAGGTCTCCTGTAGAGGGTCATGGCAAACAGAAGCATCTTGTTAGAATGCACGCACAAGACCAGTTGGAGCGGGTATTTTGGATGTTGAAAAAAGAAAGAAAGAAAAAGATGGCGGGACGAACCTTGTTGGAGCTGCTCAAAAAGTTCTTGACGTGATCCATTCTGAAAGCGGTTTGATGTTCTTTTTGGGGAAAGGTTGAGAGTATGCGCGTGAGCTTGAGTGATAGGTTTAAAGATGTGTAGATCTGATGAAAGAGAGAGGAAGAGAAGAGAAGACGTAGAGGATGATTGGGAATCGATCTGTCTTTATACGATCTGTTGCACTCTGGATGCTGCTTCCTTCTGCTTTACAACCTCTGTCAATTCTCATTCAGTCTGTGTTCTCCATCAATTCCGTTCGATGACGACGGGCCGTTGTGCACTGACGTCAGCACGTTTCTACGTTCATAGGCCGATCTCCGGCTCTGCACGAGAGAAGATTGGCAAGCGCAGTCGCCTCTGATCAGGGCACTGAGTCTTTAGACTTTCGATCGGCGATACTCATCGTGCCCTTTCAGCCTCTGGTTCAGACGGCCAGGCGAGGGGCTTACTGTTTATCTTGTTCTAGATGAATCTCTATATTTATTTTCATATCTGTGATCTGTGATCGAAGCGGATTGGATCTCATGCATTGGGTCATGTTGGTGTATCTGAATGACAAATAATCAAATATGACTGAGATGACCAACGATTCTGACGTTCTTAGGTGTTAGGCTCGGGAGCTGGGCTGACAACGGAAGGGTTAAAACAGAAGGAACTACATGTGGTTCTTAGGTTTCAGAGAAGAAAGCTCAAACTCCTGGGGCTGGGAAACAGGATAGATGTAATCATTTGGACCAAAGGAAACAAGGAAGGTCAAAAGCAGAAGTAATGGATAGTCCAGGCTTTGTATTTCGATTCACAAAGTGGCCGAGAACGTCCGTCTTATATATGGTTCTCAGACCACATGAACGTTGTAGTACAATGCGCTGGAAGTATGGTGCGCTGATGGTATGAGAGCAGCAGTGGAAGCGGGAGGCTTATAGGAACCGGCTCACGGACCAAGTGTAGCTCGGATTACATCTCCGACATCAGGAACCGTATGAGGGACACATGGGTGTTTCATGGTAGAGCTGTGCTTGCCACAGCATAACCCCTCGATGGCGTCGTTGGATCTCTGCACGTGCGTGTGTCTTCTGGCTGGTCTCAACGTCTGTCGCATCAATCGTTGACCTTATCTTTCAAATCATACAAACTCACTCACACTCACATCCACATCCGCATACGACATACACTCATATACATTTATCTGTTGGATGACAAGTCATATTCCAAGTCAGTTCAACCCGTTTGGATTAGATGCCTTTCTTCCTCTTCGTTCAAGAGGCTGCTGTGTCTCCCGCTATTGATGATCCTCTCGATCCTATCGTCTGACATCATTTATTTCTTTCTTTTCTTTTCTTTTCTTTTCTTTTCTTTCCTTTCCTTTTTTTCTTTCTTTCTTTTCTTTTCCTTTTCGTCTCTCTCTCTTTTTCTTGAATTGTTGAATCACAAAGTTCGAGATCTCTTGAAGACAGTCTTCGAGGTAAGCTCCTTATCAGCCGGCGCGTCTTTCTCATAGCAATCTTTCACGTCTTGACTAACGGATACAAACGGTCTCATCCCCTCCACCCATCATGATTTAGTCCATCCTCGAAGTCTTTGTGCTGTGCGTTCCCTTCTGCTCAATTGAATTTCACCTATTAAATAGATCGTGGCTCTCATCGCAGCCTACCACAATACTTGTCAATCCAGTCCTGATACTAATCTTCCCCCATTGCTTATTTAAATACTTTTCTAAAGATGTGCGGCAGGTCTCTTCTTGGCTAGAGCCAAGATCACCGACAAAGCCACCCAGAGGGTACAGCATTCTCACGCCTTTTTCTAGACAACGACTACATATCATAACTGACACCTCCCGTCCCTTTTCACACTTTGTTCTTGATCAGAAACTCAACAAGCTCAACATATCCCTTTTTACACCGTGTCTACTCTTTTCCAAGGTCAGTCTTGACTTATCTGTCCATCTTGCCAAGCCGAATTCAAGTGATAGATATAGTGAAAGCTTATCATCTGTTGCCTTCACTCCTAAAACATATACACTTGTTACCATACGATCCTTCCACGCACAGGTCGCTTTCTCACTCTCTCCTGAAAAGATCAAAGAGCTGTGGATCGTTCCTGTCGGCTTTGTGGTCGTCACTGGAACCTCAATGGCCGTCGCGTGGTGTCTCGGAACTTTGCTCAGGTTGAAGAAGAGTCAAAAGTCAGTACATCTCCTTCCGATCGTGAAGTTTGTTCAATCCAAGTGTTCTTACCGGCTTACAAGCCTTTTTCTCTTCTCTACAGATCTTTTGCTATGGTACATTCTCTGATCTTGTGTGGCAGATCTTCGTTTTCTTGGCCTCCCATACTGATGATCCAACTCTTTCTTTGATTCCTGATGCTTCTCCAAAACTCTGTCTAGGCTGGATGTACGTACTCTTTATGATCGACCTGACAACGAGCCAATACAGAGTTAGCTCATCGTTCCTCGTACTCACACTTCATACTTCACTCTTTACGGTAGCCATGTTCATGAACTCCAACTCTCTTCCCATTGCTTTGATGCAAAGTTTGGTTGTCGAAGTACCCGGGTTGAAGGTTCGTCTGAATACTGTACCATGTTCATATCACTAGACATATGTCCTAACACTACCTCTCTCGATCGGGTCTCAAGTGGGGAAAGGACGACGACGATGAGGCTATGCTTGGCCGAGCCCTGACCTACCTCGTCCTTTACTCTACTCTCGGCATGATGGTTCGTCATATGCGGCTCTGATTGGGCAGTTCCTCTCTTATGAATGAGATAGTACTGATATGACATTCCATCTAAACAGCTTCGATGGTCCTACGGAGTGCACCTCTTAACCCAGGCGGACGACCCTGTTGAAACGTCATCCTCTGCGCTCGAAACCGGCTCGTCCCCTGTCCAATCGGATGACGCGAATGCGCACTCCCGGACGCCCACTCTCGTGACTACTAGTCCTTCATCCTCGCCCAGTAGGCAGTTCCGAACTATCGGTGATGTGGAAGATCCCTGGAAAGATGTAGTAACAGCCTCTGGGTCGAACGGGCACGGCCCTAGAGGCCTTGAGGTGGAGAATGGTCATGGTCGGCCTCTGGTCAAGGGAAGAAAGATGAGCTTTCACTCGTTCCCGAACTCTCCAGCCGAGAGTATCAAAGGTGGACTGAGCGAGATCGAGGATGAGGTTGATGGCGAAACGGAAGAGGACAGATTGCTGGATGGCCAGAGGGAATCATCAAAGGCAAAGTGGAGTAGAAAGTTCAAGAAATTCCTCAAAGGAGTGAACGAGTTGTTCGTCCATTCTCATTCAAATCTCCTCTCCCGTCGGGCTGAACGCTCAGTTTTCATCCATAACACTGATCTTTCCCATCTTGCGTTATTTTCCACTACCTCTTTTGTTCACGATCATGATGATCAGCATGACTGTACCGTTAGTATTTGATTTACTTTATGACCGATCTTCAGATATAATTCTTTTCCCCGATGTTGCTGGTCTAATGATCAATCCGATCTTTTTTCCCACTTTTACCGACCAAACATACAGTATGTATTCCGTTTTGATCTCAATTCTAATCGCAATGATTCCTCCGGTTCAGGCCACGCTGGCTCAGCTAAGACCTATCCGGGAAGCCATCAAGTCATCCGGCCAATGCTCGATCCCGTTGACTTTGATTGTTCTTGGAGCTGTACGTGCGATCTCTCCCTCTGAGATTGCTTCTGCAAGCCTGCTTTTGACTGACGAGATTCATATCATCCTCCCTTCGCTGTTTTACTTCTCTGCTGCGTTGTTTCTGGCACGTCGTGATACGATCAACTCTCATTTAGTACTTTTGGCAAGAACCAGGTGAAGGCCAGCCTCCAGTCACCATCACCAAGCCCTCTCCCTCTGAGACATCCACGACTGAGCCATATGCGTCTAGTTCGACCTCTACCTCTACCTCTACTGCGGTTGTATCTAAGCAGAAACGGACTGGTGGTTGGTTCCGAAAGTCAAGAAAGAATGTTGGATCGATTGCTTTGGCGGATGACAACGAAGACGAGACCATAGTGGAAGATCAAAGACCTGGAGAGACGAGAACTGTCATTGTCGCTATAGTTTCAAGGTGAATCTCCTTTTCATTTTGCTTACTACTGTTCCTGTAGGGGTCATAGACATAGGTCGCTGATTACCAATTGACGAGGGGCTATCACAGGATGATAATCACTCCTCTGATTTTACTTCCGGTCATCGCACTCCTGGCGATCTACGACTTTTTCCCTATCAGTTTGTTCCATTCTCTCAGATTTTTGCTTTGTCGTCCCGATTTACGAGGACTTGAGCTGACCACACTATTTCTAATACTCGTCCCCTCCACAGCTGAGGACCCGGTGTTCATCTTGACGGCCGTCCTGATCGTCTCGTCCCCACCTGCAATCACTTTGGCGCAGATCACTCAAAAGGCGAAGGGGGATGCTTTCGAGAGGCTCATTAGTAAGACGATCTGGGTATCGTACGGAGTGTTCACCCCGCCGTTAACGTTGGCATACGTTGTGCTTGGTGCGTGTTCGATTTTCTTTTTACCGTCGTCTGGATTATCCCCTTCGCAAAAGTCAATCGCTCATGGTACCTTGATCTTCACATACGCGCGCTTGATCGTTTGACTCTGGTTCTACCATTCAGGGCTCTACCTTTCTCGATTGTAAACAAAAGGACCGGCATCTTGACGTCGCTTGGTTTGGCTATAAAACAAGCCATACACTTCCTTTCCACTCTATATCTGATTTTTTTCTTCGATCAAGCTACTATCGCGTTAGTTAAGAATTTATCGTATCCCGTTGTCTTTCTCCTCTTCTATCATTGATTTCATCTTTCTTTCTGTTCCATCTCATCTTTTTCCATTCCACTCTGCTCCACTATTTGTTCGATGTTCATGCCTGCAATATTCACTATCCATGTTACATGTCTCCATGCATATCTATCGATAGATACACGACGTTTCTCCATAAATTTTCTTTTTCTTTCTACATCAATCTTTCTCCTTCCTCGTCCGTTTTGTTCTGCTTCATTTCATTCGCTCGCTTGATAAAGAAGTCAAAGAGGTTCTGGTAATGATAAAAATGTCCCATTTTGTCCAGTCTAAAACTAGGCCTCTGATCAGATCTAGATCTACCGAAGAGACAGATAGTTGACTACTACGATCGGTCTGAGGTTTATAACTATCGAGGATCGAGTACCATCATGGGCAGGACGATCGCTTGTTCACCTTCCGCCTGGGGAGGAAACCCGATGTCACCAACGTGTTTGAATCCTAGGGTCCCGGAGGAGGTCAATGGAAAGAAGAAAGAAAAAAAAAAGAAGAGAAGAAGCCGAGTGAGTGATCAGGATAGGACAAGACATGACATGAACTTGCTTGGTAGTTGACGAGGGAAGCGAGCGAGCGTTACCTAGTCTTTCATATACCGGCTTGCCCTTTGAGGCAACAAGACACGACGTATTGAATGAGCCGAGTTGTGTCAGATCAGCTCGTGAGGTCTGAGCTAGATGAGAAGGAGATAGAGAGAAAAGGAGAGCGAAGGATCGCCTACTCACAGCTTCCGAACTTTCAAGATAGACCTGAAGACCATCTGCTCTCGCTCGGGAGACTCCATACTCGAACAAAGCCTTCGACACACCCTGGCCTTGGAATTCAGGATCAACCCAGAGCAAGTGCTATATGGATATAGATAGTTTCCGAGTAGGCAAGAAAAAAAAGAAAAAGGTGATAGTAAAACAATCTTTATCAATGGACCTTGACATGTTGTGAGAATCGCATCGTCGAGGCGAGCAGCAAGGTGTCAGAGAAGGGAAGATGACGAAGACATAGACGCACTAGATACCAATGCGGCTTGCCCTTATAGTACTCCTTTCGTCTGTCATAAAGGGTCTGTTTGAACATCTTGGCGAACTCGACGTTCACCCACTTGTCCGCCTCCCTTTCTGCATCCGTCTTCATTGAATCGAGTGCTTTCTCGTTTGACTCTTTCAACTTGATCTCCTCAGGTAGCCACTCTCCGTCGGTTGATGTACGGTCGACAGGCGACGACCAGAACGCAAAGCCGATGGGCACGGACGGGTTTGACGCGAGGGCTGCCTGGAACTCGTACTGAAACGGAAAGAGAAACTGTGAAGATCGCTGATGACTGATCGCCCTTTGCGCTGCTTGAACAAAGACGTGAGATCAGCATGTGTTTGTCGTCCGTTCGTTGATCCGTGTATCGAACGAAAAGGCCGGTGTTGCCATAAACCAGCTATCAAACCGCCAAGATGAGAACTGATTGGACGGACTTATCTTGAACTCATACGGAGGCGGGCTCTCTCCTGGGACATTCTTTTTGAACCTAGAACCTAGTACGGAATCTTTAAATGCCTGCTCTTTGGAGTGTTGCAGAGAGTAGAAATCAGACTCTTGAGTCACGGGTGAGATCACAAGCTGCGGTCGTTGATCCAAAGGGAGGACGGAGGAAAGATTGGGAGCCATTCCGTTTTCTGATCGTCTTGCTCTTCCTTCGTGGATGGATTGCTTCTTCCTCTCTCTCCTCCTTCCGGGTTGCTTGCTTATATAGTACTTTTAGAACGAAGGAATGGTTAAGGACACGCGTGAATGACTCGGCCATCTCGTTGTCGGCGTTGCAGCCGGTTGATCACGTGCCAGATAAGATTACGATCGGACTTGAATCTTGCACGTCGATCAGTCGGTAGCGCAAAAACGATGATAGAGAACGATGTGGTTCAAGTCTTAGCAAGGACGACTTTCCGAAAAGCAGGATCTAACTTGGGAATCTTCATGATTATCATAATGCTCTCCAACCTCCTCGCTGATATTCTATCCAATCTCGCTTATCCATCCTGTCCAAGATATATTCGACCTTGATTTCAGACACAAAGTACCATCTCTCCTCACTCGATTTGAGCCTTCGCATAATCGTCTGAGTATCAACTCCGAAAGGGGGTTTAATCCCTGCAGGCAAAATCTTTTTTGACCGAGCTCTGATCGAAGCGTTCTCAGTGTTGATCAATCGAAGGAGTACCGGACCGAGCGTGGTCAAATGAAGTGGGAGGTAGATAGGTCCTGAGAAATCAGACAACCCGTCACTGTCGCGAGCAGGGTCGGTAGACACAATTTCTCCTTCACGAACGAGTTCAGCTAGAACATGTTCCATCAGATTGAGTACTTTCCCAGCTACCCATGTCGGGGTTTTCAGTTTGGACGTGTAGCTCTCTTCTTTCCGTTTCCTCCTCTCTCTCTCCCTTCTCCTAGTGGTTTCTTGTTCTCTCCCATCCTCTGCTTTTGTCGTCATCGCCACCACGTCTCCTTCGTCATGTTCCCAACCAGTTAGTCCCTCCTTCGTCTGCTTGGATTCGAGTTCGACCAGTGAGAACCAAGCCTCATGCTTGATCCTCTTCCGTCTTGATTCATTCCCCATAGCCGCCTTCTCTTCTTCCCTCTCCCTCAGAATGTCCTCCCTCCTTCTCTTTTCCCATTCTTTAGCAGTTTTCTTGACAATCTTTTGAGCGTAGAGTAGCAGATGAGGTACCCTTGTTAATGACCGAGCTGAGAAAGGAGGGCCTGCTGGTGATTCGGAAGATAAATCGGATTGAATTTGATGAAAGTAAGTGGATGTGGACAACGAGGTGGAAGCAAAAGAAACAGAATTCGAGAACAAGTCGGACGAAATATATGCGTCGATGGATGATTCGTTTCCTATCGAGATCAAACTCTGTTCTGAAAGATTGAAATGACTCCTCTCCTTTCCTTTCCTTGAAACCAGATTCGTCTGATCTAGAGGTCGAGGATAACCCCACCCGGAGACAGACCCGGAGTTCAATGTCCGAAGTTCACTGAACCACTCCCTGACAGGCCCATTGTCAAGATCTCGCTCGGTCTGTTGGTCCCACGCGATTGAAATCAGAGTGGCCATGTGTTCTTTAATCCATAGCTTGAACTCGTCGAGTGTTGTCTGATCGGATGGAATCCTGGATGGGTCTCGTTGCCGACTACGAGGTTCGTCGCTCTTGGATGGAGTGTACGTCTAGATCGTTTGTGAACACCGTCAGAAATTTCACAAGTTATGACGATATTGGGTGTAGGTCAGGACAAGGAGAAACATAAAATACTCACAGTTCCACGTCGGAGAGGACTAGAGGCGTTGCTTAGTGCACAGACGGATGAGGATTCCGATATATCTGAAAATTCAACCGAGCTCGATCTGTCTGACCTTCCACTTCCTGGCGATTCACACGCGCTCGTTCTTTTTGAATTAGCCTTGTTTGACTTCGGAGTTGATATGGACGTAGCAGCTGAGGCGCGTTTAGGTAGAAAGGGAGAGGATAGATATGTTGATTGAGTAAAGTTTGGGAATACCTCCCGGCGGAGGTTCACGACCAGAATGGCGTGAAGTGATTCCTCATTCAGATCCGTTCGAACTAGTGGAGAATGAGGGAGCATAGCTTTTTGAGTCAGGCTCAGATGAAGAAAGAGATATATATCAAACGAAATAACAGAACATACAGAGGTCGGTCTGAGTGAAGAACTGTAGGTTGTCCATCCACTTTTTAACCTTGACCCTAACTCTGGTTACGTCCCCTATCGATATCTTTGGAACATGAACCAGATTCACGCCGGGAGCCGAAGAGTCAACTTTAGTTTTGGGTAAGAGCGGTTTCGGTGGAACGTATGATTTGAACACATTTTTGGAATCACTCTCGCCGTTTCTCGCAGGGGAAGAGAGGGAGGTAGAGGCGGAAGATGTCGATGTCCGTGATAGACGTGTTGTTCTCGCTATTGGTGGTTGAGGACAATCCTGCGCTTTCCGAGCTAAGGTAGCAAAGTTGTGCACATATCTGATATCTATATTTTGAGAGGATCCATCGTCCACTTCGATAGGGATGGCACATCGCGATAGTTCAACACCACTAGCCAGCTTTCAGAAGGTATAATCAGAGGTAGAAGACGAACAGGTGTATATAGTGCTGTTTTCCTTGATGTCTATTGAGACAATCATCCCGACGAGCTCCACATATTTGCACGGAAACGTGTTTAATAAGAATATGTCGACTGATGGTTTAATCCAAGACAGAACGTTAAGGTTGCGAACAGCCTGTTTGTCAACCAAACACGTAGATTCCTTGATCTGAACGCGAGAGAAGCACGGACGTACGAGCAACTTGTTTGAGAGCTTTTGCGTCGTCAACTGAGCATCTTGCCACCGATTCATCCCTAAGTAACCACTGATCGATCGTGTAAGGGTCGTCCACCACTTCAATCACACCTGATCCAAGTCCATCAGGAGGGATGTGTACTAGGTTGGTCGTGATTGGTTTGTAGAATGAGGTCATAGAGGGAGGGTAGTACATCCTCGACGGCGGAAAGGCTGAAGGAGGTCGTTTAACGCGAGTGATATTGTGTTTGGTAGAAGGGGCGAGAATGGACATTATGCATTCATTAGAAAGCAATGTAAAGGCCTTTGATCAAGTTGTGTGTGTGTGTGTGTGTATATGAGAGAGAAGAAGGAAGGATCGAATAGAGACGAAAGAACGAAAAGAAATCGAAGACGTTGGTCGAATGCGAGTGTTGCTCAAGGCGATGACCGGAAGTCACGACGGTGCGCTCAAAAGAACTAGCATACATTCCTTCTCTATACTCTTCATCCACCTTGACGTCCTCTATATCCTAATCCACATGCAACCAGACACGCACGAGTGCACACTACTTGAGCGCACTCAGTTCTACCCAAACTGATATCTTGTTGTTGACCAGGTCCGACATCATCCTGGTCTGTTTGGCTAGTAACCTGGCTTGACTGCGCAAATCGATTGATGATTCCATTCCAGCAAACATCTCGTTTCACAAGGCTCGAGACCTTGACACACACTCAGCATACACCCACCCAGATACCTACAACTGTACATCTTCGAGGATCCTCCTTGAAGAGATAGCTGATCGATATACAACTGTTATAGACGATCATTTAGTTCGGACTCCATAGGACGTCATGTCCGTCATCGTCTTTAGGGCACACGATGGCTTTCAAACCACATTACCTCAAGCCCATTTTGAATCGTCCGTCCTTTCTGAATATCCAATCTTCTTGAATTCCATCCGTTCCTTCTGACCGATCTTGTTCTTGACGCTTTCAATCATAAGAATATACGAGCTCTGTCAAGCCGCTGGAGATGCGCTTGAAGTTCACCCAGACTCTGTCATCCTGTTCTTCGCCAACGGCGATCAGATAAGAGAAGAGAATGTTCTGACCGTCGGTAGGGAGGACACAAGTGAAGTTAGCCACCGTTCTCTTTCAACCGTCCTTCTCTATCCTACTCCTGCTTCTCTTCTTTGATTTGAACCGGTCTTTCTGGACAAACGTCAGCTAAACTGGATCGTACTTGCTTTTCCAAAGATTCATCTGTTCTCCCGTGAAATCCTACAACAGGATCCGAGCATAACGATCCCCACACTTCACCTTCACCTACCTCTGCCACCCTCGACGCCTCCCGCCACCTTATTTCAGACGTACCTCATCCCGATCCATGATTCTCTTCTAGCTCAATCGTTCGCCCTCAACCTTGCCACGTCCAACCTGGCGCACCATCTCGACTCGTTGGAGAGGGCGTACCGGTCATTTGCGCCTGTCGCCCGTCGGGAACTTGATAGGCAGGCAGACTTGTTAGCCGGATATGAAGGAAGTCTCTGGCTAGCGGGAAAGATCAAAGTAGGCGCTAGAGTTGTTGAAGCTGCTGCCAAGAACAGCTCTAGGGGCGGAGAGAGATATCTCAGAGATTACGTGAGCGAGAAGAAGATGGGTATTGTCAGGGACGGGTGCGTAAGGCTGAACGGTGCGTGTATTAAATACATATACTCTCTCTTTCATTTGCCCTCGTAATCACTACATAAAATTCGTGGTCGGAGACTGATGGAACAATGGTCATGAATGGTTGTATCTAACGATCAACAGCTGAGCTCTCCTCACGATTCGACCAAGTCGATGCTGAGATTGAGGGTCTATTGGCCGACTCGGCAGAGCTACGGTCAATAGTTGATGGTCTCAGGTATGTCTATTGTTGTTCATCCAGAATTCTGTGTGATTCCAACATTTGCTGAACACTTCCTTTCATTCCTTCTGACACGCAGCTTAGCTGAAGCTGAAGAATGTATAGGCGTGGCGGACAGAGTTGTAAAGCGAGTAAAGAAGATCGAACAGGACGAAGAATGCGCCGACAGTCAGTGATGATTGATACTTGAATATCTTGACGACGGTAGCTTCATAACATGCTGAGCTTTGACATTGACCATAATATCGTCTTTTAACAGATAGCGACTCTCGAGGTCCGTGCGATTTAGTTGATGCGCACCAATAGCTTTCATGAATTGAACTAATCAGAATTCCCCTTCCTAACTGTCGATCTCATACTACATTTAGAGCTTGAAGATTTGGATCTTTTAATTCGACAAAAGATCGAGCTTCATCTTGAGATAAAGGTAGATGTTCCCATCATCTTTTCTGAGTTTGGCCTTTCCCTTAAGAATTTTTAATCTCTAAATGGCAACTATGTTTTCCTTTCCAGAATTCATTTACCGCCCAGATGGTCCACTCGCTCCTCCGGATATCGAGTCTCCAATCGACGATCGCCATGCTGCCCGACAGACTAACAGCTTTGGAAAATGATTTGCGCAATCGACAAGGATTCGCTCATTTAGGAAGATTAGAAGCTATGCCAGGCGCGTATGGTCGATTACTGATCGAATGTGTCCGAAGAAGAGAGTTTGGTATGTTTTTGGCTTTCACTCTTTTCTAAATTTTGTCTCGATTTGAACGTTCTGGGCTTCGCCATTGATTTTTGGGTTGTATGCATCGGTTCCAATCCGTTCGTCCAATGAACACGCTGAATGGGCTGGGTATGTAAATAGCGAAGTTTTTCTTATCCACCTCCCAATTACTCGCAGAGCTTATGGCCAAACTCGTTTCTTCCGAACGGAAACGAAGAGAACGATATAGGGAGGAAGTTCATGGGATGCTACCTTGGGATCCGAAAGGACTCGATGTAGCCCCACCTGCTTTGGAGTTGACAACTGCTGGAGGAGAATCGGATGACGCGTTTCTGGGAATCGAGAGATCGGATGTGGATGGTTCGTTATGTCTACTTGTCCTGATACGCTGTGCTGTCATTCTACAACACAAGAGATCTAAGCCTTTTGTTCTTTCCTCCCCCCCCCTCCCTTCTCCACAGAGTTTCTGACTTACCTTCGTTCGCTCGAAACTGACCCCGAATACATGGATCTCAGATTCAGAGCAAAGACAGACTCAACAACTAATGAAGAACCATGTCCGCTGGCTTCTACAATATCCGAACTGGAGAAGCATCAGGCAAAGATTGATGACGTCGTTCTGGAGTTTGAGAAGCTTGCCGAAACTTCTTGTGGGTCTGTTCTTTGATTGATGATACGGAGAAATCTCGCCAGAGATTCTATATTGACTGGAATTCATCCCTATTCCTTTTCTCAACACAAGTACGACACCGGCAAAAAACATCGAAATCAAAGGGTATGGTCGACTCGACTATCCATCAAGAACTCGTTCTCAGAATGCAATCCCTTGAGGCAGAAGTTACCACCAAACAATCAGCAATTGACGAGCTACAAGCAAACTACTCGATCGCTCAAACTGAGCTGACGATTCTTCAAGACAAAGCCGACTACGAGACGAATCAAATTGATGTGCTGTCGAACGCACTGGCCGCTCTCCAAGCCGACCACAAAGGCTTACAGGAAAAGTTTACAGAGCTTCGGCTAGAAGGCGAAAGGCGTACGTCAGATTCAAATAGGGAGAGAGGAATCCATCTCAGAGAACTCGCTCAGGCTAGGATGAAAATACAGGATATGGAAGAAACCTTGTCGGGAGCGAGAGAACAGTTGAAGAAGCAGACTCAGGACATCGAGACCATCAGAACGGAGAAGGAAAAGGAGGTGAAGGAAAAGGTCGGAGAGGCAGAGAGGGTACTGAGGGACCATGTCACTGAGGCTGACGGGTCAGTTCAACCCTCATCATCTTCTTCCCGTTTCTTTGTTTTGTCTATACTCGTTTCTAACGTCTGCTTTGCTCATCCTTTCCCTTCGTCTGTAACAGTGATCGAGCCATTCTTGAACACCAAGTGTCTCAACTTCAAGCTCAGTTGGATGAACTCAAGCAAACCTCCGAAACATCCCTCCGATCGGTCAAAGATAGATTTACTCGAGACGTCGATACTATCCGAGCCGAGCTTAAATTTGAGAAAGTTCAGTCGAAGACTTTCGAGAGAAAAGCGCAACAGCTATCTTCCGAAGTACAGACACTACAGGCCTCATCCTTAGAGAAAGAACAAGAGCTGAGGTTGACTGTCGAAGAAGCTCTCAAAGTGGCGACTGCTTTGAAAGGAGCGGATGAGAGGTTGGTGGATGTGCTGAGGTCTTCATCGATGGGCGCTTCTCTAGCTTTACCACCTTTGGTACCGATAGTATCGCCTTTGACGAATATTGAGGCATCGAAGGTGGAAAAAACTGTAACAGGAAAGGAGAAGGAAGGACAATATCAAGAATCGTTGGGGAGGTTGAAGGCATACGATGTTGAAGCGTTTGAGGACTTGATGCTGAAGACGATGAAGCTCGTCAAGAAGTGGCAGTTAAAATGCTCAGAGTAAGTTCTCTACCTGGCTTTCTTTCTTCAGGCTTGTTGAATTGAGTCTCTCTCTGTTTCCGTGATATTCTACTTTTTTTAATTTACTTCAGACACCGAGACAGGGCAAAGGACAAGATTGCGATTGGAAACTTCACCATCAATGATCTTGCACTTTTCCTCCCTACTAGAAACTTCAGTGCCGCCATCAGACCATGGGCAGCTTTCAATGGTACGTCTTACGTGATAGCCAATCGACAAACGGTTCTTCTCTTGACTGTTTTTGTTGGTTCCGATATTCCTTCTCAGTCAACTTTCCACATTACTTTTTGAGTACAACATCTGCCCTTGCAGAGTTTCTTTTAACTGTGAGTTCTGTCGTATTTGTCTAACTACACTTTGAGTTGAAGCAAAGTCGGTATTGGACAGCTACGCTGACATCCTGTGTTATGCAGAGAGAGTATTATCTGGCTCGTATCACTCAGATATCTGAACAAACGGTGGATAGTCAGGTATGTATTCTCTCAAAGTGTCTTTCTGTTCGACCGCTGTCTGTCACGTTGCATCATGTCTGACGGATCGTTTGGACTGTTCTCGGATGGAATTCTAGAGCGCAACATCTCCAACAAGTGTGGGGTAAGTGGTTATGCCTTCATAAGGTGAATCATCTAATCAGTTTGAACTCAAGTCTGTTTGTCCATATTTTTTTTCCGTTATCATCAACAGACTACCTATAGGAACTACATACTTGTGAGTCGATGCTACGATGAATTGGTCTCCTATCAAACATGAATCTCAACTAACAGTTCAACACCTTTGTAGTGTCCTTGAAACGAGCGAGTTCTCTCCCACTCCCATCCGGACGCGTTCGAGACGGATAACGTCCCACTCTAGCACAACCGCCACACCATCCGAAGGAAAATCTAGACGAACGATCTCCCCAGCCGTTTCTCCAACATTACATCGACTAACTAGTCGTCCACTCCGAGATCCCATGGCGGGTGAGACTGCAGTACCTGAAGATTACTTTGGTCAAGGGGTTTCATCGACCATGGCATCTTTGGACTCCAGTCTATTACCCCAGACATTTAAACGAGACTCATCCCCTGAAGCTTCCTCCTCCTCACCTAATACATCCGGAATCTCTATCCCTTCTCTTTCCAGAGTTCCTTCGGCTGGGATAGCCGGAGATAGCACAGATACTGATGTTAGCACACGAACCACCACCGCCACCGTCATCACGGGTATGCCTGTAGCTAATCCAAAGACCAACTCATCCATACCTATTCCCATTCCTGCATCTCGTTCTCCACATTTTCATCCTCCAAAAGGGAGAGCGCCTTCGGTCTCTTCTTCTTCGTCTTCTAAAAGAGGTAGTTTCAAATCGATGGCGGGTCGTCCACCATCCGTTTCTTCGAAAGCACTCGCTACTATAGGCACCACCACGATCGGTCATCCTACAACCGGTCAGCCCGATGAATCCTCGTTTGCGGCCGCAACGTTATCGAAACCACCTTCGTCTACGGACTTGGCTTCTCGATTGAGAGGGGAAGATATCAGTGGTGGCCAGTCGTTGGCAGGTACGTCACCCGGTAGGATGAGCTTGTTGAGTTCTGCTGTGGCCGGGCTTGGGTTGAGCAAGAGATCGCCGAGAGCGTCGTTCAGTGTGGGAGGGGAAGCTCGGCCCACCAGGTTGGCCAGAGAGTTAGGGATGGATGAGGGTGATAGTCAGGAGTAGTGAACGGTCCGATTGACGTGCTCGATGATGGTGGAAGCTTGGATTTCTTTAATTTAATATATATTTTTCCCTTCTCTGTGAAACATTGATGACATTGACGACGATAAAGGGACAGAGCGATGGTTTTCTTTTCGACTGTTTGACAAAAGAAGAAGATAAAAAAATTAAATAAAAAAAAGACAAGGTGCAGTTTAATCTTTGGAAGGAGCATGTACATAAGGGTTACGTCGATACAGAGGAGGATCATGTATGATACATATATTGGGAGGAAAGGGGAGGAAAGGGGAGTAAACGTGAGATGGCCCAAAGCTCAAGTCCGTCTTGACCTCTGTTTCTTTTGCAAAAAGTCTTCAAAGAACTCTTTGATATCTCGCTCGCTGATCACACTTTCCTCCCCGATCCCGCTTCCATCGGCCAGAGCGAGAGCCCGTCGCTCGGCCGTCCTTGTCCGGAAGAAGGTGATCAGGTCGGCTGATAACTCGTTGAAAGCAGTGATAGCGTCCAAGGTTTTTCCACGAGGAAGTGCTTGGAGGAGGTTTGAGAGCAGAATATCTTGGGCTTCTGCCGAGTCGGCTGATTTATACGAAGCAGCAACAACAACGAGTTGAGAGGAAGATGGTAATCAAAAAACAAATTTAAACGGAGTAAGGTTAGTCGGATCAACTGTTGGATAGAGAGGAGTAGATGAAAATAAAGATGAAGAATCAAACACGGACCGGAAGGTATGGCAGAAGATGAGCCCTCTGTCTCATCTTCTTGACTTGAAGGTGGCCAGGATTGTTCTTCTTTCAAGAGGAACGGAAGTTGTTTGAATTGATGTTTATGCTGTTCGCTCCGTTCATCGGGGGTCGATATCAGTGTGTTGACTCGATGGATGGAGGCTGATCAAGTGCAGCGAGGATACCAAGAGAAGGAAGCGAGGGTACGCACGATATCACAAACACACCACCGATCCCTGAACCCATCCTGTACAAACATATCCGCTCTCCCATCTTTCCACTCACTATCGTGTACTGTCTCTACCTTTCCGGTCTTCTCTCTAGAGAGATAGACTGCTTCCCGCCTAGTGATGAGCGCTCCGAGCGCAGAAGACCGGGAAGTCGTGGGATACGTGCATGTTGTCTTCCGCTTCTTTGACGGTGATAAAGCGGAGGGAGAGGGGGATAACGGACGTTTGCCGAGACCGGTCGAATTGATCACCTTGGCTGGCTCGTCTGACGGTTTCGTCTCTTTGGCCTCCGCCGTTCCGTCCTTTTCAGGAGCGCTGTTCTTTTCCCCGCCGTCTCCTTCTCCTTCTCCCTCCTCCCCCTCGTCTTCTTCGCCATCATCAAACTCCAACAGACCCTCGACCGTCCATCCGGATCCCTCTTCGGATCGGACCAGGCAGGGAAAGCCATCTCTGCCGAGGTAGTCCCTGAGCACCGGTCTGGCGAGGACACATCTCTCGCATATCAGGTGATCGTATGCGTCTTCTGAAAGGATTGGTTCTTGGTCTTGATCTGTCTCTGGGCCTGCGCCTGTGGAGAGATCGGATGAGGAAGTAGGAGAGGTGGAGGCAAGGAGGTTCAAGTGGGATTCATGGTACCAGTCCTGGAAGAATCATGAAACATGAACCCTCCGAGTCAGTATCAGTCTCCTGATCTCTCACATCGTTTCTCATCGTCAAGGAGGAAAAGAAGAAACCGGCGCACCTCACAAACTAAACATTGAACCATCGTCTCTACCTCCCTCTCTGGATCATACACTGTGTCACACCAACAGAATCTCCCAGAAAAGTTGTGATTGTATCGGTTTCTCTTGTTCACTGGAAATTTCTGTTTCTGCCGGCTCTCTCCTTGCGCGTAGACTTGAGTAGGTGGTGTTGACGAAGACGAAGCTTGAGGCTGGTCCTGGGTGGAAGATGATGACAAGGCGGGGGTGATCAAAGAACACGAATGGTGAGGAAACCTTTCGGTCGGACAGTCGCATCTGAACGATCTCTTTTCGAATAGTTCCACAAGGTCATGGTCTTTTATTATTGTTTAGGTTTCATTTAGTTTCCAAGTTCCGTCGTGGTTGTTTCCGTGTTTCCAAAATCTGTGGTCAGCTCTCAAAGATCAACAGGAGTAGGAAGAAAGGACGAGAGACGAGAACGGTAGGAAGAGACGGGCAGACGAGCAGACGAACCGGAATGACAACTGATTGAACACCCAAAACAAACGCCTCCTCCGTCCAAGCCTTCTTTGACAATACAAGTTCGACATGAATAAACCCTTTGCCTTGGACCTTCCCGTTCCTGTTCTCGTTCAGATACATCTCCTTCCGTACTACCGGCAGTGTCCTTTTCCCGGCCAAAGACGGTGTTGAAAGAACAAACCCCGATGTCGCCTTTGAGGACTTCGGCCGCCTCGTCATTCAGCTCTGCCTGTCTTTGGAGCAGGCTCGAGAGAGAATACGTCTGGCTCGGATCTAGTGTCTGAAACAACGTTGGTTGAAGGATCGGAGCAGGTTGCGAGGGTGTCATGATGATACCAGGGTAGGAGATGAGATGAAGGATGGGGAATGGGGAATGGGAAGGCGAGACGCGATTCTCGTCTGGAACGTTAGAGACGCGTCTTTGCTTAACGTGTATGTTCGTTCATCATAACTTTCACTCGTCATCTGTCGACAGCCAGCAAATCTATTGTCGGCTGTTTCAGCAACTAGACGAAAAGAGATGGACAAGAGGAAGAAAAAGAAAAAGAAAAAGACGACGTTCGATACGTTGATGAAGACAAAGACGGAAAGAGCAAGGAAAAGGGTGCAAAGCTAAAAAGACTTCCTTGCTTTTTCTTGTCTGGTTGCTATGAATTCCAACTTTCTTTATATCTTCCCTCCCTTCTTCTCCTGCGCCGTCGGGTCAAGGTATTTACAAGACTGGTACAAAGAACTTTGTATTTTTATGTTCCTTCCTCTCTCTCCTATTCCTGCAGATCCGTCTAGAACCTCACCTCCGGTCTCGTTCGCTTTCAAAGGGAAAAGAGATGTAAAAGAGGGTGAGAGAAATGAAGAAAAGAGGAGTGAGGAGCCAAGATCAGAGAACAAACGCGAAGGAATTCGTTTGGGAAGAGATGGAAGAGAAAAGAAAAAAAAAAGGGAAGAAGAAAAGAATGGGTTGATATTTGAAAGGTAGAGAAAGATGAAAGAAGGAGATAATCCTTCATTTTTAGAAACCCCTTCCTCTGCTCCTTCCGCCTCGTCCGCCTCGCATACCCCTCCCACCACGCATCCCTCGACCACCCCGAGCGCCAGCTCCGTCCTCCTTCTTTGTCTTTCCTGCTCCCTTGGGTTTAGGAGCGTCGTCCACGAGGAGAGTATCTAAGGGAAGCGAGTCCGGTAGAAGGTAGTATCGAATCGTGTTTCCTGCGGATCAAGAGGAGTGAGGTGAGAGAAGAGGAGACGCGGATGGATGAACGTCGGTCAGCAAGAGCAAAGGAACACATGAAACAGGGATGGGGAAAAGAAGAAAGACAAACCTCGGATAGAGAGAGAGTCGAGTGATTGAGGGGACGCGGCGTTTCGGATTGTTAGCTTAACGGTCTTCAAGTGAGTGTTCATCTGGGGATCCACAGCTGAGAGACGACGTCCGGTTCCAACACAAACACAGAAGGAGCATGAGGTCAGCACGGGTAGTCGAGACGAAATTCGTGGGAAGCAGACAAGACAGCTGGTTCCCGGCACTAAATCAGTGACCGTTGATTTTGTCGGATAGCTCAAAGGTCACACACAACCCAAGACGCATCCCTAGATCATCACACTGTGCATCAATCCTTCAGGAATCCCATCTTGTTGGTGATCCTTCCATGATATGATGTGCAGTACGCCACAAGCTGTCCGTTCTGTGTTGTCCTCGTCCCGGTCTTGCGGTTGGGAGAAAGTATTGAGAAACTACTGACCTACGATCGTGCCGTGGATGACCGAGCCGTTTTTGAGCTCTATCGTGACGGTCTCATTGTTGAGCTTCATGAGGAATCTGTTGTCGGTGGAGAGAAGGAGGAGGAGGATAGGAAGGCAAAGAAAGACGACGTGAAGACAAAGGAGAGTCGAAGGAGATCATGGTAGGCAGGATGGATCGCGAGTTTAGAGCAATTGGGAAGTAAGAGACGATCGGACGATGAAGGGAGAAGCGTTATGTTTGCGGATAGGATGCCAACACGACGCGTTTCAACGGGAAAGGAAGAGGTTCGACCCGGGAGGTGGGGGGAGGGGGTTTGTTTTTCCACGTAAGCACGGTGAGCGATGTATAACACATCATCACGATTCAGACGAAAGAGATCGATTACGAGTAGGACGAGCAGACGCAGACGAGAGATGGCGTGAGGGATAGGAGAATGAGGTGGCATGGACACACATAAGTATATACACACGCAGACAAAAGAGCAAGATGACGAGCCACATGGTCAGCGAACGTTCTGGCCAAGCGATGTGTGAGAGAGAAAGAGAGAGAAGATATAGAAAGATGGGTCGAGGCAACCTGAACGGAAACGTCTTGGGTTGTTTCCTTCATTTTTTTCTCTCCTCAGCCATCCGAACAGACGGTCAGACCCAGCCGAGGGAGAGATGAAGGGAAGACGACGGAGAACACGGGCAGGACATGGACAGCTACAGATGAACTACACTGACCTAACAAGCTTCATACTGGGCGAGAGAGAACAAGACGACGAGGGACAGAGGGAAGAGAGTGTGTGTGAGTGTGTGGTGAGGTTGGGATGAGAGACGAGTCGATGGGCGTTGAAGAGAAAGAGAAGGATGGAAAAAAAAAGCGGCGTGGGAGAAAGTATTAGGACATTTGATTACGATGGTTTGTAGTGTAAGCTCGAGGAGTATTAGGATATTTTGTAGTTCTTTCTGGGCGTCCACTACAAACATCTGTAGTCTTCCTTTGTAGTCTTCCGCCTTGTGCCTTAGTTTCCTTTCCTTCTCTCCCTCTCTGCCTCTCTCATACACAACAGATAGAACAGCACTCGATGTTCGAAGATCGACCTTTACTTTCTCCTTCAGTAGTCGGCATGGGTTGTTGGGCTGCTGGCCTGCTTGCTTTCTTGCCGACATACTGTCTTACCAACACGCTGGATCGCTAACATGCCTGCTAACATGCTTGCTGGTCCGCTCGGTGCGCATACACTCACTCACACTGACCAAGCTTGGTGGACACTGGCGGTTGTGCTCGACCGGCCGTCACATGTTTTCTCTGTTCCTGCGTTTTTCATCGATGTGCCTGTTCCGAGGGGGATCGACCTCGCCCTGAATGATCGCCCTGGATGGTTGCCCTGAGTGTCCGTGCTGTGTTCCTGTCCTGGAATCGTTCCTGGGTGTCCATCTGTTCCTTGACCTCTTCCTTCTTTCACCTCTCATTCCTTCATTCTCTCGTCTGTCCATCGATCGATCGCTCGCTCGCTTCGTCTCTTCTTTCATCACTCCATCACCATGTCTGATCGCTCGTCCACACCCACCCAGCCAGAAGTTTGTCCATGTTCTCCTTGTGTCTCGCCCGCCTCCAATCAAGAGATACTCACCCACTCTCCATCTAGTCCCTCGAGGTACACACCACAACCCTCGATCCGGTCGTTCAGGAAAAGAGTTACTACCTCTCCCCGTCTCTGTTTCCCCTTGTTTGTGACTCACTGTCTGATCCAGCCCTTTCAACTCCCTTGCCAATCAACCGAGAACACCAGTCGAGAAACACAAGCATGTCATAACCTCGACCGAGGTCGACAAGGAGACCCATAAAGTACGTCGATCACCTCGCGGCCGTGATCGCATCTTAACCAAGGTGTATACTCTGTTCTTGCGCTAACACCGAGCACCGGGCCAATCGAACGAAGCATCACCATCGTTCGTGAATTCTCTCTCTCTCTCCATCGCGCTAGGTAAGCACCGAGAAGGTGATCAATCCCACGCGCTCATCTCCCCGCGCGCTCCTCATCCGTACAGAACACAGGATCCAACCTGTGCAGGAAACAGTCCATCTCCCTGAACAACACGTCCTCAACGTCCAGCCTTCCATCCAGAAAGAAGAAATCAACCCCTTGTCCAAAAGCAAGGCAAAGCAGCTCGAGAAGCAGCATCACCAGATCCCACCTTCCCGACGTACGTCACTCTCTTCTCTTGCTCGTCGGCCGTCCTTGTTGAAAGAGTCTAACCCGACCCACCCGCCTGGTCCGAGACTTCAAGGGACCGCCGAGGTAGTTCGGACGGAACAGACTCTCATACCAGTAGAGTACGAACATGTACACCACCATATCAAAGGTTTGCCCCTTCATCCTCCTCGTGTCCTTACCTTCGCTATTGATCATTCAAAATCGGCGGGATCATCTACAGAGCATATCACCCCCGTTCTGTTCAAACAGACCCACCGGCATCGGGTCATCCACAACGTTACCCCACTCAGGCAGACAGTGTGGGAGGAACCAATCGTTTACCGGACTGCCGTCCTGCCAACCCGTACGTTCGATTCCTTCTTCCTTCCTTGGCTCTGTTCTCGTTCGCGTGTGAGCGGACGCGGGTCTCAAACTATCCGGGAACTTGTACCACCTCGTGCGCATACACCATCATAGTCTCACTCCTAGAGTTTGAGGCGATGATCGGCCAGCAGGTTCCTGGTCAAGATCAAGCTAGAGAGCAGGCGGCCGGATGGAAGGCAGTCAGTTCTTTACTATCTCAGTCATCTCTCCAGAGTCTCTTCTTTTTTCTTTTTCTCTAAATACGGGTCAAGATTTTTGGCAAAAAAAAAATGCATCAGAAATCCTCAGTGGATGAACTATACCGAACCGAGAAGGGTAACGCAGCCAAGTCATGAATGCCAAACACCAACATCAACGAAGACTGCAGTCGATCTAGAAAGCGACGTCCAGACGAGTGGACGATCGAATGTTGTACTATGTTTAACGTCTCCGCTCATTCAATATGCAATTCTTTCTATACACAACATGTGAGCCTGTGAACCTGATCAACGATCTCTTCATCTTGAGCACATGAGAGCGATCAAAGACAAAGCTGAAGATGTTCAACCAACTATTTGCCGGGCAAATCTCGAGATGTATCTCTTAGACGTAGTTAGGGTTAACGACCAGAATGAGATTCTCGTCCATCATCTCTCCACTTGGCTCATCACCTCCATCATCTCTGGCCATCTTTGCCGAGCATCCAAACCATCCATCGTGCAACGAGTCTCCTTAGGAGCTCTCTTATCGATGGCAAACCTTCTAGAGGACGCAGCGGCTGAGTCAGTTCCTGTTCACTGTTCTCCTTGGCTGGGAAACCACTAACGACGATCGTCTCTCATCTCTCTTCCTCAGCTGGCAGACACTGGAAGATACGTTCTACAGGAACGTTCATCTGTATGATCTTTCATGGACAGTCAGACATCTGGATCGATTCTATGTATCTGTCGATAAAAACGGAGGCCCTATCGGTTTGTCTGTTCTCTTTCTTCTCCTTCCGTCAACGTGGCATATATAGAGGGTCCAAGGCGGAACGAAAGCTTGACGACGTTTCGGATTCGATGCTGATGATGGTCCTACTTTAGCTATGTTGAGAAATCCAACAATCCCTACACCTTATACCTCGTCCTCTTCATCTTCGACCTCTCAAATCCAGACGTATACTTCCTCCTCCATCCCTCTCTCAACCGTCCCCATGTCGACTCTGACCACGTCCTCTGCGTCGTCGTCATCGTCCTCATTCACCCAGCCAATCTTGTTCGAATATATACCAGGCACTTCGTACTTGCTTCTTCTGGCTGAAGACTCAACATATCGGATCTATCCTCCTGGATCCTCCTCCTCCCTCTCATCCGCCTCGGCTTCCTCAAATCCGTCGCCGTCCGGCTCGTACGAGACGTTCCAGATCGGCGGCCAGGTCGGGATAGAAGGGATCAGAGAGGCAAAGATGTATGACGGCGGATTCGTCGTACGGACGCTGAAAGGGTCCTTCTGGGATGTCAAACTGGGAAGAAGGGAGAGTGGCTCGGTAGGGCCTGTAGCAGTCGGAGGGGCTAAAAAGCTGGCGGATGTCAAGTTAGCTGGAGAGTCAGCCGGGGAGGACGTAGCTACAGCAGGCGAGGTTGGGTGTTGGGCTGTTTTGGAACCAGGAGGGACGGAGAGTAGGCAGATAGGCGTGCTTGTCAGCGTTGACAAGACCTTGGTCAGTCTCGACGAAGAGGATTGTGTAGATCAGGTAAGGGTCCACCCGGAGTTCCGTTCCCTCCTCTCTCTCTCTATCTGCTGTCACTCTTGCGCGCGCATACGCGTAGTCAACTGACCAAAGTTTCCCTCTCATTCCACCATCCAAGCGCCTCTCCGCTGGTCCATTCTTATCGCTCCATCCATCGCCATCAGGTCGACTGCTCGCCCTTCTCTTACCTCCTCCTCCCACTTCTCCTCATTCTGGACCTTCGATCTGGGTTGTCTCGTCCGACTTTCAGACATCCCATGCTACAATCCCTTATAGTTCTCTCTTAGGTGCTTCTCCCGACCAAGCCGCAGAGGAAATCGAGAGATGGGAGTCTAGCGGGGGAGGCAGGAAACCGAGTGGCGTGGGATGGTGTGGTGAGGACGCGGTCGGTTGCGCTTGGGACGAGGGAGGAGAAGACGGGGGAGGAAGGGTCGTGCTCTGTGGACCAGGGGGTGGGAGTTTGAAGTTAGTACTCTCCATGTCTTTTTCTCTTCTTCACTCTCGCTTGAGCCAGCTTCTTAGATTTCCCACTCACCTGCCATTCTTACGCAATATAACGATATGAACAAACACATAAGATATGTATACTCTGGTCCGGTTCATCTTGTGACAGAGATCGACGGTCTTCGTGTCATCTCTCCTGAATCTAGTGATTTCATTCAGAAAGTCCCTCGTAAGTTCTTCCTATATCCTTCTGATGTCCTTTCTATGTCCTTATCCTCTGGTTCTGATCGCTACTACCGAACAATTCCGCTTCGATCTTGACTCTCAATACTGTTGCTTTCTACCCACCCCATAGCCCCAATCTTGCATCTTCTTCTTCCTGGCTCGTCTCACCCAACGTCACTTCTCCTAGAAGCCTACACCGCCCATCTCGCTCGATCTCTTCGCTCATCCTCCCTTCTCCAACTGCTCCGTCCAGATCTCTCAGCAGCTATATTAGGTATTCTAGATGCTGCCGTTCATCTTTGGGCACCGGGCATGCAGAAGGTCTGTCTCAAGGCAGCAGTTTGGGCTAGAGCTTACCTCGACGGCGAAGAGGGTGAGGGAGATCTAGGAGTGGCCGAAAGAGGGAGAGAGCTACGGGTGATCAACTGTCTAAGAGAGTGGGACGTTGGCGTCGGCGTCAGCTGGGAGCAGTACGTGTCGTGTCGTCTTTACACTCTTGTTTCTTTTTCTTCCTTTCATCCTTTTCGTCCTTTGACAAGAAAAAGTCTAATCCCTCTATCCTTCTCCCTGTTCTGGGAAACCTGTTCTGAACGAACCAAAAGATACATCCGACTACCACCGACGACAATTCTCCAGCTATTGACCACCCGGAACATGCATCTTCTTGCCCTTCGCCTCGCCTCATTCCTATCTCTTGATCCAGATCCAATTCTTGAACACTGGGCGTGCGCAAAGATCACGAGTGCGCCAGGAAGGGATGACGAAGAGCTCTGCAGAGAGATCGTGAGCAAGTTGAAGGGCGGAGTCAGCAGGATGTCGAACGGGGCGGGCGCAAGCGAATCCGGTCAAGGAGGGGTAGAAGAGGAAGGCGGGGTCAGAGGAAGGTTTGCAGGTGTAGCAAAGATGGCGTGGGGAGCCGGAAGGAAGGGGCTGGCTACTCTGGTTTGTCCTCTCTTCCTCTCTTTGTTTCTTTCCTTCCCTTTCTCTTCTCCCTTGTGTAGACAAGATCTTGTCCTCAATTATTGGGTGTCTGGTTCAGTTGTTGAACCATGAGCCCAGAGCGGCGAATCAAGTCCCGCTTCTGTTGAGCATGCGAGAGGATAGATTGGCGTTTGATAAAGCGATCGATAGTGGAGATACAGATCTTGGTACGTTCTGCTTTTTCGAATTGGTAAACACCGTCATAGAAGCTAAGGTCATATCAATATGCTCTCTCCTTCCGGAATCAAGTCTATCATGTCCTCCTCCATCTTAAATCCCGCTTGGTGCTCGGCGACTTTTTCCGAATCGTAGACGACAGACCATCAGCCGCTGCGCTTCTTGAGTTATATGCAAAAGAGCAGGACAGAGAGATGTTGAAAGATTTCTATTATCAGGATGATAGGAGGCTGGAGAGTGCAAGGTTGAGGTTAGAAGAGGGTTATCAGTCTTCGGTAAATTTCTTTGACTTCTTCCTTTCTCTTCTTCTTCTCCTCCTCTTCCTATTTTCTTCTTAGATCTGGGAAGGCTAGATTCACTGATAGCTTAGTGGTTGATGGTGAAATCAAATAGGACGCAACCGAACGGTTGGCTGCGTTCAAAGCGGCTTCAAAGTTTTTCTCCGAGGATAGAGATCTTTCATTCGAATCGAAGGTATGTCTCCCTATACCGCTGAACTCGCCAACTTCCCTAGCTGATGTCATCTTATCTATCGACATTGGACTTGATCCCCAAGACGATGGACGATGCCTATCAGCTTCTTGCCGCTCAACGGCAGATTGAGAAGGAACAAGAGAACAAGATTTCACTCGCAGGCCTCTCTGTCAACGGGACGATCAGTGCGTTGATCGCTGGTGGTTACGGGAAACGAGCGGAGAGAGTCCGGGTGGATTTCAAAGTACCTGATAAACGGTTCGTCCATCTCTTTCTCTCTCGCTGTTTCCCTCCTATCTCCCTTTGTCTTTCATGTTTCATGTGTTAAATAATGAGGACTGTTTGTGCTGCATGTAATCCCTTTCAAAATAACAATGATACTAATAATAAATAATATCTATCACAATAGGTACTGGTACATCAAGCTTCAAGCGCTCGTATCCGTTCAAGACTGGCCTTCGCTAGAGAGTTTCGCGAAATCCAAAAAGTCACCCATCGGGTACGAGCCTTTTGTGAATTTGCTTTGTGCAAAGGGGTTTCCGAGAGAAGGTGCTCGGTATGTCGGCCGCTGCGAGACAAAAGTTCGAGTCGTAAGTTTCCTTTCTTGCTTTATGACGCAATGGAAGGCATATCTGATCTCGTATTTACGTTCTCACCCGGAAAAAACCCACATCAAAACCCCACCACCCATTAAAAAAAAACAACAACAACAACAACGACGACGTAACGATTCAAGGATTTGTATGTGAAATGTGGAGATTACTCTGCTGCCGCACAGGAGTGTAAAGAACGTGGTGACAAGGCCCGCCTAGAGTTCGTCCTCTGTTGAATACTCTCACCTTCTTGATAAGGAAACCTGCTGACCTATAAATTCTCTCTATTCGAACTCCTTTTTTTCGGCCCCTCCCCCCCCCCCTTTCCTCTTTGCTGACCTTCTTCGATTTGACCGATCAGACAACTAAGCAAAGCTGCGCCTTCGACTCTGGTCAAACGGGAGATCGAAGCTACCTTAGCTAGCATGAGTCGATAGCGTATATCCTTCGAATTCTATATGAATTCCTGATCGGTTGGACTTGTAACAAGGGAGCATGAAGGGAACTTTGAGTAGCATGATGACGAACACAGTCATTGTTGAGACTTTGCAAAAGAGAATGAACGTAAAGATTAGACGCGGATTCGTTCTCTTTCCCGAGAGATTTTATCAGTATGAACATGTTAACCCGTTTGAATTCTATTCCTCAGAGGCAAACACAGTTAGCACATGTATGTGCGTTTCACAGATCGTGCGTCATGTGAAGGAACAACGAAGAAAAAAAGACACATGAGAGAGTGGCATTGGAAACGTCAGCCAAGCGATCAGAAGGATGATGCTTGAGTCTAGATCGGATTGATCAGAGAGTCGAGGGAGAAAAAAAGAAACATATACAATATTAGATCACAACATACAAAAACACACATATACACTCAACCTAGATGCTCATCTGTTCACACAGGGGTCATCGGCGGATTGTCAGAGTCTCGCTCGGTCGCCTCCTTCAAAAGCCTTTGAAGCATCTGAATCTGGTTCTAGTTGTCGCATGCACAAGACAGAGAGAAGAGGACAAAGACAGAATTATTCAGTCACAAGGAATTCATCCCCGGGAGGAGGGTCTCTCTTGAAGGTTCACGCACGAAAAGACAAACCTGGTAATCTGCCGTTTTCTTCTTCCAGGCCGCTCTTTCTCTCGCGTGCTCGATCTTCAACCGGCGAACCTCAGCCCAACCATCGTCCCTTCTCCAACCGGGGTCGTCGTCATCATCGTCACTGGCCTGGTCTTGTTCGACCAGAGAACCCATCGAACACATGATTCTCAACTTTGGCGAACCCGGCAATCTGGGCGTGTCTTCCTCTGACAGGGACGGTTGGTTCCACCCGGTATCATCCCCATCCTGTCTGTTGTCGACCCGAAGGATCTCCCTCTTGACGGGAGAGCTGACGAATGAGAACGACGATCTGGCGAACGAACCGGTGGATGAACTCGGGGTGAGACCTCTGCCCTCAGTCTCACCTTCGGCGGCTGATTGTCCACCTTCGGCGTCTTCTCTATCTGTCTCTCCTCTTGCGTTCCCACCAAAGAGCTTCCGAAGGCTTCCACCGACAGATGCTGTTCGATTCGGCCGGTCGTCCCGTAGGTTTTCTCTTGAGCTCATCTGGTTGAGCGCGTTCTTCCGCTTAAGAGCTTCATCCAAGGGGATCAACTTGAACCCTCCTTGGAGAGTACCTATCGGGCATCCGTTCGGTCCGAGGTTGGCTTCCAAGCCTGTTCGAATGCTGGCGCTGCCGCCTGGACTGGAGAGGGCGCTATAGGACGTGTAGGCGGAAGGACCGGCGATCGAACCACCAGGCGAGTACAGCCCGTTCGGTCGACGGTTGGGCGATGATGGGCTGGGCGGGCCAGAAGTGGAGAACACAGGGGATGGACGGGGTAGGTTGTGTGCAACTTGGGTATATGTCAATGGCGAGCTCGGCGAGAGTGGGCTACGAAGGGTCGATGTGAACGCCACAGGAGATCTTTTTATTTGTTCGACACAGAGACATAAGATTGTCAACGACCGTTCTATCGCTGGGCTTTGACCCAAATGAAAGACAGGGCCGAGAAGGAAAGACTCACAACAACAGGGTTTGTTTGGTGTTCGACGTCTCGTCAACGTTCTGATCGGTCCTGGTCTCCTCTACAACGTTCTCAACCGCAATTTCTCCTCGGACCTCTCCCTCGGTAGGCCGATTATCACTCACTCTTGAACCTGGCGTGGATGTTGAGTCAAAATCAAAGCCTAGGCCGTCCGTGTTGGATTCTTCCCCCTTTTTCCCTCGGATCCGTCCTCCAAACCCTTTCCAGAGCCCACCTATGCCTCCTTTCAATCTCGTCTTATCCTTATCCTTTCTTCCTGAGATCAACGTTTCGAGAGGAGTTTCAGGAGAAGACACACCTTGGAGAAAAGAAGGAGACGGATGGGTGACTCCATCGGGTGTGATCACTCGGAGAGACTGGGGCGTTGTTCTAATGCTCACATTGGCCAGTTCAGTAGAAGGCGACGAGGGATCAGATTCTGATGAAGAAGGAGACCGCGAAGGTTTCATTCTACTGAAGATCAGGGACGACCCTAAAGGGCTGAGAGGCGCGAGAGATGGGCTGAGAGAAGTTTTGTCCGTTTCCCAAGGTGGACTCTCGTCAAACTTTCGAAGCTGAGGTCCAAACACTGTTGAAAGCGGCACGTCCGAATCTCTCCTTGTCACCATCACGTCCTCATCTATCCCTTCTTCTTCTTCTTCTTCTCCTTCTTGACCTTGGCCATGAGATGGACGAGAGAATGTCGGTTTCTGAGAGTGAGCATACCCGGGGTTCTCAACATTTGATCCGTCAAAGTATGAGTCTCTGAGAGTGGCACCCTTCTCGTTTTCACAGATGCTAGGGGTGTGAACCTTGACAGATCCGATTGTGAATCTTTTTTGATGATCGTCTTCCTCGTCGGCGTGAGCTTCTTGCTTTCGCTGCCTTATGCGAACGGTCGCCTCCTCCTCATAATCCTTTAATTTCTCAGCCTCATAGTCGTCATTATCGCTGTAGTTGTCGGGTTTAGGAGAGGCAGCAAACATATCCAACGGAGCAAACCCGGAGAGCGTGTCGAATGCAGGGGACTGATAGTCCGAGCCAATATTCGAGCTGGACGATGAGGACGGGAGAGTCGAAAATTTATTAGCGAGACTATGTAGAGGGGAATAGATCGAGTCTGGATCTATCGTCTTGGGTGGAAGGCATGGTGAGCAGTCGGTTTGGTTGTCCATAGGAACAGAAGTAGCAGCAGCAACGGCCGTTAGGTGCGATCAACGGTCGGTTGGTTGATGGGTTGATTGATGGGTAATATATATCGAGACGCGTCTGGGTGATCGATGAACAATTAAACGCGTCCGTTCGGGCTTGGCCGTCGGGGGAAGCGAGCGAAAGTGGGACTGATACATTAGATAAGAAACCTCAAGAATCAGTCCGGGACGTAGCATGTTGTCCGTCGAAATCGTGTGCTGCTTCTTTTCGTCCTTGTCAATTTGTGTTCTTTTCTGCCTGATATGAGCGAGGAACAGAAGGAAGAAAAGATTAAGGTCGTGCGAGGTACCCTCAGACGATGTGTTTATAATCCCCTTCTTCCAATGTCAATCACAGAGGACAGTCAAGAGAACATCCACATCCTCTATCATTCACTCGACCTTGTTGCTCCTTTACCGAGCATATATTCATCTTCTGACACCGAAACAGCCCACCTCCAGTTATTGAAACTGTGTCTGATGTTGTGTTAGATGTTTAAAATGTTAAACGAGGGAAGAAATGGACTAGGTGGTATACAAGGCTGTATCGGGACGATTGCTGCCAAAGACTCGCCATCGACATCCTAAGATAGACATCGAAGACAGTTGTTTACAAACCCGAAGACAAAGAAGAGAGAAAGTCAACAAGGAACTCTCGTTCTGTATAGAAAGTTTGTGTTGTTATCATTCGGCCCATCCTCTAATGCTTTCTCGGGAGCGCGCAAGCTGGGAGGAAAGTTTCGGCTCCTAAAATGAGTTCCGCAAGAAGATCACACACGCAAAAGATATAAGAAGATACAAGATAAAGTACCTGCTCCGAACTAGGCGCTCTTCTCAACCTTCTTCGGGCCACGTTCAGCGAATTGCCCTGATAACTCAACAGATATCGTCCGAACAATCCGCAGAAGGTCGATCAGGTTCTGTTGTTGTTATCGTCGTCGTCGTCGACGATATAGAGTTCACGTTCAGCCTTGGGCCCTCTCTGACCTGACCTGCCATACTAGATAGCTTACTCACGATTGAATATCTGGTCCAGACATTGGGTCCCTTACCCGTAAATGCTTGATGCTTATCCTGCATCCATTCAGACAAGCCCTATAGACAGCACTGACCGGATTCTTCAGCTCAGTTTCTTTCGATAACACTGCGTGCATCAATGAAAAGCTGATATCGATGAAAAGCTGATATTAATGAAAGCTATCATCTTCTGATCTTCCTTCAATTTCTATCTTTTCTGCTTCTCTACTATATTTGTATATTTATTCGTTTACCATCTTGTCTTCTTCTCCTCTACATTCGATCAAGATGGCGACGAACATAATGTACTCATTACCAAAGTCTCCTACGTTACCCTCCGTTGAAGCTCGTCTATCTCTGAGCAAGCGCAACGATTCCTCCATGATGGAAGCTCAGAGTGCTGATGGTCTCACAGACATCCCTGATCGGAGGAAGAAAGGCCGGTTCATCATTGTCTTCATGAGTATTTTGATGTGTTTGTTCCTGTTCGCTCGTGAGTAGCTACCATCTCTTCCTCTCCTTGTCATCGCTGTCTTCTACACGGTTGTACGTATGCTAAGATCAGGATGCGTTCATGGTACGCTTTTCCGATTCTATTAGTGGATCAGTTGATTGTCACCACCGCTACGTTAGTCAATGAACTTCTACAGACCACTCTTTCTCCTCATATGCATACGAATAACCTGGACTGTTCTCTATGAAACATGATTCTAGCCCCAATGTCATCTCTGCATTTGATTCACTCAAACAGGTATCTTGGCTGTTTAACGGGTTCTATCTCACTATGGCTGGATCTACTCTCATGTTTGGTCAGATGTTGGCAGTGTTTCCTTCAAAAGTTATCCTTCTCTCCGCCGTGTTTGTTTTAGAGATCGGTAGTCTGGTTTGTGGCATCGCACCCAACATGGCCGTCCTGATCGTTGGTTTGTCTTGCGCTCTCATCTTTTGCTTCGATACCTATGCGCATCATCTACTGTGTGGCTGATCGGAGCGATATAAACCCTTACTAAGGTCGTGCCATAACTGGGCTGGGAGGGGCCGGAATCTACTCGGCTGCTTATCAAATCACCGTGGAGATAACGACCCTTGCCGAACGTCCTAGTGAGTGCACCCGTGACTCTTCTCATCTATTTTGTTCTCATGCTAGACTGATTCGACGACAATTAATTCAAAAATTCCTGCGCTACGGTTCGTCGTCTTTTCCCTAAGTGTATCTGGCATTGTTCGGTGCTTGTTTCGGTCTCGCATCCGTCATGGGCCCAATGGTGGGCGGTGTTTTAACAGATCATGTTTCTTGGAGATGGGTAGGTCTTACGTCGTGTTCATATTCACCAAATGATGCATGCGTTCTGATTATGGTTTATGTGTCTGGATCATTCAAGTGCTTCTATATCAATCTACCCATCGGAGTTGTGGCTTCCGGCTTGATTTTTGTGTTGCTTGAACGATCAAGCGCTTTAGGAGGTAGAGATGATTCAAGATCCGTTTGGAGAAAGATCGTCCAACTTGACTGGGTCGGAACGAGCATATGCGTTGGACACACAGCTTCGATATCTGTTCGTATATGGCCCTTCTCTTGTTCGTTATCTCTTGATCTCTAACCTTCTGTACCTGCTCTTTGGGGATTAACCGCAGCTTGCGTTTCAATATGGAGGAATCGAATATGTATGGACAAACCCACGGGTCATCGTCCTACTCGCTTTCATCCCTCTGACATGCGTGTTGTTATGCGTTTGGACAATCTACATCAGACCGGATAGAGCCATGTTCGACATTCAATTCTTGAAACGAAGGGCCATCATGCATGTCCAATGCGAACTTCTCTTCTCATGTTGTGTGGAGAAACATGTTTGACCGACTGTGTACTTGTCTCGTCGTGTTCTCACCGGCCTTTTCAGGGGAGCGTCTTTGATAGCATTCTTTGGTTGGGCAACATTCATGACTGTGGTCTGCTTCTTGGTCATTATGTTAGTCATCTTTTTCTTTTTACGGATGTTTCTCTGCTCTGCTGAAACTGACAGTACCTCTTTAAAATCTCATTTTCAATTTTCAGCTATCAGACCGTCTATGGGGACTCTGCCACAAGATCTGGAGTTGATCTGCTTTCTATGGTTGGTGTTCTTATCACGCTACTTTTGATTGTCGGACGGTACGTTCTAAATTTTCAAGTACGCATCTTTGTATTCTAATTTTCTGTATTGTGTACTAATCCAAATTGACTAGTTCGTTCGTTGTTCATCGCTGCCCATCATCCTACGGTTGTTCAGGATCGTTGCTAAAACGGGTCACTACAAGTACATCGTCTGCGCTGGGCCTATTCCAGTGATGATCGGATGGTTAGTCATCATGAAATGAACATTTGCACAAGATAGCGACCCCTAATCACTCATTCGAGGTTGCCTTGTTCATCAATCTTTACGCTCGCAGTGGCCTACTCTACTGGGCTATGGACAGCGGAGTGAGCTTGCGCATCATAATAGGATACCAGGTTCTAATCGGAGCTGGTGAGTGAATTCTCAAACTGGCTTTGCTGCTGACCTTAACTAGAGAAGCTTTGATCAACTCTTTGGAAGGACTTTTGTTACTTGTATCATCGAAGGGACGGCTGCATACATTCAGAATACCATTATCGCAGGCCAGGTATGTGTCACATATCTTCCATCTGCGCTTATCATTCCAGTTCTGCCCTCTTTCTGCAAGTGCTGAACTATCATTTATATGTCTTTCAGGTCGAGTTCCGAGATGAACCTGGTCTTATCTCTCGAGCGGTCGGCCTCATCACTTTCTTTGGATTTATTGGCCGAATCATCGGCGTGTCTGTCTCTACCTGTGAGTTCTTCTTTGAGCATCGCAGTCCGTCCCTCCAACTCGAAATTCTTTACCTTGAGACAACAAGCTCATGCTCGGATCTTTGATATCTCTCTCTGTTCGTCCTGGCGCAGCTATCTTTATCAATCTGATCCCGAACAAAGTTGAAGAGTTTGCCCCGGAGTTGCCTGCTTCGCTTATTCCTATCGTCCGGGAGGGCTTCGCAGGCATCAGGACAGTCATTCCGAAAGAGTACCAAGCCGGAATCATCATTGCGTACGTATCATTTCCTCTTTGGCTCTTTTGTAAATTGTTTGCTGAACTTCATTGTTTTTATTCATTATTCACCATGTGAAATATCTCTTCTATCAGCTATCGGAAGTCTATTGCCCCAGTCTTCTTCTTTGCTGGCGCCGCTTCTGTCCTCTGCTTCTGCTCTACTTGGTTACTCAAGAACAGCTCGCTGAATGCTCCCGCACAAGAAGTAATCGATTCGAATCACGACGACACACATCTCGAGTTGAATCATGTCTCATACCGCATTTCTTCCCTTTACATCTCAAACAATAATTCTGAGAATAACGCTGAGACATCTTCTACGAAGCAGAAACGATAAGCCGTTGTGCATAGTGTTGCCTTTTGTATTGGTCATTCAATGTCTTATAGTTTTAATTTATTGGGATGGTTAGAATACTATTTATGCTACATCTGCTTATGTATCTGTGTGTTATTATCCAACTCTTTTGTTCTTTCTCTTTTCTTTATGTCTATTTCAACTTTTGTGAGATCATAATTGTTTGTATATCTCGCCGCTCGCTTGGAAATATGTAGTTCTGATTTGTCGCGCGTCGTGTCATTACAAAAGCATGCATACCACGCATTCTTATTTTATCAAAAAAATTACAAAACAGAATTGCAGTGCCAAAGATATGTATAGCATGAACAACATGGGCAGTGCCAAAGATGAAGAGTCGTTACTGACGTGAAGGCAGTGTTAAAGAGGCAGAGGTTGATGACAACGCCTTTGCAGGTTATAAGAGCGTCATCATTTTCCAAAGGATTGAGTGCCATCACACAGATTAATCTCTTCCTCTTTCTTATCTCTGTTCATCCTCGACAATTTCATCTCAACTCTTACAAGAAAAAATTATGTCTGTCGATAATCTACCTCTGAATAAAGGAGAGTCTCACACGGGCTCTGAGCCCATTCAGGTGTGTCTATCTGGGTCGGCTGTCGTCTGTTAGATCATGCTCTAGGTTGATTATCCAACTTTCCATCGCTTTCAACAACTCTTAGCGACCAGTGCCCTCGGATCCTTCATCATCAGATCACCCACCAGCTTATGAAACTAGAAGTTCTCTCGCTACACCAGCCGTGCCTACGTCTTCCGAGGTTGAGCCTGCTTTGTCCTCTTCTTTCATTCCTCCCGCTCTCGTCGCAGCACCTCATGTGTCGCACGTCATGTTCCTCTCCACCAACGGTTCGGTCAAAAAAGAAATAAATATCGACTTGCGATCGCCCGTTCCTCAGCTAGTTCTAAACAAACAGCCAACTACTCATGAACTCAACATCGGGCCGGCCGGAGAGAAGGTCCATGTCTATATGAATAGTCAGAACGGAAGTGTCAAGGGGACATTTGCCATTTGGGGACACGGGCCAGATGATCAGAATGACGCCAAAGTGGACAGGATTCGAACGGTCCTGAGAAGCACTAATGGAGCAGTCTCGTCTAGCTACGTAGGTTCTGTTCTTCGATTGTATCTTCTGACACGTTATTGATCTGATAGTTGATCGTGAGGCTCTCTTGTGTCGCTGATCCCAATACTAGTATGCTCGTAAGCCAACGACCACCCGAGTCACTACCCACGCTTCGTCCGAAAATGGTTCTATCACATTATATCTTCCTCCCGCTTATTGTGGACCGATTCTCTCTTTTGCAAAGAACGGTTCTCTCAAACTCTCTGCTCGAGCCAAAGCGACTTATTCTCCTATGGGTTATCACCCGACCGGATCCGGATCATCCGAGCGCTCGTGGGAGTTTGGCTTCATTGGCGATAGAACCGAGTGGAACGGCGAACTCGAGAACGATGCTGGGAACGTCAGCGACGAGAATATGAAAAAACCGAGCAGATGGGATGAAAGCTGGGCGAGCAGTCAGAACGGCAATATCTACATCAGATTGGGTGAGGAACTTGCTGATGATCCGGAGCCAGGCTTGGGATCTAAACTCTTTGGATCGATATCTAAGGCGATCTGGGGGGCTTAGAAGGTCCGTCAGCATTTCCTCGGGTTCTTTCTTGGTCGACTTTCATTTTTCTCCTCGTCTTCTCTCCTTCCTATCTTATTCATAATCCAAATCGGGCCAGGATGATGTCGGTCTGGTGCCAGCGTAGTGGACCTAATTACAGATGAGATTTGAAACTCTGAATTCTTATCATCGACATATATTTTCTTACACAGAATGGATATCTTACACGCTTCTATTCTCTCCTTTTTCCCTTACGACCTATCTAACGCTTTTTCTATGCTGCCTTACTCTGTTGATTTTCATGACTTGTTCCCTCTCTCGGTCTGTTATACAAGAGAATGATCGAAAGCGTAGCCCAGACACGCTGGGGTTTGCGCATCAACTCGTTCCTGATGGTTCCTTTGTTGACCAAACAAGGAGTCGTTTCAATCGACCGATGGCTGACTGTTTATTGCTTTTCCAGAGACTACATCATCCCCAGCATGTTCACTAAACTCTCCTCTTTTTCCTTTCCTTCTTTCTTCTCCCTCTCTCTCTCTTTCTCCTTGTCTGACGCAACTGGATCTTTGCCACCACCCAGCTGCTAGATTTGTGTCACCTTTCTCCTCTCGCTTCTCTTCCTTGCTGTGCTACTCTTCGCTTTCAGTTTTACCTCAGTGAGTCTCTTTCCACTGGAACCTAGCTGAATCGGTTCATTTATTGATATAACCATTTGTTTGCATTCGTGTCAAAACGTACAGTAGGTAGTCCTCGGCCACTTCCGTCACATTCCTGCGCTACCTCGTCGTCATCACGTTCTTAAATCGATGAGTAGATCACCTCACTATCAACTTCGTTCTCAGCTTTCTCCGGCCTACGATCAGAACGGCGTAGCTTCTCTAGTCGCCATTCCTCATGTTCGCAGTCTTCCTTGGATTTCTCCTGAGAGTCAAACTGACTCCAAACTGAGTTATCTCGTACACAAGGAGGCGGATCATTCATCGACTCGAGAGTCCACTCAAGACGATCGATCTCCTTCCAACCGACCTGTAAAAGAAATTATCTCAAACCGGTCCGAGAAATCATTCAGGAATGGGCTGAATCAGGGCAAAATGGACACAGCCAAAGGAACCACTTGGGATAGTCCGACACTACCTTACCTTGGGACCTCTGCACCGTCTTCGCCTGCTTTGAGCACTGCATCCTCGAGCCACCCTGACTCGCCGGAAGGAACTGTTCTGCAGACTCATCTAAGTAGATTAGGCCCCAAACTACGAATGGGCAAACGGCCTCCTTGGGAATCCCCTTCTTTGGGTGAAGAAACCGAGGGAGAATCCTCTCCTGTTTCTCGTCCTCTTGAGATCTCGTCAGACGAATATGGTTATACTTCAAGGCCCATTTTATCTTCTGTTGATTCATTTAATGAAACTCACGGAGGCAAGGATCAACATCTTGCGACTGGGTCTCTCAGAGGTTCGAACAGCGGAACCCAAACTCTCAAGACACTTGGAGGAAGGTTGTTGAGGAAAGTCAGATCCCATGCCGAGTTGGGTGGGGGAGATAATCAACGTCGAGGAACTCAAGTTAGCAGTGGAAGAGGCACTCCATGTTTCGAGGAATCGACAGACTCTTTGTTAGGAGCCGAGAGCGATGGGTGGAAGAGTGACACTACGCTAGAGTCCCACAGTCCGATTACGCCGGTCGATAGGTTGTGAGTACATCTGTTTACTCATGCTCATCTGTTTTAACGACCTTTAAATGGGTGATCAAGGCATAACCAACCGCCTTGTGTTCATGCTTTTTCTTGATCCTTGTTTTTAGACCAGTCACGTACGAAGACAAGACCCCATCGCACCAGTCAGCCTCTCAGTTCGTTTCGACACCTCCTGACCCGATGTATGCAGGCGCTCATCGAACTCAACCTGATGGGCAGTACAATGCTGGCCAAAATATACACGAGTAAGTCGGTCTCTCCAATGTGGTTTCGCTCGACTTTCTGCTGACCTCTTGATCCATGTGGCTGTTCCGCTTTGTTGGCTTGGTGCTGAAAGTGCTGTATGGCCTATCACCCCGAACACCATCCATCGACCAACTGTGCTCTCTCACCCTCAAGTACCCATCAAGGCGAGCTCTCCTGATGTTCCAGTCTTTACCCAGCCTTTCAGAAATATTGGCTCTGGACTGGGTCTCATCTCTCTTCAAGAGGCTCAGGCAAGAGAGGAGTCGAACAAGGCGGCGGCTGCCTCTCGTCTTCAACCAGGTTCCTCGATCAGCTCCCAGAAGCCGACGCCATCACCCCCTTCCGACAAAGATCGACCTCTTTCTCATATATCGGAGTTATCCAGTATATCAGCCTATTCAAACTTCACCAACACTTCGCTGAATTCCAAAGGGAATAGAAGACTTGGCACTGCGGTGCCTCCTATTCCACCCCTCTGGATGAACACCTTGTCAGAGATAACCAGTCCGGCCTCCAAGACGGCTGTGCAGTCGCAACAGTCGCAACAGTCGCAACAGTCGCAACAGTCGCAACATCAGTACCAGCAACAACAACAGCAGCAGCAGAGTCAATCGTCCAGAATGGCTGGGTTCAAGAGGCAGAAAAGTGGCTTGTTGAGGATGTTTGAGAAAGTCTCCTCTCCAGCCCTAGGTAGTAACAGCTCAGGGCGTGGAGCCTTTAATAACAATGGAGCTACTCCTTCTTCGCCTGGAGATATCATGTACGGGGACAAAAATGTTAAAAGGTTAGACGAGGCAGCAATCAATCAAGAATCACCCATAATTGAAGCCCAACCAGAAAGACCGGCCTCCGGAACACTTCACAGCCCTTCACCGGTAGCCGGTACTTTCCCCATGTCTCCTCTTCCTCCCCTCCCCTCATCAACTTATCGACCGTTCTCCAATGCCTCCCTAGACGGATCCGTTCCACGGCCAGCAATGCCCGATGATGTTCTCATTCCTGACGAAAAGACTTACGGTACTTCAACTCCTCCTCTCTCTTCCTCCACCATTCAAGCTCCTTTTCCCTTGACTTCGTCTACGGTCATGCAACCAGAGACTCCAATCACCCGATCTTCGTTGTCGGTAACGAGCATGACTCCTCCTAATCTCGAACTTCGACCAATTTCTATGGACTTCATAAGTGGCCTTCCAGCAACCTATCTCACAGATCCTGCTGATTTTTGCACCACAAATACTACGTCCATCTCGGGCTTCTTGCCTGAATTGAAGACATCGTCTGGAAAACTAGACGTCGCATTCGGGCTTGAGTTGACAAACACAAGCTTGTCGATTGGAGATGTAGAGGATATGGTGAAGAAAACACAGGCTGGACTAAATGATAACACCTCCTCGACCGAAGGAGAGAGAGGATTGGTAATGAAAATCAAGATGTTGGAAAACCGATTGGTGAATGAACAAAAGCAATGGAAGTTACAGGCGTCTGAGTTCGAGGTTCGTCGTTGGTTCTCGCTCCTCTACTCTCTCGCCTCGGCACTAACTTCATTGCGAATATATAAATCTTTGTAGAACCAAATCAGTGAGCTTCAATCATCCCTCGCTGCCCACCCAACTCATTGTGCAACCTGCAAAGGATCCATTGAGAGTAGCTCTGTCGGACCCGCGCCCGGGCTTGAGCGCGGACCCGAACCCGAACCAACGTTTAGAAAACAGATCTCTAACATGGACGAAGGATGGAGAGTCGTTTCGGGGGGTCCAATTGGAGGAGGAGGTTCAGTACTCAACAGAGGAAGAATGATTAAGCCTGCAAGATAACTTTTCCCCCCCTCTATTCGTTGACTCGTCTGTTTTAATTTCACTTCTGTCAGTTTCACTTCTGCACCTTATTTGTTCGCCTCTACAACTAGATGGCTTCGTTCTTTGTTTGCGGGTTTGAGTTGGCTCCTGACTCGAGATTGTACTCTATCGTTCCGTTTGTCCCGTATTCGGTATGTGTTTCGGCGATTGATCACTTTTCATACAAAATTAATATCGCATTCGTTGAGAACCGACTGTTGTTCACGCCAGTATCTAATGAGCTTGTGAAATAAGACTGAGTGGGATAGGTTTCCTTTAGATTGATTCATGTCCTTTCGTCCGAAACTGATTGACAGGGGTTGAACATACAAATCTTGATCTACGACAACAGTGACAGGACAAAGTGACCAACTAGTGTACAAGGAAGAGGAAGAGGAAAAAGAAGAGAAAAGAAAAGAGAAATAGTACAAGATAGAAAACAAGTGACGATTGAAGTTTGTTTGATAGAATGATAGGAGAAGCGAAACAGACAAGTGCAAAAACAAACATCACAGGATAGATTGGGAATAAGGAACGCAAAGTAGAGAATTTCAGCCAGATGAAATGAGGAAGATCTATGAAAATCTATAACAAATTTAAAGCACATATCGGAAGTCAGGGTTCTCATGCTCAGTCTTTCCCTGCATACCAAGATCTGCAGCCTTCTGAGGGTCGGCCGGGCCAAAGACTCTGTCTCGCTTCTTGTTGGAATAGTACATGTAAACTCCGAGCAGGATATGAGCCACGGTTTTTCCACCGTAAGAGGCCAGCATGGCGTAGGCAGCACTTCGGTAGACCGGCTTCTCATGGGTGTACACGAAGAGGGGTCCGACAGCATTACCCACAGAGTAGGCAATGAAAACCATAGTGGACGTGACAGATCGCTTGGTGTATCCTCCAACGTTGGAAGAGATCATGACCAAGCCGAGAGTGAATCCAATCGACTGGCAGTTGATAAGCCAAAATCCAATAAGTCGGGGCCAGGTTTGAGAGAAAGGCAAGAAAGCCATCAAGGCGGATCCAAGCACGCAGATGATATTTCCGACAGTGACCATGATTATTCGGCAAGAATCCCATCTGGAAGCGACGTAACCGGCGATGAGGAGAGAGATGATTTGAAGAGATCGCCCAGCACAATCGAGAAGAGCGGCGTTGACTTGACTGAAGCCCATGGCAGTGATGATGGGACCAGAGAAGTTGGTCAGGATGCCATTCTGCACCAATATGAAAAGTCACCAACGTTAGTTGAACATCACATTGAAAAAAAAAACTGCAAAGTAGATAATGAGGAATAAGATAGACTTACAGGGACAGATGATCCGAACATACCGATGACCAAACACCATGTCTTGACATCGATCAGAGCAGCCAAGGCTTGTTTGGTGTCGAACTTGGTGGATTTGATACCGACAGAGTTGGTGGCAACTCGGGAAACAGCCAAGATCCTGTCGTCCTTGGAGAGCCATCGAGCGTTAGATGGGCCATCAGCGAGGAAAAAGTAGATGACGAAACCCCAAGAGACAGTGATCACGCCGAGGATGACGAAAATGAGCTGCCATCGCTTCACAGGTCCGCTATCAGACAACCCTGAGATTCCAGCGGCCATGAGCGCTCCGATCATACCTCCCCAACCAATAGCGGAGTACCAAATAGTCTGTCGCAAAGGCTGTTCCTTTCGGGTGTACCCTAGAGATTGAATAATAAAGTGCTAGTCAGAATAGAGATTCGATATGGACAAGAACCAGAGGAACACAGATGAGACATACAGAATCCAGTCATCAAAGAAAGTCCGGGAGTTGTGGCGGATTCAAGAGCACCCAAGAAGAATCGGTTGGCGAGGACAGCAGAATAGGACCTGTTCGCGATCATAGTCAAGACAGCACCACCCCAAAGCACACACGAAATACCGAGAACTCTTCCAGCAGGAAACCGACCAATAAAGTAGGTGAATGGTGCTTGAGCGCACATGTATCTAAGCGATAGGAAACACAAAAGGACAAACGTAAGAACAAGAATCGACTTAGGTGCGAAATCATCTGAAGTAGGATTCACTTACCCGATATAGAAGATCGATGCGGCAATTGAGTATTGGTTACCCGTCAAACCCATCGCCTTTTCCATGCCGAAGACCCTATGAGTGAGCGGAAGCGAGGCTGAGTATGAGCATAACGCGAGACAGGTGAGACGACAGGAATTCAAGAAGACGATAACTCACTTAGCATAGTTAAGAGCGGTCTTGTCCAGATATTGAATGGTTTCTATTCAAACCACGAGACACGTAGAGGAGAGTTAGAATAAACAGTTGCAATGCTGTATGAAAGGTAAAAAGGAAACGAACGAGTAACCAAGAAGAAGGGAAGAATGAACCAGTCGACTTTCCGCAAGATCCTCTTATTCTGTTCAGGAGTCTATAGAACCAGCGCCAAAGCAAAAAAAAATCGGCATAAGCGACCAAATACCGGAGAGGAGAAGAAGGTGACACGTACAATGGCATCCATGTCTTTGGACTGAAGATAGGCGTTGTTTCCGACATTACCATCTTCATCGCCCTCCTCGACTGGATGAAGGTGTTCGTTGTGGTGAACCTCGGCCTTGCCGTCTTTTTCGTAGAAACTACCTTCGATGGAACTTTGGCTGGTGGGTTCTCTTCGCAGCGTGGGAACAACGTTCGACATGATGGATTTAGATCAAAAGTAGAGTAATGTGCAGAGTGGATGGAAGTCCTGATTCAGGAACAAGTGATAGACAAGAAGGCCTCCTGAAGGAATGAGGAAACGGGAAGTTTTGAGGACGGGAGGTTGGGTGTCTTATATATCCTTCAACTCTCTCGATCAGGGAATGGGTTCACCACATCCATCTGTACCGGCCTCAACAAGACCTTGTGCTCTGTGTTTGAGCACCGTCAACTCCATCAGCCTCTTTCAGCTCCGATTATTTGTGAAGAGACGCGCGGTCTATGCTCATTCCAGAACAAAGAATTCGAAAGAGAAGACCGGTGTTCACGGATGGTGTGGCGTTGACCCGAAAAGAGCCGATCGTCAGCAAAGAAGCGTGTCAGGATCAGTATATACCATCACCACATTATTCTCGCAGGCAGAAAGAAGAATGCTTTGAGACCAGAGATGTATAACCTGATATTGCCGAAAAGAACAGGTGCGGTAACAAATGTGTTCAGTGGTCAGCGGGGTCAGTACCATTGTGCCAAGACTGAAGTGTCAGTAATTCAAGGGGTTAGTTGCAAGAGGTAGAAGGCAAAACGACACAGACAGGAGGAAAAGAGAAGACAAGTGAGAGTAGTGATAGAAAAGGGTCAAACGATCGGCTCTTCGGCTTTTGCTAATCCCTCTCGTAACATCCTACCGGCGGTTTCAAAGTCTCATCAAGATCGTCGCTTCTATCGGTAAAAAGAGGCAAAGAGGACAGAGTGTAAGAAAGTGCAAAGCCGGCTGATTGAATGCAAACCAACAACAGCAAGGTGTTGAGGTTGATTTTGCGTCGGTGTGTATGTGATCCACCGATCCTGCTGCCAGTGGCGCGACTCAGTCCGAATGTTTGAGATCTTGGCGGCTTGGCACGTCGCAGTTATCTCCGACCGTCTTCTTCAGAAAGATTCCAATTGTACACCAATGTTTCCTCTCTCCAGCCACGTTATAGCCATTCCGATTTCTTTGTGTCGCATCAAAAACCATCTTTTTACACCGGTCAAGGCAAGGTCTATCTTCGTTGAAAGCCAAACATCATCCTACGGGTTTCGGGCCGTGGTCCGGAAAACACGAGTCATGATTTGATGCGCTCAACACAGATAATGTGGACCAGGCGTGACCTCAACTTGCGCGGAACTTGATCTGTACATGGTAGGAACCGACAAACGAACAGCATATAATCTTTTGAAAGAGAATTATCAGCGAGACATTCGATAGGAAACAGTGCTGATTATGGGATGTATTCATCTCAACATATCAGCTCAATTTCTCTGCTTGATAGTTGAACTATGAACAAACAAACAAAAAAGTAAAGAGAAACGGGCAAAAGAAAATGCATAGAAGCCCTTACCTGTGTTCTGGCAACATGTAAATTGACAAACAAGTTTAGGCCACCACCTTCTTTCGACCTAGAAAAATCCGTCACCAAGAAAGGATGAGACCTCAAGTTCGGAAGATGATACAACTTGCAAGATGAAGACCTCTTCAAGAGACTTACAAACTGGGCAACTTGCATCTTCCTTCAACCAACTCCTCGCGCACGGCTCGCACCCCACATGTTCGCAAATGACCAACCCTACGATCCATTCACCAGCTTTCAGAGTCCCTAAACAGCCAAATGAACACCGACCGACCCGTCTCGCTCCTACAGCTGGACAGGATAGCTTGACCTTCGTCTTTCCTTTCGACGTTGTCCGTCGAGAGAGTTCGACTACTTGACCATGAGGCAGTGCATCGACCTGAGCCGTAGTGAGGCCCTTTGGATGAGCCGGCCCGAGGAAAGAGGTCAAAGCGGTTGCGGCCTATGAGGAAAAGTGTAAGAGATTGTGTGAGAATGACAAATGTGGTGTGAACGCGATCAGACCTACAAGACTGGAACTCACTTCGTATTGTTGACTTCCATCTAGGCTCATAACGAGTAAATCTATGATCATAACACATGATCCATAGTCACCGGAAGAAGAGTGAAGGAACAATAAATCATCGGCAGCCAATTAGTACGTGACATATATCACCAGGTTCCGCTAGAAAAAAACATTCATTTACCTAGATCTGTGTACTCAAACTCAACAGGAGCCTGAGTTTGCAACGGCTCTTGCTCCAGCTCCGGCAATGATTGTCTCCTCTCGTCTCCTCGGATCTCTTCCGCAGGATCATCCACGTGTCCATCCTCTTCCCTCTGATCTTCGTTTCTCTGCTCTTCTGATTCTGCAGGTATAACTTCCGGTATTTGTCGGTGTGGTAGCTCCGCTGCATCTCCCAAGTTCGAAGCGATTGATCTGCTTGCAAGGCTTCTTGGTCCTCTCGGCCTTACTCTTACCTCTGCTCTCTCTGGACTGGATAAACTTCCGATCTCACGACCACCTCTACTACCTCCCCTGAGGTCACTCACTTCCATCGGTTCTTGAATTCGAGCATTTAATTCCTCACTCACATCCGGATTTCTTTCATTCTGCACACAAAGATCTGACCTCCAAGACGGTCTGCGGGAGGGATCGAGTGAGACCTCCGACGAGGTGGACGACAAGCTTGACAGACCCGAAAGCGCCCTTTCTTGCAGTGTCGGTCTCAATAGAGGAAGAGACAGGCCATCTGCAGACCCACTTCGAACGGGTGCGCTGGGAGGCCGAGGTCGAGGCGGAAGGGGAGGTGGTGGAGGAGAGGTTGTGCGTGTAATCTGATCATGAGCACGCGATGAAGGAGGTGGAACAGATGGAGATATATGTCTTTGAATTATTGATGGTCTTGCAGGGGGAGGCGGAGGCGGCGGTCTACGATATGTAGACGCGAGAGGAGCTGAAGTTGGAAGAGAGGTTGAAGAGGGGTTGGCCAGCCTGGCCAAGGAAGTCGAGGAGCTAGCGATAGCTGGAGACGTGTACAAAGACGTCCAACGGGGTATCTGAGGTGGAGGAGCCGGCGGAGGAGGTCGTCGTTGAGGTCTGGGTTGTAGAGGAGGTGGTACCGGAAGTGGAAACCTCTCCATCAGCTGATGTGATGAGCTTTGATCATCACCAAAATGTGACATTTCAATACCACCAGACGTCGAAGAGGAAGGTGAAGAAAGAGAGGATAACGAAGAGGAACGTAGCTCTGGAGTCGCTCGCCCTCCTCGTTCTCCTACCCGTGGCGATCGGTCCTGTTCGTGAGACCTTGTTGGCGGGATAGAGGGCGATGGAGATCTGGAGGAATCTTGAGAAGAAGCACCTAGATTGTCCGAAGAAGACGACTGACAGTCTAGCTGGTCAAGATCAAAATCAGATGATGAAGCCAGAGATGGTGACGACGAAGAAGGGGTAGATGAACTATCATGTAAATCTCTTTCGGTCAGTGGGACAATGGGTGGAGGCACCGAACTGATAGTTTCTGAAACAGATCCAATTTGATTGGGATAATGATGATAAGAAGATGAAAGATTGACTGATGATACATTGGCTGGAGTGGTTCTCGGGTCCAAAAATCCGGTTGATGGTTGTATAAAGTTATCGTTAATAAGTAGGTTTGTGGTATCTACAGGTTCCACAGTGGAAGAAAGGAGTATGTTCGGAATAATCTCATCCGCCTGGTTTTGCGCCATGACAAACAGCGCGTCTTCACGCAGAGGGCTGAGATCGTCTTCCGGTGGTACTGATCCAGAACACTCTTGAGCCCCTAGCTCACTGTGTAGGATATGCAAGTAAGGAGCTAGGGTGGATGGTAGGGCAGTCTCGATCTCAGAGGTATCGGTGACCGCAGCAACTGAATTTGGCAAAAACTCTGCGGTATGAAGATGATTGACAGTTGAATGCGAGGACGTAAATGACCGGTGGATAGACTCTGCTCTATCAGCGACACCAAATTCGGTTGATCCAGACACAACAGCTTCCGATGTCGACCCGCCATCCTCTCTACTTGCTTCCGTGTCGTGTCTGGGTCCACCTTCTAAAGATTCAGTAGTACTGCTGCCTATTATTATCAGACGCTCCTCAATTGAAAGGCCTTCGTCGGCTAGACGGTCCCAAAGTGTTCGATTTCCGATGGCATCCAGACATTGAGGAGAAGGTGGCGTAGAGGGTCTCTCCACAGTAGTCTGTTCATTATTCGAGACAATCCTGAGTTGAGATACAGCAATCGGTGAAGAGAACGGTACCAGAGACTGCTGCATATCCTGGGCTTGGGCACGGCTGAGCTCAAACGAGGGAGGTGGACTACTAGGAATGTTTGTCGTAATAGATACAGCAGTACCAGATAATGAAGATTGGTTGTCGACCGGAGCATTTGCTATAGAGTGACTTATCACTCGGATAGGTGAAGCAGGGAATGCTCCTGGAAAGCTTGGAGTAGGGGGTTCTGCAAGAACAGAACCTCGAGGGGGTGTAGACAGTGTGTCAACGGTCAAGCTGTTCTGAGACTGAGGAGGTGTTTGAGGTAAGATTGGAGGCGGTGGAACGTCGAATATGGCGGTGAAATCAGGTGCAGGAGGATCGCTGGCCGGAAACGGTCCAATTGGAACTCGACGCGAAGCTGTATTGGGAGATATGGTATCGAGATAGCTTGGAGGAGGAAGCGCGGGGGTCAGATCGGAGTCATCACGTTGATCATTTACAGGATTCAGATCTAGAGAGGTTGAAGATGTGTCGAACCAAAGGCCAATAGATTTATAAGAATATGTCAAATGTCGGAAGCCTATATGATCATCGAGAAGAAAGACTGACCTTCCTGTACGTTTCGCCGCCTCATACTTGCTCCTCTACTGAAGTCAACCGGTCCTGCTTGCAATGGTGTTCCAACTGACATTCTCCTAGTCCTCAGTCCGATCATCACTGCGGGGTCCACACGTCTCTCAGTTTGGCTAGTCGTGCCAGAAGACTGCCGAGCAGATGCTACTTCATCATTCCTTACTCGACTCGCAACTGGTCTCGTCCCTGTTCCCGCCGATCCAGGTCTACTGGTAGCAGGTGCGTTTCCAACGGCCATCCCAGTTTGTGTACCAGACGAAGATCCAACAGAATCCTCACGAGATTGTAGCCTTGTAGGTGGTCTGGGACGCTTCTTTCGTCTTGGCTGTGTTCCACCGTTGCCAACACTACTGCCGTTCCTTGTGGAGAATGAGGGTGATGGAGTGTTTCTCGGGTTAGAACTGAATCCAGCTCCTCCAGTTGCAGTTTCGCTCGGCGAGTTATCTGGTGATCTCTGATTCGATCTCGAGGCCCGGACTCTAGTCATGTTGGGAGGAGGGCGTAAGGTGGTCTGGCCATGGTAAAGATGGTCATTGGAAGTATATGGAGAAGGGTGGGATGAATCCGCCCGAAGGCCACGAGAGTTTCTTGGAGGAGGCCGAGCTGGAAGATCTGCGTTAGAGAGAAGAGATCTAATATAGTCGTTAGCAGACATGAGACCTCTGCCACATATGAGATAGCAATCGATGAAGTGTGTTGGTATGATCCGAGTAAAATTGAGAGATGATGGGAGAAAGGAACGAACATGGAAGTCAACTAATTATGACTTCATCTGTTACTTCACAAAGATACTGCGTGTGCATCGTGACTACATTCCTGGCCGACCGAGTACAACTTTCACTTGATCAGAAGCATCATGTTCGAGGATGATAAAACGTACAACTATTTAGGTAGATATGACAAAGTAAGGCATACAAGTACAGATGATGATTAAGATACCAGGCAAAGACACGGATACAGGCCCAAAAGCAGATATTGACAAGCAGGAGAGAAGAAATGAACGACGAAGAGTTCTTGAAACATGTTTGATTCAGAATCAATAACTTGTTTTGTCCACCAATCGCCATCTCTTTAACGGGCCTCGCCAAGACCAGCCGGGATCGTCATCCGAGTCTGAAGCCGAGTCTGCGTCTCTTCGAACCTGATCAGCTGTACGAGTTTCTCGATGACTCTCTCTATGACTTCCTCTACGACGTCGCGAAAGGGTATCTGGCTGTTGGATGCTCGTTGGTCGAAATGGTTGACCTGGCCCAGGCTGAGAGTCAGGGACGTTCGGCTCCATCGGTATCGTCAATCTGGATTGAGATGCTGATCGACTAGATACTCTCGACGGGGCTTGGATGATCTCTTCATCCACCTAGTCGCCCTCCCCTCGTCCCTCTTCGGGCTCACTTGCGCTGCCAGGATCTGTGCTCCATGGATCGTTTGATCTATCGCCCATCAGTCTTCCTCGCCTTGCCTCCCTTCTAGCTTGCTTGATTCGTCCTTTTCCATCCCTGGCTTCTTCAACTCCGAACTGACCGAGTCCCCAGCCTCGACGCTCGTTTGCTACGGCGCCCGGATTTCCTTGAATCACTCGTTGTTTGGCAGCCTCGGTATGAGCTCGACTAAGCCGGGAGATAGAATAATTGATGAGCGTCGCCGGGAATGCTAATATTGATGAGATCGATGTCGGGAGTTGTAGCGAGGTAGGCGATGCGGTAGACGAGTTCGAAGAGGACGAATTTAATCCTGTAGTGACAGTCGAAGGTGCTTGCCTGTTAGAGGCTAGCCAAGATCGAGACGACTGAGTGAGATGGACAGGAACTGTAGCTGAAGCGTTCGGAGTCGTCACAGGGTGAGGTAAAGTGATATCTCGCTCGCGTTCGTGGTCAGGTATGGTTCTCATGAAACCGTCGTCCTCTGTATCACCAGAGTAGATTGGATCTAATTCGCCTCTTCTTTCTCTTCTCGTGCTAGAACTAGGCTCGCCTTCTTCTCCAGCATCCCGCACTCGATGCCTATCCATCTTATCAAGCTCAATCGCTCGGTCATCTTGATGACTTGTCTCGCCTCGTGAGAATGTACGCCGGGTGTGCCGTCGGCTAAACGCACCTCCGAAGGCTGACGAACTTGATGTAGACCCTTGCTCGGGGGGTTCTGTGACCGACATGGTCGAAAGTCGCCGATGAAGAGGTCGAGAGATCGATATAGAAGCTGCCGCCACTGCTGCTGCCGCCTTCTCTTTTCGTCTCTGCCTTTGCTCTGCCTTCCGAGTTTTTCGATGTTCTTTCTCAAGCATGTCCTGTTCAACACAACGCCGGAAGGTTAGCCAAGTTCCTGAATCCAAGACAACACATGATAGATTGGCTGCTCACCTCAACTTCACCAATACCCATCCCGGAGCCGACCCACCACCACCAACCTAGGGGTACGTTTATGAGTCAGCATCGATCTCTAGATCAATAAAACCAGTTTCGGCCAACGGAGAAGAGAGGAAGGCAAATTCGGAACGCACCTAGCCACATCTGCCAAAGAATGATAGAAAGTATCAGGTGCTGAAGCCAGCTCAACTTGTCGATCTTGATTTCTATAAAATTGACCGCCGTTCCACTGACGGCCAATATTAGCGCTCCTGCTCCAAATGCTGCCGTTCCACCGTCGGTTCGCCAAGCGCGTTTTCGGTTGATGACAAACCCCCAAATAAACAGCGCTGAGGTGAATAAAAGGGTCAACGTTGAATTACAGATGTTCCGGATGATGAGGCCGTATCGTACAACCTGGCTTGAGGGTGAAAGGGCAGTAAATGTCATGGCTGATGAGGCAAGGGCCATAGGCCCGAGCAAGCCAAAGATCAATCGAGCTTCTAGCGCTGAAGGATAGAGCAAGGTAAGGAACTGAATATGGGTAATCTAACAATAGATAGAATTGAGGAATAGGGAGAGAAAAGCAACTTAGAAAGCGGTTATCTTGAAAGGTCCCAATGATAGATAGAGAAGGGCTTACTTGAACAATACCAGATGAGAGAGCCTCGACGGTGTACCACGAAATAAGCTTGGAAGCACTCCAGGACCGGACCGGCACCTCCACATATATAAAGTCGTTCATATATCTGATTTATGTACGACAGGCATGGCCAAGCCAATCAGTATTGTGGTCCTCATGTAACAAAATAAGCAGAATCCGGATCAAATGCATAGAATCCGATACTTACGGCCAGATAGAACTCTCCTGTTCGCCTACCCTCAGTGTCACCGCCAAAGTTGCAGTCACGGCCGCTAAGGTCACGATAACGCCCGAGAACTGAAGCAGGAAGTTAAGTCTAGCGAGCGGATAATGATGTTGGACAGTGAAGAGCAGGTGAATTGTGAGAACAACGAGGAGAGTGAAAATGATTCCGTTGAGTGCGAGCTGGGTGGCATATGAATAGGCAGAAGCACTGTAATCAACGAAACATCAGAAGAAAAGAGCAGAAGGTATCGGCGTCAGGCTAAGGGGAGAAGAGAAGATAATGACGAGTATGGAACACCTCACGGTTTATATATCAAGTAAGGGTCCTAGAGAGGGATTGATAGCAGTCAAAACCGTCCATAGTCAGGTTCCCATTGCTTACCTTTTCCTGATGTTCCATATCCTCGAGGATGAAGGAGATAATCAGCGAAGTGTGGAATACTCACCTCGACCATCTGCTGATGAATCAGAGACGCGTTGCTGGTCATCCGGTGCTACTTCCCCACTCGGATGGGATTGTTCTCGTTGTACTGGGGTTTCTAATAAGTGTAGTAGATGACAAAGAAGGACATCAACGGTCGAATCACTTTCCGGATGGATGATTATATGCGATGATGGTCAGGATGAGGAAAGAACTCGTCGATCGAATTTCGGAATAAACCTTTCGTTCTATCTCGACGACATCCTTCATCATGCCGGCTACCCACAAACGAAAGGCAGCAGCTCTAGCAGCATCTCCTCAGCCTGGCGTATCGTCAGACAGACCTATCAAGAAACCAAAGACATCTCCTCCTCATGTCATTCTGTCTCCTTCACTTTCTCGACCCAACTTACTTTCTTCTGAACCTGCGTCATCATCCGTCCAAACATCAAATTCTACCACTGCCATGATTACTACGAAACCAGTTGTATACACCACACCTCCGGTCAAGATTCCCAGACCTCCGCCAAAATCTATCATCAAGAAACTGATTCCGCCAAAACCGCCTCACCGGCAAGGAGCTGCTTTACCGGTTGGCTCGGCCGTCCATGGCCCTACAGCCAAGATCGAAGGTAGAAACGTCGTGCTAGTCTCACGAAAGAACAGCATAGCGGGATATCTCAGAAGATGCAAGAAGCTAATCGTTGAAGAAGGGTAAGTCCTGATGTCTCGTTGCAGACTTTGTCATGTCTTGCGATGAGAGGAGCTGAAGTAGAGTGCCACCAGACTATTCCTAGTCCTCTCGCTAACGCCATAAACTGTATACTTTTCTCTCCATTCTAACCCAATACCAACGACACACCCACAGAAACTCTAGCATCTCTATTCACGCCCTAACAACATCTATTCCTCTGGCGTTCACCTTGCTGCACTCTTTGCTCTCCATATTGCCTTTTCCGCGGACTCAACTATCATATACGATCCATACGACCTCTGTTCCCGTCACGGACGAGATCACTCCGGAAGACGAAGAAGAGGATATCATAATTCGGGAAAGAATGTGCTCCGGTGTGGAGATAACACTCCTTGTGGGCAAGCGGGAGGCTACAGAGGGTAAGGCGAGAGAAGGAACCGAGAAGGCAGAGAGAAAGAAAAGGTTGAAGAAAAGAGGAAAGGGAAGGGGCAGAACGAAAGCAAAGGCTGCCGCTCGCGGGCCGGAAGGGCAGAACGAGGATGATGCGGATACCGAAGCTTTGAACGAAGCAGAGGTTGACGACGAGATGGATGCTATGAATGGTTGAAGTATGTGGTAATGTGATCGGTCTGTCTCTGATGTTGTAGCTCACTCGTCTACATCAACACGTTCGCTAACACGTATACACTCTGTACATGGTGCTGATAAACTTCGTAAACTGACGACGGCTAAGTCTAGTATGATGTTAATTGAACCATCGTTCCCGTTATTGCTCTTAGACCTTCATTGAACATGCCGTTATTGGCGTTATCGTCTTAGAACTTACCGCTTTAGAACTTACCGCCTTTCAGAAGAAGACAACCCGTTGTTGAGAATGACTGAGTACATAAGAGGACGACGGGTAAGAGCTATTCAGTCCATTCTAGTGTTCTTTCGTTCTTTTATGCATATTCTTTCACAAAATGAAAACATCCGAACCGTTGGCTGTCCTTCTTGTAGCTCATCATGTACGTCGTTTCTTTCCCCTTGATGGATTCATAAGTGTCGTCGTTGATCTATGACTGAGGGGTTCTTATATCCAAAGCTCTGCGTCGTTTTCCCCCTCGCCTCTTCATCCTCTTTTGTACAGACGATCAACTCTCTTCTCAGTCTGAATTCCCAACACCTTACTTTATCCACCGCCACCATAATCAAGTCTCTTTTTCTTCTGGATGAACTTTCCAAGCTGTATCCTCAGCTCAGAGTCATCGAACCGAACGCAGGCGAGAGGATGTTGATTGCCTCTTGGTGGATCGTAGGCGACTCTGATCAGAAACGTTTGTTAGAAGAGAGTATGTTGGTGACAAGTGTGTTCCAAGAAGTCAAGGGTGGAGTGCGAGAGGCAGGAGAAGAACTGAGTGAGTTGATCGGCCAGAGTGGGAGCTATTGTCCAAAGGTTTGTCATCGGATCATTTTCCTTATAGATTTCAGTGTTGCTCAGGCCTTCTAAACTTTTCAAAACAAAGAGCACCGTCCTTCGGGTAGCTCCTTCCCGCAATCAGTCTGTAACTTCAAGCGGACACGCTATAATACCACCTCTTTCTCCCTGTCGGTCGATCAAGAAGACTTCTCCTCCCAACTTTTGCCGTCCTCTACCGAAAATAGCCAACTCTAATGAAAGACGACAACAGAATCCCGCTGTCAATCTCATCGCTGAGGAGGAGCTGTTCCATGCGCTTTAACAGCAAAGACAGACGCCTCCCCGAAACGTAGCATATAAATGGCTTATTTTGGTACAGCGTTTCCGGGAAATAAGAGGGTGATTATTACGATAAGTGTAATATAATTGCATGTATCGATAGATGCATTTCGTCCATATTGAACTGATAACTAAGCATGAAAGGATACGCCCAAGGTGACAAGATATGATAGAGTACAACCGGTAGAAATAGAATAGACAACGAATGTTGATGATGATGATGATGATGATGATAATGACTATGAGAGAAAAGAAGGGACGGTGTCTAACTAATTTATAGATCAATCGCTAGCTTTATGCGATGTTATCTTAGGAATGAATCCAGAGCGGGTCAATCTTGTCCTCATCGACTTCGATTCCCACGCTAATTCCAATACCTAAAGATCTCCCCTCTTCAATCTCGTCGTCTTCATAGAACTCTTCTTCTTCATATTCAGTTCCCTCGTCCTCTCCGCCCTCTGTATCGAGCCCGTCGTGTGCGGCAGCCGATGAAACCTGTGGTGGAGGAGAGGGAAGGACTATATTGGCTTCCTTCAACAGTCGATCAAATTCTCCGGTTTGTTGGAGTGCCCGGACAGCAAAATAGTCTCCGATGGGATGACCACCTATGACGAGCATTGGAAGATCCGGAACGTTGCCGATTCGGGCCAAGAGGGGCTGAAGGTATTCCACATCGGCTAAATCAAAGCGAAGAAAAAGGTATAGGAGCAAAATAGGACGAAAGAAAGAGGAAAACGAATTTGATGAGACAGACAATCAGGAGGAGAAAGGAAGAGATTAACCAAAGGGACGCACGACGATCAGACACATCAAGATATACATTAGACGTGTCAATCAATAGACTGTCTAACAAGAACATCAATGTCTTTGCCCCTCTGTATAGACATGAAAGAATTGCAGGCATTTGAGCTATTTTGTCTTCAAGTCGCGCATAAGAAAGAGATATGAGACACATATTTTGAGACGAACCCTCTCCTGGAATCACCTAACCCGAGAACCATCACGGCGCCTCCACTTAAGTCGCCCTCACTCGTCCAGAATTCGTTGACAGCTTGTTCAACCAATTGTCTACCTTCCTTCGGACTGAGTCGGAGGAGATTGAAGTCCAGAACAAGATTTGGATCAAGAGGTTCGAGTGGGTTGAGGGGCGGTAAGACTGATGCATCAGAAGTGATCAGATACTGCATAACACGGTCCATGATCGTTCCAGACGAAACAAGATGTAAGCTTAAGATGTTGTCGGACAGAGGAGGCAGGAGAACGATGAAAGCAGAAGGAGGAAAAGAAACGGATAACCCGTAGACACTCACACGCATCAATGCGCCCAACTCTTCTCTTGGGTTCTTCCAAACCCACTGGCCATTTCCTTCTGTTCCACCAAACGACTTTGTATTGTAATCATCTGTATCCAACCTGGCCTTCTCCTTCCGTCTGGATCGGGTGACGCCTTTCGCGTCTTTGAGAAGAATATCGGCTGTCCTATCGTTTCTCCATTTGGGAACACGATAGCTATACGCGTCTTGGATGTCATCTGATTTGAACCACGTCGAGGAAAACAACGTAGTTTGAGGAAACAGTGAGAGAACAAAGCTAGATGCTGAGCTATATATCACGTCGTGCGAATGTGAAGAATAGATAGTCCACGCATCAGTTGAACAAGTACAGGTTTGAAGACAAAGGAAAAGGACGCGTACAAGACAAAGCATACGAGAAAGACGACGGCCAGGAGGTCTTTCAAGACATCCGGTAGACGAGATGAACGAAGGATTTGTCGGACTATAGGAACATTTCTCCAAACAGATCGCCGATGAGTAGATAAAAGTTGTAACGGATGTGGATCCGGATGCTGCTCGAGATGACAAGATTAGTGAAAGGAAGGGTTAGTATGCTTTCTGGCCAACTTTAAACCATGAATGTATTTCGAGTAGGAAAGATTCGACTTGCCGATTTTCTCCGTCCTCCACCCTCTGCATCAGATTCGGTCGACTCAATTCCAAGCCCGTGTGTACCTGTTGCATCTGCCCATTTTCTGGTCGCGTTGAGCTCTCTGAAACGCTTCTCGACAGTACCCGACCAGTCGCTCGAGTTGTGTACCTTATGACCCCAGAGCCCACCTCCTTCCATCGCGTGTTCAATAGGAGGCGAACTGGGGAACGACGTGTTGTTGACATCCAAGTTGGGCGTTAGACTCGGAGCGGTCGCATGTCGATGTCTGGCCGAGTTGGCAGTCGCGACATCTAGCGGAAAAGGCGACGGTGAACGACTGCTAGTGAACGAGTTGGACCGGGCGTGTGTAGATTTTTTAGGTGTAGACTATCGAGAAGATCAGATCAAGAGTTGAAATCAGAGATCAGTTTAAGAAAAACGATGATGGCTGGAGTGAAAACCTGCAAAGGAATCGTCGAAGACGAGACCTCCAGATAGAACCCAAGGGAAAACATGCATACGAGTCGATGATTCTCTCTAGGAGGTGAGAGGTCGGACATATTGCTTTCTCAGAAAAGACGCGAACTAGCGCTGTCCAAGACGAACGAAGCCAATGTTCAGGTGTGTGTTTAGACTTCCGACAAGCCAGTCCAAACCAATCGATAGTGGTGTCTAACCTTCCCGGATGTTTGTGTTGTGATTGTTTGTGCGAAGAAAACTAAAGAATTGAAAGCAAATAGAGAGGACAAGCTATGGAAGGTTAATCTCCTTGTTTTTCCCGAATGCGCTTGTTCAATTCACCGTACATTAAAGACCAAAATACTAACTAGCTAAGACTGATTGTGGCGTATCTGCACAGCCAGGGCATGTCGGCCAGCACGGGTTCTTCGGCACAGGTGACGTTGTCGGGGATCGATTCAGCGGCTTGAAGCTGACAGGCTAGGCTTTGTTCCGCAACAAAGATAGGGATGTATCACAAAATGGCTTTACGAGAACAAGAGTGTGTGATACAGAGAACTTGTCGGCTGTGCTGAAAGACTAGGTGAACACCTGGACACACCACATTCTCAGAGCAGAACAAGCAACCATGGACGGTGTGGACGGTGTGGACGGTGTGGTCTGGAGGACGGACTTGGACGGCAGCCCGGAAGATCGGACGGAAGTTACGTCCGTGTACGGCGAGCGTAACCATTTCCCTTTTTTTTCCTACGAGTTGCTTTCTGGCCTACCTCCTCCTTCTACACCTGTTCTTTCCTCCATCCTCATTCATCATTCACTCGTCAAGTCAGCCCTTTGGTTAGCGCTTGCTTGATTAGAAACCTATTTTTAAAAAAGAAACCTTTCCTTTCTACCGGTTTCTTCTTCCCAAAAAGCGGCCGTTCGATCGCGTTCTACTCTTTTCCTTCTCTCTCTCTTTTCTTTTCTCTCTTTGCTTTTCCACAGAGGACAGTTTCCTCTCGATCGAAACTCTTCGCTTCAAACCACATCATGGCAGACGCTCAACAGCCCAAAGTCGCTTCAGGTTAGTCCTTTTCACATTCTACCTCTTGCTCGAGCATCGGCTCCACGCGATGTTTCACAAATGTGAAAAGTTTGGGTCGTTCGGACAACGACTGTAATGGCTGAAAACAGTAGTCGTCTGATCAGAGTCAGAGATCAAGATCAAGTTTGATCAACATCTCATAAAGAACAAAATCCATTTAAAACATGACTTACATGACTGATCAAACCTCTTGCTTCTCTTTTCTCTTCGTCTTCCCTTCCCTTTCATCGATCTTAATTCTCTCATCCACTAATCTACTTTGATTTCTTTTATGCTTCCACTCTGGTGTCTTTTCCTCTTTTTTCTTCTTCTTTTTCTTTCTCCTTAGACGATGAGGTGGTCAACACTCAGAACGTAGGAGCCAGCGATCAGGATAACGTCAAGGAGTCTTCTTCTGCTGAGACTACCGAGGCTAAAGCCAGCGCTGAGGAGGAAGACCAGGCTAACGTCTGTATGTGGGCTCTGAACTTACCAGTCAAATCATTCGGTGTTCATTTCGCTCACTTTGCATAATCTCTTCAACTCTGATTTTTTCCCGTCATCTTCAACAGTGGTCTTCAACGTTACGATCAACCTCCCTGATCCCGCTTTCAAATCAGTTCATCTTCCTATATCTACGCCTGAAGGTCACAAGGCTCCTCCTAGCAAGACAGTTGTCGTCCAGACGGCCGCCCTCGAGATCCTCCATGAGCTCCGACTTCAGGTTCAGGACTCGGCTGCAGGCTACTGGCTTGGCCCGTTCTCCTTTAGGAAGCCCGTACCTGAGGGCATGAAGAAGGGAGATGTTGTCAACACTACCAAGGATGGCAACGTCATCAAGGTCGGAGAAAAGCTGAGCGATTACAGCGAACTATCCGAGATCTTTCAGGATGAGATCGAGAATCACACTCCCAAGGTTCTGGATCTGGTCATCGGTATGTTCTTTAGGCAGTTCAAGAACATCCTTTCGCGCCAGCTTCAAAAATCTGATTGATCGATCCTGAATGATGTCGCATGGTCTTCAGAGCCGTTTACCGAGAATGATGCTAGAACCCAGGTCTTGAAGCTGAAGGAGTATTTGGCCCAGGGTAGTGACGCACAGGATCCCTCGAACTACATCATCTCGCCTGCGCCAAGTTGCTACGAGATGGTTCGAGACCACATGGTTGCTTCCCGAGAACCTGGTTAGTCAATTCAGTCGTCTTCGTATGCGCTCTCTGGCTTGCTGACGCATATATCCATTCTCGAAAACAATCAACAGCTGAGAGCGCTGACTCCAAGCACCAGACGGCCAATGGTTCTTCCAAGAAGGCCACCGCCAAGAAGGGCGTCAAGCCGGCTCCTGTCTCCACGACCGCTAAGAACGCTCTTCCCCCCTTCAAGCTCATCCCTGATGAGTTCCCCCCTTTCACCGATTTTGACAACTGGGTCGAGACCCCGCTCTCGACGTTTGTTCCCCGACCGGCGGAGAGCGTTGTTCCCAAAGTTTGCCTAAAGTCGTACGGAGTGTCCGTTTGGAACCCCCCGCCTCCGCAGTACCGGTCAAAGGGTCACTTGCTGTACTTGACGGTGACCACCCTTGAGGGAGAGACCGTTCAGTTGACATCTTCAGTCCGAGGATGGTTCATCAACAAGTCCACCTCTGTGTCGTTCGATCCATTCCCTCGACCTGCGCCCAAGGACTTGAAGTCCCACTCTCTCTTTGAGCTTCTTCACGGACTTTCGCCGTTGTTCTCAAAAGCATTCTACGAGCTCTCGGGCGCTGTCGAGACCACCAACAAGCCAGCTCCTCGAGAGTTGGTGGCTACTATTCCTGTCGGACAGGCAGTTCCTTCTCATCATTGGTTGGTTGATCCCAAGCCGGCTGTGATGGCCGACCCACTCCGACAACAGTTGGCTTTCTTGAACACCGGGTCCATCTCAGCTGATCACATGGACGGAGCAAGAGACTGGAACGAAGACATCCAGATGGCCAGAGAGATGCCTAGGACAACGATGAGAGACCGAGTTCTTCGAGAAAAGCATATGGCTAGAATTCAGTCAGAGTTCACCGCTGCCTGTGTTCGCGGAGCAATGACTGTGGCCCGAGGAGAAGTCGTTTCCTTGAACCCTCACGAGCCCGTTTCGAACCAAATGTGGCTTCACCGAAACATCTTTTACACCAAGGGTGTCGATAGCATCGAGTCCTTCAACCACCTTGGTAAGCATGAGGCGGCCCACATCGCTTGTGGCAAGGATTGCAACGGAATCAAGGCCCTCAATCAGATCGATGCCGAGGGAGCCGCTCTCCTCGGCCACACAGTGGTTGACTGGGCTGGAGACCGATGGGTTTGCCAGTCCTTCCTCCCTGGAATCTTTAAGCGACGAGAAGATCTCGAAGCGTCCGAAATCGAGGCCAAGGCCATCGAGGACGTTGCTTCCTCTGCCGAGACGGAGGAAAAGGTTGCTGGAGAGGAGACCGAGAAGGACGAATCGATCGCCAAGCCTCATTTGATCGTTTACGGAGCGGATGTTGACTTTGGACCAAACGTCGTCCGGTGGAACGCTGCCGCCCACAAGTTGATGGGCAAGTACGCCAACGCTTTCCGGTTGGCCGAGCACGAGGTCATCGCTGGGAACCAGGATGAGAAGGTCAAACTCTTCGCCGGAAGTGAGGTCAAGGTCTTGAACGGAACGGACGGCCGATCATACGTCTTGGACGTCTACCGGTTGTTCCCTGTCGATGTCGAATTCTTGGAGAAGGATGTCGACGGAGCGGTGTACACGGTCGGAAACCTCTATAGCCGGATCGGAACCGAAGAGGACCGAAAGGAGGAGGCAGAGCAGAAGGAAACCGTCCAAGCGGAGACCAAGGAGACTGAAAAGATTGACGAGGAGCTCGTCAAGCCGGAAAAGTACCCCCACCGAATGGTTACCCTCCGACAAGAGCTGCTCGATGTATACTGGGAGGGTGAGTTCAGGAAGTGGGCTACCCAGCGAGCTGCCTCTAGAAAGGAAGCCGAAGCTAGCAAGATCGCTGCTCCCGCCGAGGGTGAAACTAAGGCTGATGGTGAAGTCAAGGTTGAGGGGGAGGAGAAAGAGTCTGAGCCCAAGCCTAAGGCTCCTGAAGAGGAGCTTCTCGTTGAGGCTAACGGAGACATCCACGTCGCCAGGGCTAATGGAGACACCGAGCAGATCGTTAAAGGAGGACCGTCCGATATCTTCTCCCTACGATTCAACCCTGACGCTTTCGTTGATGTTAAGCCCACTGCGTCGTCCAAGAAGGACGATTCGGAGTTCGACCCGACAACCTTTGTGCCATCTCCTTATACTGACGAGTCTGATCCTGCTATCAAGGCTGTTCGAGATGCTTCGATCTACCTTCGATCCATTGTCATCCCTACGTTCGTGTTCGAGGTGACCACTGGTCGAGAGTCTTGCCACGATGGTCTCAGCCTGACCGCTGTTCTTCACAAGAAGGGTATCAACATGAGGTCAGTCAATTCTTGAGTGCTTTCACTCGCTCTCTCCTCTTCTTGCAACACGGCTGGCTTACAAAGGACTTCTCTGTTATTTTCTCTACTTGTTCTTAAAAACATTGTAGATACCTTGGTGTGATTTCTGCGAACGTTGACAAGATTATTGCCGGCAAGCCTGCTCCCAACGCTGTCGTCTTGCTCGAATGTCTCCAGGAGACTATTCACCACGAGATGATCTTCCGAGCGTCCAAGCATATCCTTCGAGATCTCCTGAAGGATCAGCTCATCGACGACTGGTCTGCTATCGTCTCTCACTTCCTCAACTGTCTTCTGGGCTCTGCCTTTGAGGCCAACCCCAGCCCTGCTCCTACTCCTTCGCCGTTCGATTCTGACGCCTCAACCAAATGGACCGAGCTTACTCCGAAGACGCTACGAGCTCAGATCGAGAAGGAGGTCGGCCGACGATTCCGATTTGCTCTTCGAGAAAACTACCTGGTTGACGGACTCAAGAAGCGACAGCTCTTGAGAGAGCTTGCGACCCGATTTGCTTTCCAGCTTGCTGCTCGAGAGTACGAGTTCGAGGCTGTGGCTGCTGAGGATACGGCTGGCTCTTCTTTGGAGAGCAAGGTGACTAAGAAGTCAAGGGCTCTCCGATCTGATCGAACTGTTACGTTCAACCCAGAGGATGTATTGGCGTTGATCCCTCTTGTGAAGCACACCGAGACCGGAAGCGCCTGCGCCCGAGAGACGCTCGATACCGGAAAGCTGTTGATCAGCCGGGGAGACGCCCGAGCCGGTCTTGAGCTTATGCAGGAGGCTATTGGACTGTACGAGAACATCCATTCCGTTGTCCACCCTGATGTCGCCCGAGCGTACAACTCGTACGCTGTGCTCGTCCATCAGCTCTACCGAAACGCTCTTTCTGAGCGAGCGGCCGATGCTGAAGGCCCATTCGAATACGCTGCCGAGCTCGAGTTTGCAGTTCAGTACCAACGACAAGCTGTCATCATTGCCGAGCGGGTCTGCGGTTTGGATCATTACGAAACCCTTTCATTCTACCAGAACTTGGCAATGCTCGAGACTTGCACAGAGGACGTTGATATGACCCTCAAATTGTTCAGACACGTCATCAAGCTTTGGGACGTTACATTCGGACCGAACCACCCTGATTCAATCCACGCTTTGGTACGTATTCTTCTGCAATTCTCTCCTGTATGCTGGAGGAAACGTGTGCTGATCAATCTGTTTTATGTGTATTTTTTCTTCCGACACCAGACGAGCGTTGGAAACTGTCTGTCGATGGTCAGCCAGTGGGAGACGGCTTCTAAAGTGTTCAAGATTATTTTCGATAACACTCAGGAGATCTTCGGACCGACGGCGATTCAGGTCGCTCATGCCAGTCATGCTCTCTGCCAGACGATGTTCTGCTCTGGTGATCTTAACGGGGCATCTAGGACATCCCGGTTGTGTGCGGATATCTTTATCGAGCATCTCGGAGAGGAGGATCCCTACACGAAGGAGGCAATCTCACTCGCTGATGCGTTCGAGAGACACAAGTCCCAGATGGATACGACCGTGACGGCTGCTTCGGAACGGGCTGCTGCGATCGCCCCTCAGGGTCAACAGCAGCAGCAGAAGAAGCTCTCCGCCGCTGCGAAGAAGAAACTGATCAAGCAGGGCGGTGGATTGGCCGAGGTGGCTCCTACCGAGCCGGCATCTGCTGTTGCGGAAGGTGGCAAATTGGGTGCGGATGTGGAAGCTGCTACATCAGAGACGGCTGAAGCTGTTGCCAATCTGATCGGTGCCCGAGGTCATCTCGAGGTGAGTTTTTCACTATGTATAGTCTACTGAGTCGGATAACCTGTTCGTTTTGTAGAACCGATCTGACCTTCATCTTTCCCTTCATCTCAGGTCGAGGATTTGGTCAAATTCATCTCTGGAGACAAGCCCAAATCAAAAAAGAAGGTTACCAAGAAGCGCAATTAGACTGGTACATAAGTTAGAAGAGAAGATGACAGAGAAAGAGTGTGCGAGGGTGTAGAGAAGAAAGAAAAAAAAACAGGTGAAGCGGTCCAAAGGCTGTAGCGATCGCTTTCTTGGCGATGTATTTATGTTTTCGTTCACAGAAGAACCTTCCTTATGAGACACACGGTCGCATATACGAACATGAAGGCACATGCAAAATGGATGTTGGTTGCTCAGGATTGACATTGAAAAGCACTGAAGTAAACAGAAGAAAACAATGCTGCTTCTGACTATCGAATGTTTTTGTTTTATTGTTTCAACTATTTTCTGTAAATGTTCATTAGAGGAAGAGTTCAGAAACAAATTAGGGCCAATGATGATGATCTTGAGGGCAGACGAGGCAGTGATGCAAGAGTGAGTGGGTGCATGTGGTATAAGATATGGATCAATTAATAAGGGAATTGTATTCAAAGGTCACCAAAAAAATGTGTGAATGGGAGGCGTCGGAGATCAGAGAAGGACGAGAAGAATGAAGGTAATATCCCGAAATAGAGAATTCAAAAAATAAAAAAGGATAAAAAAATAAAAAAGAAGAGGGAAGTGCAAAAAAAAGCTTAGAAAGAAGGAGAAGAGAAGAAGAGGAAAGAGAATCTGATCCAAGAGGAATTTATCTTCTAGCCTTGCCGACAGGTCTACCGATTTGGGTATCAGAATATCCTCCCAGGTCATCATCTTCATCACTTCCCGCCGGATCCGGATGGTCAGCTAGCCAGGCTTTCGCGGCTTGGATCTTGTTCCATCTGTGCATTGAGAATCCCGGCTTTGCTTTGGCTCTCTCCAGTTCTTCCAGATCCGTCTTGCTTAACCTTTCATTCGTTGTCGTCGGTGGCAGCCCATTCTTTCGCGCTCTTTCTATCCCTTCATATTCCTCATCTTCTTCATCATCTTCTTCGTCGTCGTCATAGGAAGGTTGGGGGCGGTTTACGTATGATCGATGACCAGCCACAGATGAACTTTCAGAGCGCAAGCCGTCCTGATCTGTTGAGCATCCAGACGCCGGTTTGGATCCTCTCGACCAGGTGGATGAATTGACTGTACTCGGTATGTTGGAATCCGTCGTAGTGGCAGAAGTCGTATTGGAAGAAGAAGCGTATCGATCTGATGGATCACCATCTTCTTCTGATAGATGAACCTTCTTTGCTGCGCGTGGAAGGGTCGCCGATGTTCGTCTGTGGTGGGTAGACTGTTCTTCGGACATCGCTGAGGCCGGTCGGGTAGGATGTGAGACCCCTGGGACGACGGACGAAGAAGAGGAAGGACCTGAGGTGACGGCGACTGATTTTCGCGGAGGAATTGGAAGATTGTGCTCGATTGCGTTCTGGATATCTTGTATTCTGAATAAAACAAAAGGTTGTCAGAATGAGCCGGGCTCGAGTCATGAGGAGAAGGGCCAAGATTGTGATAGGAGCTCTGGAAGAAAAGCACATCATACCTGTTGCGAACATTCTTGTTGCCAGGAACATATATAGAGGCTCGAGTATATGCGCCCAATGCGTAGCTTAATTGTTCACTGATCCAACGGAGCGGGTCATCTCGATATACACATCAGCGCGTTTATTTTGAAGAGAAAGACAAAGGTCAGAATTTTATGGCCAGACTTACTAGTCATCTTCTGCGTAAGCGGCATCATGATATCTTCTAGCCTCGTTGAGAAGTTCATTGGCAGCCGCCCTGTCCTTCTCCGCTTGCCTGATCGATCGTCAAGTATATCATCAAGAATCAGCCTACCAAAGAAAATAGTTTCTCTTTTTTTGGGGGGCGGGGAGGGAGGAAAGAAGGATTCTTGAAAGAAATGAAATATAGACGATACGAACATATCTTTCTCAAGATTAAGAATCCGTGCTTCATAAGCGGCTGGGTTGAATGAGTGGGCTTTGGCTTGAGCGGCCAACGCCTCTGCAACAGCAGCTTGAACTAAGGCTTTCACCTATATCAAGCAAAAAGTTAGCGGGCATTCGTCCGTTTTGAAACAGTGCATAAACTCCTCCAACCCTTTCGGTCATACTATCGAACCGACCAAGGGAACATTGATCAGAAAACTCACCCTGTCGCTCTCGGCTAGACTGGATTGTTCCTCAATCATCGAACTATTGCTTCCTAGACTGGTCTTTCCTCTGAGTTTTCCACCAGAAACAGTTCTTGCTTTCCCAGCCGGCGCAAAATGGCTCGGTCCTCCAATATTTGACGTCGTTGATGCCGTTGTATTATTAAATATTGAGCGTTGTCCGGTGGCGATTGACATTCGAGGAATACTCTTCATAGGTCTGATCGGTAATGGAAGAACAGTGGAGGATGAAGATGATGGATTTGAGGCATCGGCTCCAGATCCGGTTCGGAGGGGAACGAAAGTGGACGTCTTGGTTATCGCCGCGAAATGAGCTGGAGGTGGAGGGGGTTTGTTATCTTTTTGGAGATTGAATGGATCAGGGTAAGTGGGATGACTTGCAATTGTATACAGAGAGGAAAAGGAAGTCTACCTCTCTCGTTGATCACAACTCGACTTTCGACTTGTTTCGATCGTTGCGCGAAACTGTATTGTACAAACACAATAATTCAAACATGAGCAAAAGGAGGGGAGAGGGTTGTATACAGAGAATACAAACAGATTTGAATGGAAAAAGATGATACAAATCTGACTTTAAGGTATTGATAGTGTCTTGTCTAAAGGCGGATCCTGGGGCGAGTGCACAGATTAGGAGACCTATCGAGTTTCCTCCCAGTGTGTCTACGATGACAGTTGTTTCCATAAGTAAAGCAGCATTCTCAACACGATCAGATATTGACTAGGAGAAGACATATTAAAACAAAGAGGCTCGTGGTACGAACCTTGTAGAATTCGAGTAAGTTTGGAGTTTCGGTAGGGAACACGAGTTCCAGGGCCTCCCGTATTTAAGGCGTCGATCACGTTTCCGAGCGTTGTCAGAGACTAAGGTATATTGGTTGATGGACAATGTGAATCAGCGCGCAAACATGGAAGGGGGGGGGACTTGCAGAACGATTTGTCGCTTTACCTGATTGATCTTTGCGCTCTCAATCATTCGCTCTTTATCATTTCCGGTCAGCTGTTAGAACGAGATAAGAAAAAGGGAAACATACTTGGATGAGTGCAGGTCTCTCCCTCTGCGAGATGACTTTTTCGATATAAGGACTCACTTTATTGTTTTCTGATCCTGCCAAGTCAACTAGATTGATCTTTCCCGTGATGACTATTTGTATCAAGTTTAAACGAAGAGCATGTTAACATTGAAGTGCCAAATTCATGATGTTCTCTGTGAGGCCCTTAAACTTACTCTTGTCGCCCTCCAAGATTCTCACCACGAGCGTTAGGACGGCATGCGATCTTGAGCTTTCTGCGTTAAGCTTTGTCGAGGCAGTCACTCGTCTTGATGCCGCTCTTGAATAAAGCGCGTTAAAGTCAGCTGGGGAGGAGACAGGGACTTGAGACAGGCCGGCTACGACGTTTTGTCCTTGGTCGTCCGTTCGGATATCGAGTTTCTTCCGTTGGTCACGCTTTGAAGGTTTTCAAATGCAAGTAGACTGTCAACGCCTTTTCGAAAAGATCGATTTGATGAGAGATGATAGGACGTACAGTGACCCAAGGTTCAAACAGGTCATAACATTCCTCCTCTATTTTCAAAACAAGCGTGGTTGCAGGTTGTCTCAGCTGATTTAGAGAATACGTCAGGATAGAAAAGAGAAAGAAACAAGGAGAACGAACTGTAAATCTCTAGATACTCCACACAGACCTCCATTGCGCCCCTGAGGTTTTCCTTATCACTCTTTTCAAAAATGGCCTTGACAACTCTGAGGATGATACCCATGTCTTTTGTTGAGGTGGGATCACCTTGCATGGTGTGAGTCTTGCCGGAACCGGTAACACCATAGGAGAAGATCGTACATGACACCCCGCTGTAAATCTTCTCCAAAAGTGGAAAGACATCTTGGTTGAAAACTTCGAGTTGTGTAGATCCTGGACCATGTACGGATGTAAAGCTGAGCAGAGCCAAGAAAATGGACGAATCACCAAGTGTGGGGTCAATTCTCGTTCTTTCAGGTACCGTTCGACTCGAGCAGCATAACAATCTGAGTCGTGCTTGTACGTTGGACTGACCGAGGGAAGGGAGGGATTGATAGATGGGAGAAACTCACTTGTAGACATGCCTGCCTGTCTTGTGGTTGATAGCCACGACGCCATCGCCGACTTCTATTTCTTCTTCTTGGGAAGAGATCAAGTTTCTCGCCTGACTCTCGTGAGGAAGGTATGGTCTGATCCGACAAGAGACCAGGATGGGTTGTGTATGCTGTTGTTTGAATGAGGACGACATGTCGAGAGAAGAAGATGTATGTGTCGGTAAGTGGAACCAGACGTGATTGTCGAGGGACAAACCCTTCTCAGTGATCTACCCTTTATGAAAAGGCGCGTATGTAATGAAGAGCGAGAATGTAGAATGGCGATTTAAAGTATCTTGATAGCCGTTAGTAGGAGTAGAGGCCAAAGTAAAGAAGGAGATAACAGGATGAAGAAAAAAAAAGGCAAGAGGAGAAAACAGGAGAAAATCAAACGCGTCCAGATCCGTTGTTACGCGAGAGGGTGACGCGTCAATGTTACGCATCTGTAACCCTGCATGTATTCATATTCCAATACATACATTCGACTGCCTACACAAAGCTTACGTTAGGTAATACCATCCCGCTTTTTCTTCCATGTATTCACTTGCATTGACGCTTATGAGACAGCATGAACGAGACCAGTTTGAGGATATGGAATACATGGAGCGGGATGATCCTCGTCCTATCGGGCCACATGGATTCAGTCGTCCATGAAGATAGCATCTTTCTGCCTGGAAGAAACTGATACTATCATTCGTTTAAAACTCACATCAACCTCAACTCCCTGATCTCTAGCTCTCAATGTCCATTCTTCAATACATCATGGTTCCAAAACGTAGAAAATACCTCTTGGTCGTATCATTCGTTCTTGGATGGTTGACCCTAATGCATAGATCCATTAATACGGTGTCTTCAGATGGACTGTTGCGACCGGTATCGGAGACCGGCCCCTCAACCGGGGGATCTCCACAACCACGTCGTAACCTCGACCTTCAGTTTAACATCGACGATGGTACGGGTGTCTCATCAGACAAGCTTCCTCTTGTGTTCTGCGCTCTGAAGGGATACAGTACGCTGATAACTGATGAATTTTCTGAATGACTCTCTCGGCTCGCCCGGTCTTCACCTCTTGATTGCTCATAGATCCTCTATCAGTAAAGCCATATCGACCGCTGGTTCCGAATCTAACCGGACGACATCCAATCGTCAACGGCATGCTTGCTGTAGATCTGAGTCTGCCCGCTTCCCAGCATCCGATATATCAGCTCATAGACTCCGCCAAGAAAGAATGGGACTCTAAGCTGAAGAGGCAAAGTAAGACCCTCGGAGAGGCAGTCAGAGAATACAGGGTACGTTTTGTTCCAGTGATTAACCCTCAGTAGATGTTTAGATGCATATATTTTTTACTCAATCGACTTTCGAAATCTTTTAGCGCCGATATGGGAGACCTCCACCTAAGGGATTTGATAAGTGGTGGGACTATGTCCAGTAAGTCGTTCTTCCTTTCTGCTACGGCTATGTGAACATGTTTTACTCATTGTATCAAACCTTGCGCTTCTCTTCAGAGAGCACGATGTGATCCTTCCAGACGAGTACAACCTCATAATGCATGATCTAAAACCATATTTTGCATACTCTCCCCGAGGCCTTAGACTTCTCGTCAAGGAGATGACCAGTTGGAAAGATATGTACACTTTGTCCGTTCGAAATGGAAAAGTGCACACTAAATCGTACGCGTTTACCATTAATAAGATGATCTTATGGTTAACCCTAGCCCTGATTGATCACTGCCCGTTTGTCTGTTTATTATTCTTATCTTATCTAAAGTAATAATATCGACTTTGAAATCTCTGGCGCAGGAGACCGGATTAACGGTCAGGTATCTCACATTCAGGACGTCGCTCAGTGGATCCCTGATTTCGATGCCGTGCTCAATATCCATGAGTGAGTTTTGATAGCTAGCCTTTCTCTCCTTTGTCTCATACCTCATCTGAGATCGAATTTGGCTCTCCTCCGTTCGTAAATTCTTGTTGTCGCAGTACACCGTTGAGCTTTGTAAGTGATGCCCACAAGGCGTACATGCAAGACTTGGTAGATGATAGAGAATGTACGTATCTCCTTCCGCCCTCGAAGATAGAACAAACTCGTGCCTAACTCATGTTTCCCTTCGTTCCGATCAGATTTGGATCTGAATGAAGAAGCCGATAGGGCATTCACAACGTGGGGTGCGGCCTGTCCGGGGTCGTCACCTCTTCACAAATATCGGCCGAGGTTGCACGCCGATCTTGAGAGTCTGGACCATAACCTTACATTGCTCAACGCGCCTTTCACGCCTTCCACTCTGTTTACCGATCCGATGACAAAGTCGTTCATCTCCTCACATGTTCACACGATGAATCTGTGCCTCCACCCGGATACCATCCGGATCCATGCATCGACGAGCGGAACGAGACCCATTCCACAATCAAGGCTCTACCCAATCTTTAGCTTGAGCCGAACAGGGTTACACAGCGATGTGTTGGTCATCCCGACCGAGCAGTGGAAAGAAAAGCTTGACGTTGAAGTCGTCAGGTGGAAGGACAAGAAGCTTGATCATTTGCTCTGGGTGAGTCAAATCGAAAACAAAAACTGAAGAGTGAAGAACAAATTCTTCGCCTTTTTCTTGGGCTTCTTACTAACCTTTGACATTGACTTGTCTCTTGAATATTCAAATAGCGAGGTCGAAATACGGGTGCAATCTACTCGAAATCGACACCGTGGCGATCGTTTCAGCGATCTCGACTGGTTGCTTTGGCTTCATCGGATATCAAGGAAGAGGTCGCGGTCCTATCGCCGCCTTCAGGACGTTCGAGATCGACCAAAGAGGATGGGAATCCGACGTTAGAGGACCTAGTGAAGATGCTACCGGAGGGTGAGTTGAACGACCGGTTGATGGACATTGGTCTGGCCTATCAACCTGTGCAATGCTCCGTCGAGGGTAGGTCTTTCAACCTCTTTCCCTTTGTCTTTGGAGAGACATGAAGATCAATGCTGATGAGGGTCAAGAACATCTTCCTTTCTCTTTCAAAGACGGAACATGTCAAGAAATAGCCGACGAGCTCATGTTCCGACCTGTACTAACGAACGAGGAGGAAAACTTCTCTCGGTTGGCTCTCTCTCTTTCTCTCCTTTTCTGCTTTGGCAAGAAGCTTAGACTGATCCAGAGTCGCAATATGCACGTACGGAACTACAGGTACATTCTGGACGTCGATGGGAACGCTTGGTCTGCTCGATTCAAACGGTTGCTTTCCACTGAATCACTCATCCTTAAGTCGACGATCTACCCCGAATTCTGGAACGATCGGATCCAGCCCTGGTTACACTGTATGTGGAGGATGAATCATGAAACGTGAAATGACGAATCCTCCGAACTGACTAGTTTATTCTTATGATGCATATCTAGACGTTCCTGTTAAAGTTGATTATTCTGATCTGTATGACATCATGACATTCGTACGTTCCCTTCTTTGCCCTTTTTTTTCACCTTCCCTTGATTGGCCAGGAAATTTTATGTATATACTTCTTTTTTCGCCGTGGATCTGTGGCTCGTCTCATCTCGGCTTAGTTCCGAGGAAACGATGATTACCCCGGGGAAGACTTATTGGCTCAAGAGATCGCTCAGAACGGGAGACGTTGGTCGACCGATAATTGGCGAAGGGAAGACATGGTGAGTGGAAGGATGTCATTTGCTCCGGACTAATTCCTTTTCATCATCGACAGAAAGGGTAAACAAAGGTTACCCTTGCTCACTCCTGAGATCTCCTTCTTCTTTCCTCTTCTTTCTTTCATCCTCTCTCGCTCGCTTGGGATCGAACGTTCCCAGACCGCATATATGTTCCGGCTTTGGTTAGAGTGGGCTCGGCTAACATCTCTGAATCGGGCATCAATGGATTTTGTTTACGACGAAGAGTGATTCCGGTTTTCGATTCCCTATCCTTGTTCCGAACTCTTGTCTCCTTTTCTCTTAGTTTCATCTATCTTGCCTGTTCTTTGCTTTTTTGCCTTTTTCTTTTTCTTTCTTTTAGCAATTCAACAAATCTACCTAATCTCTGCTGTGTATTTATCGCTAGACTCCAGGCATCTTGTTCTCGTTGACTTCAAGGGTCTCGATGATATCATGTTCTTGGCTCGATGTTTCGAAGGGAAGGAGAAGAAAGAAAACATTTGACTCGAAGAACCCTCCGGAGCAACGATACTCTATGTATTTGATAGGTTAGACTGACTCGGTCGATCTCTCCGGGTCCTCATCCATCGCTGAATTTCTCGTTCTTAGTATCTCATTTACAATGATATTTGTTACATAATATGAATATCACTTTCTCCTGATGAGCTGTTTTTCTTTTTCCTGATTTTGCCCCTGACTAATGGAAAAAGAGTCCGTCTATTGTATATGTTGTGTGTACTTGTGTACAACAGGAGGCGCATAATTTCACTATTTTATGTTTTCTGCATTCTCCCATCAAGTTCTTTTTTTATTCTTTCCTTAAGTCTATTTATAGCAGCTATGGGACCCAGAGGAACTAAGAGAACATCAATCACAAAGAATAACGATAGGCCAGCAGTAGCCGAGCTGATTGGCGATAAGTTATAGCGCTCCAACGACCCCCTCCCCCTTTTTATTAAGGGAAGAACGCAGCATAATCTAGCAATGATCCCAAAAGATCCTTTTAGTCCTGGTATTCTGTCGTTTATTTCGGAGAATTAGGCTAAGAGTTCAATATTAGAGGAAACAGTACGTATTTTTTATTTTTTATTTTTATTATTATTCAGATATGATTAATGACGATGGATCGTCTGGGACGGACAAACATATGGTACACCTTGGGGGCAAGCACCTTGACAGGGTAGAACGCTGGTCGAAAGAAGATCCGAGCGACGGGACAAACAGAAGTTGGGAGTGATCGACGGCATATTTCCAAATATCAGCAGAAAGATCTCGGATGCCTGTCATCCGACACGGCCAGATTGGCTATCTCTGTGGTGCTTGTGCCTAATCGATCGGACCTTTTTCGCTCAGTCGTGCGTCCAATCGGTCTTTGTTTATCCACCGAACAATCGCTCTATTGTCTGCATCTTGCAGTCGCTAATCGCCTGCGCACTGACATCAGGAGTTCCCGAAGTGAATGATCGACGTAATCAGGCACATCAGAAAATGTATGCAAAGACCGGAGTGCCGATTTTTGCCGAGTTTTATGAATTGTCCCGGTGAATTCAATCAATTCCGGCGAATACCTAAATTGACTAATTTTCCTCTTCCTCTCTCCTCTGACGTGTCTCTTCTCCTTTCAACAGCCTCGCCTTCTTTATTATTCTTTTCATGGTCCATTCACCATTTTTTTCTTCCTTTCTTTTTTCCTTGTAGAGCTCACCCGGGGGGTTCAAGAAGAGAAGGAAAAGAAAACTGATTCATTCCAATTCAAAAGAAATCTTCTCTTTTCTCTTCGAGAGAATGGTGGATACAATTCCGTGAACAGATATTAATACTAGTTCTTTCGATTGAGTTTTCTCTCCCTTCCTCTTCTTCTTCCATCCCCATCGTTTGTCGTTTGCCCTTCTCCTTTGTGCTTCCTTCTCTTCCTCTCTTTCTTTGTGCTTTCCAACTGCTTTCTTGTTGCTTTCCTATTGCTTCCCTTCGTCTCCATCACACTGTCATTGTCACTCTCATCCTCATCCTCACCCTCACTCTGCTTATAGCAAATCACTATCATTCTCGCTTCATCATCACTATCCATTCCTTGTATCGCTCGCTTCAACAGCACGTCCAACGTTTGCTTCAAGGGAAACCCCATTCTTTTCCGCCCGCCATCTCTAACATTCGCTCCCCTCATTTCGTCAGACTGCTTCACTTTCTTCTCTTCAAATGTCGTTCTGTCAGTCCTATCCAACGCCCTATACGTTCTCTCCTTCGGCCGCATCCTTCGGGTCTTCTACCGAGTCCTCTTCGCCAGGTGGCTCATCTCAGAAAGTCTTCACCTCTGTATCCCACCCTCCGTTGACGAAAGGAAGCAGGATCAACATGGCCTGCACCTACTGTCGAAAAAGGTTCGTTAACAATCTGTGTATTCACTTGCCCTTCCGATCGGGACAGAGCAATAGATTCCCTGTGATTTGGGGGCGGATATGCGCATGAATACATCAAGTCGGACATGCACGTATTGAATTTCGTACATCACGCTGACTGAATACATCCATCTGTGTATCCATACTTCGCACCCTTTTGTATCCTTTTCTTTTTCTTTATTCATCACCAAACAGAAAAATCAAATGCTCCGGCGAGGCAACCTGCACTAATTGTATGCGCACTAAGCGTTGTTGTGGTAAGACCTTGTTGCCCTTCTCTTCGTCACATTTCAAACTGACGCTAGCTTCTCCTTTTCTTTGCATCGACCGCCAGTGTTCGAGGAGATATCGGATGAACAAAACCGAATGAACAAAGCACGCAAGGCTAGAAATAAAGCACTCCGAGAGGCCGGTCTCAAGCCAGGCAGTCTCGCTGCGTCTGCAAAGATGCCGGCTGACGCTCTCGGAGAGTCCGCCGTTCCCGATGTTCCCCTTGTAGACAACCATAACAGGCGACTCTCTGCGCCTCGACTTCAAGGCTGGACTCCTCCTCTGGTACGTGTCTCTGTCTTGTATCCATCGCATCTCACCTCTTAACTCACGTGTTTTCTCTCTCTCTGCAGAATGGATCGACTATCTCTCACTCGTCCTACCCTTCTGTCTTGTTGCCCATGCCAGCTTCTCAACATTCCCTTCAACTGTTGACTTCGCCAGATCCGTGGAGTGCGTTCGCTCCGAGACCCCAATCCCCCTCATTCTCCTGTAGTCCGTCATCTGTTCAGTCATCTCCTTCGACCGAATCTCCCCCGCCTACTCCCGGCCTATATGAAGTCGATCCTTTCCTCGCCGCTCAGAAGCAACACCAGCGGTTCCTCTCGACCGCTCAGTTCTCTAAAGCTTCTACCTTTGCCTTCGCTGGCTTGCTAGCTACTCCGGCCACTTCGTACTCCCACCTGTACGCCCACGAAGCCGACAGTCAGACTTCTTCGCCCGTTTACCCGGCACAACAAAGGCCTCTTTATCCCGGCTCAGCCTCTTCGCCCTCGTTTCCCTTCAATACTGTTGCCGGGCCGCTAGAGAGGCGAGCGACCTACCCTCTTCAACAGCGCCCTGATCAGGTGACTATGCCAGCCTGCAAGACTTTCTCGGAATCAAAGAACACTGGGCTAGGAATCAAATTCCCGGAAGGATATGCTCCTCATTACCCAGAACTTGAACATACGGAGTGGTCAACCAGTTGGTGCATTTAAGATTCATTTGCTCTTCTATCGGGTTGTCAGCCTTTTCCTTCTTCTGCTTTTCATGTATCTCTGTTTGTTTCATCTTTTCTATCTTCTCACTCTGTCCATCCCATGCAATATCTTTTGTCCTATTTATTTTTCTAAATCATAGAGAAAGAACAGTTCCTTCTTCTTGTGCTTTTTCATTCTGTTCAGTCTATATACTCTTGCTACTCACATCCTCTCCGTGTGGTTCAATCTATAGACTTGGCATCTTCATATTTATATTTGTCTTCCATCTCTTGTTCTTCCCTCTTTGCTTTCTTCTGCATGTTTTTTTTTTCTTCTCTTCCTTTTATCCTTGATACTTTTCAGCCTCTCGAACACTGTTCTTTTACCATCTCTCCCGTATACGCGTTCTATCTGCTTGTCTCTTTTAAAAGCGACCTTGTCCATAGTTTATCTTTTTCAAAAGATCCCCTTCGGTCTGCGTTCCTTTTGTCTTATATCACCTTGTCCATTCCCTTTACCTTTCGTTTCTTTGATTTTCGTTATCTTCTTTGATTTTTTTGATCGTATTTCCCTCGCCTTTCTATACTATCCAGACATCACGTCGCCCATCTTGATCTAGATAGAAGACATCTATCTTCTCGTTTCATCCTAATCTATCCAGTTTGGCTCGTTCCAGTAAACTCGAAAAGATTTTCCGAACAGGAAGAGAGGCAGAAAGTAAACAGATGCACCAATGTATTCAATTCTGGCACCTCCGACGTGCACATAACGTAATGTCGCGTAGATATACATATATCAAAGCTGACTCAATCCATGCTCTATATATTCTGAATCATCTATTCAGTTAAGAGAGAGAGACAAATCAGCGAATTAATTCATCGTCCAAATGTATAGATAGGCATGAAAGCAAGACATCGTTTATATTCGAGTGAGAATGAACGAACGAACGGGAAAGATGAAAAGGAGATTTCTTTCCATCTGTCTTTTCCTTATCGGCCCCGGGGAAAAAAACGCTGATCCAGCTAACCGAGAAGGGACCAATTGGATCAGTCAAAATTGAAGAAACATGTCCGTACTTACCCTAAAGGCAATGAACAAGAAAAAACATTGATCAGACAAATGAATCCACCATGCATCCGACAAGAAAGAGAAAAAAAAAAGACGACGGGACCTATACAATAAGCAGATGACATGTTTCTGGTTAGTCCCCTGTCCTACGTGAAACAACCAAAAGCGTGCAGCTAGCAAAAGAAAAAGGATCCGGGAGCCACATGCAATCCGAATTGGCATCAAGTCAGAAAGGATTCAAGTGTCAGAATGTGTTCCTTTCTCTCCCTTTGATCTCTTTGGTCTCATTCTTCCTTGGTCCTCTCAGTCTTCTTTTTCTTCTTGATCGTGTTAGACGAATGCAATTCGATCAGCAAATCGGATGATCGAACACAGAATACATCAGAAGGAAAGATTTCATAGTAGGCTCGGAGCTTGATGGACAAGATCATACTATAAACGTCAACCATCGAGTAAACAAAAATAGAGCAAGGAAAGAAAAGAAGGGGAGAGGGACGGTTACAGACAAAGAAGAAGCAAGGGTGAAGAATTGTTTCGAAAAAAGCGGAAGGAAAAGGAATCGATTGTAGAAACAGTGAAACCATGGAGATCGAAAGAAGTCCCAACTTATGTGCTCCCAGTCGTCGATGATCCAAAAACCGCTCGAGTTTAGCTAGATGCGTTGACCTGTTCAAAAAGTTCGGATATTCCCATCAAGCTCAGTAAGTACACCCGGATCGAAGATAAGAGAAAAGAAGAAGAAAACAAACCTTGTCTCTGAGCGAGCTCACGAACTGGTGGTAGCTGGGTGTCTTGTCCGATCGATCCTCTATCAATGCACTCAGTGCCCAGGCTCGAAGTGCCGGCTCACCATCCTCTTTGACAACATACAGGTGGGGTCGGTAAGGCGACCGACGCATCTCCCTTGTCGTGTTAATAATGGCGTTGACACGTTGAGAGAACTGGTTCTCCAGAAGAGGGAGTGTCGTCTGCGGTGAATAGCATACGAACCAGATCTTCAGTCCAACGGCACATGCATGCACATCGTAGAAAGGGAAAGTATACGTACCTTTCCTCCTCGGAGTTCCTGATAAGTCGGTGCGTCAAACACATCCTGGACCAGCTGGGGCACAGCATCCCGACCAATGTATAAGAAAATGTTCTGGCCGTCCTCGATGAGGAACAGACCGTGCCGTTCGAGTCGCTCGCTCGTCAAGTTCAAAGTTTCGGGCAAGATCACTCCGTTCTCACCCACCGTCCCAGCCTAGATCACAAAGGTAGGCAGGCAATCCAATGAAAAAGGAAGATGACGAGAAAAACTTGACTGTCAACATCTTACTTGATCGATGATTAAAAAACACTGTAGAATCGAGCGAACTGACCTCATCAGACATGGTGTGAAGTGCGTAGAATTTCGGATGCAGATACGGAATGAGCAACTGCGTAGGCATAGTAGAGAGCAGAGCCTGGGCGTAACTTCGCATATCCGGAGGAATCTGATTGCTCTCTCGGATACCGACCTAATTCATATAACCAGATAACGTCAATTATGTTCAACGAAAGCAGTACACGCTCTGACTGGACCTTTTCAAACGAGACGGTAGAGAGCAGCATAGACATACGTTCTTAAGAAGTCCAAGAAGGATCAGAGGCAGGAACCGAAGATTTGCCGGAAGCATGAGCGATGTACTCGCTGTACTTCCTCCAGCCTGAGTGGCCGCCTTGAAGGCAACAAGAAAGTCGAAGAGCTGTTTGTTGATGTAATCCCTTGCATCTTGCAGAGAAGACACGACCGTCTTCTCCACTGCTTTGTTGGCGAGAAGAGTAGCAATGGCCGCTTGGTCGGCCGAAGCAAAGATATTGGAGACGTTGTCGGTGGTGGGAAGGCAAAGGGTGATGACTCGAATTCGACGTTCGCCTATGAAATGTAATGGAAAAATCTTGTCAGCCCACCATGATACGTGTCAGTTCTACGTGGCCCCAAGGACGACGTGACGCACCGTAGCAGGTGGTGTGTAGAACAGCGGTTTGCATGCAGACAGTAGGAGTGGATACGTTGTCCTCCAATTCGACCTCGATAGCATAAGACTGATCGACAGGAACAGCAGGAAGGGAAAGAAGATCGGTCGACCGGACAAAGAAGTTCCCGTGGAAAGCCTTCATTCGAAGACCTGAACCGTATTTGAGAGTACAACACAGAATTCGGGTCAACTCAATTCAGACAGGTTCTGCAGCAGCATTTTACACTGAGTTGAAAGGAAACGCACCTCGAGAGGCTCGAACCCGAATCACGGCCTCCAAGCAGATCTGACTAGCGAGGACCTCGCCAAGCTCATATGAAAACTTAATCGCATCCTCCGACTTGGCAGCGTTGAATGCCGGGTAGAAGTAAGTCTGACCACCGGTATACTTAGGAAGGCAGCCTGACGAAACGTTCAAAAATCTCTCAGCATGTTATCAGATCCGGAGAGGATGAGTCTAGCAAATGAAATGAATCACGTACTAAGAGAAGCAATGTCGGTATACGTCGCGCTGAACAAGAACATGTCGACTGATACCTGGGCTCGGGAACAATCGATCGCAAACGTCTTGTACCATGACCCTGCAGACTGGAGCAAAGTAGACTCCTTGGACGTTCCCAGAAGCTTTGGATCTTCTCGGTGTTTGAGCGCTCCAGGGCCAAGAGTAGGAAGGGTAGATGTCAAGGTAACGATCTTTCCTCCGATGGAAGACTGGGAAGTTGTTACCAAGTCGACGAACCATGTAGGATTGTTACTTGCATCAGTATTGATAACAGACACACAAATGAGAAGAAATAGAAGACATACGATCAGCTTGTAAGCAGCCTGCAAACCAGCTCCAACGGCATTGGCAGGCTCCATAGTGTCCTTGAAAATATCGTTTAGTCCACCAAGCACATTCTCCAGCGCCTTTCTAGACTCCTTCACGTTGACGAGAAGATCAGAAGGTTTGGGAAGGAATACATCCTCGAGATCCGACATAACAAGCATAGCGGGATCGCTTTCTCCGGCCTGTGAATGTGACAGAGTATGTATCGTTAGACTTCTTGTCTGATCACGCAAGAAGGCAAATTTCCGACTCCTCAAGAGCCGTCAAGAGTCAACAAAAAGGACGAACAGGCAGACTGAAAAAGTGCAGAGAGCTATCGACAGCGATGATTCCAGCGCGGGTTCGTCCGTCCTCGTTAGGGAGTCGATCTAGCGATTCAAGGATTGTTCGGGCAGCCGTGGCGACCATTCCTATGGAAGCCATCGCAGAAAAGAGAAGGCGAGTTGCCATTCCGTTCCTTCTGAGTGAGTAACACTGATACAAGGCATATAGGCTGCAAAAAGAATTGACGCGCACCAGATTTAACAGCGTTGGCAGAAACGTCGATTAAGAAGACGTAACAAGGAGGTTGAGGCGCTCGGACCTGTATTCATTCCTGAAATTCAGTAATTGGATTTGGATTGATAGAGTTGGCCATTAAGTGACCATGAATTCAAACTTACCATGTACTCCGTTGGAGCCACGAAGTCGACCACGCTGTAGTTAAGCTCCTTCCTCGCCCATCGATCGACGTTCTCATTCTTCTTCTCGTCATAGTCAAACTGCTGAGGTACTTCATTAGACAGGTTGCAAAGCGGGCACTTCCATCGGTGTCCACCCTCGATATAAGTCACATATGGATGAATATAAGCTCGGCATCGTCGACACCGGGCAATCACCGTATCCTTCACGACGGGAATTCGAGGCTAGATTTATCCGTAAACAAAGAATATGTACGTGAGTAGCTTGTCCTAGCCAGAAAGACCTGATAGATCGGCCGCGGATGAGATGGAAGAGACCTTCAAAACAGAGGAGAAAATGAACTCACATCGTGTTCCTTCAAGCTTCGATGCGGGGAGATGACGAGAGCGAATGGAAGTTTGCTCTTATTGAGCAAGCTGTTAGTTGTAGGGACCGCGTTCAAGGTAGATCGCATGTATGAATAGTCAGGGATTGCATCAGGGCTAGGAGTCAAACTGGCTCCTGGAGGCAATCGAATAGCAGGGGGAGCTTCTTCGATATTAGTCACATCGGGCCTGAGGCCAACCAAATTGACTGTTTCAAGAGGGTACTATAGATGATCCAGAGAACACGATAACACAATGTCAGCACTCTCATGATAAATCAGAAGTATTTATACCAACATAGTCTCCTGTACCCCTGCAGAGAGATAGGAGGAAGGGAACAAGCAAGAAAAGAAAAGATGTAGAAGAGGAGAGCGAGACCGACCTTCAATTCTGAAGCAATCCCCATATTTCCAAACTGATTTGCCAGTTGCCCTACACCTGGTCCTGCACCTCCCTGTGCCCATCCTGCACCCGACTGACCGGCTCCCTGTTGACCATAGCCCTGTCCCCCTCCTGCTGCTGCCGGATCATAGTACGCCTGCCCTGCTGCCGCTCCAGTCGCTGACTCAACCCCGAATCCAGGGGTGTAAAGCTGGTCTCCTCCCGCCGACCCAGAAACAGGTCCCAGAGACGGATCTCCTCCAGTCGGTTGAATGTACGCCTGGGCCTGCTCCGAAGCATACTGTCGTCGTTTGGTGTTTGTGTTCTGCGCAGGGGCTTGAGGGTATTTCTGTTGCTGAAAGCCGGGTTGAATGACCGCAGGCTCGAAAGCGGGAGGATCCCATTGAGATTGGCCTTGGGGACCTAAGGAAAGAAAAGGAAGAGAAAAGAAGACGGAAGATGCATCGACAGAAAGGTAAGTATACTGGTTAGAGAGAAGACCAATAGAAAGATAAAAGCTGACTGATGTAATAAGGTGTCCCATCGTCGGTCCTGTAGACATCACACCAAGACAGACATCAGTTTCTTGTTGAATTACTGATGGAACCCAAGAGGAAAAAAATCCCTAGCAGATGTTGCTGTGATTAAGGTTTGGACCCGAACGAAAGCAGAACACAAGGAAGGGCGGAACAGATACAATCTAGAAGATTTGGAGAACAACAGGAAGAGAAAGCGAAGATACGAAAGAAAACAAAAAAGACCTAGGAGAAAAAAGGGACGAAGGCGACACGTATCATACAAACGAACGAGACAGAGATGGGAATATTTAGGACTTGCCTCTCTTCAGACCATCCAGCAGGAAGTGCAACAGCGGACATTTTAGCTACAGATCACTGAGCTGTGAGTTCGAGCGGATATACGAGGTGACAACAAAGGAAGAGGAAAGTATTAAGGAGATAGAGAGAAGGAATGGAAAGAGATCCAAAGATGGGAAAGGTCTATGAAGAGAAAGATCGGAAGAGACAGAGGTGGGTGTTGTGTTCACGCACCCTGGGTTACGACATGCGTAACCACGTGACTAGTTTGGCATGTAACCCTAACCATTGAACGGGGATCCTTGTACGATACCTACAGACACTCATGAATTCTGGGAAAGGAGAGGATCATTTCGGGGCACAGAGATATGCACTGTGGGCACGTCTGAACACATACACATAACAATCCCATCTCAAATCCGGGCTTGATCAAGTTCTGGACGTTGTATAGGAAGAAGGCAAGCAAAAGTTCTTTGAGAGAACCAGTCCAACCCAATGAATTAACTTGACGAACCATCGACAGCAGGAGACTATCGTACAGAGGAACCTCGAAACCAGTACCCTCAACGTTGAATCGAGATCGTTGTTTTCCTTTTTGTCACTTTCTCTTCGACATTTTTCAGATGCGGTTTTCTGCTACGCGTCATATGCATGTGTCGGACAGATAGGATATAAGGAGTTTTCAGGCATAAACATAACCATCCCACAGCCACCTAATACCCAAACCATCATTCTAGAATACCCAGCCATCCAATTTCCCAATTCTGCCTATCAATCTAAATCACACAACGAATCCACATGAGTTTCAAAAGGTCGTTCTGAAAGGCGTTGCGGCGGGTGTGCTCAAAGGACGAAGGGTGGAAGAGGTAGATGGATAGAAAAGAAGACCGAAGAGAGTGCAGGAAGAAGAAAGCCGAAGGGGAAAAGAGAAGCTCGACATTTACTACGATTTGAAAGAAAAGCAGAGGAAAGAAGCAGGTTAGTGGATTGATCAGACCAAGTTGATGGATGCCGGTTATCTTTGAACGAACGATGTTGAGCTTGGTCTTTCGCCAATGCTATAAAACGAAAAAAGAAGCGGAGACACGTTCAGCAAACTGACGTGTTCGTAACAGGCATATTCAAAGAGGGTACGTACTCGTCTCTTCTTGTTGTACTGCACCTTGGTGTCAGCCTTAAGTCGGAACCACTGGGGAATGGGTCGGTTCTGTCGGCCGGCCTTGGCAAGAGCAACCTTGGTTCGGAAAGTCTTTTGGGAAGGCTAAATGGACGGACACAGACAAAAGAAGAGGAAAATGTTAATATCTCTCAGCGAGTAGAGAAAATTTAGCAGGCAGAGGGAGAGGGATATGTCTTTGGCTGGCGTTGGTCGATAAGAATGAATCTGTGGATTGGCGTGGTGTCTGTTGTTGTCGAAGCGAGCCGTAGTTCTTCAAGATGAATGCTGGACGCAAGGGGTCAAGGTTCTGCCGTCGTTTTCGTTTCCTACGCTTCTCGCCTAAAAATGAACAAACTATCAAGTTCATTCACCGAACGTTGTCCAAACCCGCCTCCTGCTCCTCTCACAAACTATCTTTTTCTTCTCCCAAGAATCTCACTGGACACGATTTCATTTCTCTGTAAAACTCCAGAACCAAATTCTCCATCCAGATCGAACCAGATCGGATTGATTCTACGAGCAAAACTGGAGGTCGAGTTGTTGGAATCTTCTTGTCGAGGAGAAAAAGTTTTTTCTTCCTTGTTTCAGGCGAGAATCGGCGTGTGGAAAATGGAGCGGGTGGCCGAAAAGCTGAAGAATCGTTCCAAGCCGTCGTATGTCGTGCCAGCCAAAGACATATCGATAGGAAAGGAAGTGGCACTAGACGATATCTAGGAATGGCAAGGAATGATATAGGACACTATTCCCATGTTTTTCTACGAACCATTGGTGGAGATTCTTGCCGTGAGGATAAGCTACAAGGAGAGAAATCTTGGAGAGGCCAAAAAGGAGAAATTCGAACGTCTCTCTCGCGCCTGCACCCCCATTCTTCTCTGAGCCACCCCGAATTTACCCAATATTACCCAAATTCTCCCGGGTTTGCCACGCGAACTGTGCACTTTTTGACATCACGTGATATCTTCGGAAAAAAATCAGCCTTCTCTCTGACTTTTAATCCTCCTCGTCTGACTTTTTCTCATCTGGCTTCACAGAGCGACAATCCAAGATGCGATGAACAGAGAGAGAGAGACACACACAGCGCCGTTCGTGGGGCAGAAAGAATATGCTGAAAGCAGAAAATAGAATTTCATCAACTCTCTATTGTGTCTGTGAAAGTCGCAATCTCATGAAACAGCGATAAGATGTTTGGTATCGATCCCTCAAACTACTGCCATGTATGGGCGTGTTGTCTCGCGGATTTTTGACCGTGATGTGATTGCGCTGTCTTTCTAAGTGTATGTGAGTGAATTGTAGAACCACCACTGATGGCATATCCTCAGCATAGTGTGTCGAGTGCGCTCTGCTTGCCCTGCTCTGTCTGGTTGCTCTTAGATTTAATGGAACAAGGATGTCAACGCATCGCGCAGCATACTCCATCTAGCCCTTCACCAGGAGAAGAACCAGGAGGCAAGGATGCTGGGCCTTGACGCTGTCGCTAGTGAGGCTGATGTTGAGACTGTCATGACTGCTGAGGCTGGCAGAAACTAAACCCATGACCCATAAGGATCTTGGCGATTCGTGGTCTGAGGGCACCCAAGTCCAAAAGGACCATGTATCGACCACTATCGGATGAGGTCACTCTCACCGTACTTAAAGCATACTTAGGTATCATATAATCATTTTCATATAGAAAGGAGCGTGGTATGGCCAGGTACAAATGAAGATCTTTACAAAGAGCGAAACCGAGCAAAAGAAAGCGACACCGTGAAATCTAGAACCAAACACAAGAAAGAATACGGCAGGCACATCTAGTACTTTCGATCATGCTCGATGGATTCGTCCTGGTTGGCGATCATAGCGGCATGTTGCTGCCGACTGTGACGCGTAAGGGAATGTACAGAGGCGGATCAGCAATGAGCGTGTCAACGGAATCACTATGAAAGAATAATTGAAACAACATACCCTTCCATTCGATCGATGCTGCTAGGGTCGGCAAATGTGTTGAGCTCCTTGAAGTAGGTGGGAAGAGCGATGGCGCAAAGGAAACAAGCGACAGCCTAGAGAAGAGAGAGAGCAAGGATAAAGGAAGAGAAGTAAGGGTCTATGTCCAATTTGCGCCCTACTAGTAAACCTGCGCATCAAAAACTTACCAAAGCGACGTAAGGCCAGACCAGGTATGGGTCGTCGACCACTTTGGAGCAAGCAAGAGCGAGAGCGGAAGAGATAGCACTGGTGAACAGAGCACAAGCAAAGACAAGCCCCTGTTTATATTTAGAACGAAGTCCAAAATTCGTCAGTCTTTTCTATCTAAGCTTACTTTGCCACGCATATAGAGAGAAGATAATAACACTTACCTTCATTCGGGCAGGCGCTCGGGTGTAAGCCAACTCATAACTAGTGACATTTACGAAGAGCTCTCCGATAGCAGGCAGGGAGTACAACGGGATCTGCGCCCAGAGGTTCACGGTCGACAATTCGTCACAAGTTGAGGCCAGGTTGCCGCAGGGACTGGTGGCATAGACTCTCCATTGAAGGATAGCCCCCTGTTGGTGGCGGTCAAATCAGAAACAAGCAGCCAGGCGCAAAAAGTGGAATCAGCCATGGTGGCACACCGGGGAGATAAATGAAAGATGTGGTCCATCAGACAGAGTCGGACATACGATGATCATGTTGATAGAGCCGAGCATGAAACCGATAGACATTCGGGTCATCGGCTGCAGGACGATGTTTCGCTTAGCGAGGTAAGGGTAAATCCCCCAGTTCAAGATAGGAGTGAAGATAACCTGGAAACAAGCCAAAAGAAGACAGTAAGCTAACATGGCTTAACACAGAAGGAGGTGCGCAACATACAATAGTGAGAGCGTTGAAGTTCGAGATCAAGTCGTTCGGAACTCCGTTGTTCACCATCGAGGCAGACATATCATTCTCGGAATTACCGAACCCGCTAAGAAGGTGGTTCCAGGAGTACAACCAGATCCAAAGAAGTTTCAGTGTCTAGATTCTTGAGAGTAGACAGAGAAGGAACAAGACCAACTAACCCATCAGCAAGGTTGAAGATGGGAATTAGAAGGAAGACCTTGCAAGCAGCAACGGTCTGTCTCAGTTCATCCACAAATTTGTCGTCCCAGAGAACTCGACTTCGATCGATGGTTCCTTCTCGCTGCTCGATTTCAGACGGCTTGGCCTGAACAGAGAACGTAGCAAAAAATCAAGTGATTGAGTCAAAACCATGCAAGGAAGAGAAGGGGAAAGAGGGGAGCAGGATATGAAGATGGAAGCAAGAGAGAAAGAAACGAACGAAATTCCAGAACGTGTCGGAGTTTCCCCTGAGTCGCGCAAGGAATCCCCGAGACCAAAGAACTTTTACAACTCGGGAAGCCTCAACAAGAACGGATCCTTGGGGAGGTGCATGGCTAGAGGTTGAACAAGAGAAATCAGCCGAGAGATTCTATGTACATATAGATTCGGGTAACAAGGGGTGGCATGAGGATACTTACTAAAGCCTTTTGCTGTAAGTTTCAGACCAGAGGGAAAGATACAGTAGATAAAGACCGATTCATCAGCAAAAGGGAGTGGGAAGCGCCGAAGGGCAACAAGTTGGACGTACTAGACAATGACAAGGACAACGGGCACCATCCTAAGAGAGTTAAGAGTTGATAAAATAAATACATCAGACAAGATCGAACAGAGAGGATACGGGCAGCTTGAGATATGTGACATACAAATAGAGAATTCCAGGAATAAGGAAGGCCAGCCAAAAGCCAACATAGTAGGCGGAGTAGGAAGTCGCCAAACTAAGTGTGATAGAGGAGGAATCCGAGACGGATTAACACCAGAGTTCACAAAGTTGTTCTTTTTCGGATGGTGAAAGACAGCACGTACGAGAAGAAAGATCCAATGTTGATGGCCCAGTAGAAGATAAGTAGATATCGCTGAATGGTCGTCTGGGGATCAAGAATAGCAAGGGATCCATCCTTCTGAGTGATCACGACTTGTTTGGTAACAGGGGACTGATCGCAGAGCAAAGGCTATGGGCGTCAAACAAATATAAACAGTGAGAAGAGTCAGTCTTCTGTAGTTCTCTTTGACTTGTTGAGGAAAGAGGTTAGAAATCGACAAAGAACGGAAATGACGTACGCCCAAGCAGGGCTTAATGAAACTGCAGGTATAAAGTAAAGTGTGATTACAAGGGTTAGCAAAACTATTATCGGAGATACGCGACAACCGCGCGAGAATATTGGTGACTAACCCAGATGCGACTGCAAGAGATAAAGAAATGGATCAATCAGGCGTCTAGTTGAACACTAAGATTAGATCTAGGGAGAGAGCAGCTCACAAGCAAGAATCAAGATAGAAATGATGAACGGAGCCATGGCATTGCCAGAAGCGATAACGCTGGGGGCAGCAGGGATGATGAGCAAAAAGTGGCTGACAACACCAATGACCGTTCCGACAGCGATCGTCTTGAATCGACCCCACTTGGTATCTGCGATGATGGCTCCGAGGATAGGAACAGTGTACGCAAGGAAGGTGAAAGTTTGAGTAAGAGCAGTAGCTGTCACAGATCCTTTTCTGTATGGTCCAGCAAACACGAGAGGATATGAGTTGATTGATCCGAGTGAAGAGTGCTTTTACATATAAAACATGAGGAACTACGTACCCAAGTGCTCCAGCAGTTTCATCAGTTCGAGAGGGATCAACCGCTCCCGCACCATTACCACCGATTGGCAAAGCTCCTCTCACGAAGTTTCCGAAAACACCCGTGCAGCCTAATTAGAGAGCGCGGCGGATAGGTTACAGAGAATGAATCAAACCATGAGTCTCTCCACACTAGAGGTACGAATCAGAAGGATAAAGAGAAGACAGTGAACTGACCGTAGTATGCTGCAAAGGATACCAAAGCGAAGTTAAATGGATTTTATGTGTTGTTATCAGATACAGGGTGTCGCGTGAGCAGAAGAGAGAGAAAAGAGGCGGGAGAGACGTACAAGCTCGCTCCGCAAACTCCACCATGCAAATCGCAAAAGCGGCCCAAGGAAGCGCGGCAGGAACTTTCGGAAGTGTCCTGAGTTCCTCCTCGGTAGGAATCCTCTCCGTCTCTTCTGCTTCCAAAGCGGCAACAACAGAGACCGGATGTGCTACCACATCCTTCTCGCTCTTAGAAGCCGAGTAGGAAGGCAATCCATTCTGGGCCACAGGAGCAGACTCGTAGTCAACCACAGTATTCTGACCGGCGCCTGCACACGAGAACAAATATATAGGTTGTACTAAATACGTCGATACAACTGTGGGTGATTCTGGTATGGATGGGCTACTTACTCATCGCTTGTATATGTAAGTGATGTTAGTATGTGATTATGGATGATATGCTATCAGGTTCACTGCTCGACGGAGATTTGTATAGTCCTGACGATGACCTATGCCGATGTAAAAGAAGGGAAGAGAAAAGTATACATGGCATCGATCTTCTTCTATCTATTATAATCGTTCACCGCAACCGATCCTCTAACAAAGATAGCTGAACAAGAGAAAGAAAATCGGGAAGCCCGCTGGGAGCAAATGAAATAAAGGTCTACAAATCAAAAGGCAATAGAGCCAGATGGCAACATATCAGCTGGGATAGAACGACAGCGACCAAGCTACTGAGATAAACGATCAACGCTGAGCGAATCGACCACATGGGGCAGCAGAACTTCATTTCATATCGAGCTTGATATGATAACAAGCGGAGGAGTCGGCAATATACCAGCCTATACGGCCAGAGGGCGGAAAAAAGAAAGAATTGGGGCACTTTCCATACGGAGAGAGTCTTGTTGAAAGCAGACCTCTATCGTCTTTACTGGATACGACTTCACGTGCGGAAAGAATATAATCTAAAAAAAGAAGAGCAAATGAGCCCATGCGATTACTGGGAATCTGTGCTGCGTAAGCTTCTCCGGCGTTTGAAGACACGTCAGATTAGAGCGTCGGCTGTCGGATAGGCTCTGCCGCATTGAGTACTTGGGCTGATCGTCAGTGAGATACTCTGAATTCATGTTATAGCCGGTGATTTCCTCTTTAAAAAACACACTAGTCCGTTGCCTCCATCACACCATCGCTTTTAAAAAGAGAGTCAAAGAGGCTGAAATTCTTCAATTTCCAAACTCTCTTGAACACAGATGATCAGGGATCTGTTCTGGACGGGCGAGCAAATAGCCATACGGTATTTGATATTCCTTCACCCTACGGCTACGTCCTCAAAGATATATACGGGAGGACAGATATAAGGTAGGAAGGAAAGAAAGAAAGAAAAAAGAAAAGCTCCGAGTTCGGTGGGCCTGGACACACTGTGCAACAAGCTCAATCAGACCATTCCTCATCCCTGTCCGTTCGGAGAAGACAAGAGAAGAAAATACCATCGACGGCGTTGCAAAGGTTCAGTCTGAGCCACAGATTAAAATAGTATACACAAATCATCCGGAGAAAATAGAAGGACGCACCCTCTAGTAGACTTCTCATCGTTCTCTTCATCCTCCAGTCTGATCATACAAAGGGAAAACATCGAACAAATCAGCCTCTAAATTCAAGGACGAACAGAGTTAAAGCTTCGAGAGCGCTCACTTCGCACGTGCAAACATGGCGTCCATCGAGGCTTTAGCTAGAGAGACAACCAAAAATGCGTAAGAGTGAGTTCTGACTGTCTTCGTAGGGCCCAAAATCCACCCTCGATAGATCTCGGGTCGACAACAAACCTTTCTCGGCGGTCGTAGGTTCCCTCTTGCCAAACTAGTCAATGAAAAAGCAAGAGACACAACGTTAAACCAGGCTAAGAAATAGGGGTAACATGCACAAGTAGAAAACCTACCTGGGGTTTTCCTCGGCTCACAGCTTGGACGACCGGCGCTTCCGATGCTGATCAAGTTCAAAGGAGATGCTTTCGTTAGTCAGGATGGGTATGATAAGATATCAGGGAGGAAACGAACCAAGTTTCATCCCCTCTGGTCTAAGGTCAACCAGCGGAACAGCATCGCCCGCCCTGTTCATCCAAGCAGATAGCTCAGATCCTTTCGTCCAGTCTCTAGTTGGAGGGTAAACATCATCCTGGAACGCATCCATGTTTTTCCTAGGGATCTTAAACGTGAACTCTTCAATCGTTCGTGGGGTCAACCGATATCCTTTGGCAACCTCAACCTTCCTAACATCAAGTGTCGATTTAGGAAGGAAGGAGATAGCATTTTGCATAGGACCGGCAAATGTCGGCAATCGAGTCAAGGCTGGCTTCGGGCCATCGAGCTTGATGTCGAACGCAGAGATCCTAACGAGACGGGAAGAAGAGCGAGAAAAATTAATGATAGGTGAGCCTCTATCACAAGCAATGCATAAGAGAAGGAAAAGACGAACGAGGTTTCTCCCTTTCCCCATAAATAAAGGATTGACGTATCGGCGTCTGGATTTCATCATATACGAACAATTCAACATGAATACTTCTTGATTGATAGTGCCATCTTATTGGACCGCAAGATTCGATGATGAGACGAGAGTGAAACGCACCAAACTTTGGGAACAAGACGGAAGGTGAGACGTCCAACATGAAAGAAGTCACCACCTCGATCTCGCTTCCCAGCTCGCCCTTCAGGGAATGGACCAATATCTTGCGTTGAGATCCTTGTGCAAATCCAACGCTCACAAACATTCTGTCCGTCAACCAGGCTAGTTGGAACCCTCTTGCGCTGTCGTGCGCAGGCCCAGTCCATCCTGATTCGGATGCAGACAGTCTCCTGGGATCGAACACACGGACCTTTCGATCTTTGCACGCGACAGCGATTAAAGAACCTTGATCATTCCATGCACCTGTCCAGACCTGATCAAAATACCATCAGCCATCATATTCACAAACACACATGACAAATGATACTCACTCCACTGCCAGAAACGGTATGATCCATTAGAATGTTTCCTGCAGATGTACCAAACACATGCAGACGACCTGCTCCAGAATCGTTTGAGAGGACGGCCAGCACATTTTTTACTAAAGGATTCCAGACCAGCTTTGCGACCTTGTCAATCGTCTTGCCTATCAGATGCCGAATGCAGTTCGACGAAAAGAAGGACAGCGCCATATGGGGCCAGAAAGGAGATAGAACATCAGTTCAGAAGTCTCATTGAGTTGCTTCGAATGAATCGTTTTCTGATATCATGTAGCACGTACAGTCTAAAACGGTTTCTGGTTGAGTTACGATCGTACCCAGCTCGACGCCTCCCTGTGGTACTTCCCAAATCTTGATTCCCCCATCTACTCCTGCTACTGCAACTCTACTCTCATTACCAATCGGATCTACCGCAAAGTCTACGATATCACTCCCATTAGCGAAATGAGGAAAATCCCCTACAAGCGGGAGCCGTCCTCTCTTTTCCATTGGTTGAATGGCGAGTCTGCCTCCGGAGCCGGCAATGGGGAAGAACAAATAGGACGAGGTTACTTGGAGGAGGTAAGAATCTGCAGGATGGGCAGTTGAGAGGCAAGACAGGTTGTCGAATGTAGGAATGAGATGCGAGGATCCTTGCAAGAAGTTTCGGGACCAGCGAGGTGTAGATTGCGCTGAACCACTGGCTGGTTTAATGCTGGTCGAGGAGTTGGATGGAAGCTGGACAGGTGAAGCAACAGTCAGTTTGGTTTGGAGCTGGATAGGGGTAGAAGAAATAGGTGGAGACGGAGCGGAACTGACGGTGGGGGCGATGGTGTATATAGCGGCAGGTGCAGCAGCAGGATTTTTGGATCCCACAGAGGGAGGAGTCGGGATAGAGAGCTTTGATAAAGGCTCTGCCGAAGTAGGGCTACTCGCTCTAGATTCTCTTGGTTTCGGTTCTGATAGCGTATCTTCTAGCTTGGAAGGGATCTGGGCTCGATTCTTAGGCTGGGAAGAGTTTGATTCGGCACCGGTCTGACTGGACATACCGACAACAGAGGCTGCGGCTGACCTGATTGTCGATACTAAAGCCTCAACAGGCTTCAAGGCCTCCGATACAATTTTTTCACTCGCAATAGTTGCCTTGCTCAATACATCCGAGGTGGTGGGGACAGACGTTGGAATGAATGTCTGGGCAGGTCGTTCGTGTTTGACCGCTGGGTCCAGAGAGATTGGGAGAGGAAGAGCATCTTGTCCAGAAAACCAGGCTTCAGATGATTGGGCGGCATAGTCAGGTCGAACTGGGGGGAAGATGTCCGTATGGAATTCGATGTAATGCTGTACGAGGATGCATGTCAGTGAACATGGCTTGGCTTTGAGCGCGGAAGGTCTTGGTCAGAAGCAATACTTACTCGTTTAGGAATTTTGATAGCAACTGGGACGATCTCTTTGTTCCTATCAACGATCATCAACCTGAAAGGATTGAACCGGCAGTTAGGAATCGTATACGTATCAAGTTTTGTCAAAAGCGGTCACCTACCTATTAATCTCACCATCCATGACGTTCAGTCGACCTGCGGGTGCAAGGGCCATGGTGATTACCGAGCTGGGAATCCCGACCGCACCTAAGACCAAAACCGACGTGCCATAGTCATATCAAGCTGTTAGTGAGCCAGATATCTCTTCTACGCGAAATGAAACAGAAGAAAACTCACCCCAAGTGAAGGAGAAGTTCTTTGAAATTTCAGCATATCGAATGGTGTTCTCTGATCGGCCAGCTAGGTAGACAGTTCGTCGCTCCTGATCGACTATCGGCACGAGTGGCGCGGTCTCATAATCGATCGTCGTTTGACCAACAGGAGAAGATATATCTGAAGGATCAAACAACAGGATCTGTCGCTCTCGAGACTAGAAATCGCGACATGTAGAGTTATGACATATGATCAACAGGAGGAAAGGATGCCACGCGATCTTACCTTAGAGAATCCTGAGATGAGAAACTGATCACCAAAGGCGACGATTGACGCCTGCTTAAGAACGTTGAGATAAGGTGCCGAAATCTGTAATAGGAAGAAACATGTGTACGAGAGCGTTGGCGTCATCACAAACAGAAAATGAAGCAATGAAAACTCACTTTAGGAGGTCCTCCAGCTCGCGGATCATACACTCCTACAGTCCCGTCTTTAGCTACAACGCCTATGAGCTTACCATCCCAGCTGAAGCACACACCCAAAATTCCCTTAGGAGAGGATGCTTCGAATTGGATTCGGGGCTCAGCCTTGGTTGAAGAGAGATCAAATACGGAGATGGTCGAGTTGGTTGAGACAAGCAGGATAGCCGGATTGGCAGGGTGAAAGAGGACCTTGATGATTGAGGAAGGGAGAGAGAACGACTGAAGAAGAGAAGGCTCTCCATTTGGGTCAGGGGGAAGTACCCAAACATTGACCTGCGTTCGTGCAGTAATGGTCAGAAACACGCGGTCAACGAATGAGTAAGGACGAGAAAGGGAGACGAACCCCTCCCTGACCTCCGACAGCGACTGTCCCATCTTTCGCATCGAGACAGCTGATCTTTCCTCCTAGGGCACTCCAGCTGAGCAGAGGTCTTGGGGCTTGTCCGGCCACAGGCTTTCCTAAATGTTTCTCCCAGTCGGCAAGAAAGAGGCCACCGAGAGAAGCCGAGGTTGCGATGATTCCGAGTTGAGTCGGTCTGATCAGAGTAGGAGAAATCCCATCAGAAGGAAGAGGGAGATCTGGATAAAAAACTGATCTATCTGGCACAATGGGAAGGGCGTTCTTATACGGAGACACTGCGAAGCGCGAGGGTGGCATGGCAATGGTAAGATGGAGAGTGAGAGAGTCAATCTGAGCAGGAGATAATCCAGATGTAAGGAGTCGACCCGAGTGGTTTACATCAAATCTCGATCATACAGTGTTGATTCAACTGGTCTTTCATCTACCCGCTTCTGCTGTCTATATACAATCTCATCATCTGGCTCCTAGCCATGCGCGACAGAGTGATACAGCTGCTTTTTCGCCTTGCCCTTCTTCGTCGTTCCCTTCTCTCTCAAGTTTAGATTCCACTGTCTTCGTTCGAAGCATCTCTCGTCTTACCTATCACAAGGCAGAATTGAGCCAGCGCAAGTCCAATAGAAGAGAAAGAAGAGAAAAGTCTGGCAAGGCAAGCATCTGAGTATGTGTTGAGCTTATTCTATAGAGATCAAAGATTGAGAACGACAGCAAGACTGTTGGCCGACTCGACTACTCTGAGGTTCATGTTGTATACCTGACGCCGGATGTCTACATGAACATCGCTGAGACTCGCTGCATGCAGTTCGATTCAATATATCTTCTCTGTCTCTTCGCCTGTCTTTGTCTCTGTCTTTGTTTCTTTGTCTCTTTGTCTGTGGACGGTAGAGTGTTCACCAGGTCGTTCATCATGACCGACAGCCAGTCGAACCGGTCAAAGGAGATTTCCTGCAAACAAGCAGACATCAATCCCAACAGCTTATAAGACACAACGAACTCGAGACGATCAGAGCGCTCTTCTATATCAGAACATCTCTTCATATCAGAACACTTCTCCATACCAGAACACTCATCAGTTGCTTTGAGGAGTGCCGCTCCTCTTGTGTTCGACATGAAGCGCAAGAGGACGGTTCAGGCCTCGACAAAGTCTTCCCTTGCGGCTAACACTACCGCTACTACTACCGCTACTACTACCGCTACTACTACCGCTACTACTACCGCTACTACTACCGCTACTACTACCGCTACTACTACCGCTACTACTACCGCTACTACTACCGCTACTACTACCGCTACTACTACTACTACTACTACTGCCACATGCTCAGCCTGCGGTCAGGTTGGGCACTCAAGGCGATCCAACCACCTCTGCCCATTTTACATCCCTCGTCAGAGAGTGGAAATCCGCGCCAAGTCAGCGGTCCCTATGGTGTCAGGGACAGTAAAGATAGGCTTTGGTTCCTTACTCGCCTTTGGGCCACTGGCTGGCCCGATCGAGTCGGCCGTTGCCCGGCTAGGAAAGATAACATTCGACGCGTCTCGCCTTCTCAATATCCACATGTCGAAGGTCTGCGCGGATGGAGGGGAGATACCGAATCTCCCTAATACAATGCGGCTCTATTTTCAAGCTGTTGGTTTTAACACGCGTGGAGGAAATCTGCACCAAGGGGCGCCGACACTGAACGAAGGGATCAACCACATCCGGGACGCCTCTTTCCCTGCTGAGCACCAGTTCACAGACTCAAAGTGAGTGATCTCTTTGGCAATGACAATGGTAATGGTGATTCAGCTGGCCGTAAACGGGGACTGACTGATTGGCCATTGCTGTAGAATCCTGAGCAGCATGATCGGCGCCAAAGCCAGGTCGTGGACCATGGCCTGCCAGAACCATGTCGTCCTGAACATGCCGCGCCGGGCTTCTCGGCTCATCTCTTGGTGGCTGGAGACAAACGTTGGAGAAGCGATCCAGAGTCGGATCAGTATCAGTCAGGTAAGGAAGACGAGTCACCTGAGGAGATGTCTGAATAAAGGCTGCAGCGATGACTGACCTATCTGACCTATCCGATACATCTGTTCGTTCTTAGCGCACTGCCCTCTCCCATCAACTCTAGGAGCAACTGTCCCCTCCTGTCCGAGAGGAAGGAGGAAGAGAAGAGGGAGAAGAGGATAGAGAGGAGGAACCACCACAAGCTGCCACATCCTTGGTGGCCCCGCCCTAGCTACTAAAACTCCTCCTTCCTGACCAGCGAACGGTGATGGAGGCTCATCTCCGAGTGTTGTTCGACTTCCTCACAGATGACATCTTCGGAGGTTTGCCTCTGACGGGTGAGGCCATCAAGGCTTCGTGGTGGTCCTATCTGCGCCCTCTGTACCGGGTACTGACCATCTTCGAGGAACATGGCCCCCAAGATGCGGCTGCAAGACGGACCACTCGTCGCCGGGGTTATGGCCTCCGCCTGTTCTCGCTTCTGCCGCTCTCGTCCCACCGGTCATCTTATGTCTTTGTAGACACCATGGCTCTCTACGAACTTTGGTGCCAGCTCAAATCGGCAGGTGAAGATCTGGGATATATGCGTGGGGTAATATGGGACTCCTTCCGGGCTGACTCTGACACTTAGTGGAGGCCGTCGTTCCATATATCCAAGGTCGAGACCGATCGGCGACAGTTCGCCCGGTCGCTCAGTACGGACGGCATCGGCGTGTCTGCCGGAATGCTGAGACCCATGTCGTCTTCATCTGGCATCGACGCCTACGGATGGAGATGGGAGGGCGAAGGCAAGGACCGTCACCAATCAGAGTATGTCCCGTGGGATGTGCGGCCAGAGGACGAAGTCGTGGGGCTGGACCCAGGCCGTCGGACGCTGCTCTCGACGACCGCAGGAGGGCTCGACATGTCTCTGGACAACGGCGGTCTGGCTGAGCGCGGCACGCAGTGGTCGCTCTCTCTCAAGTCATGGAGGCACCTTGCGGGGATGGACCGAGACGCTCGGAAACAGCGGCTGTGGATGAAGAACCATGCGGAAGTGTCAACCACTCTCCGTGGTGAGTGCCTCTCATGCTCACACCCACGTTCAAGCTGACTGTATGAACAGCCTTACTGACCTTGCAAACTGCCTTGCCCACCTCGGTGTCGTGCTTCGGCTTCTTTCTTCGGCGTCTTTCTTCAGATCTTCCTTCGTTCAGATCTGCCAGTGTCGATCGTCTCCGCGCTGCTCTCGTCTCGCACTCTCAGTCCTACTCTTCGCTCGCGACGTTCTTCGCTGCTCGAAGGTGGAGACGTCTTCGCTGGGGCGCACACATCAGCCGCGAACAAGCATACCACAAGGTGACGCTCCGTCTGTCAGCAGAACGTCCACGCACCTTCCTGGCCTTCGGCGACGGCGCCTTCTCGTCGACTTCTCGTGGGCATGCTTCTGGTCCTTTCAAGATGATGTATGCCAAGCTGAGGGTCTCTCCGCTGCTCCAGGTTCGCAAAGTGCGGGAGTATCGGACGTCGACGGTATGCTCATAGTGCCATGGCGAGTTCTCAGGGAGGAACAAATCGTGGGCGATCAGGGAGTGTCGGAGCGTCTGTCGAGTAAGTGCTGTGTGTCTGTTACATATCTTATTATAGCGTCTCGATGACTGATCGTTCTCTATGCTTGTTCACGGTGTTCTCTCTTTCAGACTTGGTGGAATAAAGATGTCAATGCGTCACGCAACATGTTGCACCTAGCCCTTCACCAGGAGAAGAACCAGGGGGCAAGGATGCCGGGCTTTGACGCTGTCGCTAGTGAGGCTGAGGCTGGCAGAAACTAAACCCATGACCCACGGAAACTTTGGGAGTCTGTGGTCTGAGGTCACCCCGGTCCAAAAGGACCATATATCGACCACTATCGGTTGCGGTTGCTTTCTAGTAGCCAAAGCCATATATTATAAATAGTATAACCCTAACATAACTTTCCATCAACCACGCTCCTGTTTCAAGTATTAAGGATTTTTCTTTTTTTCTTCATAATATATTTTTCTAGAAAATCTGAGTATCTGGAAGGAAAGTGTATGGTATGTAGTCTGGAGGACTATCTATGCGAAGTGGATGCCTCGTTCATTGAATGCTGTCAACAATCTGGATGAATTTAAATAGAAATGGATGATGAGAAATCTGGTCAACAAGGTCAAGGTGATAGATAACGTACTTCAAGAGGTCATCGATATCCATCTTAGCTGCACGTTGGTCAGCGAATCCAGTCTCCACCAAAATCTCCTCGACCGTTTGGGAAAACTCCTGGCTAGGAGCCATCTATTAAGATAAGAGAATCTCGGCGTAAGTCACCCAACGCCCGTTTCTACCTGGTGACACTCGTAGATGAGGACGAATAAGAGACCAACCTCTTCTTTCTGCGCCAACCAGGTCTTCCAATTGCTCTCTAACATCTCACACACACCCTTTGCTCCAAAACTAGCTCTGACGGTCTTGTTCCTTCTCGAGAACACGACTCTGCCAAGTCCATCGAACTCTTCGAACCGAACCGGTGGGGGAGGATTCTTGGGCTCCATCCTGATCACCGAACTCTCGACGTTCGGCGCCGGTCGGAAGTTGTTCTTTCCAACTTTCAATAGATGAGTCACCTTGGCGAAAAGCTGAACGTTCGCGCTCAAACGAGACCACATCGGCGAACCAGGGGGAGCGCAAAGACGGAGGGCAAACTCTCGTTGGAACATGAGAACACACGTCCGCGGAAGAGGTCGAGTGGAGAGTAGCTTAAAGACTAAAGGCGAAGAGATCTGTTTGCAAGAAACATTTTCAAGAAATCAGTCTTGCGCAGAACGTTCGAGTAGACAATGAGCTGAAGAAAGACAGTCTTACTTGGTAGGGAGTGTTGGAGATGCATACATCAAAGTAAGGAAGTTCGGCTTTCACAAAGTCGCCAACCATGATCTCTAACTTCCTCTGCTCAGGTCTTCAGATGCGCCAAAGAGAAGAAGGGCATGTATCGTCAGTCCACTTTCTATATTTTCCTGCGTGAAATCCCCTCTCTATCGTTCCCCTTCCTGCCTCGATCTGCGGATCAAGCGAGAACGGCACTCACTTTCCCATGACTCGCTTCGTCAACTCGGCCGCCATTCGAGGGTCCATTTCTACAGCAACGACCTTCTTACACTTTTCTAATATTCGGACCGTCAAGTTTCCCGTTCCGGGTCCAACCTCAAGAACGACGTCGGTAGGCTTGAGGAAAGACTGCGCAGCAAAACCGGAAGACATGATTGTCAGGCGAAAGACGTCAACAAGAAAGAGAGACAGCCGATATAGAGCATACTTTATCAACGATACTGAAGAAAGAGAATTGTACATAGACGAACAGATCGATTAGCTTGATGAACTTCTGACGCGGTTAAAATGCTCTGTAATAGGAGCGTTCTCTACCTACCTTTGGGCAACATCAGGGTTCTTTGGAGATAACGCAGTTTTCACGAGCACCAGTCAAAGAAGTATGTATCAGCCTCAAGCACTGGCAACAGAGTATCAACCAGACAGAAGCTTTTTGGTTCCAACTGACTTTAAGAATGTGCTGTCCGAACCGCTCAGTGTTGAATAGCGGATTCTTTGAGCCATCCCCACCGCTCGCCTTTGGCTCTTTAGTCGTCCGGGCGGCTGCCGAGTGGTTCTGGTTGAATTTTTGAGAGGTCGCACGGGGCATTTCAATCGATGAGCGTTCTGTGACCGGGAGCGGGAGAAGACGAAGCGACGGACACAGGAGGGGTGTGTGTATGTATGATGGCCGGGTGTAAGTGGAGGGGATTTGTTTAGTGGTGAATATTTTATCAGAATTCACATCAGCCTTGCGTTAGTCTCGACACTTTATCAAACAAATCGCTTCTTCCTATGTTCTTACAGCAAAGAGCAGAGTCGGGTCGTCGTATTCGTCTTCATCACCATCGATAAACACATGGAAAGCCTGCCCAAACGTCCGTTGTCTCCACAGGCGAGCTTGGCCAGAACGAAACATCTTAAAGTTGAAAGTATAACATCAACCGCGCCTCGAGATGTCCCCGTATCCGCCCCCACCTTCACACATCATCTTCCCCCTCCCTCGTTGAGCTCACCTCCTCCGGCTCCCCCTCCGTTTCAACAACCATCGCCTTTGTTCACCTATTCGATGGCAGGCCCATCCGATCCCTCTGGACACAGGATTTTGCTGTTCGATAATTCTGCAGCAGCCTCGTTCGCGCCTCCTCCGATGAATGCTAACTTGGATGAAGGGTTCGAGAGGTGTGTTTGGAGAGACGAGATCAAGTCTGTTAAAGAGGGAGTCGACGGATTGGTTAGAGGGCTAGAAAGGCTTGAAGGTCGAACGGGAGGAAACAAAGTACTAGGAAAGGGCAAAGAAGGTTCGCTCACTATTCTGTGCCTATATATCTATTCTCACAAGAGAGTCAAGGCTGACATTCGAGGACTTCAGGTTTCGTTACATGGCGGGGAGTTTTGACCAAACTGATCACCGCTCCGTACGAGGACCGAAACTCATGGGAGTAAGCCTTCTTCTTCATTAGATCCCTTGGATCCATACAACGTGTTGTTAGCTCTCGAGATTTCTTCCCTTGGTTGCGTATCAAGACGCTTATGGTTGCTACTTGACGGCCTTGTTTCAATATCGTGTCCGGCAAACGTATTCTAGGCTGAATGCGATGCTCGCGCCGGATGGAAATATCTATGTCGAGAACCACAAGACACCAGATAAATCCCCCAGCTTGTGAGATTTAGACCCTTTGTTCTCTTTCTCTTCTCACAAAGCTACAGATACCAATGCATACATAACAACTTTGACGGATAGATATGGCGAGAATCCTCGCCAAAAACGCATGACTTATTATGGGTAAGCCAACATTTTCCCATCTGTTCCGCGCTTCACACTCTTCTCTCATTTCTCTCCGTCATTACTCTCGCCCCTACGCTATGCTAGGTATTCTTTTGAGTCCTACTGTACTATTCCTCCGGCTTCCTCCTCTCAGTCGCACGTGCGCAGACCAGACTCATCAAACAAAGCAAAGGGATGGGGCTCGGACGTAGACACGAACTCAGAGTGGTGCGTAGTTGTCAAGACGGCTTTGGCAGGTGTTAGATTGGTGCTTGGTGGAGAGGTAGATTGTGTAGAGGGTCCGTTCGTTAAGCCTATCCATCAGGCCAACAAGGAAACGATGACAAATCGGTTGATTCAATTTCGTTGCAGGTACCTACAATGGGACACTCCGGAACGCGATCGAACTCAAGACAAACAGATTGATCCGCTCGGATCGCGACGAGGTTTTCTTTGAGAAAAAACTGTTAGTTCTTTCTTCTTCCGCTCAGCTTGGCTCGCCTTGATTAAGTCTGTCCTACTTTCCGTCCGTACTCTGCCAACAAACACAAGTCTTAAACACTGGGCCCAATCATTCCTTCTCTCGATTCCCACCATTATGATTGGCTTCCGAAGCGACCGGCCACCTACCATCCAGTCTGTTCAAACGTTCCGAACGATGGATATCCCTCGGCTCGTTAGAGACAAACCAGGTGGATGGCAACCCGGAGTTTGTTTGAACTTTGGAAAGCAAGCCTTGGAGTTCATCCGAGGTGTTGTAAGAGATGGAGAAGGAGATGGTCGAGATACAGGGAAGACCGTTTGGTTCGTTCTTTTCGTCCACGAGCTGAGAAAGTTTAGTCCTCAGTGATCTCGCCGAGTAACTCACAAGCAGACTCTGTTTCAAACTGTTCGTGTCTCGCTGAACACCCAGGCGGATTAAATTTGCTCCTCTTAAAGGCCTGGAAATGCGCCCGCTTGACGCTTCTGAGATACCCGAGCTCGAATCTGGCCGACCGCCAATTGATAATTGGATTCCCGCCCGATGGGGATTCCTACCAGGTTGGATGGCACCGAACGCTTCACGTGTGGACACTAATCTTGAAGCCGACGCTCAAGAGGACCACCAGCCGCCGAGTCCGTGATATGTTCTCATGTATATGTGCATATGTAAAACAGACTGAAGGGCCTTCCTTAACGCCTTGGCTTTGAAGAGAGGCAAAAGAAAAGAACATAGAGCATAGCAAAGCAAGCAACATGGCAGAATAACAGTAATCATAGCCTTGCCTTCTTCGGATGCGAGAAAGCCGTCATCGCCGTCGAATCAAAGAGATAAATGGGACCATTAAGCCTTGACAGCAGCCTGTTTGTTTGATCATCGGATCGTTCATTCCAAATCAGAAAGATAAAAAGTGGTCAGCTCACCTTCGCTTCCTCCGTAGGGGTAGCGCCTGTACTCACATCAAACCTTCGCTGAGCCTCAGCAAAGTTGCAGACGTTCCAGAAAGCGGCTGTTTTTCAAAGTTACAAACGAAAACATTTTGAAGAGTGAGTCAAAGATCAAACCGGGGCAAACGAATAGAGAATTACGTACCAAGGTAATCAGGCTTGACATTCTTGTACTGGAGGTAGAAAGCGTGCTCCCAGATCTACCAAAAGAAATTGATTCATTCGTTTGAGATCAAGGCAAGTTCAGAACTCGACTCCAATCACTAGATAGAATTACTAACGTCAAGACCAATGATGGGAGTCAAAGCTACGAAGTCGAGAGACAGCGAACGAAATGTGTCAGCAACTGGCTTATGGTGACCACACGAGAGAAGTCACATACTGATAAGGGGATCCTGGTTGGCGGTGGTGGCGATCTCGAGGTGCTTGGTAGCGGTGTTGTATCCCTATATTCCAATTCACAGTTGTTAGGTATCACTATCGCTAATGTTCAAAGTGGAAAAAGGTCAAACGCACGAGCCATCCCCATCCCTACAAGTACATGTCCGAAAAACTATTCGTCAGTTTACGGAAGGAAAGCTGAGAGTATGTCGAAGCAAACGAGATACTGACAGATCCCTGGACACCGAGAGTAGCAGTGTTGAACTTCTTCTTGAACTCCTCGAAGGATCCAAAGTCCTTGTCGATGGCAGTCTTGAGCGATCCCTCGGTGAGCTTGGCATCAGCAGAGTCGGCAGGAGCCATGTTCTTCCAGAAGAGGGAGTCTACAGGGTGAGATATCCCGGGGTTGCATGCGTGTTAGTGACAAGCAACACATATGATAAGCCAGAAGAGGGAGAATGATCGTACGGTTGATGTGTCCTCCTCCGTTGAACTTGAGAGCGCTCTGAAGAGCGATCTGGGCCTTGATGTCATTGGTCTGGGAGAAAGCCTGGATAGCGGCGTTGAGGTTGGTCTACGTAGCGCCGAACAGAAGGAAGATCTATGAGCAAGTTGATCCGGCCATGTAGACGGAGATGACCTTTAGATTACGTACGACGTAAGTCTGATGGTGCTTGGAGTGGTGAAGGATCATGATTTCTGCATGTTCATATTGAGGAACGAGAGACGATTAGCTATCGTGTCGAACCGGAACAACAGTCTGACTAAGAATCTCACCCTTAGAGATGTAAGGCTCCAAGGCATCGTAAGCGTAAGGAAGCTGAAACGGATGACAAAGATGCATGGGAAACGCCGATTGATGAGCAAATCATATGCGACCACGAGGGGAAAAAAAGGAGGGATGCCGATAAAAAAACCAGGAAGCAAAAACAAAAAACGGTGAGTTCAACTCCAAGATTGAGATAAGCACACACAGCTCAAACTTTAAGCTTACGTCGGGAAGAGTGTAAGGAGCCATGATGATTGATAGATGGATATAGTAAAAAGCCGGGGAAGAAGGTTCAAGGGTGGGTTGTGGTAGTAAAGGAAAAAGATGAGATGGAGTTAGCTGAAGGCGAAATACCGTCAGGGCATGGTTACAGGCACGTCCAAGCCGGTAACTTCCGGATTGGGCCGAACGTAACCAGCATCGGCGCGTCCCACCTTTAATGACGAGGGCGTGTGGTTCTGTGGTGTGGACCGTATCGGCGTGTTGCTCGGTTGGTACTTGGTTCCAGGGTTCAAGGGTTCAAGGGTTCAAGAGGATTCTGGGATCATTCCGTTCGAAGTTCGGTATACATCAGATTGCTCTCGTTAAGTATGTATCTGCCATCCCAAGAAGAGATAGAACGCGTGGTGAAGGCATCGCTGGGTAGAGAGAACGATCCAATATCGGTAGGTACCTGCTTACTCGTCTCTCCTTCATTTCCTGGTCTCTTTCTTGTAGACGAAGGATGCACTTGCCCAGACTTGCTCGCTCTTCACTATCATACTACAGAGCTTTCCTCCAGAGATCGTCTCTACTATAGGCAGTTTTTTAGAAAAGTTCCCATACGATGATAACTTCGTCGTACGTATTCCTCTCTTCTCTTCTCTTTCTTTCTTTCGTCTTCTCAAACTGTAAACATTCATTCCACCTCTCAACGAGACATTCAGATTGAGAGACAAGAAGGTAGAGGCTACGGAGTTCTCACATGTGAGTGATATATGCTGTGGGTTTGATGTACATCCATCCAACATGGCGACCAACAATGTGTCTCGATCTGCTTTTAGGTATGGAGGATCGATGTTGGTGTGACGTCGAAGCAGTGAGAAATTCTGCGTTGCCTGACGGCGGTGTGTCAATCGGTTTGGGGAGCATGGACAGCTTCATAGTTCGTCCTTTCATCTGTCAACAGAAAGAAGCTCTTGTCTTGCTTAATACTGTCAGCTTTGCTCTGCGCTACCTTTCGTATAGGAACATATCCAAAACCATCCCACACACTCGACAGACAGAGACCAGCGGCAGAAGGATAAGGTCCGTAGCATACAAGTTCTCTCTCTTGATTTCGTCCATTCTGGACTGACATCCCAATGCTTGAACAGATCTCTCAATACCAGCCAAACTATTCGCAAAGCTCCAGCATGTTTGCTACCAGACCCAATCTCAAACGGCATGTGTCTTCCGAAGCGGGTCCTTCGACGTTAGTATCTTTCTCTGTCGTCTACGTACATTTCGAGCATGTACTGAGTCAACAGTTTCTCCCCTCTATTATCAAACCGAACGGAAAATACAATATAGAACACTCAACAGACTCGAATCAGACCAGAGCTTTTTTACTCCTAACAAGAAACGGATCAAACTCGAAGACTCTCGAATTGACTCGGCCACACCCATCCTCGTTGATTCATCCTCGCCCATCCTGGTAGATTCATCCTCGCCCATCCTCATAGATTCGTCTACCGAAAGTTCGCCCAGGTCGTCATCTCCAATCCTGATTTTTTCGCCAGTCGATCAGAAACCTCAATTTGAGCATGTTCAGCAAGAAAGAAGGAGACTGTTAGGGGCAGAGCTGGACTATCTCAAGGAGATCATCGCTCAGTGAGTAGAATCTCCCCTTCCTTCCGTCTTCTCCGACAGTTACGTCGACCATCTTTTTCCTAATGCCTTTCAGATTTCTTATCCCTAAACTGTACCGCTTGTCGTTATCATCAGAACATCCATGTCAGCTCGCTCAGCTATTATGGGTCGAATAAACCATCTCCTTGATAGCATGCGAAATAATCCTGTCACAACACCTCCCGAACGGACAAATGCTCTCAATACAAACCTTCCTGAAGTCCGTAGACTTTTCGGGTCAATCACGGAACCTCCTCCGGGCTTCGACACACAATTTTCACTACGTCCGTCGGCTACTTATTCTCAGCCACACGCCTCTGGATCCAGCTCGTATTATGATAGATTCGGGATTGGAAGATATGATGATAGTAGTGACGAAGAAAGAACGCAGCGGGACTCTCAGGAGAACAGACTTGCGAGAGACGTCAAGTACGTCCCACCCCATCCGCACCACATATTAAATAAGCTCTAATCAACTGGTCTTTTCCATCATGTACAGCATGCGCGAGTTCTTCTCGGACGCGCTTAGCGAGTTCTCAAGTTCGATGACAGTCAAAGATAGCCTACACAAGCTAGGACTCGAAAATATGACGGACAAGATGCCAGGAATGAAAGTGTGAGTATCGATATGTATGCATGAGAACGTAGGGTCGTTTCACAGGAGAGGAGTATGCAGAGGACTAACTTCACTAGGTTTCACATTCAACAGGTGTCTCATGTGGGTAATCTCTCTTTCCGTTGATATGCGATCAAATACGCCCGAGTGTATAGAGGTATCGATCCTGATGCGCGTTGCGCTACAAACTTCAATTGGATTGAAATGTGATATCCAGGCCCCATCAAATCATCGGAGTTGCTTGGATGGTCGATCAGGAGGCTAAGCCTAGTTATGCCGGAGGGATTCTAGCGTAAGTGTGCTTTTTAGTCTATCAAGAATGCTCCTCATCTGAAGCTCTGCTTGACACACTGCTTTCTCGTTTGGCTATTTTCTTCATCCCCTTAACAGAGACTGTTAGTTCTTCTTCTCAATCCCCTGGACCAATGTGTCTATTTGTTAAAGAACTGACGCACAGAGTATTCACTTTAGCGATGGGACTGGGAAAGACTATTCAGACTGTTGCGTTGATGACCAAAAATATCAGCGATAATCCCAGAAAGAAAGGAAACCTGATCATTGCGTAAGATCTGAGTTTCCTTCCTAGTCAATTTTCTAACGCTCTGGCGCTTACTGAGCTTTTTTGTTCTCTCACAACAGCCCATTGGCTCTATTGGATCAGTGGAAGACCGAAATTGAGACCCGGACAAATGCTTCCTTCAGTGTGCTCATCTACCATGGCACAGCAAAGAAGATCTCAAAGAAAGGTTTGTACCTCTTCAGAAACGAAACAATTCTTGAAATAAAGTTATCCTCTGTCTGGGCTGACATCATGTTTTCCAGAAATAAGAAAGTACGATGTTGTCTTGACTACATATGGGACTATCATCACCGAGTTTCCTAAGCCAAAGAAACGCCGTGCACGCGTTGCCTTTGACGGGTCTGATCCCGGCAACGTTGATGATGAGGAAGAGCAGACAGAGCCCGCTCCGAAGAAATACGGACCATTAGCTAGGATCGAATGGTTCAGAATCATCCTAGACGAGGCCCAGATGATCAGAAATAAGGTACGTTTCACATCAGCGACACAGGTTGTTCGGTTTCTGGGACTGACGTCTGCAAAGATGCTTTCATTTGATGAAATACTGTAGTCAACCAGAGCAAGCACATTAATAGCTGAGCTGGAGGGTGATTGTGCGTTCTTTCCTTGCCGTTATGTTGATCAAGTGTGATGCTCTCCGAGGCGTATACTACGCACGCTGATGGATACATATCCTCCGAACTAATAGACAGATGGTGTTTGACGGGAACCCCAGTTTGTTCAGACTGTCAAATCTTTCTTTTTGTGTATCGGTTTGTGCTGACGTGTTCTAAATCCGTCGAATCTCGTTCAGATCACCAATGGCGTGGATGACTTGTACGGTCTGTTCCGCTTCCTTCGAACGCCAAAGTATCACGAGTGGTCCGAATTTCGAGACCGTATCCATAGTGTCGCAAAACGAAGCCCAAATCTTGCCGCTAAAAGAGCCCAGATAATTCTCCGCGCGACCTCGCTCAGACGAACAAAGGACAGTCAGATTGATGGTAAAGCACTTTTGACGCTACCAGAAAAAGAGATTATAATAGACGAATTAGTCTTTTCACCTATAGAGAGAGAGATCTATACAGCTGTGGAAACTCAGGCAAGGGTTCGATTCAATAAGTTCTTGAAGGCAGGGACGGTCATGAAAAATTATGTGAGTGACGACATGCTGAGAAGTACTTGCCTTGCGATATTCATAATTGTTTCGCGTACCCGTTTGTCGTCGGTTTCTAATCATGCCGGTTGTTTCTATCTGGTTGATGAATCCTAAAAGTCCCATGTCCTTAGTATGTTCCCTGTTCTAATGACTCTTTCATGCAGCCCAAGAACTTTTTTCTAAAGTTTGTCAACTTTCTTTTCACTACAGCTATGTTGCTACGACTCCGACAGCTGTGTAATCACCCTCGTTTAGTCGTTAAAGCCAAAGGAGATCCATTGGGATTTGATGACTTGGTTCTTGAAGACGGAGATGGCTCAGGAATTCATACAGAGGCAGTCGACGAGGATGAGTACAAGCGGGCAGTGGCTGTGGCAGGACAAGAGTCAGTACAGGTCTTATCGTAATCTGTGTTTGGACTGTACACTGTAATTAACAAAAATCTGGTATGGCTTGTTGAATTGTTCCATAAATATTGCTAGATGGGTTGACGAAGCTGTTCTGAAACTCAAGAATCGGATGCTCGAGTCCCAAAAAAAAGAGTCGGAGGGAGATGGAGAGCTTGGTAACGACTACGAGTGTCCTGTCTGTAAGTAGATCCTTCGGCTTGACGCATACTAGGTCGTCACTGTGATCTGTCTATCTGTAGTGGTAACCTTCCAATTTCTTTATCAACACAGGTATGGACATCCTGACTCAACCTCTCATCACAAGATGTTGCTTGCAAGCGAGTCCTCTTTGAAAACGTACAATTACGATATCATGTCTAAGCTGACCTCATCTCACGATTTGGTTCTGTCACTTCTGATCATCAGCTGTACTGCACAGGCTGTATTGAGTCTCTCCGCGTAGCTAGTCCTCAATACGGCGAAAACCCTGATGCCAACTGTGTTGAAAGAAAATGTCCCACTTGCCGAGGAGTCTTGGACCGTGAGTTCTCTTTGCTTGTTCTGTATTATTGTGATACACCGAGGGCGCCCCACTGAAAACAAGGCCATCTATATCATTTTGGTTTGAACAGAAAATAGCCTCTTTAGAGCTTCAGTGTATGTCTGAATACATCTCATATGTTGTCGTGGAGTGACTTCTAAGCTTCATTTTCTTTGTTTGTTTTCCCTCAAACCTTCAGCTTTGAACCTCCTACAGATGACTCGAGCGATGTATCCATCCCAGACATCAAAGATGAAGAAGATGATTTAGATCTACAGATCGGAAGTGGGAGACGGATTAAGCAGGATACCGAGGATGATGACGCTTCTGTATGTCCATTGGTGTATGATTGTGCTTCTCTTAATTAGCTGCATTGAGGACGAAACCTGACGACTTCTTAGTTGAACCAGATCGACGATAAGAAGAGCTTGTTCAAGCCGTCCATCAAAGGGAAAGAGAGAGCGCAATCGATTCCTCTTCCTCCATCCATTGTAGACGAAGAGTAAGTTTCTTTATTTCTTCATCTCAATGGGCATTTAGATTGTTCGATATATGTGCTAAGCATGTTTGGGCGTCTTTTGGGAGCAGTGATGAGAACATCGAGCCTAGCATCAAGATGGAGCATATGATGAATCTGATCAAACAGTGGCAGGAAGCAGATTCTGATGACAAAGTACGTGCTTCATATTCTTGGCGTAGATAGCATACTGTGTCTGATCAGTTCTTTGTCGACTGTCTAGATCATCATCTTCTCTCAATATGTCAAGTATATCGAACTCCTCCAAATTATTCTCAGCAGAGCCGGACACAAGTTCTTGCTGTGAGTCTACCTTTGCCTTTTAACGAAGTTGATTTGATGTTGGTTCCAAAGTCTTGTCTTTTTCAATAAGGTACCATGGCGGGATGAATATCAAAGATCGGTAATTCTTTTTCTTTACATCTTGATCCATGGACAGGCCAAATTTGAGTTACTGATCTCAGCCTATTCTCTTCTCTACAGCGACGCCACTGTCAAACAATTTCAATTAGATGAAGATGCGAAGATTCTTATTGTTTCTCTCAAATGCGGAGGTGTTGGCTTGGTTAGTTTGTTCTCATCGTGTCCTAGATCCTGGTGATCTTTTGATCTGATTAATTTTCGTTCTTCAACTATTGTAGAATTTAACTCGCGCCAACCGTGTCATCAACTGCGATTTAGTACGTACATTAGATTGGTCTAATTTCTCGGACCTGACTTGTAGAGGCTGACCAAATAATGCTATCCAGGCATGGAATACCGCTACCGAGTCTCAGGTTAGTTTTCTCTTCAATACTGCCCAGAACTGGTCGCGACTATATGAGTGCTGACGCTCTGATCAAAAAGGCGCTTGATCGAGTCCATCGAATCGGTATGTTTACTCTTTATGCAATCATACATAACCCCTCTCTTGTGATTGACTATATAGAAATTCTTCTGGGTTTTTATCAGGTCAATCGAAAGATGTATCTATCAGGCGTCTAGTTGTGAAAGATACAGTCGAGCAGAGTTCGTGAAATTTTATTCGCAATTTCCATCTCCTTCACTTCTGGAAATGCATACTTTGTAGACAGCCCTAACTCTACTTCTTATATCCTACTCTTTGTCCTACCTCTAAAACTACCTCTATGGAATAGGAATTCTTGACCTCCAGGCACGGAAACAACAGATGGCAGATGGCGCCTTAGGCGAAGGGACCGGTCAGAAGATTGGTCGGATGACGGTTGGTGATTTGGCTGATCTATTTGGGGTTCCCGTCGATCGGTGAAGCTTTCAGGTGTCTTTGGGAGTTTGTCTCTTTGCATTTTCTTCTTCTCTTCTTTTCAGTGTAGAAGCGTCCAGTTTCGCTTTAATTCGTAGTCGATGATTTTTAAATCCCCTGGATCGAAATGTTAGACAAACGATTCTTCATACCTTCTTGTATATTTTCTTTTGACCATGGTTTGTAGACCAGACAACGTTAGCTGTCATCTGTAACTCCCTTTCCTTCCGCTTTTCTTCACCTCTTCCCATTTCCCATTTCGCTCCTCAAATCTTGATGATCCAGTAGAATACCCAACTTCTTTGATTCTTTGCATATAATAACATTCGTCTTATACTCTAAAAAGATAACTCTTGAAAAGGTCCTCAACCACGTTCTCATGCTCCATCATCTGTCTTCTTCTCAACCTCTTCCTTCTTTTATCGTTCACCTCTTCCTGGGTCTATGCTCTTTCTCCTTCTTTTTACATCCTATCCAAAGGAGTCAACGTCAAGAGTCGCATTCCGGATCCCAAGACGTCCCTGGCGCAGAGGAAGAGGTAGAGTCTGGCCTTGGCAACTTCGGGGTCTACACCGGTCGAACTCTGAACTCGAACTGGTTAAGAACACAGTGGTCAAAAATAAATAAATAGAGGAAGACAGGTCGTTTAGTGTCGGTCAAGGAAATTCTTGATCAATTGAAGACAAAAGAAGAAAAAAAGGAAGAGGGAAAACGAACCGGAATCCCAAGCGGCGGAGATGGCATGCGCCAACCTGAAGATATAGGTGACGATCGTGCTAGGCTCACTAAGCTTGTAGGCCAACTTGACAGTATCGGGGTAAAGAGAGAGCAGGTAGATGATATCGTGTGCTTTATCTTCAGTGAGGAGATCAGTGTTGATTAGGGATAGATCAGAGGGAAGGACCACATTCGGGTTCTTTCGCTCGAGAGAAGCAAGTCGAACGTGGGCGTATTGGATATACACTCTACAAAGCAAGGATAGTTGTAAGCGAGTTGATCGAGTGAAAGATAGAACTTGACCGAACGTAGACGCTTACCCGGTATCACCCTCGAAAGCAGTCATCTTTTTCAAGTTGAACGTGTAATCCAAATGTCTAAGACAACGTTCAATAAATCGATCAGTTCATCTGACAACTCCAATTCACAATTAGGGAGTGAAGGAAAGAAAAAAGAGAAAAGCTCACCGCTTGGCAGACATGTCCTGGATCTTGACGGCACTCATTCCCAAAACGTCCGCACACTTGACCGGGTCTACGATCTGCTCGTACTTCGCCTGGTTTCGCTGCATCTGCTCCATCATGGTGCTAGCGGCCTCTTCAAGAATATCGTTCAAGAACTTGACTGTTCCCTTTCGGGTGGACATACCAAGGACTGAGAGACGAGAGAGATTCAATCAGCTTTTATCTTTCGCTCGACATTATAGAAAGACGGAACGCAGAAACGTCTATCTCCGAGACGACGACATACCCATTCCGAAGTTAATGTGCTGCAACGTTCCGTTCTGGGCCCAACTGTAACCCATGAGTTCCAACACTTTGAAGAACTGGGCGAGGTGGAGATTTTGCTGGGAGGCGACGACGTAGATCATCTTGTCGAATTTGTACTCTTCGTATCGTTCCTTGGCTGCACCGATATCTCGAGTGATGTAGATTGTGGTTCCGTCTGCAGTTTCATGGTTCCAGGTTTTGATGAATCGTCAAAAAGCACGAGAAATGCGAGAGAAAGGAACAAGTGTATAGGAAGGATAAAAGTGTGTAAGAAGAACAGCTAGATAAGGCGAGCAAGAGTAAATGAATAAAAACCAACCCTTCTTTCGGACGACAGCCGACTCCAACTTGTACTTTGTCAAATCAGCGATCAAAGCCTTGTCCTTTTCAACCACGATTCCCATTTCTTGGAGTCTGTCGACGGCGTGAACCATGTTCTCGGTCTTAACCTGAGACTCTCCAGAGTATACGTCAAAGTGAATGTTCAATCGGCCGTAAGTCGACTTGTACTTCTCGATCGAATAGTCCCTGAATCGAGCCCAAAGAGCGAGCGCAGTCTCGTCACCTAATTCACAAGCGAAGGATTGTACCACGTTTAGTGCCTTGCTAACAAAGTATATCTAAGCTAAGAAGCAAAGTACGAACCATCCTCCATAGCCTTGAAGAAAGCTCGGGCCTCATCCTCCGTGGCTTCGCTTCCCTCGAGCTTCTCGGCTTCCATATCCTTGTTGATTTGAACGTATACCTAAGAAGAGCGTCCCATCGTTGAGAAGCATGTTTCGAAAATGAGCCACGAAGCTTTGTTTAGTCCTTCATCTCCTCTGTTCGAAAGGACGAATAAAAAGAAGGCCTCACGTCGAACAAGTGCTTGATGGCATCATCCTGCAAAGCCTGCTCGTTACCGTGCTTCTTAAATCCAATAGCAAGCAAACCAAACTGCTTTCCCCAATCTCCTAAGCTGAGAGAATTGAAAAAAGACACAATGCGTAATTACCCAGAATGAGAACCATCAGTACAGTTGACAAGGTACCCACATGAAGGAGGAGGAGAAGAAGAAGAAGAAGAAGAAGAAGAAAAACGCACTAGTTGATCCTGAGGACTTCCCATCCACAGGTCTCGTACAAGTTACTCAAGAACGCACCGATGATGGTCGATCGAAGATGACCAGCGTGGAAGGGCTTCGCGATGTTGGGCGAGGAGAACTCGACTGTGATTTGCATCCGATCAGACAAACACGTCGGCCTTTTCGATCTTATAACAATATCTCTCTGCTTCGCGCGCGAGAAAATGAAGGACTGGGTGGGACATACCGACGACCTTCTTGCCCTCACCAAAGCTTGGCCAAGATCCATACGAGTTCTTCTCAAACGTCGGGTCATCAGGTGCCTTGTTGGGGAACGACCTGATCTGGTCGAGACAAACTCGAGCGAGCGATGCTCGGCTTTTTTGTGCGAAGACCGATCACGTGGCAGTGGACAAGCGGTGAATCGAGTCAGACGTTTTTCAGGGCAACGATTGCAGATAGGAGAGGAATGACTCACTTGATGTAGTAGCTCAAAGTTCCCCCCTTGCCGAGAGTGACCTTGCTAACATACTCGTTGGGCGCAAACTAACCGTATTCAAAGAGATTCGAGTATGTGAACGAGATTATGAGTCCAGATAGTTCTTCGCTCGAGAGAATGAAAGAGAGTGGAGATAATGAGGAGACGCGGGGAAACGTACAGCGTCAACAATCTTTTGAGCCCAATCATCAGGCTTCCCACCGAGTCGGAATCGAGCGACAGCGACCTGGAAGTCGGCAGCCCTCTTGTCTGTTAGAATTCAATCAATGAAGAAGAAACGGAAAGACGCAGAGGCAAATTTCTTCAATGGCTGATGGCGAGTTTATCTGTATGAACAGGTAGGCAGGCAGGTGAACAAAACGTACTAGGCACATCTACACCGACGTAGACCTCGTCGGGGGTCTTGCCGATGACAGGAGCGATCTGGGCAGCGATAGCGACCCTGTGTTGAGGGGTAGTTTGAGAGAAGGGACGAAAAGATGAATATAAGAAAGAATCGGTCAGTATAGTTGTTGAGGGCAGAAGGAAGAGAGGATTCAAGGCAAGGAAGAAAAAAAAAAGGTCGAGAAAGAAAGATCAGGCGAAAGAACCAAGATGAGAGAAACACAGAAGAAAAAAGACAAGACACGTTGCACACAACTCAAGCAGTACAAACACAGACAAAGGACTTGCCTGAAGTTGTCGATGATCGATCGTTCGGGAGCGATACCCTCGACAGCAGGGAGCTCTGGAAAGTTAATCTTGGGGAAGGGCTTTGGAGCCTCAGAGGAAGAAGAAGCCATGGTTGAAAACTTGACGGCTGGATTGATGGGCGAACGGTTTGAGATAAGAGGAAGTTTAAAAGTCCTGCTAGTAAGAGCACGAGATCCTCTGAGGAACGGACGGAACACGATGGACGTGATGGTTATGAGTCGAGAGGAAGAGTATGCTGTATGAGAGGTGCTCAAGAGCAGAGTAGAAAGCGGAGTGAGAAGAGAAAGAATTGAGAGGAAGGTCTGTTGGCTGGAAGAGTCATTGGGGATGTTTGTAGTCGCTGTACTAGGATCGACGACGGAAAAGTGTAGTCTTCCAGCCTCGGTGGGATAACTACAAATCTGGACTAGAGAAAGCGGACAGCCAGACTAGAGAAAGGCCCGAGGAACCGGAGACTACAGAACGAGACTACAAAAGTTGGACGAATGACTAGCGAAAAAGTAGGAATCTGTTTCACTACAAAACCCAACTACAAATGAATGTGAAACATACTAGGCCGTGTGTAATGGAAAGTCATCGCTTACATAATCAGATCCATCCGACGAATGGGAAAGCGGCCAAGTGAAGGAAAAAAAAAAGACGAGGGAGAAAAATGTTTTGCTTGCTCTCCTTCAACTTGTGGCCTTCCGTTCTCTTCTCTTCTTTGTCGTCCTATCCTTCATCTCAGCATCTCTCTAGATCCCCAACATGAGTGACAAGTTGACTCGAATCGCCATTGTCAGTACCGACAAGTGCAAGCCCAAAAAGTGCGGACGAGTTTCGTTGTCTGGTTTATACTCTTCCTTGACCTCTCACTTGTCATAGCTAAACTTTTTCTTGCTTCTTGAAAACACTCTTCTTTGTCTTTTCTTCTGTTTCGTTCCTCTTCTCTTTCCTTCGTGTACTTGGCTCACCAGATGTCGTCAGGTTAGTCTCTCTGGTTCTTGTATCTCTTTCTCTTTATCGTTTCATCTCACTCAACTCATTGCTTTCTGATCGTAACAGGAGTGCAAAAAGTGAGCTTAGAAAATATACTCGCAGTGTCCCTCTTCTCCTTTCTGTTACCCATGTCCTTATCCCCTTCCTCGTTCTTTCTCTTCCTCGTCTAGGTCATGTCCCGTTGTCAAGATGGGTAAGCTTTGTATCGAAGTCAAGACATCCGACAAGGTCGCGTTCATCTCGGAAGACTTGTGCATCGGTTGTGGTATCTGTGCCCGAAAGTACGTCGTCATATTTTTTCTTTCTTCGTGTCAATGTTCCTACGTCACGACCTGTCCAATCTGATCCTTTTGTTACACTCTCTTTCTGATCTCCTCGTTCTTGCTCGTTTCCTTCGCCACTCAATTCTCACATTGAATTGTCTCTCCTCGCCTTCTCTCCCGACCTCTTCTCGAATTCATAGGTGCCCGTTCGAGGCAATCACGATCATCAACTTGCCGACAAATCTTGAATCTCAGGTGACCCACCGATACACTGCCAACTCGTTCAAACTTCATCGACTTCCTACTCCCCGACCAGGTCAGGTTCTCGGTCTTGTCGGAACAAACGGTATTGGAAAGAGTACCGCTCTCAAGATTCTTGCCGGAAAGCTTAAACCCAACTTGGGCAAGTACGACGTAAGTTTTAATCATCTTCCCATTCTCTTCCTCTTCTCCCAAGTTTGTCAAAACCCACCGTTTCTCTTCCTTCTTTGTCTGCCTCGACTAGGACCCTCCGGATTGGACGGACATCCTGAAATACTTCCGAGGATCCGAGCTGCAGAACTACTTCACCAAGGTACTAGAAGATAACCTTAAGGCGCTCATCAAACCCCAATATGTTGACCACATCCCCCGAGCCGTCAAGGGAGACCGGAAGGTGGAAGACATGCTGAACGGAAAGAAGGAGTTGGACAACATGCAGTACTTGTTGGACAACTTGGATCTTACTCAGGTGTTAGAACGTGATATCAAGCAGCTCTCTGGAGGAGAGCTTCAGCGATTCGCCATTGCCCTCACCGCCATCCAGAAAGCGGACGTGTACATGTTTGACGAGCCGTCGTCGTACTTGGATGTCAAGCAACGTCTCAACGCCGCCAGAGTTATCCGTTCTGTCCTCACTCCCACTTCCTACGTCATCACGGTCGAGCACGATTTGTCCGTGTTGGACTACCTTTCAGATTACGTCTGTGTGCTCTACGGAAAACCTTCGGCCTATGGTGTTGTTACCATGCCTTTCTCCGTTCGAGAAGGTCAGTGCCTTCTTCTGCCTCCTTTCATACAGTTGTTGAAAACAGATACTAATTTCTTCCTCCCTCCAAACTATATAGGTATCAACATTTTCCTCGACGGAATGATTCCGACGGAAAATCTTCGGTTCCGAGACGAGTCGCTCACTTTCAAAATCTCAGAGACCGCAGACGACTCGTCGATCGAAAAGTCTCGAAAGTTCTCATACCCGGCGATGAGCAAGACCCTTGGTGGTTTCAAGCTCAACGTCGATGCCGGAAGGTTCACTGATTCCGAGATCATCGTCATGCTCGGTGAGAATGGAACAGGAAAGACCACATTGGTCAAGTTATTGGCCGGAAAGGATATGCCGGATGACCCGTCGCATGAGATGAAGTTGAAGGTCTCTTTGAAGCCTCAGATGCTCTCTCCGAAGTTCGAGGGATCCGTTCGAATGTTACTCATCAAGCGAATCAAAGGAGCCTTCCTTCTACCTCAATTCCAGAGTGATGTCATCAAGCCGATGCAGCTCGATGCCATCATCGACCAGGACGTCAAGACGCTCTCCGGAGGAGAGTTGCAGAGGGTTGCGCTCTGCTTGTGTTTGGGAACCCCGGCTGATATCTACTTGATCGACGAGCCGTCTGCCTACTTGGACTCTGAGCAGCGTATCATCGCTTCCCGAGTCATCAAGCGTTTCATCCTTCACGCCAAGAAGACGGCGTTTGTGGTCGAGCACGATTTCATCATGTCGACCTACCTTGCCGACAGAGTCATCGTATACACCGGTCAGCCTTCCGTTGAAGCGACCGCTGGTGAGCCAGAGAACTTGTACAGTGGCATGAACAAGTTCTTGGCCGCTCTTGAGGTCACTTTCAGGCGAGATCCTACCAACTTCCGACCGAGAATCAACAAGGCCGACTCGCTCAAGGATAAGGAACAGAAGAGCAAGGGCCATTACTTCTTCCTTGGAGATTAAGCAATACCTTGCAGTCTCCCGATCTCTTTTTGTCCTTTTCCTCCTTCTCTCTTTCCGACAGCTCAGCGTGTGTGTTCGCGTATGCGCAAGGAGGACGCTGAATGGTCGCTTCATCTATCAACCGTCTTCCGTCCCATCGTTCTCTTCTCATGTCTCGTGCTTGGCTTCTCTTTTCTGTTTTCGCCTGAGGGATAGGGTCTTGATTTCAGTCTTATTCCAAGGGTGCCAAATGAAACTATGGAAACAACCACAGGCTCAATTCTTTTCTTTCTTCTTCGGCTTGCCCTGTGTCTTGCTTCTCTTGTTCATGTTCGCTCTACGTTATTCTACTCCCCTTTCTCCCCTCATCCATATTCTAAAAAAGACGAGATCTGGTTTAGATTCAGATCATGTTTCATCCTTTTGCCTTCCCTACCCCACTTTTAACTTCTCTCATCACATCACACTCCATTTTGTTTCACCAAACTCGTTCGCTACTTCCATCCTATACCTGTTTATTTAAGCCCTCATCTTATCCTCTTCCTACAACCTTTTAAATTTCTCTTCTCATTGTCTTCTCTCTGTGCTTTTTTTTTCTTTTCCTTAGAGATATGTAAGACCAAACTCAAAAAAGATCAAGATGAAACACATTCTCTTCGTAAACGAGATTTAGGGGAAAGTCGTTAGTGAGAGTAAGGAACTAACGCGATCCAGGGAAACATCGCATAGAAGTTTGTATTGTCATGACCGCCGAATGTCACCCTCATTGACACCCTGCACCATCACCATCATCATCACCACCACCACTACCATTTATTAATTACCAACAACGACGGCTCGCTGACTCCCTCCTAAGTCTAAGGATGGACCATCCTCCTTCTTCACTACTGCCACCACCGCCGCCGCCGCCGCCGCCACCATCATCACTTCCTGCCGCCAACCCCCGGCGTCGTCCGACTCCGAATTTTGAAGGAGGACATCCCGGCGGACCAGGAGGTGCTCAACAATCATTCTCGTCACTATTCGTCTTTCTGTTGTTCTTGTATATTATAAATTCTGGTGGGTCGGATATTGAAGGACCGATTGGCGTCGGCGGGGGCATCACAGGAGGAGGAGGGGGCGACGAGTTAAGTCCTGGTCGTATGTCCCTTCTATTCTCTTACCTCTTCACTTTGGTCGTTAGATGAGCTCTTGATGTGAAACCAGCTCTTGGGTTTGCATGTGACAGAGGTCAGACTGAACAGAGCACTTCATAGGAATGAAAGTTTCGCAGGTTATCTATCTGGGAACAGCTCTTCTGGGTTTGTGATTGTATGTGCTCTTTCTTCTTTGCTTTGGGTCTCCTTTGATTCTTGGCATCCATGCTTGATCATATGTTGATGACTGATATGAGCTTGTTACCTTCTAAACCGATGAGTAGCCCTCGCCAGCACCACATGAGCTATTTGAGACCCTTCTTCCTTCATTTGGATCTCTCAAATCAACATCTAAACTCTACCCTCGTAATATAACCGGGTACCTACATCACGCCACCAGTTGGACTCTGAATATGTCTGATCCAACGAATATTCCACCTTCAAATACGAATCGGTCTCGGACATTCTTCGATTTGCTTGCAGGAGTGAATGTTTCTTCAAAAGTGTTCCATCCGATCGACACATCGTTCATCAAGGTCGGAAACCAAACTGCTGTGCGGAATGATACGGAGATTGGTATCAACACCACCGAGTTTGCTTCTTTGATTGATAAACCGGTCTCGGCGGGCGACGCGGACGGAGTCCATAATGTGCTTGCACGGTCGCTCGCCAAACGACTTTCATCGCCAGGTGCATTCGAAAGGAATGAGACCGATGTGGAAGCACTTCTGGGTACTTTCCCATGGTGGGGAACTAATCCAGACTTTTACTTTTCCGAACCGGTTGTGACCAAAAGAGAACCCACAGGGATTGGAAAGCTGTCATTTATGTTCAAAGAAGGTTGGTGGGGTAGGGAGAGAAACTTGAGGTCAAAGACGATACCATCAAGTCAAACAGAAGAATGGAGCGCCATCAAAGTTCGTTCGATGACTTCTTTCTTTTCTTTCTCTGCTTGATTAAACTCAATGGATGACGTTCCTTTGATCTTTACAGGGCTCGGTAGACTTCAATCTGAATGGAGACACACAGACATTTCAACTCCAAGGGATCCATCATATTCCTAACGGCACAGTCTACCTTCTTGGCGCTCATAACAAGTCTGTCTATCCACGTTCATCGAACCGAGTACTTGGAGTCTGACGGTCTTTACCTTGTTCGTCTGGCTGGGTATCGAACTATAGATCTGCGATAGATCTTCGAGCACTTCCTTTCTTTTTTGATCCAATTGATCAACCAGGAGCATTCAACCAAACAGCCAGATTTGTTTCGAGAGCACTAAACGAAAGTGCTGAAATAGCCAAGGCTGAGTTTGAGCGCGGTTCATTTGGAGATGTGGACGGTTCGTTTCTTCTTTCATCCCCCTTTTTAAAAGCGATTATCCCATCTTCATCGGCAGCCAGCTTACCCTGATTACTTGGAATGTCTCCATAAGACTATCTTGCTTCGTCCCCATCTACTACTTGTAACCTTCAATTCGTGCTACAACTTAAACCTCTCTGTAAATCTTCGATGAATTCTTGCCCTCACTCTCAGCAGATTCATTGGCTAACTGTTGATATCTTTATTGAATCTAAAATCATGGACGCTTCTCAATTCAGCCGATGAAATTACTTCCTTGGATCTTGACCGAGTCGAGCAAGAACTCTTCGAGCCAACCGGACTTCCTACGAAGATGATACCAATTGAGTTGGTTCAGGCTGCTTGGGTGAGTTGGGAATGTGCGATTGGAGGGTTCGTTGAAGGTGGAAGAGGCATCAGGGCAGAAGATTTCTGGAGGAGTGGTACGATCTGTTCGTATTCTGTTCTCTTATTGTTACGTATATATTCAAGCAGATTAGAACGCTGTACCGAGTTGACGGTTTAGAGGTACTGAACAAACGTTTCCCTTTTGTTTCTTTCCCCCTCCAAAACTGTATGTACTTCACAGATGCTTTCATCAGCTTCTTAATTCAGCTCGGGCTGGTCTGGCTGCTAGTTAAGCAGATGGAACGATCGAGGACACCCTCAGCGCTTTCTAATGTAGCGCTTTGGACCATTGTTGCTCAAGTTATCCTTGACAGTTGGTCGTGTGTCGGTGTATGTCCCTTCTTCTCTTTCTTTTTCTTTCCTTTTTCCTCCGATTTCTTTCACTTATTAGAAACCTAGTGGGTCTTTCCGCTATGTATGCACATGCAAACAGCATGTCCTGGTGGGTATCGGTCTAGACAATCAAACGTCCTTACCACTCATCGCAGCAGGTCTTGTCTCTGGACTTGGTTTCTTTATGTTTGGAGTTGTTCGTCCTTGGCTTCTCGTGCTTGTGAACGTTCGAGTACTCACTCCGTGCCTCTATGAATTTCTGTCGGAAAACGTGTGATATGTTTGGTAGGGATATTGCGTGTCAATCAGTTTATCACAATCTCCTGAAGCACCTCGACCGACACCAATTCCAAATCCACCTCGACCTCCTGTACCTGTACCAGCATCTACAGCCACAACTACAGCTGCTCTTACTTCAACCGACAATACTGATGAGGTCATGCCTGGGGCTTTGCCGCTCCCAGAATCCACAGCAGAAGAGACAACGACAGCAGTGACCACGGTGCCAACTAGACCGACAGCTACAACGCCTCCTCGACCTATAGTGATGAGACCAATGTATAATGAGCCAGCTCCTAATCGTACGTTCCTAAGTATCTAATCAGATAGTTGATTCATTTGAGACTGACAAAACACGGTCACGTCTGTTCTTTTCCCAATCAGCCATCATGTTTTTCACTCTTCTTATCATTCTTCTACTTCAAACCAATCTCCTTCCCAACGTCTTTCCGCACATTCTCTTTGTGTTGTATCTTTTCTGGATTCCTCAAATTATCCGCAATGTCAAGCGAGGTACTCGATATGCATTCGGATGGGACTATCTCATTGGAGTCTCGGTTGGACGAATGTGGTTCCTAGGATATCACTGGGGAGACCTTTTAGGGGAGGATAATATCTTCTTTTTCGAGAAAAATGGTCCGTCCATCTTCTTTTCCGTATATGTATATGGGAACGCGCAAAGACAGATCTTTCTCAGCAAACCAATCCTTTTTTTGGGATCGTAGATATGTTCCATTACATTGCGATTTCCCAGATCATCCAGATCGCATTCCTTATGGGTCAGGATGTGTACGTACATCATCTTTTGATTGTAGACAGATTCTTCGTGTTTACTTACTTGTCCTCGTTTTCAATTCGATCAGGTTTGGGCCCACGTTCTTCTTACCCGTATGTTCCGCTTCTTGCCCGGTTTTCCCTTCTAACGTTATCAAAGCCGAGAATAGAAACTTACTGTGTTCTATGCGTATGAACCACCCAGGCGAGCTATGCCCCTCCTCCGCCATACGACTATCATCCTCTGCTGCCCTCAGCAGCAGATATCGAGTCGGGCTTACTCGACACGGTATCAGATTGGGCAAAGACGGATTGTGCGATCTGTATGGAGCCTATCATCGGTTCGGAGGATGAAATCAGAGCTGCTAGATCTATGGCTGGTAAATCAACAGTCTGGGCGGTCGCACCTTGCCATCACGTCTTTGTAAGTTGTCCTCCTTTCCCTCTATCTCTCTATGCAAGATAGGATTTTCTCATCAATTCCGGTGGACCTTGTTTTATTATGTGCTTTTGATCTTGTGCAGCACACGTCATGTTTGCAAACTTGGATGGCTATAAGAACGGTCTGCCCACAATGCAGAGGACCGCTTCCTCCGTTTTAGTGCAGAATCAGATCACACTAACGTTGTATATTCTACGGTTTTAGAAACCCAATCCAAGCCAATCAAATCAAATCAAATCAAATTAAACCAGTTCGGCCATGTTTGCTTAGATCATTCTATCTCTCCGTCTATCCTTAATAAAGGAACGCTTTGCCGATAAATGAAGGGCAGAATTTTGTTCTAGTGTACAATCTAGACACCTAATGCTAAATCTAGATAACGGGCTAACAAAAAAAAAGAGAAAGAATAAGCCAAAAACGACAAGAAGAAACGTCTACCTCTAGGCTATTTTTTTCCCCTCCATGATAAGAATAATTAATTCAACGACAACACAACCCGAGATGGAGGGGAAAATAAGAACGCCGAAAGAAGAGGAGTAAGAGGCAATAGCGGGGAAGGGCTGCGAAATGAAGCGAGATACAGTAGTTTGGATTGATTCATGCTGAGAGTTACACTGATTGGATCTCTTTTCTGTCTTGTTAAGATCCTGACGCACAGCGAGAGAGAGCAAGTACTATATGGGAAGCAGGAGAACAAAGCATGAGAGCGGAAGAAGGCAAGTTGACAAGAGAAGTGAACCGGAAGGGATGAGACGAGGACCTTAACGCATGTCTGGTGTTCCTATATCTGGGTCAGGCCGTCGCTTTAAATTTGTAGAAGCTAATGTCTGTTCCGTCGCAAATGAATACTGAGAAGATTCCCTGGGACGATCTCTCGACCAAGCTGAATCAAGCTCGAATAATTGTCTTTGATCCATTGAGCCGTGGTCTACCGTCATTCTTCTCTGACCTTCTCTAAGCGGCGGAAGTTCTAGTCTGAAAGTTTCTCCCGAAGGATGAAACGATTGTCCAAACCGAAGGTATTGATTGATGGTATTTGTCGAAGAAGGCTCATTCGACAAGCGTGGAGGAGGGGTATGTTGAGACTGATGATCGATGTAATTCGGGGAGCTTGAAGATGATGATGTTGTGAGTGGGGTGGTGAATGGATGAGCAAAAGGAGAAGATGTCATGGAAGGAAATGCCAATGTGAATTTTGAATGATACGAGGACCCTTTGGAGTTTGTCCGACTGTCTTCATCTGGGTATGACTCGAGACTTCCTCGGTGGGTTGACTGTTGACTAAACGTCTGGTTCGACCGCATCCCGAACGGGACTTGTTCGGCGTAGTTCGAGTCACAATCCGTGATTTCATGATGACTTTCCCAAGTGGGCTTGTTGAAGCTAGACCGACTGGAGGCGCCTGACCCGGAGAATGAATAAGACCGGTCTGCCGTCGTCGGCGCCGTTGATAGAGGTTGGTTATATTGATAAATTGGAGGTTTTCCTGAAGGGGAAGACGAAGCACTGGCATGGGCAGAAACTGGAGCGGAAGCAGAGTTGGGCCATCTCTGTGTATGAGTCGATTGAGAACTAGGTGATGGCTTTCGCCGACTTGTTGAATTCCCCGTAGAGTTTTTGGAGGCTGCTGACTGCCGCCAGCGGGATCGTTGGGTTGAGCCTGGAGGAGCCAAGGTGAGTTCTCCGTATCCTGGTGCGCCAGGTAGAAGACAGCTTGAAGCAAATGTTGGCCTGAAAATTGGGTAGCAAGACGCCGGTTGCACAAAGAAGAGAAGAGAGTTAGAACGAGGTTGAACGGATCAACTTGTACGATATTAAATCTGGGTACAAGTGAAATACACATACCCGAATAGGGATTCTAGATCGTTGCGAATTTCGTACGCTACTCTTCGAGCTAGAATTAATGTGACCTATTGTGAGCCAACACGAACAGTTGTTGTAGATACACAACCCGGACAAGGATAAAGAGTAAGAGCTATGTTGAAATAGTATGAGCCGACTCCAAACGTTATTCTCCACTCGCCTCATAAGGGATCCACGTTCCTTGAAGCTATCAACAAAAGGAGAAGAGAGGCGCAGTTTGAAGAAGAAGACAACATCATCAGCAGTGACGAAAGAGCGAGAGGTTTCTCAGCCCGCAGAAAGATCACCTCACCTTCAACAGCCCACCTCTCACTTTTCGGATAGCGGCCGCCAGTTCTGGTCGGTCTTCTACTAGTTTAGTCACGTCGGCTATCAAATAAGAACGGAACGATGCCAAGAAAATCTCGAGATCAGCTCAAGATCCGAGTAAGAATCTTTATTGAAATGAACAGCTATAGCTAAAGCGTCAGGAAGGGATTTTAGAACCTTTATTGTGACCCAAACATTTCCAAATGGGCGTCCATAGGACAAGGCCATTTTCTGTGTCAATCATGATGAACCTGAAGGGTGCGATGTGTGGGAAACCAGCAGAAATAGAGACCAAGGGTGATGTAGCGTTCAGCTTTGTTGGAAAAGAAAAAGGGAAAAGAAAGAAAGAGGGTAAGGAGGGCAGAAGGATTGTGAACGAACTGTTCATTGATTGGATATTCTAACACTGGAATGTATCCTCTGGGATCGGCGGAGATTGAGTATCTAGCGGAAGACACTCTGATCTTAGAGATCCCGGGCTGGTATGATGCTTCCAAAGCCCGGAGTCGATCGATCTGCATGTTGTCAACAAAAGCGACGCGCAAATGTATACCAATCAAGAAATCCGGCGATACGACACGATCAGAGGAAGATTATTCCAAGATTTGGTTGATGTCAGTGAGAGAAATCCAAACTAGATCTGCCCATAGGACGGATCTTGTGCCAGATATTGAAAGGAAATGATGAAAGAGTGGAAGAATAGGCTGACCGCTTCGGGAGCCCCGTTTCCTGGTTCTTGTAGACCCGGGATGTGAGCCGCTATTTGAGGACGTAACTCCATCGCAGACGACTGGAAAGCTGGATCCATGACGTGTAAGATCACTGTTGAGAAGATCTTTTTCTAGCACGGAGGGAGCGGTTGAAGATGACCGTTTCCGGAATGACGTGAATAGAGGAGTCGGAAGGAGAGAGGGTGAAGGGACAAAAGTGAGAGCGGACAAAGAACCGAAGGAAAGAAGAAAGGAAGTCTAGAGGACTCTAGAGAACGAGGCTAAGGAAGGTGAAGGTAAGAAAAGGAAGAGAAAGAAAACGGGGATACTGAACAGACAACAGGGTTGACCAAAAGTACAAGTATTCATACAAAGCAAAGAAGGAGACGAGAGCGCAGGGGGGAAGACGGGGAGCGGATTAAAAGAAAATTCACCGGTATGGACATCATTTCAGTCAACTGGGCTCAATCATTGAAGGGACGGAAGCATTATAAACTCTTGGGGAAGGTAGTGATTTCGGCTCACCCGGGAGGAAAGATGGATAATTCTCAATTTTGATGCTCAAGGGTACTCTACAGGTTGGTCCCAGAGAAAGAAGAGAGAAAAGGGAAGACTAGATGGCGGATCGAACAGAAGTAGAGAGAACAAGCCAGAGTGAAAAAAGAGAGAAAAAAGGGAGTGAAAATGGAAAAGAAAAATCTAAGAACTTTGGCTGAATGAGCCGTTTCAATTTGGCCTTCTGATTTGTTTTTTTCTTTCGTTACTCCAGCGGCCTTCTCTTCCTCCTTTCTTATTCCTACTCTTCGATGACGATTTATCTCCGTATGCTGTTTCTGCCTATAGCTCTCTTTTCTTTTTCGAATAGTTTCAAGGGAAGAAACTAGAGGTAACAAAAACAGCCCATCGGGCGAATAAAGGAGGAGCGACAGGACTGATGCGTGAGCAGGCCGAGGGGGCGGGCAGGCGGGCGATCGCTTTTTCAAGGCAATCCCGGTACGTCACGGTGTTTTAGACAGAAGACCCCGATATTGCCGAGCCGGCTCCAAACTTTGAGGATTCGATCGTTTATCTTTTTCTCATTCTTTCTACTCTCTGCTGAATGATCGCAACCAAGCAGACTGAGAGCTAATCGTGAGGAGAACTGAGAGAAGTGAAAAGAATTGGGTTCCGAGCGTAGAACAACACCTGCCCGAAACAATGGAGGGATGATCGAGAATAAAGGTAGCAAAAAGAAGAAGGAGAGAATAAAAAATCCGTACAAGGTTTTCAACCGGCTCCAACTAGCTCGGCTAATTCGGGCCGCCCACTCCTTAGCCGGAATACCGACCGCACGTGTAGCCTTCCGTTCTTATTGGTTCACCCTTACTGTGAGCGTAGAATCAACAAGCTAGATCAGAACAGGACGGTATCATCGAACAGAACGATAGATAGGTTAAATCTTTTTCAATCGGATACATTCAAAATGGATGATCTCAGTCACAACGTCAGCTTCCGAAGGCGACCCGTTCACAGATAGGTAGCATATACCTGAGCCGCTGATAAACACGATTGGTTTGTTTATTGTTCAATCTTCTACTCCTTTCCCTTTTTCGTAGGTTGTGTACATGTACTTGTGAGGAGCAAAGACAACTTGCACGATGTATGTATACTAACAAGAAGAAGATATTGTCTTTCGATTTTTTTTTTCTGAGATCGTTCGATCTGCGGTAATCAGGAGGAGAGGAAAGAATCTGAAACCATGGGCTGACGACGCCTATAGTTTACACGTAGCCTTGAGTTCTGGATCTTTTGGTTATACGACTGATCGAGCGTAAACTTAGATTACGTAGTGTTCTTTCTCTTTTTTTCTTTCTCGTTTCTTTTACGGTAGCTATAATTGAAAAGCGATCTCGGCGAGGTCTAGACAGTTTTTTCGTTGTGTTTTGTTTGACAGAGATCATCCTTCGTTAGAGCTCTCAAAGGAGAAGGAGAAGACTGCTTCGATCGAGATATCCATACTAAGAACCTTCTTTTACTTGTCATACCTTGTACAACCTTTATTAAATCCGCAAAAGGACCACATATCTTGTCTTCCGGCGAGCTTTACCGGTTTGTGCTTCCGTCGGAACCGTCCAACAACGCCGTGACCATCGGACAAAGATATTCTGCGGCCTGCGTATTCTACGATCTTGAACTTGTTATGACTTTCTTCGTTATCTTTGATGACCGTGGTCCAGTCATTCTGGATATGAAAATAAATTATCCCGAAAACAAGAAGAAAGCTCCGGACTTATGAGTGAAACTCAGTATAGATCGTGATGCAACGTTGGACCTTGACTCATGATTCTAAAATATTTCAGCTCGAAGATTGAATGTGGAGAGATCTAGATAGACACGTCTGAAGGAAAAATAGGTGATTCAAGATTGATGAATGATAGGGGGAAAAAAAACGAACCAGAAAACGAACCAGTAAACGTTAATTCGGGGTTTCTTCGTGCTTGACCACCGGATGTTTCCATGGCATGGAGCAGAAGCATTGTGAATAAGCAGGTGTGATAACTCGAGATAGAGTCAGGTTTTGGATGTCTCACTAGACACCCCTGACGAAGATAGGACATAGTGTCTTGGGAGGGAAGGAATATAAACTAGCAGGAGACAACGAGGCCAGGAGGGCAGCCATTCCAGGCGAGAAAGGAGAAACGGCGCTCCGATATGATTCTGCATATAGCATGCGATCGTGCGCCGATCTTTGATCGGTACTATGGCTGACGACACACTCATAAGGGGACATTGTAGCGAACATCAGACGGAATAGAATTGTACATATCTCAATTATGGTAAGGATCGGTGCAAGAACACATGTTGATGAAGACACCGGTAGTTCCGCCCCGAATTAACACCATCTCTGAGGAACCGCCACATGAATCCAGATCGACCTATGTGTAGAGAGATAGATAAGAGACAATCGTCTCTGTTGGGAGCGATGCGTTCGTGAAATTGATACAGCGAAGAAAAATGCGGGAGGGCATGAAACATCTAGCTGGGTGAGCGTCGTTGAAAATCAAGACATACAGTGCACCTCTGTAGATGAAACCTGATGGATTCTTACAAGTAACAGAATGGCCTATCTGTATCGTAGCACAAACATTTTTTCAATTCTCAAAGCGTTCACACGGACTAACTTTCGCATGACATCGGTCCTCCCTGTGGTTTGTTCTAGATTCGTTTGCATGACAACCATGTTCGTAAACCTTGTCTTTCACAACTATTTTCAAAGACTTTCATCTCTCAAGCTCTCAGAGAGTCGCGCAAAAAAACCTGCAACAAATCGCCTGCTTCGCTCATCGAACTTCAATGGTCGTGTTTGAAAGGCGGCCAGAAGGATACCTGACATGAAAACAAGGAGAAGATCAGCGTCCGACAACCGTAGAGGCTCAATCCATGATCATGCGATGTTTCCATAATTCTGGCTAGCTTGGTAAACAAGGTGGCGGCCGACCACAGTCAGTCTGAGGTCAGGACAACTCTGGGAAGGACAAGGCTTGGTACAATCAAGCCGTGAGTCAGATGAATGCGCGCATAGGAAGCCAATCTCCATGAAGGAAAACAATGAAACGGAATTAAAATCATTTATACAACGCGGCGGATGCTATCTGGAGAACAAATTGGGAGGAGTGCGTAGAGATGTCGCATTAATTGTCAATTAGTATATTCCTGATAGATCACTCCAAAGAGATATGAGAGAGGAAGTCGCCTACCGGATTGGCATGCACCGTCACACTCTCGAGCTTGATTTCTTGCAGTGGCCGGCTTTTTGGGTTCACAGGGACACGCTCCATTCCGTCTAACGTCGAGTCTGCACCGTCTATCACCCGGCCAAAGATCGTGTACTTTCCGTCAAGCGAAGGTTGTTTGGCATACGTGATGAAGAACTGCAAAAAATAGATAGTCGTGAAAACGCAAGACCAGTTCCCATCAGTTCAGAGCGGAGGCACTACAGTCTACTAGGTCTGAGAGTAAGGAGATCGTCCGAACCTGCGATTTGTTGGTGTCCGGACCAGAGTTAGCCATCGCGACCACACCTCTTGAGTTGAACTAGAGTGACGCGTTTCGGAAGTATAAGTGATAAGAACAACAAGAGCAATACAGTCAGACCATATTTAGGAGCAAGAGCAGAATGACGACACGTATGTATATATACCTTTAATGTCGACCGGACTTCATCCGCAAAGGGTCGGTTCCATATCGACTGACCTCCCTTCCCTGTGCCCGTCGGATCTCCCGTCTGGACCATGAAATTTTTGATGTTACTGAGGGACACGTCATAACGTACGGATTAGCATCCTAATGGATTGAAAGGCGAGAAAGACGTGCTAAGACGTGTGACAGAGTGGATGAATATAAGGTAACACAAGATCGACGAACCGGTGGAAGAGACAACCGTCATACTGGCCTGCCGCACAGAGTCCTAAAAAGTTCTCAGCCGCCTTAGGAACCGCCTCACAGAACACCTCGATCTTGATGTCGCCGTGATTGGTATGGAGGGTGACGGACATGGTCTATAGTCGAGTGTATTGAAAGCCGATACGGTTGTGGTCGTTGTCAAAAGTCAAAGTAATGACTATGTCCATCGCAAGTTTTCTCTATTAAATTTCCAGGTTTCTATTATATCCCTATAAATCTGTATTACAGTCCTGTAGTCTTGTCTTGCGCGAGGAACATTAGGCTTTCTGTATTCAACGTATTCTAAGCTGCTATGAAAATTGATCGCTTTTTCTAATGAGCCGGTTGATTTGTTTCCATCTCGTTTCCATCTCGCCTTCTTCGACTTTCGTTTGCACCCTCACGCCCACACTCACATTCAGCCCTCCTTTTTTTCACTCATTGTTTCTCTTCTGTATAAGCATCTGAAACTGACAAGTTCTTTTATTCTCTCTTGATATCCACTATGTTTGTTTATTCTTGTTTCTATCTCTGTTTGTTTGGCACTATCGATCCTGTCGGCTGACCCGCCTCCACCCTCCTCATAACACGCACAGGGCGCCTCCTCCGGACCTCAAAACACCATCACTCGCAGATAGGCTTGCCAAACTCAACATTGCTCAGTCAGCTTCATCCACAAATGCATCTTCTTCGGCTGCTCCTCGAATTCCAAGCGGTTCGGGCTCTTCTCTTCGGGACAAAATTGCAAAATATGAAGTCAAGGGAGCAAATCCGCTTGTTCCCAAGGGCTCCTTCGGGCTCTCTGCAGGAACTGGCTCTACTGGACTTGGCGGTTCCCGAGAACTGATTGGGAACAGGATTCCCAGGTAAGTGCCTCCATTAGAATGTCAGCATGTGTGACAAACAACTAAACTCAACCACCTGATTTATTCATATGCAGTGCTGGTAGAGGTGGCTTTGGAGTTACCCCCAATGGAGTTCAGCCGTCCAAGACATCGTATACACCCAAAGGAGTCAGCATTCTGAACTCTTCTAGCTCCAGTGGCCAAGAAGCTCTTTCAAGCGGTCGCTCATCATCGTCCATTGGTGATAATTATTCTCATGTCTCTCGATCGTCTTCAGGAACGTCTTCTCCCGTACCAGAAGCAGAATCGGTTGTTCCTGCCCCCCTTTCCAGCTCTACCCCTTCACTCGCAGCGGTATTGAAATCTGAACCCGAGTCCGAGTTGGATTCGATAGTTCCTCCTGCCATAGACCCTCCTATGATCACTACAAACTCCTTGCCTCAGTCGTATCTCGCCTCAACAGACTCGGATTACGTCTCAGAGAACGGCCCCGGCTCGCTCTCTCGGTCGGCTTCCATCATTGCTCAGCCATCCTCGACAACCTCACTTTCTTCACTTGCTTCTGGTTTCTCAGCTGTCCATAGCGTTGCCTCGTCGTATATGACGGACCTGCAGGGAGCGCCTCCCGACATTCAGACGCCCAAGATATCTTCACCAGTTTCATCTGCAGGTGAACTGGATGTCAAGACGTCGTCTCAGGGAAGCATGATCGGTGAAGAAGACGATAAAGGACTCATGCTCAATATTCGATCGAGCTCTCCTGTGGGAAGCATGATCGTCGACATCACAGACTCGGTCGCGCCTTCCATGGTCGGTGATGATGAAGACATCGATAATCGAGATGACGCATTTTCCGTGTCACCAGTAGAACGGTCCCGCGAACATGCTCTCTTCTCAGAGAGTCCTGATCAACCGAGTACTCCAAAAGCGTCCAACACACCCGATGTAACTCTAAACGAATTACCAGAGCTTACTTCTACTGGCTCTCCCATCAGAGCGAAAGAAGTTCCTTCAATCTCTGTTACCTCACATCAGTTAACTGCTCAGCCGCCTATTTCTAGCTCAGATCCTCTAAAGTCGATCGTTCAGGAAATTCATTTGGAACCAGAAGAGGAGCCTGAGATTGAGAACGCTGATGAGGTGCCTGTGCTTGAAGCTCAAGAGCATGCGCATGAACGCGAACATGACATCTCTGAGGATAAATTACTGGAGATTAGCGCAACTGAGCAACCTGAGGAGCGGGTTGGCCAATGGGCTGAGGAAGTTTCAGAGGTAGAGAGAGTTGAGAAGCAGGATGCGCCAGTGCCCAAGATGGAGATCATGCTTGAGAATGAGACTGAAGTGGAAGACAAGGAAACCCCGAACATCGACAACTCGACGACAACTTTACCATCCGCCCTTGAAGACGAAACGCTGGTTGATGAGCCTAGCGCTGAGCACCTAGCCTTGACCGAAGAGAAAGTCAATCTCTCCAAGATCGAGTCTAGCGCAGAGAAAGATAACCTCAGCTCGGAGATTGTCACTCTGGATCTGGCGCAGTCCAGTTCGGAGGATACGAAAGCGCAAGTCTTGACTGCAGAGGAGGATGAAGAGGAGGAGGCGGATAAGACGGTAGAAACTGTTGCTCGAGATGACGTAAAGCTGAGAGATGAGCCTGAAGAGACAGACAGTATCGATGCTAATGATGGTGAGTCTGAATTTACGTTTCTTTCTGACAAATCAGAAGGTGGATCCTGATATCTATCCTTCTGGATTTATGATCGCCATTGGAGGCAGATCCCTCACTTCTGCCCAGTTCTGAGAAGCTCATTGATCCCCAAGCCTCGGAGACGAATGAAGTCGGTGAGCTTTCCATGGCAGTCCTCTGGACGAGCTATCCATGTTATATACCGAACTCTGATTCATTTGTTTCGTCTGGTTGTTTCATTTCTCTTTCCGGTAGACTCTAATCTGAACGGTCTAGGGATAAAACGCCTCTCGATCGAGTCAGGGAGCACCACTCAGTCTTCATCACCAACGGATCTTTCCTCTATTTCTGATTTCCCCCCTGTACCAACAACCATCTCTACTTCTTCTACCATTGATTTGCCTAGCTACCAAACCCCATCGATATCGCCAGCCGGCTCGACCGTTATATCTCCTACGTTTTCTAGCCCTCAAACCACCCAGTCCTCTTCGACGCCACTTCCTTCTAGACCATTCGCTCGCTCTCCTGTACCTTTTACGACTTCCGAACTTCACCAACGATCTGTTAGTAACTCCAATCCGCACTCGACCTCCTCCTCTGCCTCCACCTCACCCATGAAGATCAGAGGAAGCACATCGCCTAAACTTGGGACTGCACGGTCGACATCTTTAAACCTTGGTAGGTCGTACGCCTGGGGATCGACATCATCAATCGCCAGACATCGATCGAAGAGCCCGTTTGAGATTGACAGTGATGATGAAGAATCGGCTGGAGGGCCCAGAGTTGTCGCGCTCAGTCGGGAGAGGTATTCGTAATCGTCGTCGTTGTATTTTTCGTTCAAATCTCTTCTCTTTGCGCATCATACCATCGTTTAATCCGTTCTTTTTCCCATGTTTCTGCCTATAGGTTTCTTTTCTTCTAACTTCATACACCTCATCTCATTCACTGATAGCAACCCCCCATTGTTCTTATTTCCTCGTTTCCATCAATCAGTCATTCTCTTCATTCGTACCTAGTTTTTATCGAATCTCAACCCGTCGTTCATGCCCCGTCCCGTATCAGTTTTGCACTGTCTGCTTTATTGTTTTCCTCGCGATTCTTTTCATGATCAAAGCGATTTTACCGACATCTTTTTCGCCATTCCTTGTACAACATATCTGACTGTAAGGGGTGTTTCTGACTTACCCACCTACCTATCTATCCATTCACGCGTCTTCCTCTCTCTTTTCCCAGAGAAATCCACGTACTTTTTCTTTTTCTTTACATATCCATTCTTCCCGTCCCTGATTTTTCGTTGTCGTACCGTCCTTATCAGCACGTTCTCTCTTTCTTGTCTTCTCTCTCTCTTGGTTTGAGTTTTTTCTTCTCATTTAATCAAGAGCAAAAGCGAATCTCATGATATGAAACGACTCTGAGCATGCACCCCATGTAGGAAGATGGAAAGATAAGATGGATAAAAATAGGTACACGTGTATAAACATCTTGTAGGTGAAACAAGTGAAATGAAACAATGATCAAAAGGAAAAGGAAGGGGTTAAATAAGGAAATATACACTCTAGAAAGTACCAACAAGGATAAAGATGATGGAATCCAAACGAGAGAATGAAAGAGAACCCCGACAGACGTGAATAAATAGAGTATGAAGGGGAAAAGGAAAAGACTTAAAGTTGAAAAGAGAAGAGTACGTCTTGCTTTAGATATAATAAATAACAAAGAGATTGAATCTCCGAATAGGAAGAGAAAGCAATAAGCTCAGAAAGAAAATGTCCGGATAGAAGAAACCTTGATAAAAGAGGAGCTAGATGATTGATAAGAGCGAGACAAGAAGAGAGAGAAGATAACATTCCAGTGGACTATGTATTGCAAGACAAGAAAAAAGGAGATAGGTTGGACAATAGGGAGAACGAAGATGAGGCAAGATGATTGTGAATTATGAAGATCAAGAACAGTTGTGAATCATGATAAAAGAGAAAGATGCTGGGTGGAGAAGGAAAAGGAAGAGAGGAGGGGAAAGTATTCACTGTGCCCAAACACCAGATTCGATCGTTATCTCAGTTCCTTCTGATCCTTCGAGTGTGGAGGTAGACAAGCTCGTCTTCATCTGTCCCTTCTGAATCTGCTCGTATCCTAGGAATTCGACCTGATCAAATCCCTGATCGTCAGTGTCGGCTCCGGCTTCGGGGCCCAGAAGCAATGACGAATGCGTGAACGAGTCCAAACCGAATTTAACCGGCGAGTCCATCGAGTAGGAATGAGCCATCCCTACCGATGACTGGTAGGATCGAAGTGGGGATTCAGAGTTGTACGACGGCGGAGGTGGATACACGTGCGAACAAGTAGACAGGATCTCGTTCTGGATTGGGGGCGGGCTGTCGAACAACAAGTTCGGATGCTGAGAGTGATGCGAGTGAGACGTCAAAGGCTGGCGGGCTGCGACCAGCGAGGACGCCGGCATGTGACCATCCAACGTCGAGTACTCTGATGACGAAGGCAGAGCGTATGGTACCGTGCCTGCGTCAGTCGTCAATTCGCCAGAGTTCAAGCCGAGCCCCCACGATGGCTGATAGAGCTGATTTGATTGATGATGGAACGCCGGTGGGTCCGAGTAGAAGAGTGGAGGGTCGACCGGGGAAAAGGGAGAATCCGAAGGTAACGTCGTTCCTACTGATATCGACGACAAAGACGGACAGGTGCTCTGCCGTCGATACTCGGTCTCCCCTTGGGACGAGAATAGGGGGCCAATACCGTTTTGCTGCTGCCAGTGCTGATGCTGTTGACCGAAAGAGGCCGGCCCATTGACCAACGATGGAGGTTCAAACAGAAACGCGGATTCATCGGTATTTCCAGGCAAGATTGGTAGTGGATAGGTTGTCGAAAGTGCAGCCGGTGGGGCAACAGTAGAGGCGTGCTGGTAGTTATGATGGTGATACTGGTGGAGGGAAGACTCCTGGTAGGTCTGCGGTTCAGAAACGCTCTGCCCCTTTGCAGATACTGATTCTCTCTTTGTGATCCAGATTGGTTCGTTCTGTACGGAGGACGAGTGAATAGCGCTATATTCCTGGAGGGGGCCTTCTGCAAAAACCGCAGGTTCGACCGTCATCTCAGGGTATCCGGATCGTTTCTTGACCCCGGGATGGACGGCCGGACTAGACCGACCGGAGCTAAAGCTGAGGTGGCCGCCATTGTCGAGCGTAGTCGGCGAGGAAGGTGCATACGGGTGATGGTGGATCTTTGCCGCCTGACTCGATCGATGCTTCCAATTGCCGTCCGGACTCGATGGCAACCGAACGCTGGACCGTCGGTGTCCTGCCGATACTATAGCGTCTCCGGGCAGAGACCTGACCGGCCAGGAGTTTGGCGTATCTCGGTGTGATCGGTACGGGTTTGGGTTTGGGTTCGGGTTCGAGTTTGAATTGAGTTGAGTTTCGGAAAGAATCTTGGAGATGGACCCTCGACGGAGCGAGTCGCCTTCGGGCAGAGATGATGACCAGGCTGCGATGTTGGGCTCCTGCGCGCTCCGGGATGGTCTTGGAACCGGATATGATTGGTAAGAGACCGGTGGGAGTGGCATGAAACCGACTTGTCGGTTCTTCGGAAGTTGGTCCTTGGGATTTGTCGAAGAGACCTTGGACAAATGACTAGGCGCAGAGAATGATAAGCCGGATGTTGGTGATGTCATATCTGCCTCGGCACTACCAGAATGATGAAAAGAAAAATCAAATCAACAACTGGCGACGTGTGAGATATGATTGTAGCACTCACACATAACGCAATGTTCCGTCTAGACCAAGTTCCGTTTGAGGAGCAAATCTTAACTGTTCCTTCGCCAGCTGTGTTGCAGGTATGTGTGTGTGTGTGTGTGTGAGAGAGACAAAGAGAGGAAGGGAGAAATGGCGAGAGAATAAATGCTGTTAGCAATTAAATTCATTGTTGATGAACCAAGTGATGTTGCTGTTCACGTCACTTACCAGATCAGGACTGAGTCCTAATGCCAAGATCTCCGGTACGCTTGATGGAGTCCTAAATTTCTGAGCCATTCCATCAGAGACAGAATAATACGAGATCAGATGATGTGTCCGGCCATCAATGTTCAGGGCCATAGTCTATGGGAAAGAGGATAGAGTTGGTACATCAGTTTCCGAAAAATCGGCAGTCAATTAGCAATAGAGACAACTGATAAAAGAGACGGACCTTCTTGACTAAACCTCCGGGTTTAGCACAATAGCTGTTGCTTAGACTACCAATGAGCTGTTTCTCCTTTGCTCTGGCAAGTTCGATCCCTCCCAACATGTCGGCGTACATCCCGACCTCTTCACTTTCGCCGTCCTTGTGGGCGTTGCTGCTGGAGGAGGATGGCCTCCTTGTCTTATCGGCCTTGGTGATTTGAGAATATCGACTTTGAGGACGGGAGGTTGGGTTAGCAGATGCATGGGCCGAGGACAGGGATTCGTTCATTGGGAAATCTACTGCTGGGAAAAGGTTTGTCTTTGATGCTTCGGCAGAAGTTCCTTTGGTACGTGCTGAACGTGCTTCTCGGACGTCCGTCTGTCGATAGATAAGATAGTTTCCTACATACGGCAAGATTATGACGGAAGATGTTAGTGCCGGACGGAAGATGACGAGCGAAACGTTATGGGAAAAGAGACCTACCAGAGATTCGAGATGGCGACCAGATCAGTCCGTCCGTCCAGCGTTTGATACCACTCTCTTGCTCCTCAAAGATCTGCATGTTGGACAGGACATCCGACTGAGACAACGAATCGACAGAACATGACAGAAAGTCTACAGCAGACTTACGAAAATCGAGCCACTCTTGATAACGGATCGTTCGTCCTCCGCCAGCCTGCGACACACCCTAGGGACGACGCCTCTTCTTGCGGCTTCGAATAAGATGAGAGCATCGAGAGTCGTCTCTAGAATACCGGTGAATGTAGGTTCGGTCTGAACGTTCTCGCCCGAGATTGTTGACGGGGGTGACGTTTTGGAACTTGTAGTCATGAGGTGTGGATGTGTGTTGGAAGTGGATGTGTAGGCACGTGCGAGTGCGGGTGGGTGGGTGTGTAAGTGTGGGTGAATGCTTCAATAGATCGTGAGGCGTGTGGTGATGGGCTGCCAAGACAGATGGTTGGAGGGTGATAGTCTAATCAATTGTATCCTTGAGGATATACAGCCCGTGCTAGGATAATCTATCCCGGCCAAATAGAGGAAGGAAAGGAAAGGGAAAGAAAAGAAAAGAAAAGGAGGAAAAAAAGGAACGTGAGTTGATAAATCAACCGAAAAGGAGGAACGTGGAAAGAACGGGAAAGGAATGACGACGGAGATGGGCAACCGAATTCTTAACGATTCTTAACGAAAGAAAGAAAAGAAAGAAAAGAAACCGAACGAACGAAGGACCGTCCGAGGAAGAGAGAACGAGGGGAACAAGAGAGAGAACGAGGAAAGAGCTTTGAATTTTAAGCGGCGATCGCGGTAGTAGGCTGACCGGAACGGAAACCCTGATCGGCTGCATTGGACATATGCCGGTGGGTGGGGTGTAGGTGGGGAACCGAGTGTGTTGGACCGATAGGTGAGTAGGTGAGTGGGGAGAAGGGGATGGGAGAACAGGGCCAGGGCCAGGGCAACGGCAAGGGCAAGGGGGAGAGGAAGGATTTGGAACAGGGGAAGGACGAGAAAACACAAAACAAATGACAGTCGCAAGAAGGCGGAGAATTTAGTTAGTAAGCGCTGAGGGAGAGCCTTAGGCAAGACACACACAGAGACTGAAACGATACGACAGTTGGCCGCGCCGGCCAAGAACGACATTATGCCGCTCGGTCGGTCGACGAGAGAGTCTTTTAGATCACAGAACATTCGTCGGCACGATTCGGCAGGGAGAAGTAGAACCTGGTGGTCCGATCTGTGCGAACCGAGTCAGGTATGTTTCCCATGCACCACACTCATACTGACGAAGACTCGAGAACTTGACGGGCGCTCGATCTGGCCGGACTACTGTCCTTCCCCTTGATGATGTGCAATCAACCAGCGAGGCATGCTCGACAGACAGGCACTCGTGCACGAACGCACCCATAGACACGCAGAGCGAGAGATCGGGCCGGGATCAAGGAAAACGGGGGAATTGAATGCAATGAAGAAAACGAATGATGATGGATAATGATAGAAGAGGTACACAGGCGTAACGCCACAGAGGAGTTGATATATTTCGGAGGCCGACGTCGTATAAGCTATCGTCGTCATTTACCTTCCCGCGCCACATATCGAGAGACAGGCAGGCAGGCAGGCAAGAATCATTTGAGAGTTATCCACCCCTTTCTTTCATCCGAGTCGGGAAGTATCAGGAATATTCTCAAACAGAACCAGTCGAGCTCCAAACTTTATTTCACGATCTTTGAGCCCATCAGTCATAACCCTAGCCCAGAAAAATATTTGATCCAGCCCCACACACCCATGCATATCCACGCCCATGTTTATGCCCTTATTTGAGACACAAAAACGCTCGCTGTTTGTGCGTGACCATATCGGCCTCATCCTTCATATATGGACGCAACAGCCAATGGCAGCAGACAAACCCAAACAAGATAGAAAACAAAAAAACAGACCGAACCGAAGCCAAATTACTCACACAAAGAGAACGTGTAGAACTCTGGAGATGGAGTCGAATATCGATCTCTGGGAGAAATGGCTTCGTATATGTGTGTGAAGATGGGAGACCGAACAGGAGGCGGGAAACAAAAAGATAGGACAGGTGAACAGAGAAAGAGAAGAAGCGAATGGACAAAGAAAGGGAGGGAACAGAAAAGAGGATTAGATAAAACGGAAAGAAAGAAGTCGCTTCCGAAGATTTACTCTGTATATATCTTAAAGAAACCCGCACGCTCTTTCCCGGTTGAGATCTGCATACAAGAAAAACCCGGGGACCGATGGATCCTCTTCCCGGAAAGGGAACGGACCCACTATTCATGACCATCCTTCCTTCTGGTCCCTTGGCTCCTCAAATGTGTCTTCTTTTTGGTGGCGCTCGTCTCATCTTGCAGGAAGCTGTGGGCTGAATAAATGTCCCAATCTTTCACTTGCTTTCATTTCTTCCTGTTTCTTCGATTCCAATTGCCTTACAGAGATAGAAAAAGCAGATCACGTTGGGCAGTCTGTTCAGTCTTGTTCCGTTGTTTCCAAACGCAAGAAATATGACTGTGTGACAAGTCATGAGACATCGATTGTAGCATCATTCCCTCCCCTTTTGATCCCTATGACAGATATCTCAGACAACAGATCTCCTTCTTCTTGAGCTATCATAGACATCTCGCACGGACGCACGGATCTCTTCATGAAAGAATAAACCAAACGCTCGCCCTGTCTCTATCGACTTGCCTCCTGATTCATCCAGTTGCTTAAGTTTACTCGAGTTATTCTCGAACAGAAATCGATAGAGTAACCGGCTTTTATTTCCCGCTTCTACCTGCCCTTCCGTCAATTGGAGCGGGAGAGATGAACGAACGGAGAAAACAAAATGGAAGAAGGGAGATGATTAAAAAAAAAACCCCATATGGCAATAAAGATTGCATGAAAAGATAACACATGCTGATCTCTCGATCGGATCGTAAAGCAGCTCGTTTGGAAGAGGAATTCCCTCGCATACCTCGCATCCATCCATGGTTCATGATCACTCTCACATGTACAAGCGGGTCATTATCCAATTCTTCTTCCTTTCTAGAACTTGGACCACACCAAAAAGTCCATGCGAGTTTTCACCGATAGAGAATGATTCTGAACCTATAATTCCAGTGTTGAAGCCAAACAAACTCAACCGCTCCAGCCAGAAGAGATAGAAAATGGTGGCGGAAATAGGAAACTTGTGCTTGAGGTTTTATCTTTATTTTTCATACCAAAAAAAGAAAAAGAGAAAAAGGACAGACAGACGCCAGTGAAACCAGAATATAATAGAGGAACGAGAAGATAGAACAGAAGAGAGGTTACTCATCTGCCATGTGTTGACTCTAGTTTCTAGTCTTCCTGATCAATGGTCGGCGAGCGAGATTGCGCAAGATTATGTTTTCAGGTCACTCCCAGACCAGTACCGATGGGAGAAGGAAGGTCACAACATAGAGTAAAACTAAACTGAACCTCAACGAAGCAATAAAGAGAAAGAAAAATAAGTCCAAGTTCTTCTTGTTGAAGTTGTCAAGAAGGAAAGAAAGAACAAACACGGAGTTTCTCGTACAGCAAACGTTAAAGTTTCTCATACTCTAATTTCAAACGGAATACATTCCTACATGCGATCCTTCCACCTGTTCACTTTCTGACCACTCCTATACACGCACAAATTGTTCAAGATACTCGCCAAGATCATTCAAGTTCAGCCTCTTTTCTGTTGCTTCTTTTCCTCGGAAATTGTATCAGATCGACATTGAGAGAAACCTTGTTTTGAACGACCCAGCTGTAACAAGACTCTACTTCCTTTCATACTTGTTCATCCTTTCATTCTTGTTCATCCTTTCATTTATTAATACTTGCAGAGTATTTACTCTTTATTTGCACTCAATCGTTTCTCTTTCCTTTGATTTCGGTGTTCTCATATGCACGCTATCAAAAGTCAGGGCAGGGTGATCAAACGGAAACGCATTAGCGTTGATCGGTCAGTTGAATGAGAGAATCTCGTTCTACTCGGTTGACTAACTTTTTTTTCCCTTTCATTTTATTATCTCTTCTGTCTCTATTTTCGTGTTTTGTTTACGCCTCATCTCGGCTTTTCTTCTCATTGTATCTATCTTTTCTGGGATAAGAACGTGAGTAATGACCGGTAAGCGATGCCCTTACCGATTCACGATTTGAGTACAGCTGACTTTAACAAACGGTTGACCCTCGTCTATCATCCAGGTGGCTTGGTTTGCAATCTAAGCGTGTAAGCGCCCGAGCGCGCATGCGGCTGCCACTACGAACACACTTGACAGATAGAGATCGGACTGATCCGATAGGACAAGAGGAGAAATTAGCCGACGGTTATAAGACAGATCTAGACTGACCGACCGACCAATCAATCATACTGCTCGCAGAGTGAAGGTCAAAAATAGCGACAGAGACAGATTTGAACTCGGTCTTGGAACAGTCGGCCGACCGGACGCCCAGACATGAAAGATCAGAGAGAGAGAGGGGGAGCGAATTAATGAATAGATGAAGAAGTTGATGAATGAACAAATGACTGAATGGAAGAACTGTAAATGTGAACGCCCCAACCATCAAGTGCCAATCTATCCTCATCCTACCCACCCATTTGGACGGATCTGGAAGGGAGTAGACGAAAGAGAAAAGTAAAGAGAAAGAAGAATCACATCGATAGAATTCTACTGTTTGATCTACATTGCCATGTCTCATCTCCCAGAAACCTCACTCAAGGAAGCCGCTCAGAAGAGTCCTAGAAGGTCATCCGTTCCTGCTTGCGTACTCGTCGACGGCGGTGGCTGGGAAGCCGAAGAGCTAGACGCGAACGAGGTTTGCTGAGGTTGTGATTGCGGTTGATGTTGTTGGGGTTGGGTCGATTCGTTCAAGGGCTGACCAAACCCGGAGAGGGAGTTCGAAATAGTGTTCGGAAACTGAGACCCATGGGTATTCGTCGATGTCGGCGGAAGAGAAGTCTGACTGAAGAGATCCAACATGTCATCCAAAGCGTTCCTCACAGGAGCAGCAGCCATGCCGGTAGGGTTCGGGTTGATGATCGTAGTAGAGCTTGATGGGAAATCCGGAGCGATCGAAGATGGGATCGGGTCATCATCAAAGTCAAGGCTGTTTTATCGTGAAAGCAGAGGAAGAGTAAGAACAACCGATCATTAATTAAGGAGATAAACCTGAGAAAAGACGACAAGACGAGGCGCACAGGTTCTCAGATTTTTGGCCTTGTTCAACGACATGGAGTGCTTTCTCACGCGTCGTCGAAAGATCCTCTTCTTGTCTTTTCCACTCAGAAAAAGAAAGTCAACAATCGGTGTTCATGATCAACAGACGAGATCACAGAGTAGAACTTACTCAGTCTCTCGCTTTCGCATAGCGTCGATTCCCATCCGTCCCTTACCGACGAACGTCTGAACGGCACGAAAACAAGAACAAACATATTAACTCGGAACTCGGTTTGAAGTCCATAGAGTAGGAAAGATGAAGAAAAAGGAAGAAAAAGCGAACCTCGGCCGGTTTATGGTATACACTCGCTAACGTAGAAATTTCTTCCAACAGTCCTTCTAGGATCGCCGGTGGGACGGTCGTCTGTGGAAGTGATATCGGTGGTCGGTCGGCCAGAACGACGCTCTATTTGGTCGGGTAAACAAAAGATGAAGTCAAACACACAAATACAAATCATTTTAGAAACCTCTGAGAAATGAGAAGAGCAAAGACAAAAACATCATGTACAAAGAAAACGAAAGAAAACCCCACCTTAGCAGCAGCAGGATCAGTTGAGAGCAACCTCCAATAGATGTATGCCCGATCACGAACGTCCGGGCTATCACAGTCTTTCGTAGCTGTCTGTAGGACTTTCTGAACGATTGCCTGTGATTCGTCTGGCTTTTTAAGGAACAGCTTGACGATTGCCGTCAACGTCTGGAGTTGGACCTGGTAAGATTCCTCTTTGAAAGTCTTTAAGAAAATCCCTAGGAGGTCATCTGCGTTCTCGATCTTTTCGGCGTATTCTCCAATAATCCAGATAAGCGACGCTTTGGCTTCCGGTTCATCCAGTTCGTCCAATGCAGCACACAAGGTGGGGATGATGCCTTCGTACGAACGAGGGTACTTTCGAAAGATATCCTGTTGAGGTAGAGAAAATGAGACAACACAGACATACTGTTAAGGATAGGCCCGATATGCAGGTTGCGGAAGAAGAAGAGAGGAAAACTCCCTTGCCTTCATCACGACGATGGCCTCTTGGACGACGTAGCTGACTCTGGTGGCAATCAACTCGAGCAACACATTCACACATCTGTCCGTCGCCTCAGGGATCTTAATCGCAGTTTGACCGATCGCCTTGATAGACTTTCGGACAAAGTCGACGTCGACCTCTGATGCATACTCTTTGAGTTCGCTCAACAACGTGTCTACGTTCTTTTCCCCTGCTAATCGGACCATAATCTCGAGTTTCTCTACCTTGACATAGGGCGGATCGTTATATTTGCAAAAGAACACACGCATCTCGTTCTGCAAGATATCAGGCCGTTTCTGAAGGAGAAGGTTGATGTTCCGGAGCGCAACCCATTGAATTTCCGGCGCGGAGGACACTAGGGTGACTGTGGTATAAGAAAGAGAAACTGATTAGATCCATCACAAAGAGAAACCGATAAATGAGGCAACGGGTGTACCTAACGGGGGAGCCATCTTTCGCACAAGCTGTTTTATCAGATCCTCCCGCTCTACATTCTTCATGTGAATCATGACAACCTACAAAGTGAGCCAGGAAGACAGGGCGAGCAGAGATAACACGAATTTGAATGAGCATTGGGACAAAAAAAAGAGGAGGAAGACAATAGATGGAACCAACCCGGACAGCACTAAGGAGGACGGAACCGTTGGCGTGTTGGAATTGAGGCATGACTCGTTCGCAAATGTGCTCGCTCTCTTCCACGTCAGCGGCCTTGTATCTGGCAAGGGCGGAGAGGATGGCGATTCTGCCCCATTCAGAGCATTCATTCAGTGCGACGAGCAACTTGTTGAGTACATGAGCGTCGATGATAAAGATTCCTTCGGACGTTTGCTCAGCCGAGGTAGGTGAACCTGGCGGGGAAGCCGACGACGCGGAGGCTTGGTTGGAGAGCGCGATGTCGTGGATATCAGTCAGTGCAGCAACGGCATTAGCGACAACCTGGATTGAAAAGGAACGATGAACGGTAGGTTTAGGTTGATATGTCGTTGTGACGCAGAAAGGTTGGAACAGTTAGAATGATTCGAACGAAGCGAAGAACAAGAAACGAGGCTACAAAGATTTCACCATAGGGTTGCTATCTCCGACCATGTCTTTGAGCTGCTCGACAAAACCGTTATCGACCGCCAGTTCTGGTTTTAGGTCGTACAACTTGGCAACTGCAAGAGCGGCCGTCTTTCTAACGTATGGGTCGTCATCCCGGAGGCACTTTTGCAACGGATCCGAGAGGTAATCGATGATTTTCTCCGCTCGGAGGCAGCCCATAGTACGTATGGCAAGTGCGCGGACAAGAGGGTTAGGATCCGCAGTGTCCTAGAAGAAGAAGAAGAAGAAGAAGAAGAAGAACATATGGAAACCGTATGAGTTCTGATGAACCGGCGATGAAGAGGAAAGAGTAACTGAAAAGAGCCCAGATGGAAACACACTTTGACAAACGTATTGACGGCGAGAATAACAAGTTCAGGCTGAGTGCTAGCATAATTCATCAGGTATAGGTAAACGAGCTGTAGGTGTGGGTGTGGATGTAGGGAAAGGGTCAGGAATAAGCTATGAGGGTCGATCGAATCTATCGGTCGTGAAGATACGCGTCTGAAAATGAAGACGAACCTTTTTTTGTTCCAAGTCATCCGTTTGCTTGATTGGGATGAAAAGCGAGAGGTCTATTGGTCAGGAAAGGATGCGGAGAGATAAAGAGAGAGAAAAGGGGGAGGAAGGAAAGAGCACACCATGTTCTGTACGACAGGCCCATTCAACAAAACGAAATAGATATCAGCACGAGCGAGAAGCGGGATCAACCGCTGAACACAAACGAAACAGACCTTGAGGACGTCAGGGAATAACCCAGAAACGTCTTTGCCGACAGTCATGTTGGCAATGACCCGCTTGATGGCATCGGCCCGTTTGTCCTTGTACTCTGAGTTGAGGTCGGACCGTAGTTCATAGTTTTCGCCTGTTTGGTTCGTATGTTTGTGGGGTGGATAACGTAAGAGGTCGAATGACAGGAAGCTGACCAAAGATGTATGAGGCAAGAAGAAGAAGGAGAAAAGGACTTCAGCTCTCTATGCTTACCTTTCTTGGGTACGACCATTGGATGAGCGATGGACAGAGTGCGTGTGTGAGTGTGTGTGGACGAGGAGAGAATGTACAAGACAGAGACAACAATGTACAGAGAGATGGGAAAGAGTGAGGGCGAGTATGTGGGTTGATGGGTGATGTTACATATCACGTGATGTATGATCTATCGCCAGGAATGTACCTTGTCCGCAACGAAGCCTGAGTTACACTTGATTGGTAAGCCGTAACCCATAAACCTCTCATACTACCAGCGCATCGTACTACAACGTTCATAGGGTCTGAGAACCATGTATAAGACGGACGTTCTCGGCCACTTGGTAGATGAAATTTCAAGTTTAAATCCTTTTTTACTGCTCATTCTCTACTTGCTCTCTTGTCCTCGTCCTTAGTGATCCTATCAATCCTGTTTTCCGGTTCCAAGAGCCTGAACTTCTTTCCTGAAACGTAAGAGCCTTTGTGTAGTTACTACTTCATAATTCCCCTGTTATCAGTTCAGCCCCCTTCCCTAACATCTACTCGTAGCACAGCTTCTATGAAGATACACGATCAGGTAACACATGCACGCACTTTGTAGCCACTTCTTATGACCTATTATCCATCATGCTTTCTCATTCCATCATGCTCCTTCTCTTCATCCTATGTGCTTGATAATCTTCAGGTTGATAATCCTGTTGTCTAGTAATGGAGTGCCAACCAGCTTGCTGTTTCTTCCTGGGTGGAACGACACAAAGGGAACGCTTGCGCGCTCCTCTAGATATGGTTCTCCAAGCTAAGATCCTCAGTAGATCACCTCCTATCCGTCATCCCTGCCATTCCATTTCATTTAGCCTTGTTCCCTAAGATCTGGAAGCCGAAATGCTCGCGCCTAGACTTCTCTCGGAAATTCTCATAGCTCCTTATAGCCTCCGTAGCATGGGCCATTATAGCTCTATTCAGAACGGCACGTGGACGCGTTACTCGCCTGTCTTGTTCGGCCTAGTCTCTGCTCGGGACAAAATCACGACCGAACTCAAACGCGGTCCGAAGTCTAATTATCATTTTTATTTGATTATCATAAATTATATGATATAAGGTTTGTCCTCCGGGGGGGTCTTAGATGTTAATACTTGAATGATCTACACGTATGTGTGAGGTATTTGAAATTATCCGATTGATAATCCTACTTAACACAACCTTATGTAACACTCACAACTCTATATGACCTCTTAGCCCTACGCCTCCGATATTTCTTGTGCTCCTTCTCTCTGATATCTTCTTGCTCACATCGAATCTCTCACTCTCTCTCATCCTCGATCTATTTCAGCCCTGTAGTTATCATCGTCGTTGTCGTCGTCGTCTGACTTCTTCTTGTTTTCTTCTAGGTTTCTTTCTTTCTTCCTTCCTTCTTGTTCACCATCGCATAGTCTTGCCCAACATGGTCCTTAGCAGAAAGAACATCAGGCTGGCCTCAATTCTCTCTATCGTTTTCATAGCCTACTACTTTCTCTCACAGCCGAACGGTCCTTCCTTCTCTCAATCGTTCCCCTCGACCCTCCCTGATCCAGTCCAATCAGGCTCGAAACCAGAACCACCAACCGTGGTCAAGTTTTCGAGTGGTCCACCTCGCCAGCCGTTCCCAGCAAAGCACGGCCATCACCGAATACCCATCCCTCCGCCGCCCACAGAGTCCCTCACGTCAACGTTCCGTCCGACCTGGCAGCTTGGCAACATTGAGGGCTACAACGTCTTCGAGAACCTCTACCTGTACGGTGGTCAGCTCGTAGCAGCTACCGAATTGGATGCTGAGCCGATCGACGATGATAGAGTCGCTACTTCTCAAGAGGGCAAACCTAAAACATTTGTCCATGCCAAGGACGGTCATACTTGGTGGAAAAAGACGGTGGCTGCTATGAGTGATTCGGCCATTCACCCGGCGGAGGCTAGGGTACTTGAAGGTGTCGCTGTGCGTAATCCTCTCGGCAGCTTTCTCTCTTCCTTCCTTCGTTCTCTCTTCTGATCTATCCACTTGATCTCTTGACATCTTTCACCCTTATCGCTCTCACTATCTATCAGGTCATCTATCACGACGATGCAGGGCCAGCCGGTCTTATGGTTCATTACGTGTGAGCATGTTTTTTTTTTTTTTTTTTCACTTCACGTTCTTTCTTTTACGTTCAAATCGTCATCTCACCATGGATCTGCGTGTTTCTCTAATAGGCACTTTGCACCAGAGGTTTACATTCCTAGTCTCCGAGCACTTTCCCTCGCGGGCATCAAAGATGTGCCATCCAGATTGATCTTCCCTCATTGCGAAGTATCACCAAATGAGGAATCTTGGAAGGATGGCTCTGGATTAAGTATGTTTCTATGCCTTCCTAACTTTCGTTCTGTCCCGCTTGCATCAGGACTTGACTGTGCCTGCCTTTCTGCCTATTCTGTCCTTTCCTCTCTTCTCCCATTCCTTCCTAGATTCATGGCTCGTCAACGTCACCTTGCCCGGAGCACAACTCATTCATTCTCCAGACTGGGAAGCTTACCAAGAATCCGGAGACATCATCATGTTTGACAAGGTCGTTGTTGTCGATCGATGTGCGTCTCCTTTTCTACTTGCTTTCTTACTCTTACTCTTTCTCTTTCCCCTTTCTTCCTCTTCTTTCAATGGGCTCATACCCACTCATTCATCCACGCAGGGGCCGCACACAAAGCGATCGAAACCCACCATTGGAGCAAAATGATGTCCAAGATGGCCACTCTTCCGCTCGACACTCACAAGGCCGCTGGTCCGCTCACCTGGTTCGAACCATACCGGACCACTGCACTAGACATGTTGGGCGCCGAGGTCGAAATCACAAACGAGCGCCCAGTCGTAGTTTATCTCACCAGAGAGAGCTCTGTGCGTTGTTCTATTTCATCTGTCTCCTTGGCCTTTCTTTCCTTCCGCACTAAAGCCAATTCTCTTCGTCATCGCCCTCCTCTTCTTTTCCTCATCCGGTACCTCTCGGGGCAACTCTAGCACCTGGCTCCCTCGCTTTCTCGAGATGCCTACCAAGACCTTGTCAAGTCTCTCCGTCGCCTTGCTAATCATGCTGAGTACGTCTTCCTTTGGTTCTTCACTATCCCACGAACTCTGCCCTCCTGTGCTGTCGCTTACTATTTTTTTATCGATATTTAAACAGAGTTCATCTTACCATCGTAGGAAACGTCGAAAAAGAAGATCTGATACCCTTGCTTGCTAAAACCAACGTTAGTCGAAATTATTAGCTCGTCTCATCTGTTGCTCCTCATTCCTTTGAAGAGAAGCGGCCGACCGTCTGATTTTGGATACACTTGCCCATTCTCGAAAATAGGTGTTGATCTCGCATAAGGGTGATGATCTGATGACTACATCGTTCTGGCTCCCACCAGGAGCTACTGTCATCGAGATCTTCGACGAGAATAGCTTTGTCCGTACGTATCATGTCTATCTCCATCTGTCTCTTCTTCGATTTGACCTGGCGCGCTGATCAATACGACTTTTTTTTTCTTCTTCTTTTTTCAAATGTCCCCCACCTTCCTTTTCCTTTCTCCCATTTCTTCTTTTTGTGCTCGATGATCATGGCTGGACGAGTACAGGTGTGAACGAGATGATGTCGGGCCTCCTCGGATTCAAACACGTCATCGTTCGGAACGATCAGGTCTACGAGAAAAGCAACTGGTTGGTCGATGGTCAGACCCAGAGTGAAGACTGGGATTCAACCGAATTGCCGTTGAAGGGATCCGTCGTGGAAAGGGTGGTGAGAGACGCCTTGGAGCTTTCTCCTGCCTGAGAGCTCGGATCTAGCCTATCTTGTTCATTCTTCTTTTTCCTCGAATTTTTCTTGTCACTCTTTTCTCTCTATTCTATATTTCTTGGGTTCTTCTTCGTTTCATCATTATCGCTCTTCAAATCGAACTTTCAAGGTCGGCGGAAAAGCTTAGTGTCTGGTCATAAATTCTTTTCTGAAAATATCTCTTTTGGACCCCTCCACTGGTAGATATCATCTCTTCCATCTCGAGGACACATCTCTTCTAGACCCGACGCGTTTAGTTCACGTCTATACTCAATCCTAACATCTTCATCTACTCTCTTCTTTCTTTCTTCTCTTCTTTCTCGTACTGACTATATCTAGCTAGATCTGTGTTCCCTTGCTCATTATCAACATATCGCGTCACTAGAATTGTCCACCAATGAATGGGTTGCCTAGTGTTTGTCCGAGGACGTAAACTCTTTCTTTTTCCTTTCCCCTCCCCTTTCTTTCTTCTTTTATTTACATATCTCTTTGTATATCGATCCTTCCCCTTTCTATTCTTTTTGAGGTGTTGTCTCCGGGATGACCATGGATGTGGTTAGAATTAGTTTTTCTTGCGTTCCCTCCGTTGCCTGGTCCACTCTCTGTTTTCTCTAGGCAAGTTGAACGGCGTGACGACTCACAAACAGACAAAAGCTATGTATCGCGACTGTTCATTTGTTCATCATTTTTATATCATCACCCAGACATTGCCCTTCGCCCTCCGGCATAATTCCTTCTTTTCCTTCTCTCCTCTCTCTCTCTCTGTGGTCTGTCCCGAATGGGTGAAAAACCCTTGACCGAGAAGAAAGAAGGAGAAGGAAGAATTGATAAGAAGTCGTCCTCAGGTTTATTTCCTGACCGGGCTTTTGAATCTCGATCTCGAAGGAGACCTAGACCTTGAAGGAGACCGCGATCGGGACATTGACCTGGATCCGGATCTGGACCTAGACCTGGACTTTGATCGCGATCGGGACATGGATCGAGAACCAATGGATGAACGCGAGCGCGAACGAGAGCGAGAATGAATCCTAGACCTGGACCTGGATCTTGATCGACTAGGCGAGCGGGACCTCGACCTGGAGAGCGAACGGGAGCGGGAGCGAGATCTTGATCTAGAGAACGAACGGGAATATGATCGGTTTCGTGGTCGAGCAAGAGATCTGGATCTGGAGCGGGATCTGGATCTGGACCTCGAAGAGCTGAACGATCGGGAGCGAGATCGTCTGATGGCATTACCAAGTAGGTCGATGAAGAGACATGGTCGGAAAACACGGAGAGCACAACAAATGTTTAGTCTTATGATCTAACGGCGCATCCATAGAGGTGCGCTCTACAGAAAGGAAACTCAGGTAAGAAGAAACGAACCGTCTGGCTCCCAACACTGGACTTCGACTCCTCCTTCTTCCGCCCCGCTCGTAACTCGGACTCCTTCTCCCGCCTCTATATCCCGGTCGAGCTCGTCCTCCTCGTTCGTAGCTTGGACTCCTTCTCCTTGCGGTTCCGCCTGCTCCTCTGACAGGACTTCGGTCCCTCAATCCTCCTGCACCTCCCCATCTCCCACCTCTAGCACCTCGAGCTCCTCTGATGGAACCTCGGAAACCATCCCTGTTTCTCTGGTATGGTGATCGAGATCGCGATCTCGACCGAGTTCGGGAGTCTGATCTCCTTGGCTTTCGAACAGGCGAAGGCGAAGGCGAAGGTGAGGGCTCCGCCGGAGGGAGAGGGAATGCAGAAATCTCCACCGAGAGGATCTGTCCGTCGAGCAAGGCCTGGTGCATGTGGGACACAGCCATCAGAGCAGAGCTTGAGAGGCTATATTCAATCGCAGCTTTCGATCTGTTGAGTCCAGCTTGAGGCAAAGGAGAACCGAGGTGATGTTTGGTTGAGTATACGCACCGTCAAAAGAAAGCATATGCGACAAAAGAAGGAGAGAATACAAAGATGTAGGACGTACTTGCTCGATAGAGTGGAAGATCAATCCTGGAGATGCTTCCATACTGCCCGAAGATCTCTTCTAGATGACCTTTTTTGACGTCTTAAGGCCGGGAATGAAACGATACAGCAGAAAAAGCCACGGTCAACGATCTGACGTGTATATGTTCCCAGAGGACACTGCAACGGTCCGACTTACTGGTTGTGAGGTGTTGGATGACGACTACGTTAGGCTCAGTTGAAGCTACTGGCCTAGAAGGCGAGGCAGTAAGACGTTTAGGAGACGTCGATCGTCCACGAGACATCTCTTGATCCATAGCTGTACGTATAAGGACGGTAACCGACGGATGGGAAGAGTGTTGAACGAGCTGATGGTCAAACGAGTTGATGGTCAAGGGAAACAAGATGAAAAAAAGAAAGAATTAAAAATCGAACGAATTTCATTACAAGTCACACCGTCCAGTCCAATCCCATCTCTCCCATCGTCATCCTTGTTGTGAGCCAACATTGTGCACGTCTGTCTGTCAAAGAGGCAACCCATCTGGTGCTACTGGCTATTGAACAGATAGGAACAATAGGAAGGACTCGTCTGTGGAACAAACATGCCTCTTCCTCCTCCGCTTGTCCCAACAAGGACGCCTACTCCAACCGCTCGGTCAGCCTTATCGTCAACTCCTTCAAGTACATCTCGCACGGTCGAGGCCTCGTTATTCGACTCGCCTCCCACCCGCAAAACAGATCATTCTCCTTCAACCTCGATTGCATCTCCAGCATCTTCTGATTTCGGCGCGTTTGTCTCTTCTGACCCATTGCATTCGTCCCGTTTGGATAATCAGAAACAACATTCCATGGATCCTTGGGATCTAGCAGCTGCCGGGAGCGACTTCTTAGACCAAGCTCGGCAGAGAGATGCACAGAGAAGAGAAAGCCTGCTCGGCGTTCTGGACGTAGGAAAAGATGGCCTGGACGGGCTAAGTCTTATTGATAATGACAAGACCCATGTTTCGGAGCAAGGCAAGAAAGCCGGAGGAGGATATATGAGAAGGAATAGCAGCAGCTTTGTTGGTGGTGGTGGAGGAGCTGGGAAACTGTGTGTTCCACCTGTTTTCTTCATCTGATGAGAGATCTTTCTCGTATGGTTGGTTCCCTTCGTGTGGCCATCATCACCACTGACCACAGACTCCTTCTTTCTCTTGTTTGTCTTATCTTGTCTATTGCGCTTCCTTCTACTGCTGGACATTGGCAAGTGCTATGAGTCCACCACGTCGTCTATCCCACGTGATGTCAGTCTCCCCTCCGAAGCCGATTGATTATACCCACTCGATAGCGTCTCGACAAGCCGACGAGCCCACTCCACTCGTTTCACCATCGAACGCAGATCTCTATCATCCATCTCTCCAAAGAAGGGCGAATTCGGAAGACTTTTTTTCTCCTTTGGTCCGACAGCAAAGTCTTGATGCCTCTAGGTCAGGTCATACGTTCTCGGATGCCGCTGCACGGCCCTTACCTGGCAAGGAGAAGCTCCGAAAGATGAGCGAACGGTTCCCGTCGAACAAGTCATCAAGTCTACCTGCGGATACCTCACCTTCGGTACGAAATTCGTCAAACGCAAGCCAACCAATATCTTTGTTGCCCAATCTTATAAAACAGACGTCCAAATGGAAATCGATGCTCTCTTCGCCTACGTCTCACTCAGGAACACCCCATCAATCGTCGATCTCTTCATCCATAGCTGCAAATGTACCGTCCTACCAGTCCGCTCATATCACTCACTCCAATCCGTTCTACACAAACCCATCATCAGTTTACGTTCCTCCCTCTGGCGCACCCGGGTTCGTTCCGCATACAAATTTGCTTCCTCAAGGAGGCTTCCCAAGCGCTGCCCAGGGAGGGCTGGGTGAGGCTCGAGGGGTCCAGCTAACCGGGCGTCGACAAGAAACTGTCGGGATCTTGACTGAGGAAGGCGCGGAGTGTCTCCGGCCGCATCTTCCTCCGAGATTGAGGCTCGCAGGTAGCTGGTCGCTTCTGTATTCATTGGATCAACATGGAAGCTCGCTCGGCACACTCTACGGAAACTGTGGAAAGTTCGAGGATGAGAGAAGACGGAAAGACGGAAGCGGAGCCGCCGTGGGAAACGTCCTCTTGATGAGGTCCACTCGAGGAGAGATCTTTGGCGGGTATGTAGGAGAGGCAATCAAGAAGAATGTAGGGTACTTCGGAGGCGGAGATTGGTGGGTTGTTCGGTTCTTTTAACGTTCCTAGTAGCAACAGAAATGCGCTTTATCGGTCAACTTCTGTAAGACTGACGATGACACCTGTGTGAAATCTGCTTGATAGCTTTCTCTTCAAGTTCCATCCGTTCCCAAACACCGTTCCGGGTAAGGAGTCTCATCTGGGCGGTCTCGAGATCTTCAAGTGGACGGGCAAAAATCAGTACATGTGTCTTTGCGAGTCGACATTCATGTCCTTGGGTGGCGGGTACGTTTCCATACTTTATATCTCTTTACTCCAAAGCTGTGATCTGAGAGTTGATAGAACTTGATCTGTTGCCAACTCCCATGTTAACGCTCCCACTGTGTTCTCAATCTTTTTGCGATATGCACGTCTTGCCATTCTCGGTAACCTTGTAATCACAGAGACGGCAAATATGGACTATATCTGGACTCGCAGATGTACGATGGGATCTCGCAAACGTGTCCTGCATTTGATAACGAGGTACTCTGTTCAGGACCGGATGGCAAGTTCGAGTGTGTTGGAGTGGAGGTCTGGGGTGTAGGAGATTGAACGATTTTTTTCTCTTCCTTGCATCGTCTCGGCTTTCCTTCTGAGTTGTCTTCGTCTCTGTCTTTCCTCCCTCTACTGTGCGCATTTCTTCGCCTTTGAAAGGCCTCTTGAAATGTGATCCGATGTGACATTTGGCTTTCACCAAACCGTCGGGAACTAGACCAGATTAGTAACCTAAGTTGTGTCTTTATCAGGTCGTCATGGTTACTGTTCGCTCATCTTCCTACTCACGCCATAATCTCAATAAATGTCATCCATCTAACCATCATCCACGTACCGGAAAGAAGACACAAGATGTTTCCTATTCAATCCATCTTTTTCCTCTTCATCTTTCTCTTCCAGCTTCCTCCACCTCCACACGCACCAGGAGAGTTTTTCCCGGAAGGAAATGTCTTAGTCCTTACCTCTCATCCGGACGATGAGGTCATGTTTTTCTCGACCGCATTGTACAGGTTACACGAATACAGTCGGGACGTAGTCGGCGCTTGTATGAGCACTGGTATGCCGTCTTTGTTTACCGCTTCAACTTCTTTGCCAGAAACATGGCTACTTGTCTTTTTATCGTCCAATTTCTCTCTTTGGGGAAACCGGAAGGGAAATAACTGGCTAATCCTTCCTTAACGGGGTTGATGTAGGTAACGCAGAAGGATTGGGAGAGACGAGAAAGCTCGAGCTAGAGAAGTCTTACAATGTATATGGATACAAGGATGTTGTCTCATTCGATCATCCGTGAGTCCGTGTTTCGTTTGCTCATTACTTGAACAGAGGAAATATATGAACAATCATTGAATCGGCCTCTCTTCCTGCTCGCTCTTTCTTCTTGTTCGGCTCGATCCTTGACAATTGCTCATTCTATCGCAGAGAACTACAGGATGGATTGAACACAACATGGTCAACAGATGTGATCGTCTCGCTCATCCAGCCGATCATCAACGAGAAGGAAATCAGTGTTGTCCGTTTATTCCTTGTCTGATTTGTTCTTTCTCTGTATCATGTCTTGAGAGAAGATCACGTGAATTGCTTACGTCAAGCATCATATGCGCAATCTCCCTTGATCCACAGATCATCACGTTTGACTCGAACGGTGTTTCCCAGCACCCTAACCATAAATCCCTTTCGGATGCCTCGCTCCTTCTCTCTGCTCCTTCTGGCTCAAATCTATCAGTCTACCACCTATCGACCTTGCCTATCGCCGTGAAATACTTTTCGTTCCTCCCTTCCCTCTCGCTCGCTCTTCCTAATCGGCTCATTCACTTTTTCAAGGTCCTCACTCAAGCGATCCCCGAGGGAGAGGACGTTTACCGACCCGTTCCAGGACAGAAACCGATGGAAAGAGTCGATGTCGCCGTATCGAAGGATGGCTTCTTCAAAGGTGTCGAGGCGATGAGGGAGCATAGTTCTCAGATGGTTTGGTTCAGATGGCTTTATCTGGCGGGTAGTAGGTACATGTGGGAGGGATCGTACCACCTGGTTTCTAGCGATGCTTAGAGCAAAGGGTTGTTGCAAAAGTCTCTACAAACTCGAGAGAGTTTTGTAAATAGAGAAGAAACGAGGAAAGAGTTGAATAGCAAAGTTCACTTAAAGTCTTCATTTGTTCTAATAGACGAATGAACAGACGTAATTGACTTAATAATAAGAAACTTAAGATCACAAAACTTCAGAAGAGACCGTGAAAGCAGACGAAGAACAACAAGACAGGAAGACAAAGGCCAGGGATGAAATAACACAGAGGCATACACAAGTGAAGACCACCAGTAGCTCGTGGAAAAAAAAAAGAAGAGGAAGAAAGATAAACTAAGATAGGAAGATTTCCTGATTAGGAATGAATACAAGTAATTTATATTGAGAAACAATATGCCCGAAAGAGGAGTGCCCGAAAGAGAAAAGCCTAGAAAAAAGCCCAAAAAGGAGAGGAATGGAATTGAAAAAATTGGTGACGGTTCATGAGCTAGCCATGGCATCTGTTACTCATCGATATACAAAGATATGAACTCGAATTTAGTACGATCTACAAGGGACAAACCGACAGGGAAATCAGGCAAACATTGAGAAAAGACCGACCTTCAACATGTGTCCAGAGTTGTCGAAGCGCGATAGGCTTGACCAAGAAACCTGAAACCCAAATCAGATTCAGTTAAACGCAGGTGTATGTATGGATCATACTGAGAAATCAGCTCGGAAGCCAAAGACTACTTGAGAGAAAGGAGAATATATGTACGAACCTTGCATCCCCGCTTCCGAAGCTTTTCGTTTACTCTCCAGTGATGACGAGCCAGTGAGAGCATATATCTGTACAGGGTTAACTATCGGGCCCGATGGGTTTTCCTTCGACTGGAGTTGTCTTCTGGTTTCTTCCGTTTTACGGATCTCTGATAAAATGAAGGAAATTGGTACACAGGAAGAGGGGAACGCATCAGAATTGGAGCGTGCTTCGTCATCATCGATCGAAAACTGTGGGGAAACCATGATCAGAATAGGAACGAAGAAGACTCACCAGAAGCAGACGCATAGCCGTCCATCACAGGCATTTGTAAATCCATGATGACGAAGAAGATTGATCCCGGAGGTTGAGATTTGAAAATCTCTGCACCTTCTTTTCCGTCGGCTGCCTCAAGGTATTTGACACCTTTTCTACTCAGAAAGACCCGTAGGACACTTCGGTTGACGCTGTTCAGCATAAAGGAAAAGAAGAAAAAAAAAATGTTCAGTCGTAAACATAAGATAAGACAAAGTTGGAAGAGAGTGCGCGCTCACATATTGTCTTCAACGATCAAAACACACTTATCGACCCTGAGTGTTTGCGGAGGGATCTCAGCTAAGGAGTCGAGGCTCTTCGATGATATTGATGTTTCGTTGAATATCTTGGTTATAGCTCGGTACAGTTTTCTAAGGAGGATCACCCAAATGTCAATATCGACACGACCAAAGGAGACAAAATGAGGAGAGAGATGTAAGAAACGATCGCAATCTGAAGTCAATTCAAAATATGAGACCTACCTTGGTCCGCAGGGTTTTTCCAGAATCTGGTGTCGCTCGCTTTCTCTAAGCCTATTGGAGTCCAGCCAATTACTAGAAAATTGAAGGACCCTGTAAAACCTCAATAAGTTGTCCACCTGCTGTCTAGAGACCGAGTCATCCAAGAGCAACACATCTGATCCACGCTCCGTCTTGTTGATCTTGAATTTCCATTCTTTGAGGAGAGTTCTAAAAATCCGGCGGGTGTCGGGAGAGAATCCGAGGAGGCAGATTGTTTGGTTTAGGCCAATCGGAGGCAACCGAGGTGGATTTGGTTCGAGGATCTCGAGAGGAACGGTAATCTTGAAGCTGGATCCTTCACCTTGAACCGAGCATACATCGATTTGACCGTTCATGTTTTGGACGATTCTGCAGGTCAGGAGTAGATGACAAGACGGCAGAGGTCAGAATAAGCGCATCCCATTGATTAGGGTTCCCTCTCGTTTAGGTTCTCGATAACTCACTGTTGCGTGATAGCCAAACCTATCGTGTTTCCCGCAACAGAGATTTGTAATCAGTGAACGACCACACACATCATACACACAAGACGGTTTAAAAGCATACACACCTAGTCCGGCGCCGGCGACGAAACTGTTCTCTTGTGTAAACTAACGAAAGAGAAGCAAAGAGGGAAACCCCATTATAAATATTTCACCAAGGCTTCAAAACTTGATGGTTTACACTTACCGGAGCAAACAAATGGTCCTGGATGTTTAAACCGAAGATAATGAGTTAGTGTCTCATTCTGGCGGTATTCTATGGGAAGAAGAAACGAACCTTGATGAAGGAGGCAGACATTCCGATGCCACTATCGCTCACAGTGATTATGAAAACTCTCGGGTGATCATTTACAGGTGTCGGAGAGGACACTGAAATTTTGACGTATCCTTTCTGAAACCTCCGATGAATGCAGCTCTCATCAGCGTTGTTGACAAGAATATATCAGGGAACAATCCCGCTTACACTGGTATACTTCAAAGCGTTCGTCAACTGTCATATCCAATCATGAGATTCGATGAGCAATTGATAAAAGACCTCGAAATGATTAGAAAGTGAACATCGGAGGAAAAGCAAAGGTAGCGTACCAGATTTACGACAGCCCTCCTCACAGCACCTTTGTCGATCTTCACGTTCCATGTATCGAAATCCTTTGAACCAAAGTCCAAAAGAACCTCTACAGGTGTCTCATTCGGATCAATGTTTATATCCGAGGAGAGTTTCCTCGGGCAATATAGACTGCCAATCGCACCTGCCATTTGGTTTCGCTGAGCTTGAGAGAACTGATGGCTGGCGCAGACGGCAATCGCGGTTTCTTCTATGAAGTCCGCAAGATTGACGCTGGGAATGATGGTATGAGGCCAACAAAGAGGAGAAGAAATTATTGTAAGCTGGTTGGAAGGTGAACGAATACAGAGAAAACCCTCCATACACTGATAGTTCCGTTGAACTCTGCGAATTCTTTGGTGTTGCGCCCATAGTACTTGATGATGATTTCTGAAGAAACCGCAAAAACGGCCGAACATAATAATGAGCCTGGAACGAGGTTTAAAGAACGAGATGAGATAAGAGCAAAAATGGACTTACGGTAAAGTCCAAGACTGAAAGAATAGTTTCCGACAGATTCGCTCCACAGAGCTTGATAGTGTTTAGATGAGTTTGCTGCCTAGGGTCAAGTGGTGTGTCAGACAAAAGCTCAGTGGATGCCAAGATTCCATGAAGAGGGGTTCGAAGCTGGTTTAAGTATCACGTTGAAAAAAAAAGAGGAAGAAGGAGGAGAAAGAAATAGAAAGGAACAGCGTGAGTTAGACGGAAAGTATCGATAAAACCCGTGCATTACCATCACTCACCTCATGAGACATCTGTTTTCAAGCAAGAATATACACAAGAATTTCTCAACCCCGAGAAAAAATCGATTAGATGAAAGAAAAAGGATCAGTCAGATTAGACTATCAATAACGAGGACAGAGAAAATTAAAAAAGGACAAGACCGCACATTTGAGATAAATCCAAACTTTGCATGATCTGCTCCCTGTATAGATCTTAGGACCGAGGCCCAGAGGATCGCACCCTCGACAGCCCTGATGAATTGACACTCAACGTCCAAGAACGCTTGTGCCTCGTTCGACGTCAAAGTTGCGATGAGTGCGACGGCGGACTTGTTCATGTTTAACACTGGCTGAAGTTGAAGGTACCGTGTTTTTTCCGGCAGCCGATATCCTAACCATGTTGGGATTTCTGTGGACGAGAAGACGCGGCCAGTGGGATGAGCGATTAAAAATTCACAAAGCTTTGCCGGAAGAAACGCCGTCGGAGGTAAGAGAGCTGAGTGTGCTGAACTGTGTGGTTGGGTCGATTGCGACATGATAGGAAGAGAGTCAACATGTGAAGGTGTAAGCGAGAAATGGGCGTTGTTATCTGGGCCGATGAAGGAATATGAACCGGCGGAAGACAAAGAAAGGTTGGGTTTGAGGTATTGGAATGCAGAGATATCAAAGATGACAGTCTGATCGACGTTGAGGGTTTCTCTGACCGTCCTTGCCGCAATGTCATACACCGTGACCAGGTTCGAAGGGTCGGCAAGATCACCCGCGGAGGCAACCTCTCTGGTGAGACGATCGACAGCTAAGAGTGTTTTGTAAGCCGACAGTCAGAGTTAGTTATACTTAAGGACGAGGGGAAGAAGAAACATGAAGAAACATGAAGAAACATGAAAATACATACATGCTGTTAAGATGGTCGTCCTTGCCATATGCTTCTCCAGAAGACAATGTTCGAGCTCCTGGACAAGGATCATCAACGTGAAACAAACCAAAAGAATGTCAATCTAGATAAACCGAAACGACATCTTTGCCAGTAAGGAACGACCGACACGCATGACCATGTCACTAAGATCCTGCAGTAGACCTTTATCTTCATCTGAAAATTCTGTTCTTGGTTTAGTGTCAAGGATACAGAATGATCCAAGGTGGAACCCGTCGGCCGTCTTGAGTTGGGTTCCGGCGTAGAACCTCAAGGGGGCCGGCCCAGAAGTTTGAGGCTGAAACCGAACGGATCCCGATCGTTGGTGAGTATAGATGACGGGCATCCTGGACAGGCAAAGTGGATACTTACATGATTGGTCTGAAATCGCCAGTCCGCCATACAGTCAAGAATTACGTGAGGTTCGTTGAACAGAATCGTATGCGCGCATGTCGAGCCTACTCGATCATACTTTGTGTTTTCATATCCGGCTATGAAACAGCAAAAAGAGGGAGGGGTGAGTGTGAGTATGATTTGAGCAACGGGGTTCGAATAAGCATTTAACAATCTAATGCGAAGACGTTATATCGAACTGACCAGAAGCCAAGATGGGCATATCGACCTCATCGATCAACACCGTCATGGCGGAAGGGACATTGAATATTTTCCTAGCCAGCCTAATTGCCTTTTCCAACACCGGGTTCTTTCCTCTCTGAGCCGGGTCATTCGGGAAGGATTCTCTGTTGATCAATCCGAACCGATAGAGAGCTTTTCTCCTTTCGGTCTCGTTGGGCGGGAACGGAGCGGGTAACCAACCTCGTTTGACAAACGTCGATTCTTCTACAGTCGGGTCTTCATCCACATCTCTTGGTTGAAGGCTGTAAGGAGGGGGAACTGAATCTTCGTGCACTGTAGGAAGCAACTTGGATTTCGGTGGAAGAACACAAGCTAGTTTATTCAGGCCGAGTAAAATTCCATGCAGTTCCGACACAAGAACGGAGAACGTGGAAGAAGATCTGAGCATATACGTCTCCAGAGAACGAACGATAGAAATACTTGTTGCAACCTCGCGGAAGCAAGCTAGTAAAGCGAGACGCAGACAAGAACTCACCAGGAACTTTTCCAGCTGCGTAAGCGTTTAACCAGTTGGTAAAGTTCTGATGTGCTTTCTGATCATCGGTCGAACCAGTGTTCAATCCTGAGAGATCAGATGATGAAACGTCTGCTCCTTTCGTCGATCTCACCCCACCAACCGAGACGGAGGGTGACACATAATCACACGATATATCCGAGTCTGACCGATCAGACCGGAACATCTGGAGAAAGTTCGACGAGATCGACGACACCGCAGATGAGCATGGTGATGGGCCAGAGCAGGTACTGGAAGACAGCGGACATTTGTTGATGACCATACCCGACAGATGAGAAAGGCCCGTGGCAGCGTCCAACGGGTCGGGCACTTTATGCATCTCCCCATTGGGCGTCATGGGTAGACAGGACGACGGACTAGGTGGTGATGATGTTGAAGAGGAGCTTGAAATCGGAGCAACCTAGATCGAATGAGATAATATTCGTGTTAGAAATCGAGAAACTGGCGAGAGAGAGATACAAAGCAAGCATAGGGTCGAGAAGAACAAAGAAAGAGAGAGCGAGTATGTGTGCATAAACATAATGGGTGACCGACTGACTGAGGTTTGAGTGAATGATTCGTCCACCATACCGACTACGAACAGATGGAACGAAGAATGATGCTCCAACGACAATGGCTAAAGCACAAGTGACACTCGACAGATATGGCCAGTTGACCCTTGCACCAAACAAAGCTCGGTATGCCAATTACTTTTTTCTTTGGACGAGAAGAAGACGAGAAAGAGAATGGAGTGGAGGGAGAGGATGAACGCCCGGCAATTCTGATTAGTAACAACGCAGGGGCGGATGTTTTACCATTGCCTATTGGATTTAATACCTCACGTGTTTTCGCCGGGTATTCTATTTTCCATACAACTGTGGATTCAGCCTCAGTAATCTGTTCATTGTCAATCGTTACCCGCACGTAGCTTGTCTCGATCATGTCGACAAAACACACAGACGCAGAAATAGAGATAGGGATAGAGATAGAGAGCATACATAGAACGCAAACGATGGTTGCGACTCACAGTCGGCAAGACAAGCAAAGACTGGGAGAAGGAAGAAGCAGATGGATAACGAAGCACGGACACAGACACAGACACAGACATACACATATGGTTACAGAGAAATTTCAAAAACGAACCAATAGAAGGAAACGGGCTCTATACAAATATATGAATTTCTGGTGAAGCTGGTATAGGATGCTCTGATGATGGTCCCGCCGATCCGTTTCCTCCACCTTCATAGTTCGCGTTCGGCTTAACCACTCCTCTGGCCCGTCCATCTGTCTCCTCCTCCTCCTCATCCTCATCCTCATCATCTCCAACACTCGTCTCGGGCATCAATACGGGACTCGATTCAACGATCAACTCTAGGCCTGGGGCTGTTAGCCGAGCCCCCTGCTGTGAATGAAGCTGATGAGCGTGTTGAACGGGGAAACCCAGCGGCATTCCAGACCCCATCAACGGCGTTTGAGAGGGTGTCGTTTGCTGGGAAATCGAGCCGGCGAAAGGATTGTTTGCCGAGAACGACTGTGGATGAGCCGTCGGTCGGACACTTTCCGTAATCTCATCAGGTCCGTTCAAGGGTGAAACGGGCAGAGCCGAGCTAGATACCACTCGCACTCCATCCAACTCTGCCGTCGATGCCGGGTCAGCCGGTCCGAAAATGAAACCGTTCTGGAAGACAGGATCCATTTGGGCTGTTTCTTCACCGCCTGGCCATCTTTCTCGACCATTCTCATCGCCCTCTTGCTCGTCACCACCACGTTCAGCCGAGATGGACGCACTTACATCCGTTGACCCAACTCCGATATTTCCAGCGACCTGACGATCGCCCGGATGACCTCCATCTCCAGGCTCGTTCTCCGCTGCAGTCAGTGCGTGCTCCAGCGCTTGGTCAAACGCGAGCTTCACACTCTTCAAGCTTCCTTTTCTCGAGATCAGACTCTCTCGCCTGGAAGCGACTTCCCAAGCATCTTCCGTCTCCACATCCTCTTCCAGATCGGCGAAAGAACGACAGAGGGGACAGGAAAACCCTGGGTAATGCTGTTGAAGAAGCGGACGGATGCATTTGTAGTGAAACTGAAAAGACCCCAGGTAAGATAGAAAATTGATTGGTTCAGCTGAATATGCAATCAAAAAAACATACGCTTGCTAGAAAGATGGAAAAAGAGACTAACTACGTGGGAGCAAGGACTGTCAAAGAACAAAAATGGATCAGTTCAGTCGATCGACACGATCCGTGAGATTAAAATTCAGAGGCAAAAGTGGCGTCCTGCGTACGCGATGAAGAGACTTTGGCAGATTGTGACCGAGAATAAACCTAGTATTTTGAAAATAAGCCCAACGCAAGTCTCAATTTCGAGTGACTCTTGTCATGGAAGTCTCACATTTCCGGGGGGGTGGAGGCAAGAATGATAACTCACAGATACAGCAATCCGTCACACTCGTTTTCGCCGTCTTTTTCGCTTTTTCCTTGCTTGTCGAAGCAGAGAGGCTGGATGTCGTTCCGCCTCCCAGCGCGTTTAGCTGTTTCAATGCGTTAGTACTGTACACACACAAAATAAAGCCGGTTCCAGCCATCGGTTAGAGAGCCTTGTGTGTTGATAAAACTGACGACAGAAAACGGTTTTAGAGCGATCGACCTACTTGAAACTATTTGCCGCGTTCTGCCAAGCCCGACCAATCTCGATCCGCATCTTAACGGAACGGAAGATTTGTTCGGTTCCGCCTTGATAATCGACTCCCAGCTGAAGGACATCTCCGTCCTGGGTAGAGAGGTGGGTAGAAAAGAACAGAGATAGAGAGGAACCCCGTTGGCTCATGGTTCAAGAAAATACGCAATAGCTACAAGACCCTTACAGTGAGCGCATAAGGCTTGGACTCTACACCAGGAGGCGAGAGCCTCTGATGGTTGAGAAACGTGCCCGACGACGACTTTGTATCCTTGACGAAAAACTAAGAGAAGGCGACGGGAGGAGAAAAGAGCAGTCCCGTTTGAACCAAACGGCCGACCTGGTTAGCTTTCATCCCTCCTGCGGAATAGTAAACTTGAATTATTCTTTAGAAACACGCACCGACCCGCCGGCAAGCGCCCAAATCTCAGCATGACACCGACTGACAACTTTACTCTTGAACGCGACCTTCGAGCTTGTCAGCGCACCCCCTCTGGGTCCACCGTCCGATCCGTTTTGCTTGTCGGTGAATCGGCCAATCTTGATGGGATGGTAGACCTCTCCGTTCTCGGCCACCGAGCCAATGGTCGGAGCGATCGAAGTGGACTGTCGGACGTCTCGGAGGATGGGATCAAAAGATAGGCTGTGCGATGTCTCGAGCATCGGCACGAGGCGTAATCTATGGGTAGGGGCAGATGAAGACGAAGAACCGACCGTCGGGAACGGGGCTGACGGTGGATTGGCTGAGGAGGAGGAGGCTGAAGGTGCTTGACGAGTCGGCGCGTTCGAGACTGCACCAAAGAAACGACGTTACCCAGGGTGAGCCGGCGGTAAAGATCAAGAGAGATGTAAACAAGGAGAGAAGGGAATGAAGAAGAAGCGACAAACCAGGTTCTGTTCGGCTTTCTGAGGGGGCGGTACCTGAAGCACGCGCCTCGCCTTCTTCCCTCTCACTGACAGGTCCACCAGGCGGCGTACTGTTGCTTTTCGTCGGACCCGCCGTGGTTGGCTGTCTCGATCCGACGGACGATCCATGGTTGGAGATTCTTCTCATGAGTCTTGCTCCGAGCGCACCAATCGGGTCTTCCCTGTGAGAGCTCGAGAGAGGGGGAGAGCTGGGTCCGGTTCGGTTGGGTGAACCACTTCCATGTGCTCTACTTCGAAGTGACGACTGTGGTTGAGGTTGCTGCTGCAGCTGAGGAATCGATTGTGTCGTGCGCCTTCTAATGATCTGAGGAGGAACAGGCGAGCCGGCAGAGGTGCTTGCCAGACTATCCGTGGACCGGGCCGTCGGAGCTTGTTGGGTCGAAGGGGAGGCAAGAGAAGACGGAGAAGAGATTTGAGCTTGACTGGGTAAACTTCCGATTGTCAGTCTGGCTGGCGGATTAGATAGACCTTCTGCTGTCAAATTGGGAATAGCGAGGGAGGATGATCCTCCAGTGGCCGCTCGGGGTCTTCTCACTGTAAACGGTGAGCGATACATTGTGAAAGAAAGAAGAAGAGAAGAAGAGAAAAAATCATGACGTCCCAGCCAAGGCAGCGAGGAGAAGCAGGCACATGAGATCCAGTCAGCTGGAGAACATTGATATACGAAACGCAACATCTGAAAAGACTTTGAAAGAAAAGAAAAGAACAACAAGAGAAGCGTACTGAAAGAAGGCAAGAAGCTCGATCTGCCTGGGCTCTGCGGAGGAGTTGCTCCAGAAAGTGTCTGGGCCGGCAGCCAAGGACTGGATCCCGAACCTGCTCCCGAATCTGCGGCGGGTGGCATAGCAATATTCATTGGAAGCGGCATGCGATCCTATTTGTGATGAAGAGACAAAAAAGACGGGCTGGACCGGCGAAGAGTATTGCAGAGATAGGATGTGAGACTAGAGTGGAGAGGAGATGACGATGATAGTCCAGACGATGACGAGACCTGATACGTATGGCCGAACGGCTGGGTAGAGGAGATGGACCAAGAGGTACAGAGCGAAGGATGACGACAATCAATCAATCAAGCGGTGAGTTCAGATCTTGGAGTCAGACTTGAATTTATGCTTGGTAAGAACAACCAAAAGAGTCTGAAGCAAGCTGCTGAAGTAATGTGCAAAGAGGAGGATGAGAGAGATATCAGAGAAACAGAAGAAGTAGATGGGAATTCTCACTTTCTGTGCAAAACACGGCCGATGACACAACCGGCCCGTCTGTGTATGTGAGTAACCATACATAAGTGAGCGTGATCACGTTTGAGTGATGTAACGTGCGTAAGAGACAAGAAATCAAAAACGGAAATCTAAAATAAAATAAAGGAAAATAAGCCATTAATCGCAGAAAGCCAATCGATTGGTACCTCGATGAGTTACAAATTACTAGAGATCGAGCCGACCGACGTCATCGCAGGTTCGATCGGAACCGGTTGATTGAATTCATACTCCTAATCGAAACGTCCGCCTCAAATCTCTCAAGACGCGTCCTTCCTTTTGTTTAAATATCTCCTTGGCAAAGCTTGGACATTATATCTCAGATGGCCGGCAGGCAGACAGACAGATCGATCTATGGTTGCACTTACTCCCTTCAAATCGAGACCTTCAACTAGACAGTAAAGTAGATGACAAGCAAAGGACCCGATTAAATCTGATCGATTTGGAATGGAAATTAAGAGACGGAACGGGACGAGGCGGAACGGAACGGAACATATCATACAATGTAGACTCTGTTTCTGCATGAATGAATTCGAACAGATCCGAAATAGAAAGATGTGTCTATGCGGGGTTCGTAAGCAAAGGGCCGAGCGGTCTTGCTTCCCCAAGCGCTTTTCGCGGCTTTGTTTTTTTTGCTCTGGATTGTTTTAACATTCGCAAATTCTTCTTTCCCTCGTTTTCTTGTTGAAACTTGATGTATACACATTACATACACGGATGCAAACCAAACTTTGTTTGATTTTCTTTCTATCCATTTAGTTTCTTCTGATGAATTTTTTTGCTTCCTTTATTGCTCAGTTCTACTCAGTCTGAGCCCCCTTGAAAGTGGCTGGGGAAATTAACCAGAACGATATAGACCATGTCAAGCCTCGCTTAGACTAAAAAATCTCTTGACCTTTCACTCTACTCGATTACTTTGCATCAGCAGTCACATGCGACTAGATACCCGAGCGAATATGATGCAAAACACGATTGAATAACAGATCGAGCGGAGGGTGTCAAAATGCGATAAACTATATAGATAATAGATAGATGATATGCAGATAATAGAATACACTTTATGAGAGGAGAGGGAGGAAGAGGAAAGGGGGATATAGGTTTTTTCTTTAAAGGAGAGGATGACTATTTTGGAGTGGGAAAAAAGAAAAGAAAAGCCAAAGTAAGAGACTGAAGACACACTCGATGAGCGTTGAGTTATGAAAGCGAACAATATGGAAAACAAAACACGATAAAACGAAGCCGAACGAAATTTCGAAGGAAGCGAAGAGTCAAACAAATCGAAGTGGAAAATAACCGAACACTAGAAAAGAGGGAAAAGAACGAAATTGAAGGCGAAGGACACAATCAAGTGTGACACCCGAGCAACCTTATACCACATAAACGCCATCTGATGGGGCCGTCAATGAATACATTGTCTTTGAATCCGCAGCGACTGTGATCGGTACAGACTCATACGCGTTGTTTCTCAACGGTGGTGTTCTGCATGATCCGTAGTGGGATGATGTGGCAGACGAAGGTGTGGACGAAGCGGACCGGCTGTACTCCTGATCGGGTGAAGATGGCGGGGACGGGTACATCGTCACCGCGGTCGACGGATATGATTGAGCATACATTGAGGAGTGAACCATTGGGACGGATGCTGGAGTGTATTGGGAATATTGGGAGGAAGACGAAGACGAGGGTATGGCATGGTGGTGGTGGTTGTAGGCCGATGAAGCCGATGTCTGTCCTCTAAAATCAGTTGATGGCGAGCTTGTCGATGATTCACTCTGTTTTACTTCGTGAGAACTGAATTTAGCATTCAAGAGGTGCTGTAGAAAGGAGGAAAAAAAGCATCGCCGTCAGTCGATATGCTATGAATATTTTATTGCAGCTAGACATAGACTTACGTCAAGATCGATGACCTGCTGTGGAGTACACCCAATGTCCCACTCGAGGTAACCAAGCATTTCTCTCTCCATCTGTTTACGAAAGAGCAACCACGAGTCAGGCCCTGAGGAGGTGGATGAAGGATCAAGGTTGAGAATGTACATACCTGGTTGACCTCTTTCAAAGGGAACATCTCTTGACCAACGATACACCAACTCTGGTTTGAGTAGGTGTCATCGCAAACCATCTTTGCAGCGAGCATGTAGCTACTGAGCCAGAGTCTTTGACCAGAGGATCCTCTAGCAGATGGGTATCGCTTTTTCAGTCGGTAGAGGAAAAGTAGGGCGATGGTGGCCACTGAGGGAGGAAGTTGAGTACGGTAAAGCGAGTAGGCGACAAAGTTTGCCAACGGTGATCTCGCACCGCTTGCGGAAGGGTAAGGAGGCAGATCGGGACATGAGAACAGGTGCGAAATCTTGTTTAAACAAATCAATTGGACAGATCGAGAATGAACGAGAAAAAAAAATGTCAGCAGATCGAAGGAAGGTTACAGGACAGCTCTGATTGAGGAAAGAGAGGTGAGACATCCTAAAAAGGACTCACATATCGAGCGGTGGTGGTAGCAATAGCCTGGTGTCCATACCACTTGGTTGCCGGATCAACCTGAGCGGACTGTTTTGACGAGGAGCAAGTGGAGGATGAAGCAGTATTGGAAGGCATGGCTGTGGGGATAAGTGGGTTGTGAAGGGATTGGTCGATTGTATTGGATAAAATAAACTTTTGGCCTTGTATTCGAGTCTTTTGATCGGACGACACAGTTGAAGTTTATGAGTGAGCGAGCACGTGGATAGCAAAGGTGTTGTAGAAGGACAAGTGACAAAAGACAGAGGGAAGAAGAATAGAGCGTCAAACGTGGATGGTGTTTTAAAGATTGGATGGGTTGGACTGAAAATACTGAAATATATAATAATAATAAAGAAGAAAACGAGAAGGAGCGAATCTTTCTATATGTTTGCGGAGCCTCATAGAACACGAATCGACCCACCCGGATTCCATCGGATTTGGCGCCTGTTGGGTGGAGGCACTGCAAAAGTTTTCTCTCTCGAACCCAGCTGGGCTGACGTCCCGTAGTCTAAGTTGGATGGGCAACACTCGGTGGAGTCAAAGTGGGGGCGGGGGCGGAGGCGGGGGGGCGGACGGAGAGTTCATCTGGGCCACGAATGTCTCGCGTCGTGCCCAGCAGATGAGGGAGAGGGAGGGGAAAACAGAAGAAAAAAACTAGTGACAACGCTCTCCCGCCTAAATGTGAAAAAGAAAAAAAGAGGCAACGGCCGGGATCATCCGCCGGCGATTTCGATCGATCGATCAGCCGATTTACATTAGCTTCAGTGCCTGAGTGAAGATATCGCACTTCCGGCTTTTACCATTTCTCCGTCCGGATGCGAGCACCGTCGATCCTTGAAAAAATTTCGCTAGATTGATTTTTTTTCCCGAGTATTCTCTCCCGGCGCAGCATTTTTCATTTCGGCCAATCTTTGGTCTCTCAGTTCTTCTGTCTCACGCGCACAACCCTGTTTCTTTGGGGATGCATGTCTAGTTTCCCAATACCCTTTGTTTTGTTGTTCTTGGAAAAAGAAGAAAAAAAAACCAGCTATCAACAAGATACTACGTTTGACTATTTTCCTTGCTCAAAATTGGAAATAAATCCCGAGGGGAAGGAAAACATACAAGAAGAGAACGAAGAAACACACACATAGACGCAAACATGGAAAATGAATAAGAAAACCTCAAATCTCAGGCAACTCATTCAAGCATCTAGGGTGAGGTGACTAAATAGATAACTTTCTCCCGTCTTGGTGAAGAAAGCAGTGGGCTCTTTCTCTTTTTCTCTTTTTTTCTTACACTCCTTTCTCTTCTTCTGGATCGATGTGCGCCTCTTTAAAAGGACAGAATACATGTACATGCAATCTCGCGCATCCCAGACGATGCGCGCGATCAGCAGGATACTCACCAGACCCTGAAACGGATATTTAGTTTCCTTTCTCTTTTTTTTTTCTTCTTCCGTTGTTCAGTTTAATTTGAATTCTCCAGCATCACTTCTCTTCCAAGCTTCCAGTGGGATGGGACCAATCAGTATATCCATCTATTTTCTTTCCGCAGGATATAGAGAATGTCCGATAAGCCTGCTCTCCCTGTAATTTTTCCTCTCCTCGTGCAGGAATTTTGACGGAAACTGATTGGGAGACCCCAGCCCGGGGCCACAACTAGGGAGGGGAATCTTTTCATCTCTTTCCATAATAGTTTCAAAATTCAGCGAGAGGAAGAAAGACAGGCAGGCAAGGCCAAAGTCGTCTTCCAAGAATCATGCGCTATATTTTTCGCCTCGCGAAGAAAGACAGGAAACAGCGGCTATGCTTGAATATGGTTGCCGCAGTGCCAAAGACTAAGCATGATTAGACACGAGCGACATCCCTCTCCATGAAGAAAAGATAGAGAAAGAGAATGAAACCAAGAGCCTATAGGAAACCCCGGACATTGGGCTCATTGGGGTTTGTTTCTTGGCACTCTGGAGAATATCTTGGGTGGCATAGGTTCTCGCAACCATTTACTGTCTCTTTTTCAGATGGAGTTTTGCATTGCTACAATGTATTCCCCCTAATGTTCGGTTCCGACACGCTATCCTACCTCTCGTTTTCTACTTACAATCATTCCTACCTACCTACTCTCATTGTCTTGAATCACTTTGTCTCTTGTCTCTTTGTTCTGTCCTCTTGTTATCTTATCGGAAGTAATATAAGAGCTACTACAATGATAACCAAGACGGGAAAGCTATCTAGCACAACGACATAGCATAGGCCATAGAAAGGAAAGGGAAAAAGAAGAAAAGAAGAAGAGTGCAGAAACAAGGCCATGTGAATCTCGCAATCAGTTGATCAATCCTTTCCGACCCGACTACACCCGTCTTCATTCCTCTTGAAAATATGTACTATAGGACACAAAGCGTGAAACAACAAGAGAGGATAAAAAAATCACATGTCTGCCAGAGTAGAAACTCGCCGGTCGATCTCGACCGCCAATCTCTTGTCAACCTATAGATTGCATGCCATACATGATTGACCCAAAAGATCCACGAAAGGAGAGGGAAAGAGATTGAACGATAGAATGACATTTAATTTCGGCAACAGTTAGACACGACGTCAAGCCCGGGACGGCATCTAACGCACGAGACAGACGAATCGCTAAGTTCACCGACGACGTCGTCGAAGAGGATAAAAAAAACCGTCAAGTTTAGATGCATGTTAATTAACCGAATGTACCGATCTAAACAGGAGGAGCTCTCGTTTTCTCATCCTTTCCACCGGAACCGGACCCGAACGGACGAAACGGACAGGCGGCACAACGCCAGACGAATGTTACAACAAAGATGGTATGAAAATAATTAAGGATTTAGTGTAATATCCGCGAAACCAGTCGGTGCCGGGCGACGCGTTACGCCTCCTTACGTTAAATTATCACTCTCCCGGTCCTTTCATTCATCATCCATCACCTATCGCCCACGTCCTACATACATGTTCATCTCGAACGGCCGGTTCACGCCGAACATCTAAGTGATATATTGCCTCAGGAATCGGTCCACCTCTGAAAGAATTCACCATCGCTCAGTGACTGATATGCACATAAAATCACAAGACACCGCTAGGTATCTATCTGACTCCGCGAACCGGGTGCGATGGTGCAAGAGACTGCCACCTGAGGACATTACACGTAATATAGAACAGAATAGTGGCTAAACACAAGATATACGACATTAAGACGAAAGACACACACACACACACACACACACACACACACACACACACACACACACACACACACACACACACACACACACATAGAAATAGAAATAGAAATAGAAATATTAAACGCGGGCTAGACCGAACACGTCATAAAGTATAGAGGTATACACACTAAGGAGCACGCAATACTGATGAAGGGACTATCGCTGAAATCCGGTAAATCGGCACAGGATCTAAGGGCGGCTGAAAGTACGATAAGGAAAGCAAAGAGATCTCAACCGATCTTGATATACAACAAGGAAGAAAGAATTGACAAGTCGATGCAGAAACTAAAGACAGGTCCCGTCGAGCGCAAACGGAACATGCAGACGCGACAAGGCCTCCTCACTTATCGAAGCAGGAATGAGGACAGCAACGCCAGACCGCAAACACTATAGAGACCAATCATTTCATTAACAAGAAACAAAAGTGAGTATAACAGATCGACCAGTCTACGCGACGATCGTATCGAGAACCACAGATCTCGATCGCCACCTCCGACAAATTATCGCTCAACATCCCTCGAACCTCTCCGCAGATCCTCGAGTTTTGCCCGAGTTACTATCGCATCAAGAGCCGCGCATTCGGTGTTATCTCTTAGAAGCAACTCGGTCCAACATCTAAAATGCACCCAAGCCTCACACCACTCTCCCCTCAAGATAAATGGAAAAATGACAGGAGACTAATAGGGCTTACACAGATACTATTTGGAACCCCATAGCAGGCGAGCCTTCCGTGATGGAGAGCGACCAGACATATCCTCCAACTGTGTAGGAAAGAAAAGACAAGAGGCTTGGTCAGTTTCTTGGTCGATCCTTCAAACGAGTGACATGAACAAAACTTTTAAAAAACTGCGAGGCCACGTACCGATGGGACCGATTACCCGAGCCGCACTAACAGACGACTGGGCCAACCCGTTTGCAAGGTTGACGACTTCGGGCGCGCTCATCGCGTTGACGCAAACCTGTACCAAGCGAAACGTTGTGTTAGCTTGTATTCCTCTGAAAGTGACCAATCGAGCATCACTGGTCAGATAAAACAATCTGAATGTGCAAGGACAAATGAGTTCACCATGATAGCAGTGCTAATGGGAATTTGAAGCACACTAAGGTTAGTAAACTCAGACAAGAAGGTTTGTCAAACAAGAGAAAATGACTCACTAAGTCAACGTTCCTCCTGCATATCTGCAAGCCATGTTCACGGTAAGCACTGAGAATGTAGAAACGAGGACAAAGATGTGACCGGGCGGAAGAGACAGACATCCGTCAATGTATCGTCCTCGACAGAAAACAAACGTGAATCACACGGGACTGACCAAACATTAAGAAGGGACTACCGTCCTCAGCGCTGCTCGCAAATGCGCGCAGAGCAGGTGTGGTGATGTAAGATGGGATGAACAACAAAGACCCCAATCGGAACCTGTATCATAACAAAGAAAGAGATGATAGTGAGCAACTGACAAGCATGGTGACGATGTACGATACAAACAATATTCACATCTGGATGTGAGAGCAAGGGCCAGTGGGGGGACCAAGTCGTGGATACAGATAAAACTGATAGAAGAGCTGGAAGAGGCACATGATAGCGACAAGAATAGAAAAATGAGCAGGATCCAGTCCAAGACCTCCTTCGGCATAATCGCTGAAGTGAAACAAAGGGAGAGAACAAATCAATGCGAAGGACTTGACATAACTGAAGAAGGAGAAAGAGGTTCGAACGTGTTGAGGAAGCTGAGGAAAAGCTGTCCGTTGATAGCTTGAAAACAGACAAACAAGAGGGCAAGCGTGAGAAGGCAAGAGCAATATAAACAACAAAGCCCAACTAGAGACTAGACTCACTATCGTGAGTAGCAAGCGCAAAGTACTGTAAGAAAATATTGTCCCAGTCCGTATCAGTCAGGCCAATGACAGATAACCGCTGCGAGTGATAAATGTGAGAGCCGAACCTGAAAGATCAAGAACAGAGGCAACTTCCAGAACAGGCTCTCTTTCTTTTCATTTGCAACCGGGGCAGGCGTTGCTAGAGGAGCGTCCTCCCTAATGGGTTGCAAGTCGTTTCCTGCTGGGAGAGAGACCGCCGCAAAAGGATCTTGCTCAACTCCACTTGTAACATTGGGTGAGATGATTAGGCTAGGAGAATGAAGTCCGGTGTGAGCAAAGATAGCTACTCCAGCATTCGCGCGTAAATCCAAAATAGCTAATCAGAAATGTCATATCTTGTAGGGGAATACATCTAGTAGGGATAAACAAGAAACCGAGAGAAAGAGCGATAGGAACGTACAAGCTGGTCGGACAGACGCTGCAGAAAACCTTCTCCCTGTAGTGTAAGTCCCCGAAACGGAGAACCGATGATTGCCAGGAAAGTGAGCGACCGAAGGTGCCAAGGGTGCGTCTCCGCCAAAAGGATTTCGCGAATATCTTCGTTGTGAGGACGTTCCGTGATGAGGTGAGCTCAGAGGAGAGTACTCCCGATGGTATCCAGTGCCGGGTGATCGCACAGCGGAGGATGTGGTATGAGATGAGCGGGTATGAGAGGTAGCGTCGAAAGTTACATTGGGATCGAGGAACTCGGTGTTGGGCGTGTATGTTCCTGAAGGAGAAGGAGTGATCTGGTTGTCCTCGCCAGCCTCATCGATATCGCTTGTATCGTTGCCATCGTATCGATCATCATCGTCTTCTTCCTCGAAGACAGACTCTTCCTGAGCAAGGGCTTGAGAAACCCAAAGATCGTTGATGGTATTTCCTCCCATTCCCTCATTGGCTGGAATCACAAACCAAGAGAGATTAGCGAAATGGCATGCATCTTTTCCCTGATGAGAGCTGCTGAAGAAGGAAAGAGTCTAAAAGACGAACCCAAAAGTAATCTCTCAGCAAAAGTTCCCCTTCTTCCCCTTTCTCGCTTCATGAGCTCCTCCTCATCACCCTGTTCCATCTCTTCGCCTTCTATCATTCGGGATGTTCGAACGGTAGAATCACTGCCCCTTCTCCCGTATCCGTATGCACTAGAACCCGAAACTGCCCGCCTCTTACCCTTCGATAAGGCCGAAGTTGGTGAAGCAAGGTGCACTTCAGCTTCGCTATGCATAGACGAAGACAAAGGCAAGACATTGCCTGATCCTGCAAATTTAAGTCAAGACACATGAGCAAAAATCAATGTTGTATACTAAAGACATGATGTTTTGAATATATCGGTCGATGTACCTTGATTTGAGGAATTCAACTCGTCGGTCCCTTTTTCGAGAGGTAGAGCAATTCCACCTTCTCGGACGCCACCATTCTTGTTGAGTAAAAGAGATAGGAAGGCGCCGGTGAAAAGAAGGACGGAGGCAAGTATACAAGGGAACAGATATGGCAGGCGTTTGAAAATTTCTATCAAATCAAGGAGGGTTCATCAATTCGACTGTGCACTTTCCAGTGTCCAGAAGGACACTTACCAATCTTTCCAATGAATGAATCCGGGTAGTTCTTCGCTGGAGATTCGGCGAGTCCACCCAAGACCGGTCCAATCACTGTGTGGCCGAGGAGATTGACACAGAAGCATTTGAGCGAATGAAGAGATCAAAGAAAGAAAGAACAAATGCTGACCTCCCCCAAGTGCCCAGACAAATCCAAGGATCGCATATGCCTTAGCCTATCGTTTACAAGTAGAATTTAGATCAGATGCCTGTGACGATGGCATCTGATCGAACTAAAAGACGAGATAACTGATGGCGCACCTCATTTGTTGGATCGGTCACATCTCGAATGGCTCCTCTAGCAACTCCTACGGCTCCGTTGAAGACACCCTGACAGGCTCGGATAGCAACTGCCTCAGGAAGAGTCGTAGACGTTCCAAAAAGGATAACAGCTACACAACGAGGCGGTAATAGGCTCAATGAGGTCAGTAAATCGAATGTATGGGGGAAATTTATTTATGACGCACTTATTGCACTTCCTAAAAGAGTCACAAAGAGAACGACTCTTCGACCGTACTGCTCGGCTATGGTTGCCCATAAGATCGAAGTGAAAAACTAGATTATCAAAGGTCAAATCAACAAGGCTAGTGAATATAGAAGTGCGATGAACAGAAGTGCTACTAGTAATCGCTCACTTGGGTCACAAAGAACGAGGCTACCAGGTTTCCGCACCATACTCCCACGTCTGTCGAATCTAGACCAAATGATCGAACCATGGGTACTAAGAAGGGAGCCGAGACATTAGCAGAGAGAAGCTCGGCGAGAAGTGCAATTCCCAAAACAACCATGGGAAGTCTATTTTGAGTAATTGTTAGCTTGATTCAGAATATATGTGATGCCAATTGAAAGAAAGGCGGCGCACATTGGAAGAGGAGTCACATCAGGTTCCTTCCTGATGAGCCCTTTGCTGAATAAACTAGGCACGACCGGCTTGTATTGACTCTCTTCGTTATTGGAATCGAGCATGCCATCTGCACCAAGTTCTCGAAAGACTCGAGAGCCGGTAGAGACTCGCCTGGAGTATTGTTGCATGGAGGAGGCATTAGATTGCTGTTCGATGGGGGGAAAGATGTCAGAAGATGAGATCATGCGCAGAAAATGAAGGTAAACAGATGGACAATAGCAATTGAGGAAAGATAGACATACCCGATGGGCCCTTTTCCCTGCTGTATTTTGAGAGAAGGATATTCTGGATTGGGAGAATTTATTTTTGAGAGCGGGAGAGGTCGATTCGGGAGTGATACTGTCATCTACAGCAGAGTCTGCAAGGTTAAAGGCTGGAGGGAGCGAGATCGAGGAGGGGGCGGGCGCTCTGGACATGATGAGCTAATCTACCTAGGAAGAAGAGACGCAAATTCCTCCAGTATATGTGTATACACCAGACAAAGAGAATTAACAATACAGAGGAGGATTGAAAGTCTAAAAGGTCTAGAGAAGAGAGACCTGGATGAGGATGAGTTAAGATCTCTATGGGGCGATAAGTTGAGATTGGTTGAAACGACAGGGATTAAGAAGGAGGAGCAAAAGTAATCAATGTGGCGTTGAAATTAACTGGCTGTGTCGGTCACACGTGGCTATCTGACCGCTTATGACGTAAGACAAATCTATGGAGGGGGACACCTTCAGAACATGATACAGATGAACGAACGACGCATAGTCTTGGCTTGCAAAGATAAAACTAGAGATTTGGGATGAACCCCAGTCGGCGATGTCCTATCTATTCGATCAAATCCCTAGACTTTAGGATATCTGACCATTTCTATGTATGGCTTGAACTTGACATGTGCTGCTTAAAGCAACCGAGAGCGAAAGAAGCCGAGCTCTGTAGGTATATAATATAGGCTTTCTTCTGCTCTTTATCTCTCTCTCCGATCCTTCTCTTCATATAAATTCACTCTCTCCTTTCGAAAATATGATGCTGTCTAGTATCCTTCTCCGTGTTCTTCCGTTGATCACAGCAACTGTGGCCTTTGCCACGCCGTTTGTGTTTGACTCCGATTTGAAACCGGTGGACTTGTCTCTATCCTCCGATAACTTCCCAATATATCTCCTCGAGATAGACATTTATGGCCTCAACCAAGCCCTTTCGAACGGAAGTATCACTTCGTTCAGCCTGGTCAACTCGTACATGTCTTCGATCAGCCAGGTTTGTTCAAAATTTATTTGTGTCTCTTCCTCTGTTAATCGAGACTCATCGACTATACTATATAAGAACAACCATCAAGGTCTCCTTCTTCGAGCTCTCATCGAGACGGCTCCTATAAACTCAGTTCTCTCGATCGCCCAGAAACTGGACGATGAACGGGCTAATGGGACTGTCCGTAGCTCTCTCCATGGAATCCCTATTATCCTCAAGGACAATATCGCGACCGATATCGAGCTTGGGATGAATACGACCGCCGGATCGTACGCTCTTCGTGAGTATACTCTTCCGCGTCTGCCTTGGCAATGTCTCAGAATCTTTATCGCTATCACACAAGCATAATCTCATATGGTTTACTCTTTGCATGTGTTCTATTCAGTTGGAAGCCCTGTTCCAAGAGATTCGCATGTCTCTATGAAGCTTAGAGCAGCTGGTGCTATCAGTAAGCTATGATTTATCTGAATAATTTACCCTTATCGTGATAATCTCACTCATTCTCTGCGCTCCTCTTGCCGGGTAGTTCTTGGTAAAGCAAATCTGTCTGAGTAAGGAGAAGCCTTTCACTGTGTCACTCAATTCCAGAGATATGATGCGACTCTGAGCCACTAACTTATTCAAGCATCTGAACTTTGCAGGTTTGCTAACTTCAAAGGAAATATCACCAACGGTTGGAGCGCGCGGGGAGGGCAAACACAATCGGCCTATGTAGTAGGAGGGTTCGCAGGTTCGCCGCATAATTTATCATTCGTACGAGCTTGCCTTCTTGTTTGATTGCCGACGATATTCGTCTTTCGTTCAACAGCTGGAGGAGATCCTTGTGGCTCAAGTTCTGGATCTGCTGTTGGGGTGTAAGTTTTATTACTGAGAAATCTTCTCTCTATGAATCTAATTGTTCGGGAGTGACTAAGTCTCACCATCATTTGCATCTAGTTCTGCTGGATGGGCCGCTTCTTCTTTAGGCTCCGAAACTGATGTAAGTAGTTGACAGTATCATACAAATCTTGCGAATCAACTGACAAGCGACTGCTTTTATTTGATGCTCGAATTCTTTGTCACGATTAGGGTTCCATCGTTTGTCCTTCTAACCGAGCCGCCTTGTTTGGGATAAAGCCATCCGTCGGTCTAGTATCTCGGGCCGGTGTGGTGCCTATCAGCTCGACCCAAGATACCACCGGCCCGATCGCCAAATCTACATACGACGCCGCGCTGTTGCTCGAGACCATCGCTGGTTTTGACGAGAGAGATAACGCTACGTATGCTGCAATCAACTACACGCTCACTAATTACACCCAATATGCCTTTGCACCCTACAATAATTTTTCGGCCTATCGAATCGGTGTTCCTCGAAAAGTGTTCTTCAATGAAACTCTATCCGGTAACCCTCCTGAGATTAACGAGGTTCTTGAGGCCGCACTTCTCAAGATGACCGATTTGGGAGCATTCATTCAAGATCCGGCCGACTTGCCCTCCGCCGATGAGCTTACCACAAGCAGGAACGAGACAATCGTGCTTCAAACTGACTTTAAAGTTGATTTGGGGACTTACTTGATGGGTCTCAACGGAACCGGACCAAAGACATTAGAGGATGTGATCAAGTGGGTGTCGTTCCCGATCTGCTATGTCCTGCCACGTGTTTTCATTCATTCACGCTTTTGTGTCCTTACGCATCCTGATTTCTGTCTCGGCGTTTCTTTTTCACAGCTTTAACGATGCGAACGCCGATCTTGAATTTGCCCCTGGAGAGTGTTGTCAAGTAACCCTTATAGCCTCGGTTCAAACGACCGGTAAATCCAACCCAGCTTACATCGCTGCGCTTGCTAGTGATCAAGAGATCGGAGGTACTCGGGGTATCGATGCTGTATTGGACGAGTATGGTTTGGACGCATTGGTGTTGCCAACGGAGGGATACGCTTCATCGCCTGCTGCTATTGTCGGGTATCCGATCGGAACGGTCCCTTTGGGATATCTGAATTCAACTGGTCAGCCCTTTGGAATGGCCATCATTGTAAAGAAGGTATCATCTCCACCTCTCTTTTCTGTTGGTCATATTCTTCTACTGACTAACCGACTCTGCTTTTACTCTTATCTGTGATAGTGGAACGAGCCGACGTTGATCGGAATCATGGCTGCTTTTGAAGCTGCCTTTGCTAAAAGACGAGTTCCTGAACAACTTCAATAGATTTCTCCTTCTCTACCTTCTCTTTCCTACTCTTTTCTACTCTTTTTTCTCTTACTACGTCTTTCTTCTCGCCTATAAATGTGTCTAAATGAGGTAAGATCGACGCTCTTTTCTTTTATGTTTGTCTATCTGTGCGCGTATACACGTACTCGTTTTGTCAACTGTTCCTGTATATATGATGCGAGCTTGTGCCTTCTTGAACAAACTCATCCAGTTTCATCAGTTGGTTAATGAGTCCTACTATGGTTTTGAATTAAACCCCGTTGCCATCTATCAAAGTTAAAGATAAATATAAAGCTGAGTTCAAAGACAAGTTCAGACTCAGAGGTACAGGGTCCGATCGAACAAGCAAAACAAGCTCTGAAGATTAAGATAGACATCCAATCGAAATCCGGATAACCCTAACCATATGATCACCTTTTTTTGGTCTTGGTCTTTCTTTGTCATCCCAATCGGTGGTTGATCGTCTACTCTCTCAAACTTTTCTTATAGGTATTCCCCGAGGAGGCCATCAATTCAACTTTTGATCAACTGCAAGATTTCCGATCGATAAATGATACATTGAATAACGAGAAGATGAAATGCCCCATGCAATTCCTGTAGAGGGCATTGGTAGCCGATAAGAGGAAAATCAGAGGAAGGCAGAAGATCCTTTGATCAATTGATCAAAAGGATCAGATCTAGTAAGCCGAAAGCTTGAAGACCTTATTAGCCGCCTGAACGAGTACTGTCAGGGAGGAGATGACTCCAAAGAAATAGGTTCCCGATCTGTTCGCGTAACAATCGATGCACACGATCAATCATCGAAGCAGATGAGCATTCAGTTAGGCTTTTTGGATTCCAAATCTGTTTTAACAAATTGTTGAGATTGTAAATAGAGAAGAAAAGAAAGATCACAGTTGGACTTACCGAATGTTGGCGATTCGAGCGGTGGTACCATAGTAGTAGGCCGCGATGAACGATGCTCGGGAGAAGATGATCAAACCAGAGAAGATGTTCAGGTACTTAGCCGGAAGTCGAGCAAAGTTTCCGATGATCTGTATTGGAGAAAGAGGAGTGAAAGGTGGTGTTATGAAAAGTGATCAGCAAAGGGTTGACCGAGAGCAGAAGAAGAATAATCAGGGCACAAACAATAGCAGTAGCAAAAAGAGGGAAGCTCTCAATTCCGTTAACATGAGCACCAGCCAATCGGTCAAGTTGCTGTTGTTTCGGAACAAAGTACCACATGTCAGATATATAGAAAAGAATAGCACCAATCAGAGAACACTTCAAGAGAGTGAAAATAAGAGAGGTCGCGTAGAGAGAACGGTGATGATGGGGACCAACATCTTTCTTCTGTGCGTCGGCCGTAGGTCCTCCCTTCAATTCGCCTCTGGGTTTCGTGTTATCGAATTCAAATCCGTTCTTGGAGGCCCTAAATAAAGTAGAATTCAAATCATGGTACTCAGTTGATTGACCAAGAAGTAAAGACTGTCCAGGAAGATCTATCAAAGACTATGAGCAAGATTTTAAATACGCACATGATGAGCTTGACAGTGTGAGGAGCGAAAGCCAGAGCCCAAACGGTGGGAATAGCATAGAGAGAAAGGTTGGAGTGAACAGTGATAGGCATGGTAGGTGTAGGTTTAGTATATAAGCTCAGTGAGATCGAGAGAATAAGACGGCAGATGGATGAATGGATGGTTGTTAGAAGAGAGGAGGAGGGGCAAAAAGGAGGAAAGGAGGCTGAAAGATAGCTGTGAAAGGACGGGCGGAAAAAAGGCCACGCGTCTATGTATACTACTGCGCTTCCCGGTGACGTAATCTCTAGCCTTTTTCACTCACACTCTTACTAGCCATAGTTGTTATAGGAAATCTCATCGATCCAACAGCTAACAGGATGAAATGAGGAATAAAGAAAAGAGAGCTGATAGGAAGGGACAAGAAAATATTTCTGAAATGGGGGACTTTTAATTTACACTCATGCATGTCTCTACAGAGGACGAGCTTTACCTCTAGGCGGTCGCTCCAGCTCTAGCAGCCGTTTCGGTGAATGTGTGGGTTCGACCAGGGTTGTATTTGACCTCCAGAGGTCGTCCTCCATAGACGTATCCAGTAAACTTTGCGATAGCTGTGGTAGCCTGGTCGATCGCAACAAATTCGCAGATGCCTTGTCCTCGGGATCGACCGGTGTTGTAGTCAAGAAGAATCTCGGCAGCGACGACCTCGCCAGTGGTTTCGAACAACTCAACTAGATCCTCGTTCGAAGTCGACCATGGTAGCTGTTTACAAAACCACAAACCCATCAAAGGATCCACCCGTTAGGTTCAAAGGACAGAACGGCAAAACAAAACATCAAAGTAGAGAAATCTCACATTGTTGACCAGGATCTGCTTGCTCTCGGGAATCGACGCACCAGCAAATCCTCCTCCGCCGCCAGAACCCCAACCTGCAGCCGGTCCGCTCGGCTTGTAATCCGCGTACGGATCCTGTGGGAATTGCCTACCTCCAGCAGGGAAGCCGCCTCCCATCCCACCCATGTGACCCATGTGACCCATATGGCCCATGTAACCCATACCGCCCATACCGAATCCACCGCGACCACCTCGGAAACCACCTCCGAAGCCGCCTCGGGGCATGAACCCACCACGGAATCCTCCGCCGAATCCTCCTCGGAACCCTCCACCACCATGAGCAAATCGATCCTCCCGAACCTCCAACCGACGACCATACCAGTCGAACCCGTTGAACTGGGCTGATGCGCCGAAACCATACGCACAAGAAAAGCATTCAGCAAGCCCATGCTAGACAGCTGTTCATAAGAGGTTGAAAGCCTCGAAGTATAATGAAAGGGTACATACCCATAGCATTGGCGGCGTCCTCGGCGTTCTCAAACACTACGGTTCCTCCTCCCTTTGGCCTTCCATCAGGGAACATCTGTACATCAGCTCGGATGATTGCTCCCGCAGGTCGGAAGAGATCCTTGAGGTCTTGCCAGGTTGCCTGATAAGGCAACTATATGTTTTACAACCCCCAAACAGGCAAGAGATTAGTAATATATAAGACACTTCTGCCGATTATATTGATTCACATACGTTACCGATATAGAGCTGGTTGCTAGGCCCGCCCATGCCGTGGCCACCGAAGGGACCGCCGGCCATGTGTCCGAGTCGTCCCTGCGAAGGAGGGGCTCCAAATCGAGCCTCCTGCTCTCGGTCCTATGTAGAACATGCGGTAAAATATAGATATCATAAGATTGCGAAATGAACTTAGAGAACGAATACGACCGCATGACTATCAAGAATAATCCAAGCACACGAGACGAACCTCTCTGACAAAAATCGGCCTTCCAAGCAAAGGTTTGTCGGTAAACTCGGTCAAGGCCTTCACGGCGTCTTCTCTGTTAGTAAACTCGACGATTCTATCATTTGAAAGATACACGATCAATTCTTTGTTCTCCTTCTCCAAGTGAATCAAACGGGGAGTCACTCACCCGCATCCCTTTGAGATATGGGTTGGCGTAACTAAGATCTCTGTAAAAGCCACATCGAGTCCGGCTATAGGGTTCACGTGGATTTATCGTATAAAGAGGAACGATTCCGCAATCCAGAAACCCCGATTTTATTCCCAGGAAGCCATACAGCACACCCGGAGCGCAAATTGATGCAGAAACAGATACACAAGCCCCCCCAGCACCCATATACCAAAGAAAACCAATTCCATCAGCCCTTCCGACTCCTTCAAACAGTCAAACCCTTAAACGACTAATCATAATCCAGCAACGCAAAAAGACTCTTATATTGTCTACTCTTCGCCTTCAATCCAAACAGACTAGGTCGGATATATACTCGTGGAGCGTACTCCTTCCTTTGGGAATGAGGGCTGTTCGAGACGATTGCGCTCTCGGATGCAGGTTGTTGGTGCGAGCGAGGAAGATTTTAGACAAGGAAAGCCAAATGTATCGGGATCGATAAGGCGAAGGAGAGTAAGAGAACGTCTTGCATCGAAACCGTCGAAACGTTTGAGGAGTCGATGGGCCGAGAAAACTTCTCAGGTGTTCCACCTTGGAGATCCATCCTTCAACATCAATCTCTCCTTCGCCTTATTCTAGAACCCCTCTCTTCTTAGCCCCTCACTCGACTAACGACCAGCATTCTCAGATTGAATGTGTGAGCCACCGGATGGGAATAGGCCATTCTTCCCCATCTTATTTTGATCACCGTCTATCTGATCGGCTCTGCGTTGAGAGAGCCATCTTCTCTAACCTTTATCACCCTTACTTCACTCGAAAATGTCTAAATTCCAAACACCCCTACACCCCATAGCCATGAACAAAGAAAACGCACCGTCCATCATGAAATTTTCCAGGTCCTTGTACCTGACTTCGTAACTGAGATTTCCAACATAGACCCGGTTCTCCTTGATTGATCGTTGGGCGTGCTCGGCCGCCTGGTCGGAAGGAGCATTGAAGGGTCCACCAACAGATCGCTGGGGAGCTGAATGATGAGCGTGAGTGCTAGGAGCATGAGAACTGTGAGGCGCAGGGGATTGACTCTGTTTATAGAAGGACAGTTTCCGTGGAAGCGCCAAGAGTTAGTCGACAGACTAAGAGAACTAGCGAACAGGGAGAGAAAGGTTTACTCGGCGCCGATAAGAGGACCTTCGAGGCGAGCGGGAGCGAGAGCGCGATCGAGAGTGGTGGCGACGAGAGGAGGAGTGATGCTAGAGGACGGATGAAAGCAGAATGTACAGAAAAAATAAAGAAGCAAGGTTGACCAAACAAATGTGGAACGGTTGGTCAAGACAAAGAGAGAGAGCGCGTGTGTGAGTCAGAAGTAAAGGCAAAATTGACAGAGTATGTATGACAGAGCAGAGAACAGATGAGGTGATGGTGGGAGTGGTCGAAACAACATCTACAGCGCGTCTATGTTGAAATATCCCTACTCTCTACCCTGTTTTCTTCTCTACGTTCTACTCTCTATTCTACATACTACAATCACGACATGATCTCCTCTGATGACAGAAGCAAGCGCGAAAAGGAAAGATCTTTCTGCTATCACTTCATTCTGTTCCGCAGGTGGGTGCCTTCGCCGTTCGATCCAATAAACCTCTCCGCTAGCCATCCACGTGCTCGCTCGCCTCGACAGCCCCTGAAACAGACAACTCTACAAAGTAGAAGAAAGAGGAAGAGAATGTTAAGACCAACTCACGTCATCGTATCGATCCGATCGTCTGGCCGAATGTCCTGTGGTTTTTAATCCGGTTGGATTCAGAAGGATAGATGCATTGCCATGTAAGTGTGTCCGTATGAACTTGGACAAAGTCGCTCGTAGCCTCTAAAGTAAAGAGTGTGGGAAGTATCAACCGGAGGTGAGAAAACAACACGTACGATCATCCCGAGAATCCCTATGTTCATCCCTATGGTCATCCCTGTAGTCCCTCTCGTCTCTATCGCGAGATCTATCCCGTCTAGGGACCGGAGATCTGTCTCGTTCGTCGGCCATGTTTATACTGTGCAATGTCCTATCTGTTTAGGGGATGGTAAGGTGAATGAAAGAGAACGGAAGAAGAAGAAAAAAGGAGATGGGGCTTGGAGGCTAAGGGCAGTGCCGAGGGTTTTAGCGAATTTGATTATTCATATTTACTTAAGACTTAATCAACGTTCAGTCTGGATTAAGCCACGCTGCTCTACTGCTCACACTCAAACACATCCATTCAACCTCAAACATAACTACAAGATCACATAGTATCTGTCCTCTGATCTGCTCGCTAGTCATCAGCCATGGCAGAAGAAGCAGCCGCTGTAGCCCAGGAATTTGTGTCCAGTTCGTTTCGGATTTGTTCCTTTTTGGCTTCGTATTTGATGGAATTACTGAGCATTTCTTGGACAACACGTACTGATCATTCTCAATTCGCTCTTATTCCTGCTCGACTCGATCAGGTCTGGACAACCTTTCGTCCGAGGTTGCCTTCCTCCTCAACGAGATTCGTATAAAGGACGAAAGATGCGTCGAGCTCACTACTAGGTTGACGTCCCGGACCTCTTCTCATCTTAAACATATCAGGCCATCCTCCACATTATCCACCCCTAATCCAAATGTACCTACCATCCTAAACCCGGCCACTACAAAGGAGACAACAGCGACACTGCCTAAAATCTCTAGTGAATTCGAGAAACTAGCAGCGATGCAGGCAGAAAAGGTCGCTCTGTCCGAAAGGCTGATGACGCTCGTAGGAAAACATGCGAGAAAGTTGGAGTTGGAGGTTGTTGGAAAGGTAGCCGAGTTAGGGGGCGTTCCCACACCGGCAATGGTTCCATTCCAGTCGGCAGTCATGTCGGGTCTGATAGAGAAGAAGGGCCTGATTAATGCTGGTGCTGGTTTAGTATCCTCAGGTAACCTGGAGCATAAGCGTACGTCTCGTCTCCAACCTCCTTTGAACTTCTCTTTTCAGTGTTGACTTTCGTATCATGCTTCAATGTTGGTAATTGTGCACGTTGGATGATATACAGGCCGTCGAACCTCTCAGACACCCTCGAAACAGCCTCTTCAGATTCAGATGCCTCCTCCACAGATGTCTTATTCGATGCAACCCAATTCGCGTCATTCTCCTCTATCTACGTCATCATACATGCCTCCTCAACCAACTGCTCACCAACTAGCCTCGTCATACACGCCTTACGATGCACACCACATGATTCTCCCCAACGGCTCTTCATCTTCTGGATATCCCGTCCATTCGAACCACTCTGGACAGCAGCAACAACAGTCATCTCAACAGTTGCAAGGTTTTTCCGCTCAGTTCAATGGACATTCCTCCTCGTCCTCTGCTTCTAGACATTCAAATCCAGTTGCTGGCTATCCGTCTCAGATTCAACAGCAACTCCAGCAACAAATGCAGCATCAGCTCCAACAACAGCAACTCCAACAGCAGCTTCAGCAGCAACAAGCATCACATGTCCAGTCGTCTGGCTTATCAGCCAACGGTCAGCCTGGCGCTAACAAAGCCTCGAAGCGGAAACGCAAGTCAACCCAGGCTCAGTCGGACGAGGACGAGTATCCGAGTGCGAACGCGTCTAGACCGCAGGTAGTCGTAGAAGACATGGGAGGCGAGGAGGATGCTGTGGGCGAGGAAGAGGAGGAGGACGGGGGAGACGACGATACATTATACTGCTACTGCAAGCAGAAGAGTCACGGGGAGGTTCGTAGTTTTTCTCTTTGCGTGTCAATTCTTGAGTCTGCTGCTTTCATGTTTGCTCGGTACTTGCATGCTAATTGTCTGTGATTTGTCACGACAGATGGTCGGATGTGATAACGAGAAATGTGCCATTGAATGGGTCCGTTCTATCTTCTCTTATAACTCTCCCTTCATCTATCTAGAAGGCAAAGGGATGTTGACATCAATGATCTTTTCTACCCTTAGTTCCATATGCGCTGTGTCAATCTGACATCACCTCTTCCGGAGTCTTGGTTCTGTCCAACGTGTGTAGCCCAGGGGGCAGATCGGAAACGGAAAGGCGGGAGAAGGTGATCTCGGTGTTTGTCGGTCTCCTGCTACCATCTATTGTGCATTGTTGTTTGTTTTGCCTGGGGGGGGGGGGAAGCCTTCATACTCGTCCTTGTCCTTATCCATCGTCCCCTTTCTTTCTTTCTCACTCTTTGCATCCCATCGCCGTTGTCTCTCTATCTGCTCCCGATTGATAAGGATGCGTTGTACTTTCCTATGTTGTACATTCCTTCTTTAAAAAATTAAAATTAAAAACTTTCGCCCCAAGGAGGCTATCAGATACTCTCTGCATGCAAGATCGGCAGTACACGAACGGTCTTATATTGATTCCCTGGCTGCAATAATCAATATGCATAGGTACGGGGTCCATGTCCTTACACTATCAAGATTTTCATCCGATACTTGTGTATACATATTCCGACGGTTCAATCATTTGATGAACACACGTACAAACTTTCTTCTCGTCACACGCATGTACATCTGTACATGTTGAAGCACTGTCCATCCGATAACTATTTGTCACCCAGCACTAAGCAGTCTAAGATGAAGAGTGGAGAGAGTGCTAGATAAACATCATAAAACGCCGATGGTTCTAACGTCCCGCCGAGATTCGTTTGATGCGGGATTTTCTTAGTAATGCTGTCGTTAAGTGAGAAGAAAGTTGACCGAGCTACATCAAAAGGTGGTAAGGCTGTCGCATACATGCCTTCGGATAGGCAAGCCTGACTTCTCTTACAGAAAGCAGGCAAAGGGTTTGGCGTTGTGTATTCCTATATCCTCAAACGAAAAAAAAGCAATCTTCAAGCTTTCGTCCTATCCGTTCAAATACTCGACAGACGCCTCAGCCTTCTGCTCCCTCGTACGTCATTGACGCCTGTTAGTTCAGCCGGATGAACCCTTGCTTTCTTGAACTTGACCTGAATGGCTGTTCTCTCATATAGTTATCCTTCTTCTTCTCCCGCCCATCTATCCGTCTCTCTTTCTGTTTCTTTTTTACTTGGAGATATTTAGTTCGTAGACTTAGAGCGATCGACGTCTTTTCTTCCAGAACAGGGGCGGTCAGGGCGTATGATAAATTTGGTCAACTCCAAAAGAGGCGAGTTACCATCTATGTTGACTGGAGGTAGGCTTCAGAAAAAGTCGACAAGGGGGACGGAGAATCCGTATCCTGACAGACATGTTATACCGTGAGTACTTTGTCCATCGTTGTTCTCTTGATTTGCCGTCTGAACTGAAGGGAAGACTAGGAACTCCCGAAGGCTGATCGAGAGAACTCACCGCACAAACCGACTCCAGATATACCGGACCTTTCTTTGAACCTCCAACCGAACGCCCTCTTCTGCTTGCTCCACAAAGCCAAACCACCAAGGATCATCAGTCTCTTGCTTCCATGGCCCATCCGCCAACATCCTATAACCAAAAGTATAATGCAGTTCCAGCTACTTCTCACTCACGGTCCCGCTCGGCAGGCCTCGTGTATGGTGGGATTGGAGAGTCTCCTGTGAGTAGACACAGCTCGGATATAAATTCCAACCGGAGTGGCTCGTTCACGACTACTCGAGGGAAAATAAAAGAGGGCATACTCGCATCACTCAGGGACATCCAATCATTTGGCTCAGGATCTGGCGGGGATGATGGTCCGGAGAGTGTGATATCTCACGGGATAAGTTCGATCTCGTCCCCTATCATCCCTCCGCCCGAGGAAGATTTTGATCATAGAACAAGAACCGGTACACCTCATGGATATCGGATTTGGATCACTCCCGGACAAGAATCATATGCTTATGCCCCAGAGGCCCATCCCGTCACGACGTCTTCTTCTTCTTCAAGAGAGTATTCCCCCGATTTCTTTATCCCGCTCTCTTTCCCTCATCCCGACCAGCAATTTTCGCCATACATGTTCATCTCCGATCCAATGAGTCCTGCCAAACCAGACTCAAAATTCATCCCAACGCGCTCAGCACCTCCTCCAATCGCGCCTGTGTTCGAGAGACCACTGCCGGCAAAGGTGTTCAGCAAAGCACATATCACCCCGCCTCTTCAACCCGCGCTCCCGTTCAGCCATCAGCATCCTCGTCTCCGACCCTCTGGTGCTGGTTCCTTGAAATCTATCTCGGTACCCAATCTCAGATCTACAGCTGCCCAACAGGCCTCTTCATCTGAGATTTCAAACACGTCCGACCGGCGCGTAGAAGCGTATCAGGCGGCAGGCACTTGTTCTTCGTTTACCTTTCCTAAACCAAAACTCCAACCATTCTTGATCACTCCGCCGACCTCACCCAATGTGAGTCAAGTTTTGACCGATTCGACATCTTCCCACGCTCTAGCTCAAAAGAGACTCGCAAGGAAACCTGTGTTGAGGGAAGATGTCGATCTGGATCTACAAAAAGTACGAAGCACGGATGAGGCGGCTGATGTCAAAGCTCTAAGGGAGTGTGCGGCTCGTGATAAAGAGAGGAATGAATGGGCTCAACTTGCTAGGAAGAGGGGTATGTCTAGATCGATTACCTCAGTGGGAGGCATATTAACACGGACTAAGAGCGCTTCCAGAAGGGACAGAAAGGATTCAGGAATAGGGTCTTCTGTTAGGACCGGATCCATTGACATCTTGCGAACTCCGAGGGAGAAGGAGGAGTGGTCAAAGGGTGGATCTGAAGAGGAGGAAGCGCGTCGGCCAAGGAACGGGAGGGTCATTCATGTTGCAAGATCCATACCTCTATTCGACCCTCCGTCTGTCCCTCCGCCTCTACCGCCTGTCAATGCACCAAATTTCACACTTCCAAACCCCCCGGATTCAACTGATTTGGCAGCCTTCCGTCCTCCGATCACAGATACTAATTCTTATATCACACCATCCGCAAGACTTGAAGAAATCGGCTTGGCGATCTCCCCTACAGAATCATCATTTTCCTTGACGTCTTCTCAGAATCCTATCTCTGTTGAATATGGCAAAACCACCCGTCGCCCATCCATCAACTCTCAGCCGAGATCGTCCTTGCAAGCATGGTATCGTCGATTTCCGCCTCCTGGTGCTAGTCCAACCGCAGAGTCGCCTTCGTCCACGTCTTCAGCACCCGGAATTGCTGGTTCAAATAGTAACGTGCCTAGGGAAAGTTGGCAAAAGCATTTGGTCACAAGATCGGAACCTCCATTTGCGTTTACGCCTAGTTTGTTGGAGTTCACCCAGGCTGAGGATGTCGACAACGGAGAAGACAATCAAAAGGCTTCGTTCTCTGCCGACGAGGAGAGAGACCAAGAACGGCCAGTTTTAGGACCTAGGCTCTCGACGAGAACGGTGGCACAGAGGCTTGCCAATTCTAGTCCAGAGAAGAACTTGCGGGTAGTCGAAGTTTGTCTGCTCCCTCTTTGCTTTTGTGTCCAATAAAACATTGGTGTTCATTCGTATTTGGTTCTTTTTCTGACAAGGGCATGTTTTTCAAGCCGATCTCTCCTAATCAAAGTACTGGGTCCCTTCAATCAAACGAATCGGCTTCTTCGTCCCCTGATCTACAAAAAAATTCCCCGGTAGACGATGATTCAATTGGACGAGCTCGATCTTCGCTCAGCACACTATTTACCATGAAAGGACGTGGAAATCAGAGTCATCAGTCAATCGTCCCTCTAGGAGCTGCCATCATGAATAGTTAGTACTCTTCATCGTGGTTTATCTTTTGACTCCAATTAGGGCCACGCACGCGTCCGGACAACACTGACACTACGTCTCACTGTTTGGTATCAATCGTCCGTACACAAAGATTCTGACGAAAGCAGACCTACGCTTCACCGCGTAGACTCTCTCCGTAGCAGAGCTCTCGTATGTCGCCGTCTATCTCGGCATTCTCTTCGAGCCGAACTAGGCGAACCAGACGACGCGTCTCAAGAGATCCTTTCTCCGACTATGATGGATGCATTCCCGACTCCTCCACCGTCGCTCCTCCATAAGGACTCGTACACATCCCAATCATCATACACTACTGCCAGGCCCTCGATTCGACCGACGCCATCGTCTGCTTCGGTGTTTGACTGGGCGGGTTTAGCAGATGTGGAAACTGGAGACTCCAGGTTTACCAACACGGGTACGGGTATAGGTCTGGGCATGGGCATGGGCACGGACGTGTATCAGGGCAGAGTATCTACCGAACAATCATCGCTTGAAATTCCGCCTCTACAGTCGTGGGAATCATTTACATCGGAAGCATCATTCGTGACCGCTCAACAAAATTAATCTATTCGTACTTCGATGAATACGAGGAGAGAAGGAAGATTGACGATTGCCATACTCTAGAATTCACTCTTTCTTCTGCTCGTTCATCGCCGCTAATTACCTCGTTTTCTCTAGATACTGCTCTCTCCTTCTATATAGTTTGCCTTCAAAGGAAACGCCATTGAATTTTGAAGTCTGATCATGTCTTATTCTTTCCAATCTCTCGCCTCTTATGTCCTTCTTGTTTGTTCGTTCTCTTTTGATGTTGATGATACCATCAGAATCAAGGCTCTTTTCCTATCTTCATTGTATGTGGATCTTGTTCCCCGCGCGCTTGTTTTGACACTTCTTCTCTATGCTAGCCCTGAAGTCTTTCGCTCTTTGTTTTGCTGTCCTTTCCTCCTTGCTATTCTTATTCTTGCTTTTATCAATACGTAACTTTGGTTCTGGCTTCTTCATTCTTGCTATACCATTGTGTTCTGTAACTTTCTCCTTCCTCTTCTAAAGACGAAAGTGTACTCAAAATTGGCCTTTCATTGCTGATAATGGATACGCTTGTTCTGGTTCGATACAATGGCACGTTGTATCTATCTTGAAGAGGAAGATGCTTGCTGGAAAGAGACTACAACTCTACGATATTCTTTAGGAAACCCTCCTTCCTTTCTCTCTTCTTTTTTTTTCAACCCAGGATGACGTTCCAAAAGCTTGAGATTTACTTCTTCCCAGGACTTTCCCAACTCAAATCTTCCCATCCAGTCTTGATGAACACCTCTCTCACTTTCCTCTCTGCCTCTATCCTACTTCCATCTCCTTCTCCTTCATTCCCTGTGTTAGCACCAGTAGCATTGACCTCCGACCAAACTCTCACAGCTTGATGAATCTCTTCTTGATTCTTGGCACCGACCAATACTGGCACCTTCTCTCCGTTCAGCCCGTTCAGGTTTCTCAGACCAAACCCTAACGCCAGGTCGACCGCACCTCCTCTAGCTGACCAGAGTTCTCCTGCTAGCTTCCCAGCCTGGCGAGCGGCTTCGGCTAAACCAGCATTGGCCGGATTCGAACAAGCAGGATGCCAAGCGGGGGGTCCTTGAGAAGAGAGAAGACCCATGTTGAGAGGAGAGGCGGTGAGAAGTCGAACGGAAGAAGGGAAATGAGGGAGATACGACGAAAATGCGTCGTTGGCGAGGTTAGAATGAGAGTAAGATAGAATTGTGGTGAGCTCATAGGAGGAATGAGCGCGGATTAGGTATGAGAGCCGAAGAAGGATTGGAAGAGGGTAGCCTAAACCATTCAGCGGAGGATCATCAGACCGAGAGTCGAGACTACAGATACAATGCGAAGAAAACGGGGTAGATTGAACCGACCACATATCCCGATCTCCTTGATCAACCCTTCTTCCTTGAGTCTTCCCAAGACCTCGAATGCTTTCAAAACCTTGGCATCGCCCTCACCCAGGATTTTTCCTTGGTCTTCCGGGGCGAGACCCATAGATTGAGCGACCTGGGTATAGCTAAAAGCTTCTTTAGGTCGGTTGGGTTTCTGAAGACCCGGCAGTTTGTCTGCTATAAACTCGACATCGTGCAGGTCTAAATCACCAGAGCAACCAGAGCGTGATCGGTTATTGACCCTATGGTATGAGAGCAAACGATAGGTTTAGAAGGTGGGACGGAGTAAAAAGGACGTACAGACAATATCCAGGTATTCACAGCCCAGTCTGTCCAAGCTTCGTCTCACACTTCGTTCTATATTCTCAGGTGAATAGTCGAACCCATCGGATGAGTACTGGCCGCATTTAGTAACGACCTTGTATGTGTTTCTCGGGTATTCATCTCTGAGCGCACGCAAACAATTTCCCAAGACGATCTCTGAAGGATGATAACTAGATAGCACAAGGTCACAAAAACACCATGAGAAATCCTACAACAACCAGAGTTCATACATCCGAACGAGATTCGAAGAGAAAGAAGAGGACAGACTGTGGGCTCGTGTCGACGACTCTGATTCCGTACTTGAACGCCAAGCGAACGGTCCGTAAGGGTAGCGAGAGCTCTTCTTTTGTCACCGCCTGAGGAGCGTAGATCCCCCATCCAAACGTCGCACATCCAAGAACGAGCGGACTCCATCCATCTACAGTCTAGGAGATCCCAAACAGAGAGTGGTTGTCAGCATGTTTTGCAAGTATGATGAACAGTAGGTGAGAAATAGTAGACTAACCAAAGGAATCGGCGGGCAAACAAGCTCATCGGCCGGAGTGAGATCAAGGGAGGCGAGAGGAACGAGCGGAATCAAAGGGTCTGGATATCTGGGATGTGCGCCTGAGCTCATTTTGGATGAAGAGCCAGATGATAGATCAACGAACGAAGGGAATTAGACGACCGATAGATCGATAGAAGCAGACGAGATGATGGATGGAGAGGAATAAGCGGATTCAGCCGAAAGCGTTTTCTTCCATCCGAACATCCACTCCGCCAGGTCAGAGCAGTCTATCCATCCAGCCAGCGGGCCTCTTCCTCGTCATGTCAAAGACTCAGGTGAAATCCAAAGAATCTTCTGGTCACACAGCTCAGCCCAGAACATATCGATATATTCAAGAAATCTCCCAAATGGTTTGTTTTCGCTCGGGAAGTCGATAGCATTTAGACTTATTTTGCTCATCCGGCATCTTTCGCTTCATTTCTCGGTACACTCAGATGTTTGTGGCTGGTGAAGTTCAGGATCCATTGGTAGACACTGTTCGTCAGGTCGAGGACATCGTCCGCGGCCAAGTGATCGAACTTGTTTGTCTTCGCCTGTCTCTCTGCACAACTGCCGGTTCATATACACACCACTGATCATCATCAACATGTACACATACATACACAAAACAGGCAATCAGAGCTCGCCAGATCGCCGCTCGCAGAGGGTCCAGAAATCTAGCAGCCGAAGATTTGATCTTCTTGATCAGAGATGACCGAGCTAAAGTGAACAGGTTGAGGACTTATCTAAGTTGGAAGGATGTTCGAAAGAATGCAAAGGACAGTGGAGGGGATGCCGGAGCAGGTGTCGGAGCAGGTGCTGGAGGAGGTACAGGTGGAGTTGGAGGTACAGGGGAGGAAGAGCCTGGAGAAGGAGACGGTTCGTTTGACCCGCCTCCTTTTGATCCTATGCTTACAAGACTGATCGTCTTGCCTTGTACGAATTTTTGGACTACCTCTAGATGCGCTAAAGTCAAAGACACGACAGAGGCAGATCGTGAAGCTTCCCTGGGAAGTCACCACAGTTTACGCCGACTTCCTTCGACACTTCAAAGGAGCTCGAAATGGAGCACGAGCAAACGTAGATGACGAGGAGAGTGAGGAGGATGAGGATGAGCTCGAAGCGAATGAGGACATGCTTCAACGATTGAGGGTAAGCTGCGATCTCCTTCTCATGATTCGTCTCGGCTTGCCAAGAAACGGAAAGGCATCAACGTTTTTCGAGTCCGCCGGTTGTTCTCCTCATCTGTCAAACAGGACGCAGACCTTGTCACAAAAAACATGTCTAGGGAAGAATATTCTCACTACTCAGATTGTCGGCAGGCTAGTTTTACATATCGAAAAGGTCTGAGTTTGTTCATCTTTCATCTATTGAACCCGTTACTGGTGAGAGAAGACGATGGGCGGTGTCTCATTTCTGCCTTTCTTTGTCTTTCCTCATGAAGCGAAGCGATTTCGGGAATTTGTCAATCTGTCTGCTTATCTAGACGTGAAACCGAACGACGACATTATCGACATCCTCGGTTTCCTCTGTTATGAGATGGTCCACACTCTTTGCACATCTGCTCTTAAAGTGAAGGAGATCCATTCTCCAACCCCAGCAGATTCTCTACCTATCACTCTCCTGCCTCTCGTCTCTTCTGCCTCTAATATCCACACTGCTTCTTCTAACACCGCCACAAATACAAGTACAAGCGATCATGTGGATCATACACCGATCCAGTCTCAAACTCTTCCTGATCCAGGAGCACCCGCTGTCAACCCACTCAAACGTTCAATATCCAGCACGAACATTTCCTTTCCCAACCCATCCACCACTACTACCGGTGCTTCTTCCTCCGTTGTACCTCCTTCAGGCTCTTCGCCATCAAGAAAACGACCGATGACAGCCACCGTGGTCACGGGTGCGACCACGACCACAACCGTAGTCCCTGGTGGAAAACCAGATTCACCCGAACCGGCGGTGTGTATGTTGTTCGAAAGACCCAGTCAGGCACGAACAGCTCTGACACCTGGACATATCACTGAGGCTTTCGGAAGGATTCAGGAGAGTCAAGGTAGGTTGAAAGGTGTTGGGGTAGGAAACTTCCGAGGCGCTGGACCGGGTAGAAGGAGACTTGTTCTGTTTTGAAAGCTTCTCTCTTTCCATCGTTGTCAACATCTGATGTTCTCTCTATGCCAGTTAATTATATATGTTTTTCCTCTTTCTTTTTTTTCTTACTCAAGAGAGAATGGACCGAAAGATGAGCTGAGAACAGACAGTGAGACACATTATGATTTATATAGAAGCCACTACTTTCTGATGTATAAGGTAGATAGGCAAGAAGTCCGTGATAGGATTTGTTAGAGATAAGAGAAGGGGTAATTATGTAACAGGCGGTGGATAGAATGGATAGGAAGACAACTAGAATACAGTTGAGATGAACAAAAACAAACGACCGAGCGTCTGAGAAGCTCACCTCGATAAGGCAGAGAGGAGAAGATATATTGATACAGTAAGATAGATCAGAGCCGAAGAGTAGATAGAAGATAGAAGAGAGAAGAGAAGGATAGACAGGATTAAACCTAAGGAAAGAGGATCAAGAGATAGAGAGGAAAAGGAAAGATAAAAAATCATCTAGAAGAGAAGAGAAAGAGAGACTCTGGGTTTACCACCATCGTCGTTAAGCAACTGCCGAGGAGGCGGCTGAGGCGGCTACAGAGGACGGCGCTGCAGAGGATGGTTCTGCAGAAGAGGCAGACGATGAGGCAGACGATGAGGCAGACGATGAGGCAGACGATGAGGCAGACGAAGAGGCAGACGAAGAGGCAGACGAAGAAGCAACCGAGGAAGTGACTGCAGAGGAGGAAGCAACCGATGATGCGACTGCAGAGGAAGAAGCAACCGAGGAAGTGACTGCGCTGATACTGGAAGCCGCGGAGCTGATGGTTGAGGTAGATTTGAAGACAGAAATGGCGTAATGTCCTCCACACATCTCAGTACTATCACCTCCGCAAGCCATGTTGCAGTTAGGAGCGGTAGTGGTGGTGGAGAGCGAAGATCCACAGTCTGTGTTGTTGTTTCGGTTTTTCGATATTTATGTAAACAAATGACGTAGAAAGACTTGGTCAGAAAGAAAGTCCTTTCAACCGAGACAAGAGGGGAGGGAAAAAGGAATAAAGCGATACTAACAGCATTGAGTTCCGTCTGTTGATAAACAAGATCGGTAGTGAAAGAAATGACGAAGCGGATTAGCATTGATTGAGAACGAGAACAAAAGAGCCTGATCGGAGAAAGAAGGAAGAAGAAAGACGTACACTCGACTCCGGCGTACATGTATCCAGCAGCAGTGCAAGTACTAGAACACTTTTCGATGGCTAATTAAGTCAAAAAAGATACAAGCATTAGCATACCTACTTTCAGACTGTCGAGACAAACTAGACGTGAATATGATAGAAACTTACTCATATCGTCAGTCGAGGAACTAGTTCCAGTAAGAACCCTGTCAACCGAAGAAGGATCAGAGTAGCAACCGACGTATTCCATTCCGGTAGGCGCGGAGATAGTGACAGTGGATGCGGTTCCTTCGACGAGGTGGTAGAGGTTAGCCCTGTAAGTTCCTCCGCAAGAGACAGAAGAGTCTCCGGAGCAAGGGGTATTGCACTGGTCATCGGCGACAGAGACACCAAGACCGGAGACGACGTCAGAGCCGCACAAGCATTGGGAGTAGTACTCGGTGGCAGCGTAGGTGAAACCCATAGACAAGCAAGTAGCAATGCAAGATTCAGGAGTGGCCGCATCAATGGTTCCCCAGTAACCAGAAAGGAGTCGGACATCCGAGTCAGTCACACAGCCAAGATCGGACCAGGTGGTAGCTCCAGAGGTGATCGAAGCCTTGGCCGAGGCGCTAGCGCTAGGAGTCGCACTCGCTCTCGCACTGGTGCTAGTCGGGGCGGCACTCGAGTAGTAGCCGGCCATGGCGCTGGAGTAGTAGCTCGCGCTGGCACTGGCACCGGCACTGGACATGGCCTTGGAACTAGACATGGCACTGGACCAAGCTTTCAGACTCTCACTAGCCATGGCACTCGAGTAACCACTTTGGACAGCACTTGGGACGGCACTGGCGCTAGGGTAAGGACCGAGGCTGGCAGAAGCGCTGGCACCGTAGCTGGGGCTGGCAGAAGCGCTGGCACCGTAGCTGGGGCTGGCAGAAGCGCTGGCACCGTAGCTGGGGCTGGCAGAAGCGCTGGCACCGTAGCTGGGGCTGGCAGAAGCGCTGGCACCGTAGCTGGGGCTGGCAGAAGCGCTGCTACTGGTAACGGCAGCCTTGATGTATTTGTACAACTGGACTCTCCATGTTCCACCGCAGGTCAAGCTCGAATCACCTATACACGAGAAAGGAAAAGAATGAACGGTTAAGAAAAGAACAAGTATAAGAGAAAGAGTGAAAAACTAACTAACCGGCACAGGCCATGTCACATCCCGAGGAAGCAGGTCCAGAGCTGGCAGTGCTGACCAAGCTGTTTCCACAGTAGCACTGGTTTCCGTCTGAAAGATGAGACCAAGAACCATTAGCAAAGAGTATGGTGGGACAGAAGGATGGCAAGAAAAGGAAGATAGAGATGACGAACATTCGACACCGGCGTACGCGAACCCGGCGGTCTTGCAAGTAGCCTGGCAGAACTCGGGAGTGTTTGCGTCGGTGAAAACTGAGTAACCCTGGAGGACGTAGGAGGACGAGTCGGCGTAGCAGCCTATTGCGCTCCATTCGGAAACCGAAGTGTTGGTGCTCGTCGAAGGAGTAGTGGTGTTGGTGCAGGTCTGTGTGCTCTGGTAGAGGTTCAAATAGTTGGTTCTGTCGAAGAGAAGGGGAAGACACGTCAGAATTAAGGAAGAAAGTATTTTGAATTGGGAGTAGAGAAAGACGCGTGTAGGACTTACCCTCCGCACGACGTGCTCGAGTCTCCGGTGCAAGGCTTGGCGCAGTTGGAAGACAATGTAGGCTGTCCTCCGCTGTTGCCTAACGAATCGGCACAGTAGCACTCGTTACCATCTAAGGGAAAGGAAGGAGATGACCCAGAGCGCGTCAGTTATAGCAGAGAGAAGCCAAGGGAGAGAAGAGAAGGATGTGAGAATGACACGACTTACACTCCAAACCGGCGTAGGAGTAACCCATGGTAGCGCAAGTCTGAAGACAGGCCGGGATGGTGAGACTGGCAACTCCCTGCTGGGCGTAGCCGACGAGAGCTCGAGTTCCCGAAGTTCCCTCGGTCACGCAACCAAGATCGGACCATCCTGAGTAGGATGCCGATGCCCGGTTCTGAAGCGCAAGTGCTCGTGAAGGCGGCTTGGAGTGACGTCTGGATGAGGCTCCTGGGTAGGCGGCCTCGACCGGCACGGAGGAGAGAAGGAGGAAGAGGAAAGGAAGTGAAGTGAGAGTGGAGAGGGAGAACATGATGAAGTGAGATATATGTATAGTAAGATAATTAAGTAGGTGAACCAAGTTAGGTTGGGTTGCGTATGGGTCTGGATATACTAAATCTAGTCCAAAGGTAGGAATGAGAAACAAGAAGAGAGAGTGGCGATGAGGATGGAGAAAAGAGAAGAAGGAAGGTGGTAAGAAAGAAGGGTTGCTTATATAGGAGTAAGAACGAAGACAATGTGGAAGGGGATCGAAAAAAGCAGGTCCAGCCTGGTGAAGGTCAGTGTCAATATGTTTACACCTCACCCTCCGATAAAACAAAGACAACAAATCGATGGTAGGAGAAGGAGAGAGAATGGAAGGAAGAGGAGAGCGGAAAAACCGGTAAGGTTGTGCCGGAGCGAAAGAAGCAAGGCAAGGCAAATGGATAACAAGGCGGAAAAGGTACAACAAAAATAGATGAAGAGAGTGAATCCTAATCCGTTTCGAGCGATGTCCAAAAGTCAATGAAGTGAGCGCGAAAGTTGTTCCAGATGAAACCTGATTGATCCAGAATGGAAGAAGAAGAACAGAGAAAGATTAGGTACGATCGAAACAGAAAAGAGAACCGAAGCGGCGGCACTTGACCGGACAGAGAGAGCAGATTGACGATCGATAGTTCGATCAAGGTGAATCAGTCCAAACAGATTAAAAACATGGCACACAAGGAGAAAGAGTTTGGAAGTCAAGGAATAAAATTCGCTGACACGAACGCCACGTACAAGATACAGAATAGAAACTCCATTGGATAAACAAGATGGAAACCTGTGATGGTCGTTTGTTTATGCCCAACAGAACTTTCCTTTTGCGACAATACTGAGTATTACTCCACTAGGCATGTTTAACAGTAGGGTGTGGTGGATGGCTGCATATCCGCGTGCTGAGGTGCCTGAGTGCCACGGCATGCATCCGCTTGCTTGTGCTGGATAATCTTTACGGTTTCGAAATAACAAAGTCTGAAAAATCCCAATAGGATTAAGAACGAACAACTTCAACACAAGGAGAAACTCGTAGGAACAAACAGAGAGCGTCAACCGAAAAGAGTCAAGATAAACAGAGCAGAAACTTGAGCTAGGTTCAGATCCCAGACAGTCGTCTCAGTGGAGTGTCGATCGCTTCTTGTTAATCCGAATGTTTGGCTTCCGACCGCGATGAACCGCCTGATACTCCGCAGTAAACAACATGATCTTCCGCCGATCGGTATATTGATTAACCTTGTCAAAATGGTGTGGCACGTGTGTGCTGTTGCCACACAGATTTTCGATCGTTCTGAACGTTGCGTACAGCATCTGTTAACCCTAACCATATACTGTCATCTCTCATTCATCTCACCCAGCCACAAAAGTCCACACGCACTGACCCACGCCTATACGCACGATTTTATACGGTTCCTACACCCGCTCAGAGACGTCCTAGTTGGTCAGATCTAGGTAATGCGTTTTCGAGCAGTCGTCTCAGAGGTCTCAACCTTCGTGCAGATCGTTCAGTCGATCTCCAAACTCTCCAAGAAATGTATCCTCAAGTTTTCAGCCGACAAGATGCATCTCATCTGCCACGACGAGACCGAGGGAGGCGTCCAGGTTTGGAGGTATGTCATCCGTGGTAGTTTAAAGAGTCAAAGATCCTGGCTGATAGATATCCCGTTTTGGTTTGGCTCCTCGGTTGATCTTTCTTCTGCCGTCTTCTCTTTCGAAAACAAAAAAACAACAAAAAACAACCTTCCCCATGTAGCCAGGTGAATCAGGTGAGCTCCCGTGTCTTTTGTTTTCTCACCTCCTTGACCACTCACAGCTCACAAACCTACTCTGATAGGATTTGATTTTTTCTTCATACCGAATAGAATCCAACCAGGCAAACGAGATCCATATCTCGATCCTCATCCAGCCCCTCCTCACCGTTCTCAAGTCCGCCCTCGCACTCGAAGGCAAAGGTGAGGTGGTGGTCAAGCTGGCGAAGCGACCTGTTGGTCAACCGACGGCTCTTACCGGTAGTGAACCGGGTGCGCCGGCGGTGATGAAACCAATGCTCGTATGGGAAATTGGAGGCGATGTTTGTCCTTCCTCTTCCTCTGCCTCCTTCTTCTCTCTACAAGATCACCTCCCTTCTCTCTTTTGAGTGCCTTGAACTCAGGACTGATAAGCTGAACAAGGCGTTAACACGTTCATTCCTTTCATACAGTCGCGGCTCAACCGACCGCCGCCGTTATCTCACGAGCTACACATCAAAGTACTCAAGACACCAGAAGTTGAGCAGCTCAAAGAACCGTTATGTCCTGAACCCGACGTGTGTCCTTCATGTTTCCCTCCTCTATAGCTCGTCATCAAGCCATCTATTTTGACGCGTCTCTTTTTCTCTTCTCAAAAGATCCACATCGTCCTTCCACCTTTAAGCTCGTTGAGGACGGTGACAGACCATCTTTCTAGACTGTCTTCTCACGTATCTGTCTCGGCTAATAACTTGGGGGAGCTCAAGCTAGAAGCAGGCAGGGATGAACGGAACGGCGTCGAAGTGAGAACATCATGGAAAGGTTTAAACGTCCCCAAAGGTCTTTCTCCTCTCATCTTTTTATCAGTCATCTTCCGTTCTGTCCACTTTGCAAGTTGTCATAACCAACTCAAATAAAAACATGCCTCCTTGTAATAAACCCAATATAGTCAACTCAGACTCCCAGTCAACACAGGATAGGAGTCAACCTCCTCCAGGCCACTTCTTCAACACGCTCGTTTCGATCAAGTCTCTTCTCCGCTTTCTCAACGCCCATTGCATTCAGGGCTCGACGATCGCCTGTTTGTCCTTCCGATGTGGTGAACTATGAGAATTCAACATGCTCACTTAAGGATCGTTCCTTTGTTTGATTTGTCTATATACTATAGGTATATGCGAGAATCATTCGTTGATCATCTACTTGTACATCGGTTCGTTCTCCCTCACCCGTGCATTCCTCCCTCTTATCTTATTCTCACCATCGTTGTCATCGACTTCTATACCATCCAGGTGATATGGTTCAGAACGGAGGAGTCCTTACGTTCTTCATACCAGCCGTGATCTTGGATGAGGACGATTGACTTGAAATAGTGGCGAGATAGCGACGCGAATAGAACGCGTCGATACCATGAAGACTGACATGTACCCGACATGCAAGGGAAAACGCCAAGCCTAGCAAAGAACTTGGCTTGGGTAAGCTCTGATGGTTTCGGATCTACCGCATTCTATCGCTGCTTCATTACTTGTACTGTTTGCCCAGTAAAAAGAAAGAAGAGTTGGTTCCCAAGATATTTCTGAATTATATGTTTGTATGTGTGTATGCCAAGAATATGGTGGAGTTTAACGACCGCGCGAACAGATAGTGAGACACGCGTGTTGCCGTTCGGCCGACGTGACTCCGTGGATCGGCACACTTGATGGTTACACCGGCTTGATCGACTCGCCGGCTCCGGCCCGGGAGATAAGCATGGCCCTGGCACGAAATCTGATGAGATCATCTATTCGGCCGGTCTCTTGGCGTTTCCTTCTTGGCAACCTCCGATTATGCTTCCTACCCTTCTGCTTCTTGGACTTGCGCACTCTCCCTCTTCTCTTTCGTTACTCAGATACATTGGCGGCAAAGCATATCATGGGTTTCCTTGGGGGACTGGAGGGTATCTCTGATCGAAGTTCGCCTGATATAAAGAGCCTTATCTCAGGTCTAGGAGCATTCTTTCTTTCTCTCTTTTCCTTCATCAATCTTTGCCACAATATTAGTCGGATCCCTATCCATTCCTTTCCGACATAATCAAATATCCCAATCAATCTCTAGCGTAAATAGAGAACGAGCACAACTGGAATCAACCACCTCTTTTCTCTCTTCCCAACCTTTGCCTGTTCACTTTTGCCCGTCTTTGTATAAGAAAGAACAGAATGGCAAAATCAACACAATTTGTAGCACCTGCCCCACCGCTTCCCGGTCCCGCACATATCACCTTGGCAGAAGATCTCATCCATGCTCTTGAATCCAATATCCAATCAGGACTTCACGAGTCAAAAGTCAAAGAACTACAGGCCGTTTATGGCCCAAACCAGATAAAACCTCCAAAGCCTCCTTCGGTGAGTTTCTTGATCCTTGGCCTAATTGATTTTTTTCTTTCGATGTTTCTTTACCTTTCATTTCTAGATGTCGTTATCTTTGATTCATCTGCTCTCTTAAGCTTGGCTTTTGAAATAACATGGTTCTGTAGCTGATCACAAAGCACTTCATGATGTTGTCTACATTATTTCTATCGTTGCCCACGTTCATCTTTTGCACGGCGGAAAATGATCTTTTCATTCTATAGGCGACAAAGCTCCTGCTCCGACAGGTGGCCAATGCGATGACAATCGTGCTCCTCATGAGTATGGCTGTTTCGTTTGGTACGCAAGATTGGATCGAAGCAGGTGTCATCGCCGCGCTAGTCATCCTTAACGTCTCTGTTGGGTTCTCCCAAGAATGGAAGGCCGAAAAGACGGTGGCCGCATTGTCATCCGTTGGCAGTCCAGTTGCGGAGGTCATCAGAAACAAGAATGGACGAGATGGAATAGCGTCAATCATTCAGGTCGAGGAGGTTGTTCCGTTCGTCCCGTTCTTAGTGTTCATATCTATCGTACAGCTTTCTTATTGTGCCGCGGCTAATAAATAACCTTTTCACGCCCCCCTCCTCGCAAATCTTATCAACTCTCTTCCAACAGAGGAGATATCATATTGCTAAAAAACGGCGATGTCGTTCCAGCAGACGCTCGGGTCTTGCCCGAGTACGTGTCCTCGTTGGAGACCGACGAAGCTCTTCTCACTGGAGAATCCCTGCCCGTTGGTAAGAAAGCCGATATCCTAGATGTTCCCGACTGCCCGGTTGGAGACCGAAAGAATATGGTTCGTTCATGCTCTTGTCTCTTCTAATGGTTTGTTGTGGACAAAGCTGACATCTCTAGGACTTCTTTACTAGGTCTTCTCCGGAAGCACTGTCACCAAAGGCCGAGCTAGATGTCTGGTTACCGGAACTGGAATGAACACTGAGCTCGGAAAGATTGCTGAGGCCATGGAACGAAAAGAGACGATCAAAGATAAAGGCTGGCGAGCAAAGTGGTACAAGTTCAAAGTCATCATGGGAACCGCCGGAACATCCAAACTCCAGATCAAGTATGCTCTCACTCCTCCTGTTTGCCAGATCAAGAACAAAAACAACGCACCTTATGATGTCTAACTCCTTCTCATTGTTTTTCTTCGCTCCTTTCTTCCTGCGATAGGCTCAACAAGCTCGCGTATATCCTTCTCGGTTGGGCACTACTCCTCGCATTCATCGTCGTCGCCAGTACCGGATTTAGTGACATTCCGTTCTCTATTGCCAGTTCGTATCCACGTGTTTGATTGGATTTCCTTTTCCTTTGTTAAAGACACACTAGCGTTAAAACTTTCTAACAACTTTCTCTCTCTAGCTTATGCCGTCGCCACTGCCGTCTCGATTCTGCCTGCCTCACTGATTGCTGTCGTGTCACTTACCTTGTCGAACGCCGCTCAGGAGCTTTCGAAGAGGAACGCGTTGGTCAGAAGGATGGATGCTATCGAGTCTCTTTCAACTGTGACTGATATCTGCTCGGATAAGACTGGAACGATTACCGTCGGAAAGATGGGTACGTACTTTGGCTTGCTCTCCCAGTTCTAGTTATTTTCTGACTAACGCATCAACGCCTTCTATTTCTCTCTGTGAAAACCTAGTCGTCAAGAAGGCTTGGATTCCGGCCGAGTCTTCTTTCCAGGCCGACAAGAGTTCTAGCTTGATCGACACAACTCGTGGGCAAGCTTACACCGCCGAGAGCGGATCTGAGTATGTTTTCTCTTCGTACCTCTTCTATTACCTCTCTGATCTTATCTTAAAAGTGCCAACGCACCTGTTTGCCGTTTTCCACGATATTCTTCTAAAAGCCCGTTCTATCCTAGAGGATTGGTCCGCGCACTTCCTCGAATTCCCTCCCGGAAAAACACTCAGAGCTCCTCTGATACCCAACTTCAGCTCAGCAATGATGACGATGATGACGACGAGATGGATTCTGAGGATATCGTTCGAATTTCTGAGATTGAGGAGAACTTCAAGAATTTGGTCTTGTGCGCCTCACTTTGCAACATGGCAGTTATTCATAAAGGAGACGAAGGCAAATGGCAAGCTAGTGGAGATGCTACTGGTATGTCTCCCTTTCAGGATTTATTAGTCTATTGTATATGGTTTCTTTCGCTGAAAATCACTCATGCGTGTCTTTTGTTTGGCCGACGATATCTATAGAAATCGCGCTCCAAGTATTTGCCCATAAACTTGGGATGGGTAAGCCACACATGACCCACAAGAGGCATGACAAATCCCACCACCACGATGAGCTCATGTTGAACACTCTGGATTCTCGAACGGATGAGACTCTGAAGAATCACCCAACTCAGGTCCCTGGAAACTACTCGATGGTTATCGAGCATCCGTTCGATAGCACTGTGAAGAGAATGAGCACTGTGAGTTTCTACTGAATACTCTTAAAACTTGGACGGCAGCCAGTGGAACCTAATCTCTACTCAAACCTTCTCACACCATCTCTTCAAGGCCTGGAAATTTGAAGCTCTGAACGCTGAAGAATCTACTCAAGACATGTTCATCTTTATGAAAGGAGCTGTTGAAAGAGTTCTGGATCGATGTGCCTTCATCGGACTCAGCCCCGAGAATCAGGTCAAGCTGACCGACGAAAATCGGCAACAGATCATTCACCGAATGGATAAGGTCAGTTCTTCTCATGCTTCTCAAATCTTCACTGGACAACCTTCTGAACCAGTTTGGGTTTGACTTGAAAATGACAGCTTGCTGCCGAAGGACTCCGAGTCTTGGCGCTCTCTGGAAAACTCGTACCCATTGCGCGAGAGGCCGAGATCAAGGCAATGCCCCGAGACGAACTGGAGACCGGGGTTTGCTTCCTTGGACTGGCTGGTATCTAGTACGTTAGCTATCCTCCTAAAAACGGTCCAAATTTCTGGCTCTGATCAACGTCGTTTCTTTTCTTTTGCCTTTAGCGACCCACCCCGACCTCAATCTAAGGGTGCCGTGTTGGATGCCATCAAGGCTGGGATCACTCCTCGGATGTTGACCGGAGATCATCCTGCTACTGCCACCGCTATCTCCAAGGCCGTCGGTATCTTGAACGAAACCTCACCCCAAAACTGCGTCATGACCGGACAGCAGTTTGATGCTCTTACTGAAGATCAGATTGACGCTTTGCCCGAACTTCCTCTAGTTGTCGCCCGGTGCGGTGAGTCATGCCGTCTTTCCGATCAGTCTGCCGAGTTTGGATCTGATCTTGACTCTTTTTTTCCTTGATAGCTCCCGATACAAAGGTACGAATGGTCGAGGCTATTCACCGACGGTCCAAGTTTGGTATGCAGTGTACGACAATCATGACTGGAGATGGTAAGTCATTTGGCTCAGTCTTGCAATTCAAACAAAAGCCAACACCCGCATTCCCGCCTTGTTTCTCTTGTAGGCGTTAACGATTGCCCTGCCCTCAAGCGAGCTGATGTTGTAAGTTCAGAGGAAAAAGTCTTTAATCGTGTCTCGTTTTGGTATATCTGATTGCTCATAATCTCCTGTTTGTCCTTTCATAGGGGTTCGCTATGGGAGAAGCTGGATCTGATGTGGCCAAGGGAGCCGCTGAGGTCGTGCTGTACGTATTCCTTCTTAGTTGTCCCATTCAAGTTTTATATCAATCACACCTGACCATTCTTCATACTCTTGTCTATCATCAATACAGCGCTGATGATAACTTTGGTAAGCCTCAAACCGTTGTCGACACCCCTCATATATACATGCGCGCTGAATTACTGACCCTTGTCTTGTTCTGGGGCTCCTACAGCAACCATCATCCGAGCTATTCGAAAGGGACGAGGAGTGTTGACGAACCTTTCCAAGTTCCTCCTCTTCTTACTATCTGGAAACATTGCCGAAGTCTTGGTCCTTTGTATGTATTTTGCACCTCTTCCTTTTAAGCTGGCGACCCGTTCAATCAATGTTTGCTGATCACCAGGGTTTATTGTTTCTTAGTGGTCGGTCTTGCTTTCAAAGATCCTACCGGAAACTCTGTGTACCCTCTTTCTCCGGTTGCTGCTCTCTTTATCAACACAATTTGTGCCGGTCCGCCTGCTTTAGCACTTGGTCTTGAGCCTAGTATGTAGCTTTTTTCTTTCTTTTTCTTTTGATCGTCTCCCTAGTCTGTATTCGTTATTGACCGACCGCTTCCTTAATCACTTCCCTCCTTCCAAATCACTAGCCGCGAAGGATGCAATGCTTCGAAACCCAGGGGATTTCCGAACGATATTTACGACCTTCTGGTGGCTCGACTTGTTCTTCTATGGCTTCCTTATCGGAGGTCTAACGATCGTAAACTTTGTGATCGTCGTTTGGGGTACCGTCCTTAACGGCGGGAAAGGGCAGATCGGTCTGGAATGTAACGATGGGCATTACAACGCTTCTCAATGTCAAAACATCTTCCACGGACGGTCCGCCGCGTTTTCGACGTTGATGCTGCTTGCGATGGTTCATTCGCTAGAGTGCAAATCACTCGAGAAGAGTATCTTCCAGATGAAGCTGACGGATAACAAGATCCTGCTCTGGTCGGTCGGAATCTGCAGTCTCGTCGTTTTCCCAATCGTCTACATCCCAGTCATCAACGATTACGTTTTCCAGATGTGAGTATGCACCTCTTCTCCTCCTCCCTCCTGGAGAGTCTTTCCCTCAAATTTTATCAGAGACATGATAGCTGACGGTTCAATTTTGGGGCACGTATGGATGGTCTCAATAGTGTTGGAATGGGATGGGAGTGGGGAATCGTGTTCGGCGCGCTAGTGGTCTACTTGCTTGCTACCGAGGTTTGTCTTTCTTCTTTTTGTGTCTCACTCATCCAACCCAACATCCGCTGGCAGGGAATGAAGGAAAAGGAAGGCTGACTAGATTCTGGATGTTCTTTCTTCTTCTTCTTCTCCTCTTCTAAAGATGTGGAAACTAAGTAGACGAATGATGTATCCACTTCCAGTGGCCGAGCTCGAGAAAGACGGTCTCCCTCGGTTCGATACGATCGCTGACGAGAAGCGATAGGCCGTGTTTTTCTTTGATCGACTCTTCATTTCCTTTCATTCTTTTGGGTGGATCTTTTGTATGCCCTGTTTGAGCTTCTATTCTATCTCTGGATCTTATCCCTACTATTCCTTTCTTCCTCTCTCTCTTCTTCTTTCCTTTGTATTCGTTCTCTTTATTCTTCATTCTACTTTTGAACTTTTATTTATCTGGTTGTTTGATCATTCGCATAAACTCAGGATGAAGAACATCCTGAGATCTAGTCTTCAACAAACTGTGTATACAACAATGCATTTCTCCCAACTGTCTCTTCTTTCAAGTTTATTTGAATCATCAATCGTCGACCACTGTTTGTCGTCGCTCAGAGAGAAAGAAAAGAAACGATCAGAAAGATGTGTTCTGTTCCAGCATCAGTGCTTTCGCCTGATCTGGATTCTCATGTATCGATTTTGATCTATTCTATCTGTTGATCACGAGAAGCACAAAGTACAAAGCACGAACCCACAGGGCACTAAAAACAACAGAACGAGATGAGACAAGATGTGAAGGGTTTGAAAAGGAAATATACCGATGTTCTAGATTACTATGCAACATAGGAAATAAAAAAAGATTCCTAGAGTAGAAAATATAAACTACACAAGGGAATGTGATGTATACAGCGAGTGAATGAAGAAAGAAAAAAAAAAGAAAGGAAAATAAACGATGATGATGATGTCTGGGAATAGGAAACCAGCACGCACGACCTTAGTCCCTCACTCAAGCCTTAGCCTTACAGACCTCCTCCCAGGTTCCCCACCTAGCGGCCCGTTCGTCCACCCAATTGATGAACGTTTCCCACTTGCAGCTTTCCTCTATACCGTCCTGGCAGCCACCCATGATCTCTACTTTCCCGTTGACGACACATCTCACAAACTTTTCTTTCTTCTTGACCAAATCGTTGGCGTCGGTACCTTTGGGAGGGATGTACTCGAATTGTTCGAGAGCGATATGTCCAAGGAAAGGAACGAGATGGCTTGTCATCCACTGTCTGTCCTCTGGGATCCTATCCAAAGGAGGATCGATTCCCGCGCTCTGACCGATTCCACCTTGAGCTTCTGTTCGGTTGTAGAGGTTCAAGAACACGGACGCGAACCCTGGGGATTCTCTATGAGTAAAGAACGGGTGGAGAAGTTGAGTATGGGTCTCATTCGGAGGTAGCTTTGGTATAGGGAGTGGCCGAGTCTTCGGCCTTTTCAAATTGGAAGTCGATAGCGAACGAGGGGAGGTGATGTAGACCGAGTCGGCCTCGGCCGTCAGGTGGGATTCCTCGCCGGCGAGTAGATGAGCGGCCGTCCGGACCCAAGGTCGACCAAGGTAAGGCGAGAGTGAGTTTCCGTAACCCTGAAGAATAGAGACGAGGGAGATAGTTCAGAGACATTGACGAGTCAAAAGATAGGTGTACATGAGAGAACACTAGTTGGTTCTCTCTAAAAACATATGAAAATATGCACTCACAATCATGTAGTGGTATCGGATGTCAAAGTAATACTCCACGGCGAGCCACTCTTCGTCTGTGAACACTTTGCACAGGGGGGAATCCCCCTGGCCAATGGTCTGGTACCCGCAGAGCATCTGCATAGCGAGAATGTCCATATCGACGAATCTACCGGCAAGTTTCTCACCCAACAGCCTATCATCACTCAGTCGAGCTCTAGTCTTTGCTGCGTACACCGCGAGCCAGGTTTCAGCTGGTTTCTTGGAGGATTCTTTTTCGAACGCATCGCATGCCTTGTGGGGTGTCAGCGAGCGCTCCCAAGACTTTTCATGATTTGGAACTTCGATGAGCTCGACCTGTCTGGTGGTGGGAGAGAGGATGCAAGAAGAAGTTAAAAAGTCAGGACGCTGGGTTCTTCAGCTGAGAAGGTGGTAGGGAAGAGCAGGGAGTGATGCTCGTAAGGAGTGGACCTACTCTCCATCACCGGTTCCGTCCGGCCCGCTCTGTATGGTGGGAAAGGCGCCTCTGATGTAGGACTTTGAGGTATCAATGTCTCGAGCGGATGAAGCTGACCAGACCTGAGTAAGCGAAGTGATTAGGAATATTGAAACAACGATCAATATGAACACAGGTATCCCTAGGGCGCACCTTGTAAGACACACGGGTCGACTTTCGGGACGACGATGACGATGACGACTTCTTTTTGATGACCGGGGGGAACAAAGATCCATATGCGCTTCTGATCATCTTTCCGAATGCCTGAGTGATGAATGATAGAGGAGGTTAGATCAACCAAGGCCAGGAGTTACAGAATGTAGGAAAAAGACCGACATAAGAATCGTCCTTGCCTCGGTCGGACAGCACCTCGAGGTCTTTGCGGGAAATGTGACTCTTCCAGGTGTTTAAGAAGTGCCACGGGTGGGACTTATCCTGGGGAAACTCGCTCTTTGGGATCTTTTTGAGCTTGTCTACGAAAGGCTTCATTGTTTCGTCCCTTTGAGAGGAGAAGAGGAAGAGAACGAGGAAGGAGAAGAAAAGAAAAGATCATCAGGACACGGCGAGCGAGCTACTAAATGGAGAAGATGAACAGACGGACCACTCTTCGTCATTTGCAAGAATGGCAGAGTGTCTAACAAGCAAGGCTGCTCTTGTGAGGTTGCAGTTTTCTGGCAGCGAAGCCACAGCCTGTTCCGGCAGGAAGAACGGCGAGATTGCCGAGAGGTCTGGACAGGGGGAAAGCGAGAGAAGGGAAGATGAGGCAGGAGAAAAAAGGCTCAGCTCCAAAGGGAAACATTTGGCGATGAGATAGATTCTACTCACGAGTCAAGGGATCGATCTGGTTATGGATGTCCATCGGGTGTGATGATTTGTACTTGTCGGGCTGAAACCAGAACGGCATTTGAGCTGACTGCTGAGAGTTGAGCGGCCTTGCCTGGGCAATTGACCCGACAAGCACGGAGGACACCCCAAGGGCGACCCAGGGTGTGGAGGGTAGCATAGGAGAGGGTGGAAAAGGTGATGGGACGAGAGAGCGAGTGTGCGTGTATTGAGAGAACGACGAGGACGAGGTGAGAGAGGGAGTTAGAGAAAGAACAGAGTAGAAAACGAAAACGGAAGAATGAGAAAGTAAATCGATCGGAGGGATGACGTCAGGTTGGCTCGGAAGGGGGGTTTTGTCAGGGACGTGACCTGAGTGTTACACCTCGGGTAACCTTCTTTTGGTTCTGTTGTTTCTCCTGCCTCGGTATTCCTTATGCTCTCTCATTACATCAACATACAGGTATATGACCTTCCAGCGCAGGTGCTTCTAGCACCTTCTATGACCTGTTCTATTATGCATAATCATTGGAGTCTAAGGATGATATATAAGACGGGTCCCCCTTTGCCACCCATAGCATAGTCTACCAAGCCTGAATCCTTTGTCATTCCTTGGTTCCCTAATACTCTTGTTTCATTGTTGTATCAACCTTATTCATACGATTTCCCTGCCTTGCGCTCTCGTCACAGTCACCAAGCTAGAGAGCCTGAACTTCCTTCTTGCCAGCCCTATTCCCTGCCAGGTTACATTCTTGTAACCTCTCCGTTACCCTCTGAACCCGGATCCTGACAGTATCCCTGACAGGAAAGCTGTAAAAGTCACATTTATCACGTGCATACTGCGCAGCTGTCGACGCGTCAAGCAACTGGTCGCAAGCGCGTCAGACAAACCTGCGCGGCCACGCGCCACGCGCCACGTTGCCCACGTGGCAGAGCGAGGCAAGAAGGAAAAGACAAGAAGATTCCCCTGGACGTTGTTTGTAATGGATTTTTTTTCGTGTTCAACAGTGCGCCTTGGTTGTACTGTGAGGGTGGATGTGCAGGGAGTGTGTAGAGGATGTACAGAGTGTGTGAAGAGCGTGCGAAGGGGCTGTATTGAGAGAACAGGAGGGGCGTGAAAACACTACAAAATCTCTCTAGTGCTTCCGTAGTCTGGCCCTAAGAACTCCATAGTCTGGCTGTAACACGCTCGCCCCCGACGCTTATCTGCCGGTCGCTCAACATCCCTCCCGTTCAACATCAACCTCAACCTTCCGTCCGGTTTCGGTGTCTCTTTCTTTTTCTTCTTTCTTTTCATCCACACGCACACACGCACACACTCGCTCACACACACTTCCTGGTCACCTTGATAGTCAAGGGAACATCACTCTTTACAAGGAAGAGAAAATAACATATACTTTCTCGCTCGCTCGCTCGTTCAGTCCCTCTGCCCCTGCCCTTCTCTCTCCTCTGTTTATCGCCCGTCCTTCCTTTTTCACTTTTTACCTTCCCGCTTTCTCATCGCCGGCAAAGCACATTTGGATATACACACACACATACACACACACATTCACACATGTACTCGGCATATCTAGCATCCGGCCCATCCTCTCCTCCATCCTCAGACTCGTACCATCCGATAGACCCAATTAACACCGCCCAGCCGACCGCCCTGCTTGATAGCTTTACTCCTTCCCATTCTTTCAACGACACTCACCTCGCCTACTCCCACGAGCACTCTCCGATGCCCTTCCATGACCACACCCATGGTAGTTCGCTTGGAAGCTCTCACCACCCCATACAGGCTCCTTCACAGTCTCTGAGCCATCGGCCGTCCGTTGGGAACATCACTCAAGCTTACTCGACAGCCGCCCCTCCCCAGTACAACTCGGACCATTCGACGTTCGGCCACCAGCAGCAGCAACCGCACATCCATACTCCAGCGTTCGCTGCCCACGAGTACGATCAACAGCACCATCAGTCGATACACCAGCAGTCTCTCCATCCACCCAGCCACCATCAGACGTATCGACCACAAACTCTCACCTACGACACGCATCCCGCCGGTCAGTCACAGCCAGCTCCCGGGTCTACCTCGCTCCCCAACCTGTCACCTCAAGAGTTGACCCCGGCTTACGCCCATCACTCCGAGACCATCAGGATCCATTCGTATAGCGCTGCCTTCAGCTCAACAGATACCTCCTCGTCCTCCAATCCCCCATCGTCCTCGTCCTCGACGTCATCCTCTTTCTCTTCTGCTCTAACCCCCGCCCCAACCGTCCTCAACGTCAACTGCACTTTGATCGTCTCCTCGAGCCAGACGGATAACAAGCCAAAGATCATCCGGCTCTGTTTCGACAAACTCCCACTAGCTACTCATGTCGCCAGGGCACCCATTCCGTCAGACAGGCATCCGGCCTCCAGACCGGAAGACCAGGATCTCATCCTGAGCTGCAGACTGCCGTCCGAGAGTGAGCGTCCAACATACAACCCACATTCTGTGAACCTCTTTTGCGAGATTCTCAGCAGAGATCAACCTGGACCGGGGGTTGTGTTGGAAAGACTTTGGTTTGGTACATTCCAGTACGCGTCCAACAGCCTCAATCACATGGATTCTCAATCGACACCTGGTGCGTTCTCTTCGCGTTCTGCCTGTAATGTTTCTATGCCCCTCTCTTCCCCTTGTTCCTTATGTTATCCCACTCTGATCTTGGTTTCTCCTCTCCTTTCTCCCTATCAAAAGCTTCGGCGCCCCCATACCAGACATCGTTCCCAAATCCTTCAGTCGTCAACGTTCATACGGACCCTCATCCATCGTCATCGACTTACTCATCCAGACCGCCTAGCCGGACGCTAAAGACTCGACATTCCTGGTCCCCCATCTCCCAATCAAACATCCAGCGCCAACAACAACAACAACAACAACAACATTATCAGCAGCATCAGCAGCACCAGCACCAACACCAGCAACAGCAACCTCACTATCAATCACACGACCGCTTCGAGTTCTCGCCTATCGGAGGACCGGACGAGCAGGGAGAATATCTAAACGTCTCGTCAGATGCCGAACGGTTAAATACCATCGACCCTCATGCTTATTCTTCCGACGGTCAGAGTACATACACATATACCCCAGATTCGATTGAACAATCTCAATCGCAAACACAACCCCAGTTACATTCCCAACCACCCCTTGTCCTTCAGCCGGTCGCCCCCCAGCCGGCAAGATACAACATCCATCCGACTCATCAGTCGGCTTCGCAGACCATGTTCTACCGACCTGTCCTCTCCAACCTCGGACAAAGTAAACACGATCATCAAGTCCATCAAGTCTACCCTCATCAACAGCCACAGCCATCCTACCTCTACCCTAATACTCAGGCCCAGGTTGGACCCACGCCGTCGCCGATCAATTTCAGACAGACCAGGGTGGCTCCAAGGGACAAAGACAGACCGTTGAACTACGGAACGGGTGTCCATTCGGCTGCCGCTGGTGGCGGAAGGAAAGCCGCTCTCGAAGTCTATGGAGAGTTGAGCATGATGGCTATTGGCTGGTGAGTATCCTTCTCTTGTTCTTCTTGTTCTCGTTTTTCTTCTTGTCCCTCTCATGTCTGGGCGGATCTTAGATTGGCACTAACGTCCTCTCTCAACGTCTTCCTAGGTCTGATGAGGAATGGCAAACGTCCAGACGACTCGTTCAGTTCTGGCGAAAAGTAGAAGGCCAAACTATCCACGTGACGTTCTCACCCATCACACAGGCTCAATATGTCGATAGTTCGATTGTGATCTCTTGTATCTGGAGAGAAGATACCAATGATTGCTATGTACGTCTATTTTTTTATACTTCTTCTCCCTAGGTTATTTCTTTGTTCTGACAGGTCCGCGCTCGTCTTTGATCGAATCTTTCTCCTCCAGGTTACTTCGGTAGACGCAATCTTTCTTCTCGAAGCACTCATAGGCGGTCGATTCTCTGTTGAAGAGAAAAACAGGATTCGTCGAAATCTAGAACGTTGCAAGCCAGAGACGATGTCCAAATCGAAACCAGACACCGAGGCTTTCTTCCGGTTGATCATGGGGTTCCCCAGGCCGAAACCAAGGAATATCGAGAAGGACGTCAAGGTGTTCAAGTGGGCAAACTTCCAGGAGGCACTGAAGAAGAGTGTCTCAAAATACTTTATCAACGAGCAGACCGAACAAGCAAAGCCGACAGACCGGATGGGCCCACCGGTCGGCTTGGTCATGGCTTGATATTTTGTCTGATCGAAAAGTGTCTTCTTTTCCTTGTCTCTTTCCTCTTTGTTCTTTTCTCTACTTCATTATCACTCGCTCTCACATATGAACATTTCCGACGATTAGGACATACACCCTCCTCATCTCCTATCCTCTCTCTTTCTTTTCCTTCTATCGACTTGACTCGCTCGTCAACGGATAGGATTCAAGAAAGAAAGAAAAAACTTGATCTGTCAAATATCCATTATCTCCTAATATCTTTCCCTACGTCTCTCTCCTCTTGTTCTCCGGGAACCTTCTTTGTCTTTATTCTCAATATCCACTCCCAGTCATCTGCGTGTCGAATCTTATACCTCAGTCCTTAATATCATCTCCTTCTTCCTCGCCTCTTTCTTTCTTGCCCTTTTTTTTTCTCTTTTGGTTTCTTTTTCCTTCCTTGTTTCGTTCGGATCTTCATTCGATAGTTCACTAGTTCGCACGTCCATCCTCGTCCATAAGATTCGATTCTTAATCTCTTCCTCGGGTTATATAAGACTTCTTCTTTCTTTACCCTCTGTCTCTCTTTCGCTCTCGAACTTTATACACTCACACGAGAGTTTATTTTTTTCTAAAGAGAAAAGAAAAGAAAGCAAGAGGGAATGAGAGGAGTGTGACAAGCGTTATATCATCAGATGGCCCACGCAGCTTACGAACAGATCCGATCTAGCTCGACTCGGATAACGACAAATGAGAAAGAAAAAGAAGAATAAAGATGATGATGACGATGCATGATAGTTTGCAAAGGAAAACAAAATGGGAAGAAAGAAAAAGAAAAAGAAAAAGAAAAGAGAATACACAAATTTCACAACCTTTCCTTGTCATACCTCGTACTCCCGCCCGTTAATTAAACCGATATCGACTCAAGCGAGGTCTTGAGTCAACTCTTCAGCAGGTCGACCTTCCCAGCAGATCTGGTGGACCTGTTAAAGTTTTCCATAGGCGAATAGAGATGAAAGAAATACGTGAGTTGATCAGTTGGATGTTCTGCCTCCTTTTTTTTCTCATGATCAACCGAGCAGAATAAGGAAATAAATATTGCCAGAAAGAAATAAGAAAAGAGAAGAAGGGCAAAGATAAAATTGCTGGGAATAGAGGGAAAAAGGGGGAGGGAGGGGGGGGGGGAGCATATCCTAGAATATCCCGGAACATTCAAGAAGAGGTAGAAGCAGAATAACAATGAGAAGGACGAACGGCTTGGAAGAGAGGGTACTTGTCGACCTTTCCTTTTGCCTTGAGGAATGTGTTGATCTCCTTGGCGGTGTAAATCCCTTGAAGCTCTAAATTGTTTATTATTGATTCCAGGAAAGATGCCCGATCGTTTATCGTGATCAGTTTTGAGACGTAAATCAAACGAAAAGTAACATGATTCGGAATGTATATTAGAAGAGGGTTTGTCCTTCCGGAACGAGAAAATGAAGGAACCATCTCATCCCTCATATTCCCGGTTCACTTGAAACACCGAAAGAAGGATGAACGGGGAGAGGGAAGAAAGAAGAAAAGAAAAGGGAAAATGAATGACGTACTTTGCCCATTGAGCATTTCCTTCTCCAGGTCATCCCACGACTTGTTGTTTCCGACGAAAGCCTATCCGTCCAAGTATAGTCAAATCCGCCCCCACAAATCGTGCCAAGGAAAACGGAGCAAATACGATGCGTCAGACTCGGACATCTATACCCCGCACACACTCGTAGAAATTGGTTTCCTCCATTCCTGCACACGCGCGCATGCACACGAGTCATTAAGAGAGAGGAAGGAAAAAGATTCCTGAAAACTCACAGCGGCACACCGTCTGTTTCGTCCTCCAAGACAGGTGGTGATCAGATCGGCCACACCAGCGGATTCCTCTAAAAATGTGCTCTCCTTGACATCGTCAAAGAATTCTGTGCAAAAGTGCTTCATCTCTAGAAGACCGATTCGCATGATGGCAGCTAAAAGAGGAATAGCGAAGCGATTGGTACGTAGGTCTTTCGGTTACTCGAGAGGAGGAAGAGAAAAAAGCGATACCTTTGGAGTTCTGTCCCCAACCGAGACCGTCGTTGAAACCCTGAGAGCAATAGCGAGATAAGATAGGAAGAAGCGCGATCAGCTTTGTACACATAAAGAGACATTCTGAAAGAGGAACACTCACAGCGGCAACAGCCACGACGTCTAATCCCAAATAACGATCAGCAGATAACATGTCAACTCTGAATGAAGAAACCAGGAAGAACAAAGTGGCAAAGGACCTACTCTTCAAAGCTCCACACAATGAAACTCCAGCGACATCCTCAATGATCTGCACCCTGAACTGAGGCGTTGCGAACAACGACTGCCAAAGTTTTCCTTCGACTTCGGTTCGGTAACCAATCGTGGTTTCTGTATATGTCGGCCCAGGAGATAAACTATGAGCGAGCGCCACGTGATGAATATGGAACGCATACACGAACCAGAGAATCGATCCATAGCAACCTCTTGGGCGATATTTGCACCACTTGAAAGAACCGAAGCGACAGTGGATGATCTTATTAGCCTGTGTGACATCTCGATGGAATGATAGCTACATAAAATACAAGAAAAAGACTGAATACTTACCTGAGTGCCGAACAGCTCACTCCCAGGTCCTTCTCAATAACATCCGCAAAGATGTGAATATCTTCGCCGTGAACGTCGACTCCCTATATGGGTCAGAGCCATGTACACAATTGAGTGATGGGTCCAACCTGACTTGATGTGGAGGGAATAGGAAAGGATACTAACCTTGATGCACGAGACGGCCTTGGCACCCTCTGCAATCTTTCCTTGTAACTGCCCAAGTAGCTTGTCTAGGAACTAATCGAGCCAACATCGAGAGAAGACTCAATCAGGGTGTAAGAGAGCTGTCGTACAAGAAACGAAACTTAACGAGAAAGCGTTTAAAAGGTAAAACCCTGACCTGATGGGGCATAACAAAGACTAGGCAGGTTGCGTCTTTGACAGCTTCGACCAAGTCGGGAACAGCCACAATATTTTCAGGAAGCTTAACGTCTGGTCTAGGTTTGTCGAGAAAAGACCACAAGAGTTTGAAGTGTGTAGGTGTGTATATTGGGTGTGAGCTCTATTTGAACAAAGAAGAAGCGCAAAGAGAACAAACAGATATTTGACGTTGACATGGTCCTGGTTGATGATCTCTGTGAGCTTTCGGCCCTCGACCTGAGAGAATGATATAAAAGGATTAATCGTTGCTTGAACGAAGCATCACAGGCAAAAATATGGACTAACCTCTTCTTCATACACCCACATCTTCACTTCTTTCTCAAACTTGTCGCTATGCTTCTGGACATTGATTCCTGCCAAACGGGCGATGGCAGATCCCCTTTGTTGAAGATAGTTTACGGACGGAACGCGAGATCAATTTAATTATGAAAGATGGGGTTGAGATCAAGCAGCAATTTAGATGAAACCCCGACAAGAAAAAAAAGCAGCTTACCAGTTACCGGATCCGATGATCGCAACAGTCTCTCTCTTGCTAGGCGGTGTAGTACTCATGGCTCGCGCGATAGAAGGTGTCAGGCGTGTATTGAATGCGGTTTGGCTATAAAGATGGGACTTGATGGCTCGACGAGACACGCTATGAAGAAGGCGAATGGAGAGTATGGCGATAAATGTACCCAGCTGGGTCGACGGATGGTGAGCTTGATGAGTGTTTATAAGAATGAGTCAATTTGTGCTTCTTCCTCTTCTTTCGATCGATTTCTTCTTCTTCTTCTGTTCCTTAGTTCGTTCGGAGTTGCTGCTTCGTCTTCTTCTTGTTCTTCTACTCTTCTTTTTTTCTTCTCGTCATCAGAAATCAATCGAAGGGGAAATGAGCGGTGACCCCAAGACGACGGCGAAATCTTGAGATCTTACGTAATCGTTTCACCTTGGGGGCCGACGAGGGGGCCAGCACAGAGCGGTTGGGGAAGAGCTGTACATATCACGTGACAATATAAACAGCCAGAATCCACTCACGTGATCATGCGTCACAGTCTGATCTCTCCCTCTACCCCGCTCGGGCCAGCCTGCTGCGCGTTCGGCCGGGCTGCGCTACGGGGTCAACGCTAATCCTTTTCTGTCTCTTCTTTTTTTGACTTGTTTTGTTTCCTTATCTGTTTGCTGCACTCTCACCTCGACCTGAACCGTTCTCACTTTCCTTTTCTCGTACTCTCTCTTGCACACGCTCGCTCACACGTATATTCCTTCTACAGCAATGCACCCTTCTGAGAAACACAGAGAGATGGAGCTTGATTCTCGATCGGCCAACAATGTTGACTTGCCACCTCCTTCGGGATCGTCCGAGAAAAAGAAGGGTCTCAGTGCAGCAACCATCAGTCAGTTGTTTTCCTTCTCTCTCTCCCTCTCATCTCCCTTGCTTTGTTGCATCCTCTTCTTTGCCTGTCTTCTCTTCCTGTCGTCTATGGACGTATCGGATGAGAAAATAAAATAAAGAGAGCGACAAGAGAAAAGAATGAAGCGGTTGCCGTCAACGCCCGGTCGCCCGCGATCTCTGAAGGAAACACAGTCTTAACCCGAAAAAAAAGCGGGAAGCACCGATGAGGCGCCTCTGATCTTGCTCATTGCCTGCCGTTAGGAATCCATACTAATTGTTCTCTCTTGAATCCCCGTCTTTTCTCGTTCGAACCGGGTTCCCTTGTACGATGATCACGTCTACTGTTATTGTTGTCTCTTGCACGTTTGACGCAAACAGTCCCGATATGGGTACGTCCTGCATACACTTTTGCTCGCTTGCTCACCTGTGGAAGATGCACAGTCTCGCTCAGACACGTTTCAACGATGATCTGACGATCTCTTGTTTCTCTTTGCACTCTCATCACCCTCCAATAGATCGCTCTCTCTTCGTCTGTGATCCTTTTCAACAAGTACCTGTTTACTACCCTTGAATTCCCTTACGTTCGTATCCATCACTCCTTTCACATTCTCTTCCGACTAGAGACACGCCCTCGTCATCTTCCGTTTCCCTAGAGTCGATCTCAGCTATCTTACATCTCATCTTCCTCTTTCTCGACTCAATTTAGCCGGTGTTTTTGACAACATGGCACATGACCGTCGCCGTACGTCCCGCTCTAGGTCCTGTTTCGCTCTTTTTGAATATTCTGGTTTAGATTGATATCTCACACATATCCTGCTCATCCAGGCTATTGGAACTAGGCTCCTTCGACAGTTTACCCCTTTGTTGAAAGGACTCGATGATGTCGTCATCTCTGTACGTGCCTTCTATCTCTGACCAAAGAACTTCTAACGGCGGATGGCTTATCGACCGAACGCATCCCTTATCTCCTATTCATAGAGAGACATGTACATCCGATCGATTCTCCCTATCGGAGCTCTTTTCTCTGGATCCCTCATTCTCTCCAACATGGCCTATCTGAGCTTGAGTGTAGCCTTCATCCAGATGCTCAAGGTGAGCCTCCTTGATACGGAGCAGTCAGCTCAGAGAGTCTGAATCACACAACTTATTTGAATTCTTCAATCATTCTTCTTAGGCTTTTACCCCTGTCGCTATCCTGTTGATCTCTTTCGCTTTCAAGCTCCAAGGTTTGTTTCAACTATTCCCATCCATATCGTTTGCCTATAGTCAAACACAGGACTGAACAACTACTGTCTCCGTTACACTTGCTCTTACATAGAGCCCAACAGAAAGCTCGGAGCCATCATCGGAATGATCTCAGTCGGTTGTGCGCTCGCCGCCTACGGAGAAGTCTCTTTCAGGCCTTTCGGTTTCATCTGCCAGACTCTTGCAGTCGTGGTATGTTGAAGCTTCCCTTCTCTGTGTCCCTTTTCTGCTCGTCACTCACGCTTGTGGATTGATCGCTATGATTTCTCCATCCAACTCTGCCTTTTCACAGTTCGAGTCCTCCCGATTAGTCATGATCCAGATCCTCCTCCACGGCCTCAAGATGGATCCGCTTGTCTCGCTGTACTACTACGCTCCCGTGTGCGCTATTATCAACGCGTGCATCGTTCCCTTTACTGAGGGTTTCACGCCCTTCATCGAGTTCTTGCGAGTCGGACCAATCGTCATGTTAATCAATGCCGGAGTTGCCTTCAGTTTGAACGTGGCCGCCGTGTTCTTGATCGGAGCTAGCAGTGGTTTGGTTCTTACTTTGGCTGGAGTTTTCAAAGTATGTCAATCTCGTTCTTTGGATGCATAGTGTCTAATTATCCGGACCGCTATACTCGGCTTCTAATCTTTATTGTCGCTCCTTCGTTTTGCAACCTTCAGGATATTCTCCTCATCTCGTCGTCCTCTTTGATCTTCGGAACCGTTGTCATGCCTCTCCAGATCTTCGGATACGCCATTGCTTTGGGTGGACTTATGCTCTTCAAGCTGTCTGGCGCGAAATGAGCGGATCCTGTCTTTCAAGAGCAAGACCGACTTTAGATACACATGCTCTTGTCCCCTTTTCTTAATATCTCTGTCTTTCTCACTCATCAATCAGGATGTTGTTTTCATAAGGATAGAAAAAGAGGGGCGCTAAAGTACATCCGATTCTTTTGATGCCTCTCTTTCTGGTTTTCTGTCTTTTCCTCCTTTCGTCTTGTCTCAACTTATACTCAGACATTTTCGTTTCGGTTCATCTCGATCTATTGACTCTTTTCGGGTTCTGTTTAACTACTCTCTATCTCTTGGTTCTATCTCATCTGGTTCCGCATTTTCTAGACTGTCCTCTTCCTTTCCGTAAATCACTCACATTTTTTATCTCTCTTCTTCTTCCATGTCGTTCTTCCTCGCCAGTGATCGAAGTTGCCCTCGAACTGCATTCTTCTTCCTTCTTGTTTCGATCTCATATCTTTTCTCTCCGTAGTTCTCAAAAGTCGTCCTGGTCGACAAGTAGAGGACGATTGATCTTTCCATTTATTTATGAGTGGACAAGTTTTTGTTCTTGCTTTCATACTTGATCAAGAGATCTATTTTGTCTAGTTTTCAGAAACTGAAACGGAGAGGGAACGAGTCTTTTGGCAGATTGTAATTCTTGGTCGTCATGTCCTCCAACAGTTTTCTGGACATGGCTCTGCAAGACCAGTGACTGCTTTGTTCGAGTCTTCGAATCTATCTTCGTCTTGACTGCTGTTCTGCTGTGTTTTATTATGTTCATCATAACGATGAACAATCAAGTAAAACAACTACCTCTGTAGCTACATCGGTATCTTTATCTACCTGTGATGACGCATAAATCAGCCTCCCTCATGGCTATCATACAATACAGCAAGACCGAGGGCTCATACACATGCACACTTTCTTCTATATCGATAGGAAGACAGCAGTAGACGAATTCACATTCTGATAAGGTATCATCTCATTCTTCTCTTCGTTCATCGTCATCTTTGTGATCCTCTATCTCAACCTCTCCGTCGATCTCCGACGCAAAAAGTCCAAACTCCTCTTCGCCTTTCAATCCATGGAGTCCCGTTCCTCCCGTCCGATTGGCAGAGAACCAGACCCGGCGAAGTCGACAGTTGGCGTATACTTTGACGTATGTCCAGCTCGATCCCCGAGGATTTTGACCGGACGGAAGGATCGGAGCTTGGACGTGGGAGTGTTGGGCTTGAGGCCGAGTCCGGGTATGAGAGGACGAAGTTGAGGGTGCGGAGAGCGAAGAAGTAAACATTGACAACCTGTGTTTTTCCGTCAGAGAGCACGTAGAAGAGTAGAAAAGAAAGTGAGATGATCGGTTTTAGAAGCAGGACATCAAGGTTGATGAACAGTCATCATTCTCATCAACGAAGAAGAGAGAAAGGAAGAAAATCGAACACGAACAGGGTAGGAAGATGAAATATAATGTGTGTCCATGCTGTTAGTATGGGCACCGTTCCTGACGTAGAGCCGGATATCAACGACGTAGGGAGTGGAGGAAGGTGAAGGGGAAGGAGTAATAGTGCCGGCTGGGTTGATGAGAATGACAAATGAGGTTCGTTCTGCGGGATCAGGTATTCATCGGACAAGATCGAGAAGAAAAGAGAAAGATGAGTACCCCGGAAACAGTGTTAATGAGAGAAGAGGAAACAAAAGACAGCACGGGAAGAAACAATTGATAAGAGATTCAACAAATTATCCGACGAGATCAAAGAGGGCGATCTCAGAGATCTTGGTTAGATAGATCAAGCGACAAAGATAGGATCGGCAGGAGAGAACATGGAGAAGTTTGGTTTCGAAACATTGTCATGGTATACACAAATACGTTCGATTTATAGCAACCATGGACGCCAACGATGATAACGAAAACGTCTAGTTTCCAGAAAAACATCAACGCGAAAACAAAAATTGAAACAGGCCTCACCGTGAAGGTACTAGCTCTGACGATACCCTTGATCCCCCTTCCATCAACCACGCCAAACTCAACGGCCAACTCTCTCCTTCCCAGAGGCCTCAGTTGAAGGTGCGCCCATTCCAAACCGATCCCGAGATCGAGACCTGATGATTTAGCGGGACAGCGCAGATATGTCGTGCGGATCGTTGGACTCTGTAAATGAATGACCGGATGAACGATCTGTTTCCCAGGCCGATCACCATTTGGTTGATGGATCAGCGTACAACTCGGATTCAACGGGGTTACCGGGATAGAGGACGCGTCGGATTTTAGAGGAGCGATAAGAGAATCTTCAGGAAGAGCAAGATCTGTGCGTGCCTCCCAATGTGGAGAAGGGTAAGTAGATGACGAAAAGAGAGAAATCAATGGGATTGACGAGAGAGAGGATGGAGGAAAGAGCAAGGGCATATTGAGCGTGGATGGTTGAATGGATAGAAGAAGAGCAAGTAGAAAAGATTGTCGTCTTTATAATAGAAGCGGCTTGTATCAGATCTCAGAAAAGACTACAAGAAAAAATATTAGTCTAATCTCGCGCCGTCACTGCTGCTGCTGCCTCGTCCAGAGATGCCTTTGGTCCAGAGAAAGAGATGGTCGCTGACGAAGAAAAGGACAAGAGACCTTTCTGATCTCGCTTTTGCATCACTCGGGCAGAGACAGAACGAGACGATGGATGATGGATGATGGATGATGGATGATGGATGATGGATGATGGACGATAGCTGTTCAATGCTGGTCGACGCTGGATTGAATGAGATGCACGTGACGCAAAGCGTCTACGTGTAACCTCGTTTTCCCATCTAACCGTGACTGGAGAAAACTCTGTCCCTATACTTCCACATCACACTCAACGTTCATATAGTACACCATCTCTTGTTGCTTCATTGTTTTTTTTAGTTTCTTCTTCACCGTCCAGAGATAATGTCAGACCCTCTAGCACCCGCCAAGGAGATCGTTCCTCCGGCCAAAGATGAAACCAAGGGCTCCACTCCATCCGCCATCACGCCCGCTGAGCCCAAACCGAAGGCACCCTTGACGATCAAGCAGGAGCTCGAGACAAACCTGGACTTGCTCGATCGAGGAGTCAGTTCGTTTGAGCCCAGGTATCTGGCTAGAGTTCTTAGAACTTTGACGACACTGAGAAAGAAGTTGGGCGGGCCAAAAGGAGACGGCTTGAAGGCATTGAAGGAGGTCCTGGTTGAAAGTTATCCGAAGAGTTCGTTATTTGCTTTCTCTTTTCTGTCTCATTCGATAGCAACCGGCTCTTGTTTCTATCCAGACAATGAGACCGCCGTGATGGTCTGAGAAAGTATGATGAGGAAACCTGTTGGTCAAGATCTAGTTGAAGATGAAAATTACATCGCCTTCATAGAAGGGATCATCAACAAGGAGATGGAGACAGGGATTGTCATCAATCGAGCCTTCGGCCGTTTCCTCGTCCTTGAAACTGAATAACTCGCCTATATTTTGGTTCACAGGTAGTTCAACGGCGTCTAGTCTCGCCTCTATCCTTCCTGAAGCTCCCGCCTCGGAAGAGTCGATGGATATCGATGCCTCATCAGCCCCCGCTGAGCCTGCTAGTTCATCGTCGGCCACCGTGGCTGCTTCGAGCAAGGAGAAGGAAGTGACAGAAATACTACCCGAAGCGGACGTTTATCTTCGATTGTTGGTCACGCTAGTTCTGATTGACACCAAGGCGTTGGACAAGGTTCGTGTCATGTCAATGAACAAGAATAGCAAAACTCCGCCACTAACCACAAGTGGTGTTTGATGAATGTTGACATCATAGGCAGAAAAAGTGGCTCATGAGACAGTTGATTTGATTCAGAGTCTGAATCGTCGGTCACTCGATCACCTTTCTGCCAAGGTCTACTTCTATCTCGGTCGAATCTACGAGCTCCAATCTAAGGAAGCCGAGCTCCGACCTCTTTTCTTGCAAGCTCACCGAAACGCTACTCTCCGACGTGACGAAGATCTTCAATCCACACTTATCAACCTACTACTCCGAAACTACTTTGCCCACAATTTGTTAGATCAGGCAGATAAGCTGGTCAGTAAGAGTGTGTTCCCAGAAAGCGCAGGCAACGCTCAATTGGCTCGATACTTGTATTATCTTGGCAAGTCCAATTTTTTCTCCTGATTCTGACCTGGTCGACATGTATTTGAGATCTAACCGAAGAAGGGTCTGATGTATACACGCGCAAACCGCGTTGTAGGCCGAATCAAGGCTGTTCAACTCAACTACACAGAGGCCCACGCTCATCTACAGCAGGCTATTCGACGAGCCCCCTCGGCTCATATCGCCCCTGGGTTCCTTCAGACTGTGTGTTCCTTCTCTGCTTTACATGCTGTCTCTTGCCGTACTATGCCACTCATCATCATGATATTCGATCTACCCGTCTTTGCTAGGCCTACAAGTTCTTCATTGTGGTAGATCTGCTGATGGGAAACATCCCAGAGCGATCAACATTCCGATTACCCGTGTTAAAGACTGCTTTGGTGCCTTATTTCCAGATCGTCCAAGGTATATCTTCGTCCTTTGCTTCTTGTGGTAATCTTGAACACTTGAAACTTGACTGAGTCTCTCTGTACCACCAACATTAGCTGTCCGATCGGGAGACTTGTCCGCTTTCCAGACCGCGCTATCCACCCACTCGGCCACATTCCAACAAGACTCGACTTCGACTCTCATTCTTCGCCTCCGACACAACGTTCTTAAGACGGCTCTCCATCAAATCTCATTGGCTTATGCCCGGATATCGCTACGAGAAATCTGTGTGAAGCTTCAGTTGGACAACGAGCAGGACGCAGAATATGTTGTCACCAAGGCCGTTAGAGATGGGGTGCTAGGTGCCGGGGTTGGGGTCGATCACGAGAAAGGATGGATGGTTTGTGGCAAGACGGAAGGTGTGTTGGAGAGTGGAGAGCCGAGAGGAGTATTCGCGAAGCGAATCCAGTTTTGCCTAGAGTTAGTATTTTCCTTCAAACTTTTTACTTTTGCATATCCTCGAAGATCTGCTTGTATAACATCCTGTTGACTCTTGTTCTGCCTTCTCTTTTCCCCCAAAAGTCTTCACAACGAGTCCGTCAAGGCAATGCGTTTCCCGTTGAACGCTCACCGAAAAGATCTTGATCAAGGAGCAGAGGCAAGGGCACATGCGAGAGAACTCGCTCAGGAGATTGCCGAGGGAGCGGATGTCGATGAGGATGACGAGATGGACTTTTGAGTTTTTTTCTTCCTTGTCCCTCCCTTTTTTCGCATTATAGGTTATCGCTCTTCCCATTTCCTTGTATCCATGTTTATCCTACCTCACATCCTAGCCAAACGAGTCTTTAAGACAAGAGAAAGTAGACTGAAACAAAATCAAGTGCATATTATGATGAATGACTTGGTTTTTAGATGAAGAGTAAACTATTCCTTCTCAGCCCATTCTGTAGAAACAGACTACCTCGCCCGGTTTTTCGGGTTGACCTCCTCATGCTTCACCATATGCAACCTCACCCTGGTCTGAGTGCTCGGAGTGTTTCCGCCATGACCTTTACCCCAGTCGTAGGAGATACCGGCTGCTAGGATTGAATGGGAACTGTTGAAAGAAAGGGAGACGATGGGTGTCGCTTGAGAAGGAGGAGTAGGCACCGTTGGGTTTTGGGAGAGGGATGCTGCGTCGAGTGCTATGGAGAAGCGAATAGAGGGGAGGGGAGAGGGTCAGAATCGAAGGGGATGTTGATATGCGGGCATGGTTCAGTCGTAAGGATGAAATATGAAACGAAACCCACTCTTCAATTTCGACCTGTTCTCATGATCCCAGAAAGTGATTCGCCCATCAGAACCAGCAGTAGCGAATGTGCCTAGGGTTCTATGAAACGCCATCGCGTTGACACCTGTTATTTAAGAGAGCATAAGATCAGTTCCATGTTTCGGAGAAGGTAAGAGAAAGAAGGGCGATGAAGACTGACTGTGAACGGCGACCTGTTCACCAGCCTTAGGAGCGTCCGGCAATCGATGACACTTGAACGAAAAGTTTTTCGACGACGCATCCTTGTCCATGTGTCTTTACGAAAACAAAGGAAGAGAAGAGGAAGAGCATAGGAACAGTCAGCATTCTGTTCGTTAATTATCCTTCTCTACACGCGCGCGCGTTCATCGATCAGGAAAGGAGAGGAGAACGGAACGTACTGGATGGCGACTCTGCCTTCTATACTTCCTACCGCGAACCCTTTGGCAGTGGGGAAGCAGGAGACTACTCTTGTCTGATGTTTTAGTGGACTCTCTTGACTCTGGAAAATTGGAGTGGCAGGAGGGAGGATTGGGTGATGATAATTTTAATATAAGATACTGCAGTAAAAAGAAAATTTTGAACAGAGCAGACAATCGAGAACACACCTTGAAGATCACTCCCGGATTGTTGAGATCGAAGATTTGGATAGATTTGTTGGCACAACCGACAACCATCAACGGATGGACGACATCTAGCGTGCTGTAGGAGTAATTATTTCAAAGGAAGGCAATAAGAAATCTGATGAGAATGGAAAATGAAGACGAGGCGGTTGGCTTCTTTTTATGTCACTTACTAAACCTTATCGGGTAGCGTCACAGTAGACACAGGGTTTGCTGTAAAGGTTGTTTCCGGTTAGATCGAACGAATCATCAGTTTAGGAGAGCTTTCTCGAAACCAGATAAGGCCTCATAAAGAGTGAAAGAAGAGAAGGACGTACGTGTTCTTAGATCCCAGTACTGCAAACAGAAGAGCCACCTTTGTCAGCTTGACACGTCCGTTGTAAAGGAGCGATTAAGTATGAGATACAACTGACCTTCAACGTCTTATCCCAACTACCGGTGACCAAGAAGCCACTGCCATTCGCCTGAGGCACGTATCTGCAAGATCTGATGGGAGCATCGTGGGCGGCGACTTGAGCTGTTTAAAGCGCCCCAAAACCCAGGCCAAAGAAATGAGATGATGAGCTCGAATTCTTTCGAGATAGCAACTGAGATGCTAGTGACACCAACTGACAGCTTTGTCCAGTTGCTAGATCGTACATCCTCGCTGCTTTGTCTGCCCCACAGCTTATCACTTTTGATCCATCCTAAGAATGCATTCATTCGAGAGCACCAAGACAGACACGTGAGAGTCAGCAGGAAAGCGCTTGAGTAGTCATGTATGAGGCAGAAGCCGTTTCTTACAGGTACCCAACAAAGATCCATGACCGGGCCCTCATGCTTGTACTCTGCCTTGCCCTGGGATTGACCTTGAGCATTAGTCTCGTATAGCCGAACCTGTTCGTTTCCCAAGGGGATTGCAAGCGAAAGGCAAACATTTATGTTGTTACTCAGCCAAGAAGTGAATGAAGAGATCATTGATGATCGAATGAGGCCAGAAACAAGAGGAAGGAGACATAGGGATGAAGAGAAGGTGAAACAGGCGAGCGTTCCGTTTGAAAGTGCGTCTAGAGGCAGGCTATGGATAGGTTGGACCACAAGGATGAACATAACTCACGGTCGAATCCCAACTTGAAACGGCCAGGATATCGGCTGTCGGACTGAACGAAACGGCCGAGACAGAGTCCGAAGGTGGGTTAACGAGATCTGAATCGGGAGGAGTCGACCCTGCACTAGATAAGACGAGAGCCATTGAGAGAAAGAGGAATATATGAAGTAGAGAAGAGAGAAAGTAGAGGATTGAAAGAGACTGAGGTCTCTGGATGAGTTGAGTCTGATGGACGATAGACAAGATGAACTTGGAAGGCGTAAAAAAGCCGGCTAGATTATTTTTTTACTATAGAATTCCCTAATGATTTTTGAAATATCGATCAGGCCGTTTTGTATTGACCAGAGAAGACAACAAGTTTTCTAATGAATTCTCATCTTCCCTATTGCTCGAATAGAAGTCTTATCTTAGTCTCAGCCCGCCCACTCGTTCTCCCTGCACTCGTCCATCTCGCTTTGATCATTCAGATGAAGTCAGTACATAGTCCTTCCATCTCCTCATTCTTATACTATACTGACCTCTTGAAGAATCTTTCTCACCCATAGTGTTGTACGAGAGATCAACCAAATCAACCAAAAAGAGCTCGAACGAGGTGGAGCGGGCTCTTGGCACGATGACTACAAAGGTCCGTTGCCTTGGGTTCTGAACCTCTTTCTGCTAAGATACTGATCCCTCAACGCATCTGCTTTATTTTGACTTTAGACTCGGCTTACATCTTTGTTGGAGGCCTGCCATTCGAAATGACCGAAGGCGATGTCATCACCGTCTTCTCACAGTACGGGGAGATCGCCGACGTGAATCTGCCCAAGGACAAGGTACGTTCCATCGCCCTCATTCTCAGCCCAGTTCTCCTCATACAATGTTGCTTCTTCCTCTTGTCTTTGCTCAAGCTGTCTCTCTTGAAAATGCGCCCAACAGGACAAGGGTACATCTCGTGGATTTGCGTTCGTCATGTATGTTGATCAACGATCCACCGTTCTTGCAGTAGACAACCTGAACGGATCCAAAGTTGCTGGTCGGACTCTCCGGGTGAGTAGTCTCATTGTCTTGTGCCCCATGATGTCTCGTGCTCATCACAATTACACTTGAATCAGGTCGACCATACGAAAGGATACACTCAGCCAAAGGTGCGAAATGACGAAACGGGTGAGATGGAGGACGCTGAGGAGCAAAGTATGAATGCCATGCCAGCTCTCGTTGGTGAACCCTCTGTCGCAAGAGTCGGAGTCGGCGCTGGTGACGTGAATGAAGACGATGTGGATATGGAAGACCCAATGGCAAACTACATCCTCGAGGAAAGGGTGTGTTCTCTCTTTTTTTTTGTCTGCCCATCTCTGTCTAATTCGCACCTCTGACTGCGTACCTTCATGTCTACGTATTTTCATTTGGGCTTGTTCGTTTTGGGTATATCTGTTATAGCGTCGAGAAGCTTTGGAGGGTTCATTATCATCGAGCAAGAAAGACAAGCCATCCAAGCATCACCATCGATCCAAGGAGGAAAAGGCTGAGAAGAAAGAACGTAAGAGGGAAAAGGAGCTCGCGAAAGAAGCCAAGAAGCAACAACGAGCAGGCTCCTCTTCGTTAACCCACAAATATTCTCCATCCAGATCGCCTGTATCCGCTCCGTCCTCGAGATTGACCTATCACCGCGACGACGATCGCGATCGCGATGTGAGACGACCGGTGCACACACTCGCCACTCGGACTAGAAGGGATTCGCGTTCGCCCGTATCCTCAAGGCGCGTTAGCTCAAGATCTCCTCTCCCTCAGTCGCCGCCACCAAGAAGAAGAGACGACCGATCTTCTCACCCTTATTCTCGAGACTATAGGGACAGAGAGCGAGACAGAGATAGAGTGAGAGACGAGGAGAGGAGAGGAAGCAGGCTCGAACGAGACAGGGAACGGAGTAGGTACGACGACGGGGACAACGCGAGATCGAGAGAAACTCATGATAGACGCCGAGAGAGGGATGACGACAGATCACAAGGAGGATACAGAAACAGAGGCTATCCATGAACAGACTTCCAGACTCTCTATCTTGCCAATCATCTTGATGGTGTCCATTCATTGTCCAATCTTGAGAGCTGACCGTCCCTCCGAAGCCAGGGTTGACTGACAGCTTTCTCTAATCTTCATCGGTGTCGACACGATTTCGATTGACGGGATCATCCTACGTAGCCGTTAACAGCCATCTCTACTTGATCTCGTTTCCATTTTAAATCGATCCGACCGTACGATGTCGTTGCCTCCCTCACCTGATAGAACATCTCATGCGATAAGCCGGTCGACGAAAGACATTGCTCGAATCAGAGGGACGTACGTAGCGACTTGTTCTTCCTCTTGTCTTTATTCCATTTATATACTACCTTGACAAGGCCTGACATCACTCGTTCATCTATCTTGTTTGATATCTTGTTCTTCATCTCTTCTGTCAAATCCAGATTAGGAGGTTCGAATAATCTTTATTCCGTTCATCCGGCTGTTCGGAACACACAGAGATGACTATATGCGCGTTGTCTCTTACCTGTCTTCCAAAATTGAACAAACAGATACTGTATACCTAATCGAAAGCTTCACCGAATCACTCAACCAGACCGCCAGAGACAACCGACTGCAAAGAGACCAAGTAAAGGAACTGATCGGTAGTTGGAGACAAGAAATGAATACTGTCTGTCAGTCGACAAACGCGACAGGTAAGTGTATCTTTCAATACAGGCCTTTCTGAAATGGGGTTTCCGTTCAAGCCTGCTGAAATTGTTCCTATGTGAACGAACGAAGAGCAGCTAAGTCAATGGAAACTTTGGAGGATAAAACTCGTCAAACAAACGAGAGATTGCTCGCCATAGAGTCTAGTATGGCTAGATTACAGGCCGTCAGTTCGATCTCAGGCCTAGTATTCTCTGTATAAGACAACTGTGAGCTGACAGATTATCTAGAACTACACAGTCACAAGAAGAACTTCAAAAATCCTTAAATAGCCAAGTGGATCAACTCCATTTAACATCAACTGCTCTTCAAGCGATTGTCTCTCGTCTCTCGTCTCCTTCAGTTTCTTCTCCTGCGCCTCTGCACAGGGAAACAGGATCATTTCCGCCATCGCTTCCTCCAGTACATGTACATATACCTATGGATACGATCTGCGACAAATTGAGCAGTCAGCTGGAACGACTCTATGCACATCCATCCTCAACTTTTTCATCGGCGTTTCTAACACCGACTCCGGCAATCTCTTCCCATGACCAGTCTTTTCCGGCTGGGGTTGTTCGACCGCTCAAACGGCCTAGTCTGAGGGACGATCCTCCTATCTCTGTCTCTGCATCTGTCTTGGAATCGAGATTCCTAAGTAGGAAACGTGTCCGAGGAGATTCAGCGGAGGTCGAGATTGCACCTGAACCGAGAAACAATGTCAACTCGGTGGATCCAGGCTCTCCACCTCAAACAGAGAACCTGTCGAGAACTATGGTCGACATCCCTGTATCAGCCGATTATAAACCCTCGTCCAGCCAACCACCGATCTATACCAATACCGATGTCGATAACGACGTTGATGTTGACGTCGTTCCTCCATCGGACGATGAAATGGAGCCTAAGATTCAAGATGAAGTCGAAGTGGAAGGGTCCATTGAACAGCCACGTTGCGTTTCTCCAAGTTTGACAGCCCCAAGTATTGATCCAACTAACAAAGTAGACGATGGCTCAGGTGGGATAGATTACTCTCAACGGCTGCAGCTGCAGCGACAACAGCATCACCAGCAGGATGTGAAGAAGGAGATAACAGAACCGACTATGCGAAGAGATGATGTGTTTGTCGAGAGAAGGAAGGAGCCACGGGAAACAAGACCTAACAAACGAACACTGCTGCAACCCTTATCCTCTTCGACCGATACGGCCCACACTGATCTTCACCCGTCCGAGACGGAAGATGAAGGAGATGAAGGAGAAGGATACGAAGAAGAATTTGATTTAGAGTTTGATGTATGAGACGTTGCTTTTTTGTTGATGATCGGTCGGTTAATCTTCGTATATATGTCTTTGCAGGATACTAAAGTGGGTCTACTTGGTCTGGTCGATGTACAAATAGAAGCAACATTGGAAGAGGGAGATTCAGTCGTATACATTGTCGAACCGAAGCTACATCAACATCAAGTATTTTCTATTTTTACATTCAAAAATTTCACCTTCCCCCTATATCCTTACGCCAAACTTCGACGGGCTAGAGTCGAGGTTATTTCCTTGTGCTCACACAACCACTTAGGGAACGAAATCTCTTCGTCAAACATTACATGACCCGACTTCTGAGTCACCATTTTTCGCAGCTCCGTTCGATGCTCAATCAAAAAACCTGCGAGGACAACTAACATCCCGTCTGTTGAAGAAGAAGCAATTAAGACACGGCCAGGAGATCAGAAAGCTGGGGGAGGAGGAAGAAGTGAAGGACAGGTAAATACGTTCAACATACATCGATAGAGGTAGTTGCACCCTAGCTCGAATAGCTTGGCCTGCTTGACGCCAGGAGGAGTAGTCTCTGCTTTAAGCTATGAAAGAGCAACAGAAGAGTTTTTCCCAAACACAAGACAAATATTGTGAGTGACCGAACATATGTCTCGCAAATTGATAGATTCAGATTGATATCGTGTTACCTTGTAGTCCATGACAGCCTTTCGTAAGTTTTGCACACCATCCATCTGATCGATCGCTCTATCGGCCAGTGCCTTTGCTTGTGGTCCCCATTGTAAGAAAGCCACTAGAGACAAGATCATCTTGTATTCGCCTAGACGGATTGATAAACAGAAGAGTATCAGTTCAAGCTGAACATGTGAACACCCAACCAAGATAAGCCAACGGGGAATACACACCATTCAAGTATGGATCTGTTTGCCTAGATTCAGAGGATCTCGAATCTTTCTCCGCCAGAGCGCGGTCTCCGTTCACGACAGAAGAGATCAAGCAAGCGGCAACCATACCAGTGGTTGTACGTCCTCGTCCCCTGGATTTTATGCATAGGAACAATTAGATTGTGATTTGAAACGAGCCTCAATGACTTCTATGGGTTGGCAGGCTTACATCTGACAGTTGAAAACCATGTCGGATCTAACCGTAAGACTATCAATCACTCGGTGTACAAGAGCATCAAGGGCTGCTGGAAGAGGCGCTTGTTCATCGGTCTAAGTAGTGATACAGATGAGGGCAAGGATATATCAGCACTCCGAATCTCCTCTCTTAAGCGACAAGCATCTTACTAACGATGGCAACTCGCGCATCTTCAAGCATTATATCAAGAGGAACAAATCAATACAAGAATCGGATGCCAGGACAAATCGTCGCTGGAAAGGAGAGTAACTCACAGTTGACCATAAATCCTTCTCTGCGCACTTGCTCGTAGACGTCTTTAGGAGTCATGACATCCTCTTTCTTGACAGTTTCCCAAATTGGAACGATCTCAAATCCTCCCTGGCCATCTTCCACTTCGTCATGCTTTGAAACAGGACAAGAAGATGTTGTCAACACAAAAGCTTTGAGCCGAAAGGATCAAAATTCAGAGAATGCTTACAAGCAGTATTCGACCATCCTGACTTCGTCGGATTTCATCAACAACATCCTTCTTCAAGGAGACTTCCATAGACTCTACGACGTCGGTAGTAATACCTACTTGATATAGACACATCAATCAGTCTCGAATTTAGCCCTTGTATCAGATATTATAGCGCATACCTGTAGCTCTGTTGCAAAAAGATTACACACGATGGGAAATGAGTGAGATAGAACCTGAATCAAAGGAATTGTTAAGATGAAGTAGACTCACTCAACATTAGTGAGAGGTCGGGATTCCAAACGTAGTACGTGGGGTCGTCCGGCCACATAGATGACCGGTTCCCTGTGAAAGAGTATACATATTAATGTCTAATGATGCCAACGGACGAACGAATGATTATTTAGCTGTTTCTTTCAGAAATTTAAGGTGGCTTACTCTCTTAGCGAAGTCCAGGCAACCACCTGGCTGCCCTTAGGTCCAGCGTCCATCTTGTATAATGCATTCCTCAATCCATCAATACTCGGCATACCCGTCCCCACTGCATGCAGCCCATCATCTAACCAGCCGGTCAGTTTCTTCGTCTGCTCACCTCCATCGGCTGGAGGCGCAAACGCGAGTGTGAGTGGTACCCGTCTATAATTGGCCGCTCCTTCCACTCGCTCAGGAAGTGATAGCTTTTGAAGGTTCTTAAAGAAGTCTGACTTGAGGATCGTGAGCGCAGACAGAATGATTCCTGTTCGGTTTGCCACCGCAGTTTGAACTTCATCCGAGGTTGCCAACCCATCAGCAGGAACCAGTCGGGTGACCGGAGCAAGCGATTCGAGGCCACCCTCTTTGAGCTCCTTCTCAAACGTGCTGAATACTGGCCGCTTGCTGACAAAGGACTCGAACGACTCTAATTGTTCAAAGGTATCTGGATGGGTTTCTTCTAAGTATGCTTGGTACTGTTCATGTAAATACCCGATCAGATGAGCATATATAAATATCTGTTCTTTGATCTCCATTGAGTCAGAGTGGATATCGATAAGGTTTACTCACAAGCACAAGCTGGAAGTAACGTCGCAAATGGTAAACTCCCTGCTGTGTATACTTGTTTCGAAGCTCTGCTGATGTCGCCTCCGTTGCCTTGGACCGTGCGTCCTCGATACAGTCTCGTAAGTTGATGTTCTGACCAGCTTTATCGATGGCTTCGTCCACGGCCTAATTATTACAATCCTGATCAGCATTTCAAACAGGATGTTGGCGACTGGGAACAGACTTACCAATTTGACTTCTAGTCCATTTCGGACAACTCGAAGCAGGCTATTGATGACCTGCCACGACATAGCCTTACTCGCCTTATTCGTAGGTAGTACAGATGCCGCTCGAGAGGTAGTTCGTCCTCGAGGAGAATGTTGTCGAATTGGACGAGATCGTCGCACGATCGATTCACCTTGGACCACAGCGTCCTCTTCTTCGGCCTGAGGAACATCCAAGTTATGACCGTCGGAGGAGGAGTTGGCTCGGTGTTTCTCAAGCCATTCTTTGGTAAGCAAAATTATAACTGATGAAATAGTTGACTGTGTAGATGAAATGGATCCAGGGATATTAAATAGGTAAATATCCGGTGAGAAGGGCGATCCCTGATGGTAAGAATAGATGATAAACATACCCTTCCTCGGCCTAGTTGATCGTTTAGTACAATAGCGGTTTCTTCCAGATCCGTTCGGAGGACGAGCTGGGTTAAAGTACTGATATCAGCAAAATCGAGAGGTTGCTCAGACGCTGTGATAAAACATGAGTAGAAAAGACATCAGATACTAGAGCCAATACAAGACAACCGAATTGACGTCAGTAATCGAGAACCTACTAAGCGGAAGTCTTTTAAAAGTAAGCTGTAGCTGTGATTGTGAATGATCCTTCTCTTCCATGATCTCCCGAACGGATGCGATAGATCCCTCGTCACAGTCATCCCAGACGGGAACCACAGATCCATCAGAAGTCTCAGAATGTAGGAGTAAGCTAAAGCAGATAATGGCATATGATGAGCGGGAGGCCAGAAAGATGCATGAAGCAAGGACAATGTCGACTAACCTGCCCTCAAATACCTTCAACTCTGTCTCAACATCACTTTTTAGTCTGTCTTCCAAAGCTTCAAGTCTGGACGCCGAAACACCAGAGTAATCCTATCGTAATATGGTGATCAGTAAGTCAGACGAAGTTTTTCAAGCAGGAAGAACGAGACTTGTGTACCTTCATATTACGAAGTGATAAACTCTCTTTTCGAAGACAGAAGGGGTGGCCGTTGATGTACTATGGTGGACAAGACATAGTAAGTCCCAGAACAGAAACAAGCATCGCATCAACAGAGCTTATACTTACTACCAGAGGCTCTTCTCTCAAGTTCACCCACAAAAGTGATTTGACGTTAGGCGTACGCTCCTTGATGGAGCTAAGAACCTTGTCTACTGCATCCTCTGTAGGTTGTCCCACACTTGAGTCCAAGAGATACACACATCGAATGATCAAGGAATGGAGGTAAGAAATACTTTGCTATGGTCAGGGATATCAAGAGAACTCACGCGTAGATGTTTGAGCCTGGAATATTACGGAAACCAGCCGCTCCGCGGATGATCCAATCATTTGCAGAGTTTGCTGTTTGGGAGAACCACTGATCAGATTTGAGAAGTGTCCTGGAGCACCAAACCAAACCGAAAAATACTGGGTCAATATAAATAGATGCATGAGCAATGCTGATCGGAGACATGGAAAGCCCACCCTGCTCGTAGAATGATTCCAGATCGTTGAGCGACAACATGCTCAGCCCACTGGAAGAGCAACCTTCGTCAGTACGTGCTCAGACACAACTGAGTCATCGCTTGAGTAAAATTCCATACCTCAATTTCCATAAGTTTTCCGCCATCAGGTTCAGGATTTCGGTTGGAAGCCCTAGAAACAATGGAAAGATCCGTGACTGGAGCAAAGATAAACAACCGAGAGCCAGTTTTGTGTCCTTTTCGCAAGAACATGATTTGGCTGACAAATCAAAGACAACGTTAACTCATGACCTAACAATCGAAATTAAGTTGGTCACGTTAAACGCACTTCCAGATCTCCGATCGGTTCTATATTAACGTAGTCGAGGAACAGAATAAATCAGCCAGACCTTTTTGTATGAGTGAGGTGCGTTTACTTACCCTTAGCCAATGCGCAAACTTTCCATTTAATCCATCCGAATCTTCTATAAAAGCTGCGAAGGAAATCATGAAGAAATACTTCTCTAGGGCCTGAGATGCTTTATCCAGCATAGTCTTCTCAGTTTCAAGAAAATCAATGAGAACAGGTGGGACATAAACGTGTCAGTGGTGCCGGGACCGACGAAGGTTCACTATAATTCGGGAATAAAGGAACGAACCTGTCTCATTCGGTCCTCGAGCTCCAAAGAAGCTTTGATCCGGTACTCGATGATCTCCTCTCTTAAGTTTGTGACCGCATCGCCTGATAATAATGACCAAATGTGCGCACAAAACAAAACATTCAGACTCAATCGTTTGTTCGATCGAATTAACTGAGTAGACAAAGTTAACGATTCAAAGGACTTACAGGCATCGATTACTGAGTCGACCAGATTTTTTACTCCTCTTCCACCTTCCAGACAGCCTAGCAATGAGAGGATGACCTGATAGGAGCCCATATGGGCCGACCGGAGTGAATCCAACAAGGCCGGTCTTTCAGAAAGCAAATCAGCGGCTGATCCATTTCGCCGGTTGATCAATGCTGTATTATACGTGAGAGGGTGAAGGAAGAAATTCGAAATGGCATCATAAGATTAAGAATAACGCCGTAGCATGTGAGCGACAGACAAGGGATGACTTGCCTGAATCGAGCATTCTTGTCAACTTGAGCAAACTTCGATTTAACGCGTGTTGTGCGGCCGCTGATTCGATAATCCTACCAGCCTGAGAGACTGGATTCTGTAGTTATAAAATGATGGACCATAAGCGCGCTGCACAACAGGCGATACTAACACTGCCTCTCACGGCCAAAACGGAGGAGAATCAAGTGTAAAGAGAGAGAAACCACATACAGAGACAGTCGAGATGGTTGGAATCGTGCCTGAAGATGAATGTGTGGGACTCATCAACGTTGGAGTCTTCTTTCCATTCGAAGGAGTGAAGGTTCCAGAGGGCTGAACTGCGAAATCGTCTGCATGTCCTAACCTAAGCATCTGGTGTCTTCGAATCAGCACAGCGGCCGTCATGGCAAAAGTCGTTCGGACGACCCCCTTAAGATTACAGGCATCACTTCGTTAGAAGATTCGGAATTTCTGATATGAAAAATAAGGAAAAGAAAAGCGAACTAACCATGCCACAGTTGATGACCACAGATGAGTTCATTGGGTCCAGTCCTTGAAGAACCCCTAAATAGGCATCCAGATAATTGTCTTCAATCGGACGTTCAGGCGAGATAGGAATCCTTGTGAATCGTCCCCCAGAACAACGTTTTATTTAGTAAGCCTCTGATATAAAGATAAAGTATATGCTGCTATTATAGAAAGACATGAGCTCACCGATGATAATCTACTTTCCAGCCCTGCTTGTTGAAGTCTTCATAAATTTCCTTGGCTGTCTGGACACCAGCTTCATCCACTTGAATCCAGACGGGTAGAACTTCACCCTCCCTATCAGCTGTCTCTTGGTGAGTCAAGATCATTCCTCCATATTTCACCGCTTCCTTAAGTACATCTTTCTTCAGTCGGTTCTCGACACCCTCCAATGTCTGAGCCGATCCTCCATAGGGAAGTGTTCGAAGGGGAGATGATGAATCTCGAAGAACGAACGGTCTGCCAGAGATATACAGTATAGGTTCTTCCCTGGTTGAGAGCGATACTGTTGTTTGTTGGCTGGAAGTTTGCGGAGACGATTGAAGAATAGAAAGTATAGTCTTCAGCCCGGGTACTGTCGGCTGGGCGACGCCATACACGTTGTAGTTTGACCCCTTATTTGAAAGACCTCTGAAGTTTGGAGCTCCAATTAAGTTGATGTCCAGGTCCATCTGAAATTTTATATTGATGCCCCAAAAAACGCGGTTATTGATTAGTTTCAGGTTAGTAGCGCCTTATGGTTAAGACAATACTGACCGCTCTCCCAGTTGGGTAGTGATCCGTCTTGAGTATAAATCTAGTATAGGTACAAAAGAGGTTATATCTGTCATCGCATTCTGAGAACTTTTGTTTGTAATTGGAAGAAAACCATACCCTCGAGCCAAAACACCTCCATCTCTTCGTCTGACAACTCCAGGAAGACTCTTCAGTAGATGGGCGGGTGAGCCTAGGGGAGGATTAGGAGTTGGTCCGGCTGGAATTGCCATTTTGAATAGCACAGTTTCGGGCTTTGAGTTTGATTTTCGATCAAGTTCCATCGCACAAAAGGAATCAGTACAAATGTCGGTTCAAACGACGAACCGAGGAATCAGATCAGACACGAACGTATACACGAGAAACGATGAGAAGAAGGAGAAGAAGGAGAAGAAGACAGTGAGAGATTGATAAGTTGATAGATGATGGTGATGGCGCTGGCAATGTCCAAAGAAACATGTCCGATCAAAGTCGGATAACTTTTGGCTTAGTCAGCCCGATATGTATGGAGATAAGACACAAGTGCTTTCCACTCCGCCATCAATGATGCGTTCTGATCTTGCTACAACAAGGGGATAGGATACACCCGTCAACAGCTGTTGGAATATCATTACATAGACGAGCATACAATGACAGCTCCTTGAAAACAAAGGCCCGGTATGGTACAATACAAACCTGATCAAAACAGGAAACATGACGAGGAGGCCAAAACATAGCTCCCTCGTGCGGGTATCGAACAGCTACAAAAATTCTTGCCTTATCGGCTTGAAAGACAGAACAACGAGAAGAAAGAGAGACAAAGAATAGACAACTGATTGTAGTACAGAAAGGAGGCAACTAGTGGAACATGACAGGTGCCCGCTTCTTCTTCTCGACATGAACGACCTCGCCCTTTTCGTTCTTGATCGTCTCTTCGGATAGGTGCGCAGGAGGCACCCACTTTGTCGAGTTCCACGGCTTGACGCCCGACTGCCACATAGCATCGACCTCTTCGAGGGAAAGTCCCTTGGTCTCGGGAACCATGAAGTAGACGTAGAATGTTCCGAAAATCAATACTCCGGTAAATACCAACAAGATCAGAGGACCGATTTGTGCGGCAATCTTGGGAGAGAAGTAGGAGAGCATAAAGTTCCAGAACCAGTTACTGGCGGTTCCGAGAGCAATAGCCTTAGGTCGTACTCGAAGAGGGAAGGATTCTCCAAGGTATACCCAAGGAGTAGGTCCCCAGAGAAGGGAGAAGAGCATGATGTGAAGCACAGCGAAGGCAATCAGAACACCACCTCCGGCCCGGTTTTTGGAAGTGAGCGCCGCTCCAGGATCAGCAGCAGTGAAGTGACCAGCAAGACCTGAAGGTGGATGAACAATTCCGAAGTTAAACATACACATCTGCCACGAATAAGATTTCTACTATCGTACTCACCAGCGATCAAGGCGCAGGAAGCTTCAAGGACAGCTCCCCAAAGCAACATCTTTCTTCGTCCCATTCTAACAACGAAACAAGACCAAGAAAAAGTTATAGTATGTGAGTCATGGAGTGAAGGGAGGGGCAGAAGGCTTGATGGTTCGATGTAACTAACCTGTCGATCAACCAGAGAGAAGGGAAAGTAGCAATCAAACTGACAGCACCTAGAATGAGCTGAATTTGATACGAGTCGAGTTCCGTTCCAGAGTTTTTGAAGAAAGTAGGTCCATCTATAGAAATAAAGAGAAATCCCGGGCGGGTTCGAGCAAAACCCATAATGTTCTCAGTTTTGACGTGCGGCAATGAGACCAAATCAGATAGTTACAAGGAACGTACAGTAGTAGTAGAAGTTTTGACCGTTCAACTGTTGAATGAACTGAAGCATGATACCATTGAGAGTTCGCTTCCAAAGGACGTTTCGGGTGGAAAAGCACTCAAGCCAAGTGGCCTTTCCTCCCTCGTTCTCCTCGGCAAGACCGTAGTTCAAATCGTCGATCTCCTCTTGAACGGTAGGATCATCGATGCTGCAGTTGTTGAGCAAGGAGATAGCCTTTCGGGCTTCCTCCTCTCTGCCCTTTCCGAGAAGAAGACGCTGAACAGAGACGAATGGAAGTCTAAGAACAAAGCAAGTGACTGGTCTCATTGAAACATCAGGGTAGGCTACTCACAGGCGACTCGGGTAAGAACAATATTCCTCCACAGAGGATGAGACCAAAGAGGAGCTGTAGACCAACAGGTACACGCCAAGCGGCACTGCCAGGAACCTTGTGGACGGCGTAGACTAGAATATACGAGATAAAGATTCCGGTAATGATTTGAACCTGGTAGAATACCAAGAGAAATCCTCGGAGAGCCTTTGGAGCCGCCTCTCCGTTGTAGAGAGGAACAATGGCAGACATGGCTCCGACTCCGAGACCGGCAACGAATCGACCGACGGTGATCTGAACAAGAGAACACTCAGAGCCAGTCTGGATAGCGACTCCAACAGTGAAGATAGCCGACCATATAAAAATGGATCCTTTCTGATAGATCAAACGAGGAAGCGAAAATAGAATTCAGTTGGATGAGTTGAGAAAAAGTCTGAAGATACGGTTTGAGGCTTACTCGTCCAAATCGATCGGACGTAAATGCCTGAGATAAAGCTCCGAAGAAGGTACCAGCTGATAAGAGAGAGGTGATGATAGATTGCCTATTAGCACTTAGGAAATATGTGCCGGTTCCGTCGTCTTCTCCGAATCGCATAATGAAATCAGGCTGAATGAGCAACCCAGCAAGTACTCCGATATCGTAACCGAAAAGGAAACCTGAGAAGGTGGGCAGTAGGTCACGAATAAGCATCATGGTCTTGACAGATCGAGAGGACGTCAGCGATATGAACAAGAAGAAAAGACAAACCTCCGAATGCTACGAAGAGACAGAACACGACCACCCGCTTGTTGGCCATGAGGTTTAAGGGAGCCATGGTGAAGAACCTTCAACTATTTAGTCCAGCTCCTTTTCGAGGAGAGGGGGAAAGGCAAATATCGATTGAAAGACGAGAGATTGATTCGGTTCTTTTCGTTGTGTTGTAGACGATGATGGTTCTGAAGGGAATGAGAATGAAAAGAAACAAAAGGCCGCCGAGAGCAAGATGAGAGCCCGGTTATATAGGAGGGCACGGACGTGAACATCGGTCGGTTAGGATGGGTGTAGATCCTACGTAGAGATCCCAAATGGGGACTGACGCCCGGTAAACGACTCTCACCTGTCCGTCCATCCGAAAGAAAGAGAGCGGTCTAAGAAACTGCCCTCGCTCGTATGTATTTCCACATGGTCGCCTCACCTCGGCTCTACTATATTTTCATCCTCTCTTTCTACGCACGATATTCATCTGTCAGTTCCTCCACTCAGAGCGAATCGACCCAAGAAGAGCATGGTTAAGGCGGAGAGGATCAGGATCGAATAAAGATTTTGGCACGTCCGCGGCTTCCGTCGAACCCGTGTGCGGATGTGAGTATTTCGACAATTGTTCTTTCCATAAAGGGTAATATCACACTAAATCTGATAGTTTACTATGACGATTTTTGTGTAATTAAAAATACCGACAGTAAGAATACAAAGAATTGGCTTTCGATTCTAAGGAAATAGTAGGTACTTCAGGATTCATATTTTATCTATTTCCCCATTTGGAACGAAATGTCCGAGCGGACGGAACAGAACAGGGGTAAGTGTGGAAAGTGATAGGTTAAAATAGGGACGACCCTTGACAACCGAAAGCCATAGCCGATGTCAGCCGACCTTAGGATCCTTATTTTGAGCATAGAACAGCATAGATCGACGGACCGAGGACGCGCAGTAGGTTATTTGTTGGTCCGTTCAATTGGATTCTTTCCCGTCCAAGTTTCGATACAGAAGTATGCTCATTCATCATGTTCCCCTCAACGGACGAAGATAGTTGGATAGAAAGAAAGGGGTATAACTTTTGTACAAAATCTACAACAAACTACGCAGCCGGACCCAAAATCGACTGCAACGATCCTCCACCTGATTATCCATCTACACGCCCGAACGTAATCTCATCAGTACATCGCCCACTAACCCAGCCACGTCGCCCGCTCTTTGAGCTTCAGTTACAAGCTCGGATATATCCATATCCGAGTTGACGAGCTGTTTCCAAACAGAGTTGAAACTGAACATGATCAGAACGTGTAGAATAATGCATTTCGGCACTAGCTTCAACGTCGTGCAGAAATAAAAGAGGGATCGAGTCTTTATACTCACCGTACCGTCTAACAGGGCCCCATTCGTCCCTGGCTGGAAGATCAACACGAGCGTGATTGTTTCTTCCTTGACGACTTCGGATATCTGTCCACCACGTCCTCGATGATTGATTCCGCCACTAACGCCGCTGGTATTTGATGAGGATAGCAGAGGTATGCTATAAGTCAGATTCAGCTCATTCTTCCCATTCGGACCAGTCCCAGGGGTGATTGATTGAAGGCAGAGTAAATCCTTGTGTGTTGTCAACTGGGTAGAGTACCTGTAAAACAGCGCGGACGTAAACGAATATAGCTATCAAATGGCCGAACAAGAACAGAGTGCACAGAAACAATAGATATGAAGACGCAGGAAAGGAATGCGAACCATTGGCAAATGTTCTCCACTCGAAGAGATTCCCCGTCTTCTGTCAGCCGAGAGGTCTGCGCCGTCTTGACTCTAGCTTCATCCTTCTTTCGTTCAGGCTCCAATCGATCGACCTTGAGTTTTTCGTGATATCATGTCAACTGAATGCTCTAGTCTTCCTTCTTGTTTCTAGCAAATACAAAATGGGAAAGGAAGAAAAGGACGGAGAATACTCACCTCCTTCATCAAATTGGCTACCTCCCGTTTAGCCTCTTCAACGTTCCGCACCTGGGCATCGCCATCATCCGCAATCATCTGCATAGCGATAATTTGATTATCTAAAATCTCATTCGCCTCGTCGATCGTCATTCTCTGTCATATTGCCGGTCAAAAGAACACGCTTATCAACATATAACGAAACAACTTTTGGAGAGAGGGTAGAAAGAATAGAAAAATAGATCACAACGGAGGAAGTAAAATAGAGGAAGATTGAGACGCACGTCAACTAGCGGAACAGACTGTCGAAGTCGAGAAAGCTCGAGCTCAATCTCTCTAATTTCCTTTGAAAAGTGCTCTGCCTGTTGAATGTCTTGAGTGAGCTGATCGTGGTCTTGATTATCGAAAGAGACGGATCAGTAAGTGAGGTAATTTGACTCATATAAAAAAGGAAGTCAGATAAGAGCGAACCGCTAGAAACCTCATCTGCTACTTTGATCAGCTCCTCTTTCAGCTGATCCAGTTCTGTTTTTGCTCTTTTGAGCTTTTCTTTTGAGCGACGGTTTTCTTCAGCTGATCACAGATCCAATTTTTGGCGTCCGAGTGTTACATCAGCCAATGGAGGATCTATCACGCGCTTATCGGTTTTAAAGAGACAATTGAACGAAAGCTAAGACAAACCAAGCTTATCGTTCTCTGCTTCATCAATTTGAAGAGGCTCCTCTGCAAGCATCAATTTTAAGAATGTTTCCTTTGATTCCTGTTCAATGTACTTGAACTTGATCTTTTTGAAGAATTCCTGTTTTGCCATCGAATATGATCAGGGTTTAACATGAATGAGACATCAGCCATCCCAACATTTTCCTCTCGTAAAGATTCTAAAGAAGAGTTTCCAAAACTTACAATCGAAGCGGCAATCTCTTCGCCAATCAATGTCGGATTGCCCGGGTCAATAGCCATAGCGGAGTCTGAGAACGCGACGGTAGCATCAGCTGAAGCGACCGTATAGAATCGGTCCTTCATACCCGCGATAGCGAATGGAGTCTGGTGGAACGCCGTGAACACTCTAAGCCATTCGAGCCGGGAAGGTCAGGATAAAGTAAGTCCGTTTGGAATCAAATAGTTCATTCGGCATAAACGAGATCACTCGTACTGTTGAGCAGCCTGCTGTGGATCTGCGGACGACATTATTGACGACAAGGGGTAGGTATGATTGAAGGTTGTATTGAACACGATCGGGGGAACGTAAAGACGAGCGCGCGACGCGTCTACTTCCCAAGTAGCTTATGTAATCATAGAGACAATGAGCTTAAGCACATGCCAAAGGGAAAGAAAATGCGCTTCTCAGCTTTACGTTCCCTTCTCTATATCAAACCTCCTTTTCCATCTTTCTTGGTAGATTCATGTTGTGCTGTTTTCACACTAGCGCTCGTGAATTTAGATGCATGTTCTTTTGTTTCCATTCTGGTTGTCGACATCTTGAGCTCGGCGTAACCGGATCGTAACTAATAAAGAAAATCTTTCCCAGGGATTGATGACAAAGCATTGAATCCAACGGAGTTTCAATGGCCCACTCGAAATTTCACGATTTCTAGGCATCATCTCGCCGCCACTCTTCCGGTTCCAAAGCTATCCAAGACCATTCCTCTTTGCTTCCTTTGCCTCCTCTTCAAAAATGGAGTACACCCCTCAGACGGTAGCACACTATGTGCTTTGTGCAGATTGTGGTATGTGTTGGCATGAATTCGGCATTTATTCGTGTCTTATGAGGCATCCTTCGCCCTCGCGAAGCTTGGGATGTGGTTAACAAAAGCTGACATGTCTGCATCCTCTTTCTTTGCTATGACTTCGTAGGAACACCAATTGAGCCCAACTCGGGTATGTACATGAATACGTTTCAACTTCTTTGAATATTCGATACAACAGTTGGAATGTTTAATCCTTATCATGAAACGTTTGTTCGACAGCCAACTTGTGTATCTCATGTCTTCGAAATACGTTAGTCTACTTTCCTCCTCTCTTCCTCTTTACAAAATGATAGGCAAGCTTTCGCTTACAATATCAATCTGGCGTTTATCTCAACAAGGGTTGACATCACTGAGGGAATCCCCAAACAGTCATCCATCAACTTCTGCCGAAATTGTTCAAGATACCTTGCTCCTCCCCAGAGTTGGGTGTCGTGCGAGTTGGAGAGCAGAGAGTTACTCAGTATTTGTCTGCGAAAGCTGAAGGTTTGTCTGTTTGTCAATTTTTCCTCAGGGATCTAGTTTCTATCATCAGTCGGAAGGTCCACTGACAATAACCTGTTCTGCTTCTTAATCGTTTCTTTGTAGGGTTTGGTCAAAGTTCGCTTAATAGATGCTGCGTTTGTCTGGACCGAGCCTCACAGTAAACGTATCCGAGTGAAGCTCACTATCCAGAAAGAGGTAGGTCGATGACAGTTGCCGTGGTATGTCCGAAAAAGAGCAAACGTTGAACTTCATTCGGGTTCCTCTTGTTCTTCTAGGTCTTCACCTCGACGATCCTCCAACAGATTTTTGAGGTTGAGTACGTTGTCTCTCATGGTCAATGTCCAGACTGTACTAGGTTGGCGGCGAAGAACATGTGGAAGGCTTCGGTGCAGGTCCGACAGAAGGTGAACCATAAGCGAACTTTCTTGTATCTTGAGCAGTTGATTCTCAAACACAATGCCCACAAGGATACCGTAAGTGCCATCTTGTCTTTTCTTCTGACGTTTATGTGAGCGCGCGCCCCCGCATGTTAAATCAACTCTTTGTTTGCTCCTCTTCTCATTACTTTTCCGAAACAAACAGATCAGTATCAAGGAGGCCAAGGACGGATTGGATTTCATGTACATCCAACGAAGTCACTCTATCAAGATGTGCGAGTTCTTGGCTGCCGTTGCTCCTGTCAGAGTCAAGAGTTCCGAGCAACTGCTGTCGACCGACACCCACTCTGGAACGTCTTCATATAAGTTTACGTACTCTGTAGAGATTGCGCCGATATGTAAAGACGACCTGATTTGTTTGAACACGAAGCTAGCCCGGTCATTGAGTAACATCAGTCCGCTGTCGATCGTGACTCGAATTTCAAACTCGATCCAGATCTTGGATCCGGCGACGCTTCAACAGACGGATATCCCTTCGAACGTCTACTGGAGGGAGCCGTTTTCATCTCTGACGCAGGTGACCGACCTAATCGAGTTCTTGGTATTGGACGTTGAGCCTTCCGGTCCGGTTCGAGGAAAGTACGTATTGGCAGACGCACAGGTGACATTCGCAAACACGACGACCACTCACACATCTACGGCCGAGGGCGGAGGAGATGGAATCTACCACACGCGAACCCATTTGGGTGGGATCCTCCAGCCGGGAGACACTGTTCTCGGATATTTCCTCGCCCGAGCAAACTTTAACGATGAAGCTTTCGAACAGTTGGACCCTTCAAGGATTCCGGACGTGATTCTGGTAAAGAAGACGTACCCGAACAGGCGAAAGAAAAACCGAACGAGGAACTGGCGACTCAAGTCGATTGCAATCGAGGCGGAGGAGGTGCCATCGACCGGAGCCGACAAGGTTCACGGTCGAGGTGCGATCGGCCGACGGGGTGGGTTGGACCAGCAGAGGGTCGAGAAGGATTACGAGTTGTTCCTTCGAGAGTTGGAGGAGGATCCAGAACTTCGAGGGACGATCAACCTGTTCAAGGCCGCTCCTGCAGCTTCTGCGGCTGCCGTTCCTGCCGAAACCGACGGTCAGTCTGTCGATGTGGCTATGGGAGGATCTTCCTCTGCAGGCAGTGGCCTGGCTGGTGGGAAGCGACGAGGAGGAAAGAAGACGGCTTTCTCGATGGATACCGACCAGGTGGCGACCCCTGCTGCTCCTACGATGATTGCTGGGGAGGAGAACGAGGACGAAGAGGACGAGGAAGATTTCCCAGATGTCGACCTCGACGAACTGCTCGATCACTTTGAGGAACTCGCTATGAGTGACGATGGTGCCGATCCAGAGGTTGCCGCTCATATCGAAGAGGAGATCGAGGCGTTTGCTAAGGAAGAGTAGATTTGTGTGAATAGATGAATGGGCGTGTGGACATGTCTACTTTGTTTTATGGTCCATGTGCTTTTAAATTCACCGGACACGAAGATATACCTGAACAAAACAGTTCATCGGCATAACATCGTAAACGATGTATTACATCATGGGTTGGGTAAAGAAGAATTATCGAGCTATAGAAAGAAGAAAACAGAACGAAAAGGATATAAGAGAATGAAACATATGCAACGTGGTCCAACCAATGCCTAACACGCGCTTCTCGTCTGCTCTGCCTGCTTCTGCTTCCCTCTGGATTTCCAGACTTCTGCTCAGCTTCCTACTTGTCAGGCAACATTGGACTCTGTTGGACCGTCTTTTATCAAATTTACAAAAGTTTACCGGCCGAAGGAAAGCGAAGGAGAAGAAGAGAGCGAGGAAGTACGAAACAATATCTAAAAACACGAGGGGCCTAGACAAAATGAATAACATTTAAAATACAGAAGAGCGCTTGAAGCACGCCAATCGTTGCGCTTCTTTGTCTTGATCGTCGGATCGGCACTTGCTCAGACCCTTCGGTTACTGCGCGATTTTGCCTTATGCAACGTTTTTTTTTCTGATCAAATTTTCAGCCATCACCTTCCAAGATTTGATCAGTCGTTGGCAATAAATGCTCGCTCCAGCATTGAATCCTCTCGATGGCGTCTTTCATCGTCAATCAGTCGACCGAAAGAGTCCATCCAGATTCTTTCCTTAAAGACAGTCGTCTCGTTCGAGCTGTCTTCACTCTTTTCTCTCTTTCCTTGATCTCGTACTTTCCTTCCTTCTTAGTGGCTCTATTCATTTAGTCGGCTGCTACCCTCTGGCGCGCACATACAGTTTTTCCCTCTATCCCTTCCCTGCTTCACTTCCTTCTTCACCTCTTCACATAATGTCCTCTCCGGACCAGACAAACGTCACACCGTCGTACTTGGCGAACAAGGTGGCCGAATCGGATAAAACAGAATCACTCAAGGGATCTACTAAAGACAAGTCGACCTACGACCCCTCGATCGCATTGGCTCAAGAGAGTACGTTCCTTTCTCCTGACTCTTGCTTCCTAGTTTGGGCTATGTTTGGCGTCAAAGAAATTAATTTTTTCTTCGCTTGCTACCCCTCTCCCTACCTCTTTCAGTTGACAGAGATGGAGAGTCATTTGATGAGGTCCCTCAGTCGAACAGACGAATCGGAACCTTCTCAGCCGTCATGCTCATTTCTAACCGAATCATCGGTTCGTCCTATCCTCTTCCGTCTCACTTCTTTTACCTCGTCTCGATGCGCCGACGCCTGATAATGTTTTCTATTTCTATTTTTTCCAACCTTTCATAACCTTCTTTGACCTCAGGAACCGGAATTTTTGCCACGCCTGGATCAATTGTGTCCTCCACTGGATCCATTGGACTTGCCCTCATCTTCTGGGTTATTGGTGCCTTGATTGCCGGATCCGGTTTGGCCGTATATCTCGAGTGGGGTCTGGCCATCCCGAGAAGTGGTGGTGAGAAGAATTATCTCGAGTTCTACTACAGGAGGCCTCTCTATTTGATCTCCTGCATGTACGCCATGTACGCCGCCCTGCTCGGATGGCCTTCCGGAAACTCTGTCTACGCCGGAGAGATGCTTCTCAATGCGGCCGACACCGAACTTGGCAGATGGAACCAGCGAGCGATCGGTGTGGGTGTGGTTACATTCGGCCTCATCATTCACGGATGTGCTCCCAAGTGGGGAATCAGGCTCCAGAATGTGTTGGGTATCTTCAAAATCGGTGTCCTCCTCTTCATTGTCTTTGCCGGCTTCGCCGCTCTGGCTGGCCGGGTCCAAGCTGGAGCACCCAACCCGAGTAACTTCAAGAACGCCTTTGCTGGCTCGAAGTCTGATGCCAACTCTTTCGTCTCTGCGATGTACAACGTGATCTGGTCGTTCGTTGGCTACAGTAACTGCTTTTACAGCATGTCCGAAATCAAGTCTCCCATCAAGACCGTCCGACGAGCCGCCCCGCTCGCCATCATCCTCATCACCATCGTTTACCTTCTCGTCAACATTGCTTTCTTTGCCGCTGTCCCCAAGGATGTGATCCTTACGTCCAACCGACTTCTTGCTGCCGAGTTCTTTGGCCGAATGTTTGGTGATAAGGCCAACAAGGCTGTCAGTGTCCTCATTGCGCTTTCTGCCATTGGAAACGTTCTCTCCGTTTTGTTCTCACAAGGTCGAGTCAACCAGGAGCTTGGTCGAGAAGGCATCTATCCTTTCGCAAAGTTCTTTGCCAGCAACAAGCCTTTCAATGCACCTCTCGCCGGTCTCGCTCTTCACTGGGCTGTCACATTAATCATCATTCTTGCTCCTCCTGGTGGAGATGCTTACTCGTTCCTCCTGAACTTGATCTCGTACCCGCTCAACATCTTCAACACCCTCATTTCATTCGGTTTGCTGATGATCTACTTCCAGAAGGACAAGCACCAATGGAATTCGCCCTTCAGCTGTACTCTCCCCGTTGTCATTTTCTTCTTCCTTGCCAACTTGTTCCTCGTCATCGCTCCTCTTGTTCCCCCGGCAGCTGGAAATGAGCCCTACAAATATTTGCCCTACTGGTTGCACGTTGTCGTCGGATTCGGGATCATTGGTGCTGGTATCGTGTACTGGATCGTCTGGGCAAACATCTTGCCTCGAATTGGTTTGTCTTTTTTACTTCTCTGTTCTACTGCCTGGAACGTAGATCCTAACTCCTTGTTCTGTATTCTTTCCGACGATCGATGAAACTCAGGCGGATACCGGTTGGGACGAATTGAGGTTCTAGGAGAGGATGGCCTCACCAGGAAGGTCTTTGTGAAAGAACGACTGGATTAATTTGCTTTTGTTTTCTTTCGCTCTTCTCTCTTTTATCTTTTCTTTCTTGCTCTCTTCTTCCATTGTTTGCATCGCTTGACCTTTAAAATGAATGGAGAGTGACATTACACAGATCTTTCCTTGTACCTTCTTACATCTTTCGTTCGTTATCATCGTCCTCATCGAACACGTTTCATATGCTGGGTATCGCCTCCTTCCCCCCTCCCCCCTCCCCCCTCTTCCCCCTTCCCCCTTTCAAACTGCTTGGGCTTTTAGAATTACGCTTTTCCTCTATTCCTATATTTCTCTTTAAAATGATTGGTCTCCAATCTATAACGTCCTCCAGTCTTAATTCAATATAGTTATTAGTTTGTTTTCTTTCCTTACAGAGATTATATGTATACACCATTCTCAATAACCGGGTTTCTTCGTTCTCTTCAATTGTCCTTTAAAATGAACCGTGCCTTGATTGTCAAGATTAACTAGAGAGAACGATTAAGTCTCGACTTGAAATTGGCAAACACCTTCAAGCTTTCAAATGTTGTTTGGGCCGGATCGACACCTGATGAAACATTGTTCAAGTTTTGTTCTATATGTCTTATTATTGATTTCTCATGAATTTATTAACTGCCAGATCTCGAAGTACGCCTTCAAATAACCAAATCCAATCACCCGCATCGATTGATCAGTCTATTTGCTCAACGGAAGAACCTGAAGAGAGATAGAGGAAAAAAGGGAATAAAGCAAAAAGAAGATTAGAAGAACGTACAGTGTATTCATCAGGAGTCATCAACTCTTGATCTTCTTCCGTCACTTGTCCGAACGGTTTCGCAACTCCATCGACTGTAAACGCCAAGTAAATCCCCCAGATACCCGCGCAGTCGCGATCATGGCAGTTGATAATAGATTTCACATCATGGTATGAAGGATGTGTTAATTTGAGGGAAGGATGAAAACAAGAGATGAAGATCAGAGAAGCTAAGGAAATAAAGTACGAGAGGTGGTATACGTACCAGTTACTAAACGTTCATCTAAGTCCACCTGCCCACTTCCTTCTCTCTCTGTCGCCTGCTCAGAGGCAGCTAGACCCTCTTCTCCTTCTCCTTCTCCTTCTCCTCCTCCAACTGATAACTCGTTGTTCACTATTGACTCGTATTCTGTGCGAATTCGTTTCTGAGCGCTTTCTTCATCTGGATCGAGGGATGAGGATCTAGCTTCTTGGCGCTGTTGGTATTTAGATTACCACATCCGTTTATTGTGTCAACGTAGAAAACATGAATTATCACAGAGAAGAAGAAGAAGAAAGGAGGGACGTACACGCTTAGAAGAGGTTTCTGCAGAGTCTTGATATGTAGGTTCGGACTCAGCAGAGTTGGTCTCTCCGTTCGTCAGTGTCGGTGTGGCTCCGGAATGTAATTTTTGGTAGTAGTCTTCCAAAGCTTAAAATAGAAACGTCCAATACATATGAGAGAACAAGACGAAACATCTCAGCAGTCCCGCCCAAAGGTGTTGGTAAGAGAGGGAAAGGAAGATTGATTGGGCTAACCAGTAGTATGCTTCTCCTCGGCCACTTGACTATCATCTAACGTAGAAGCTAGGCCTGCCAGTAACTTCTCCCTCTCTGCAGCGTAAGCAATTCCAAGTGCGGTCTGTTGGCCAGACACTGTCGAATATAGATGCCATGCTGGTAGAGAGTTTTGTGACCTGGATATGTGAAATGAAAGGATTGTATGAGATACGGGAGGGTTACGTTGATGCATATTCAAGAGGAGAAAAGGGGGCACATGCCTTTGTTGAGCGGCCATTTGTTCGCGCTGCTTAGCCAACCGGTCTTCGTCTCCATCCGCTTGGATCTGAACTTGGACATTAGAGTCAGCCGCTTCTCTTGATTTCGCATGCTCAGCTAACCACATCTTGATGTCGAAACTTGTTTGTAGCAGAAAGGGAAGGGAAGGGGGCATCAAAGGAAATTAGTCTCAAGACGGTTGAACACACAACAGAGCAACGAACCCACAAGGGAAACACCATCTCTGCCGTTTTCCTCAGTCCTTCCTGAATGTAAGCTGTTTGGCTGTTAAATCTAGCCATCGCGTCTTCCTGTCCCTTGACAGAATCAGCATCCTCGTTGTCGACTAGCTCAAACCCACACACGTCACACAGGAAATGTCCTTCCGGAGAGAAATTTAAAGGTACATCCACAGGAAGGTATGTTTTTCGGCAATTTGGACAGATATATCCCTTGTTCTCTTGCTCCTGGATTGAGTGGATATGAAAGAAGGTTTGTAGAGAGAAATGGTAAGTAATTTGGTGTATGAACTCGGATTTCCTCTGAAAGAAACCCTTCAACATACTGATCGAAGTTTCTTGTCTAATGATTTATAAAGAGTGTCCATCCTCCAGCGGACGACATCCGAAAATTCCTTAAACTCGATCCAGTAGTACGTTCTCACTAACGGACGAGCATGGGGTAGCAGCGGTCCTTCTCTGTGTTCGTTTCGAGTGAAACTATATCCAAGATTATAGATTCAAATTCCCAAAAAGAAACCAAGATTACATTCACCCTCAAGATCAATTGTTCGTTCAGATACCTTCTGTCCTCTTGTTCACTACAACAGAAGATGAAATATTAAGCAGAAAGAAGAAGACAGACAGCACACCTTTTGATTAAGCGATGAGACAGAAGGATAGCTGCTAGCTTGGAAAGTTCTTTGACGGCTATCCCACACATCGAGGCGAGCTCATCCTCTCTAATTCTATGATTACCCAATTGAATGAGAACAGAGAGAATACAACAGAACCCCTCATTGATCAGCCTCTAATCTCCTTCTTCTGGACTCCTCTCCCATATCATAAGATGATTATGATCAAATCATTTTAACAAAGAGAGAAGAGAGAACGAACACTTCCTTCTTGATCAATTGATCTAACAGGATGATCACCGGTGCATCGTAGAACGCTCTGCTGACCGTCTGAACAAAGATCTTCAATGTTGGCAGATCCTGATCCTGATGTGTTGAGCTCATTGGAAAAGGATTCGGTGAATCAAGGTATCTCCAATAGATCCAATCAAAATCTAAGGGGTATGAGAAAGAAACAAGGAATAAAGAGAGCTCGGTATGTAAGTAATGGAGAGTGAATGTAGGAATGTGAACTGAGGGTGCAGGTAATTCCGTTAACATGGCTTAGTACGTAATGCAAGGTAATCGTTTATCAATGTATTCAACACGTGTCACACAGTATGTCTTGAGGACGTTCGAAATCCTCATATATTCTTCTCTCAGTTTTCTCGACCATTCTGAAGTCGATGGGGAACATAGCCCAAGAGAGAAAAGGATCATGCAGATTCTTCCTGCTCAAGATACTCTCTAAACTTTTCCAGTCTGGCTTTCTCCTCCTTCTCGGTTTCTTCTTCGTCCATGATTTCTCCGCCCGCTCCCGTTCCAGAGCGCCTAAACTTGGATCGGCCGTCGTGCAGAGATGCTTCGATTCTTCGTTGAGCGAAATATCGGCCTGAGCAAGCATTGAGAGTCAGTCGCGTAGAAAGACATGAATTGAAAATGAGAGGGGCACAACTTACCATTAAATTTAAGAACGCAGGCTCGAGCAGCAATGGGATCCTTGAACTTTACAGTCATAATGCCCTCCTCCTCTCGCTGGTTTACATGATGATTTGGAAGAGACAGACTGATTAGCATGTCTCATTTTTTAAATTGAATTTCAACTGAGAGAAGAAGAGGGAACAAACATCGAAGAGTGTCACACTCGTCACCTCTCCCATACTCTCTGCTTCCTCTCTAACATCCTCTTTCAAGTCAATTAATAGTGTCGCGTCCGCTTCTAGCTCGTCCAGAGTGAACATGTGCTTGAGCACAACAAGCCTAACGTTTGGCGGAGGAAGAGCCTGTTGAATCCTTCTCTCAGACTCTCCGTCCGAGTCCGAGTCCCAATCAGTTAGTTTGCTGGTGAAGAGACCACCAGACACAAGATGGAAAAACATTAGTCATAGTAAAGCACCTGTAGCCTAAGATCTGCAAGGGATCACAAGAGAGATTCTTCGTTATAGGAAGTGACAAACCTTTCCATTTTTCTTATCCGCTTGCTTAGCTCTTTCTTTTCTGCTTCGGTCATCTTCCGTTTCTCTTTCTTCTTTTCCCCTATTTCGGCAGACGTAGCCGAGCCGTCCTTCTTGCCATCGGTCTCTCCATCTCCCCACTCTGCTCTTCTAACTTTCATTCTGCCCTGCCCTTCTCCCAACCTCAATTCACTGTCGTTCAAAACAGTGATCGCTAGGTCGACACTTGTCTCTTTGAAATACATCACCAAAGCCTCGCCTTTAAAGATACCGGCCTCATCGGTATACATCTTGATCTTTGGCTCGTCCGATGGAGTAAGCAGGATGATGCCACATTTAGAAAACGTCTGTTGGATTTCTTCTTTGGTCGCGTCGAGGGGAAGATTCGTGATGAAGACTGCTGTCGACTTGCGCGCGGGCTTCTCCGGAGCAGGCGTCGTACCGGCTGAGCTGGAGGCTGACGAAGAGGAGGAGGAAGATGCCATTAAATTGCTAGGACCACCAGAGGCCGCGTCGGAAGAGGAAGAAGGATCAGGTCGGGCTCGTTTAGCAGCCTTTTTGGTGGCAGTAGCAGAAGAAGGAACGGTCGAGACTGCTGTGTTAGATGTGTAATCAACCACTGGCTTGTCCTTTCGTTTCTTGTTTTCTCTAGCTAGAACGGGAGCGGCCGGCGCCTGAACAATTGATATGAAGGTAACCTATTCAGCCTTGTGGAACTCACAAAGAAGGGGGCTAGAGATGAAATCTTGAGAGTGACACACATTTTCGTCTACACCGGCTACCGAGTAGGCCGCCTGCTGAGCCTTGATGATCTCTTCATCCAACTGATAAACCCTCGGACCAGCGATCAGAAAAGTTCGGAACCATCGGGCTTTGATCAGCTTCGTTTCCAACGCGTCTTGAGCGGAGGAGACTAATGGAACTACAAAAAGGAACTTACGATGGGCACCCAGCTATTCACAACTTCGCTCCACTCGAACTCGTTTCCATCGTCATCCTCAAATTCCCACTTACCCGAAAGTCGACTGAAATGAACTCTCGGATCAGTTGAGAAAGCAGCGTTGGACGTAGCTCCTGCTGATCCTGCTGCCGATGGGTCTTGTTGTTGGCTAGGTGTGTTTGACATGCGCACTGTTTCTTGGTGATGGTTGAATTTGGCTGTGAGTAGTGAGTTATGAGCGAATAGTAAGGACTTGATTAGTCAGCCGAGTAATAACCCTAGTCTTAACCTCTACCCAGATGCTCCGTATGGACCAGCAGAGCCAGACTGAAAAAAATGCTTTGATGTCCACAAACTTGGTTGATGTGGACGGTTGAATGAGACAATGCAGGCTATTAGAGTAAGTATAGAGAGATACGACGAGGAGATACGTATACAGAACGGCTCACTAAAGAATATAGCCAGAGTACGCGCTCGTGCACCATATATCACATCGTTCTAAAGGTTTCAGTCTTCTCACATCAGCTTCGATCACCCAGCTGGTTCACTGTGCGCAACCTTAAGATGAAACCCATACAAAGAGCTGCGATCTCTGTTGAAAGAAATCATGTTGTAGAGTATGCCATGTAAATATCTCATATAGAGTGCGGAATGAGTATGGATGTAAACGATGATACATCGAGTTTGAGCTGTGCATTTCTCTGGTTTGTTACTCTTTTGGTCGTTTCGTTCTCCATCTGGATCGTCTCCTTTCCTCTTTTCTCTCTTTCGACAACCTTCCCCTCTTTATCCTTTCTCCCTTCATAAAGCATCCGCTTCATTCGAACTCCCTAGGTCTAGAACTACTGCAGCTGTTCAATCCTAGAAATCATGTCCAACAGTCATGCGGGTTCCCGCTCAGCATTATCATCTACTAGTCCGGGTCTCTCAATACCTACAACCGGCAGGCATAAGGTTGTCTTAGACCCAGCCATGATTCGAGCCTTAGTTGGGTCTATAGATCATGGGGCACACTCTCAGGGTGACGAGATAGAGTATGATGCGTTCAAATGTGATTGTTTTTCCTCCTTGTCTTCTTCTGGCCTTGTTCCTCCATATTAGCGTCTACAAGCCATCATGACCAAACCTCGCTCACAACTTCCCGATACATATAAACATTTAGATAAATTCAAACCGTCATCCATCTTGACTTCCAAGCCGGGTACCATCACCCCGACAGCTTCAAAGGATTCTTCATCCTCTCTCAGTGGCTCAGCAACCGTACATCTTCAAGGTCCGCTCGAAGGAGAGGTCCATGGATTCGCTGCCAAAGTTGAGTCGGAAGGATCCGCCCGGGCGAGCGGCCGGCCGGGCTCGTGTCAGAACGATCATCTAGCTGTTCTGAAATGGGACGGCAAACAATTTTCACTACTTCCGATTTCCAAAACATATTCTCTTGTGCATGACAAGTCTCTTGCTCTAGATTCTTTGCCGGTGGCTCATAGTCCACCACCTCAGTCGGAGAGGGCTTACAAACACCAGCAACCCTCGACAACTTTGATATCATCCTCGACTGAAAAACGACACCGACCAACATCTCCCCCCTCTTCATCTGCGCCGGCTACGCGGGACGTCCATATGTCATCTTCAGCATCTTCATCCAGGTCATCTTCGCCTGAACACTCTGTGCAGCCCAGGCCGACCGTACCCGCACTTCCTTCCGCTTCTCAGCCAAGACCTACGTCCAAACCACCTTTGTCTTCATCGTCGATAAACCCATCGTTACCGACCCGGCCTACATCCCAACCATCGGTCGTTAACCCAGATGTTGAAATCCTTTCTTTTCCGACATCTTCAATCTCGACTTCGTATGCTCCAATGCCTAGTGTTCCCGCACCTTTACCAGCAAGACCAATGTACGGTGGAAAATCGTTCTCTCATTCGCCTCTGATGGGATCACCAACGATACCTCACCCTCAACCTCCAGCAGATGGATCCAGTGATGACGACGACTCCGACTCGAGTGAGAGCGAAGGAGAAGATGACGACGATGATTTCGCTGCTCAGCTCAAACAGGAGCTCGCCGGTGTCAGTGCAGGCGGGAAGAAGGCAGGAAAGGGTGCGTTTGGAGTTGTCGGTGGAAAAGGTTTAGGTCTAGGCTTGGGAACAGGTCATGTACAAGGTGCTGGCAAGAGACCGGTCAGCTTGAATAGTTTGATGGGTTCGTTCATATTCTATTCTACTTATCTTGTGTCGCTGCTTCTGCGACAAATCTCTGTGAGCTGCGCTAACCATTTATTGTGATCATTCTCATTCGAATCTTCTCTAATCTCTTTGCGGGACTTCGATAGGTGTGGAGGACGACGATTTAGAACAGGAGAGCCCAAGTAGCGATGAAGATTAAAATGAGGATTTCTCTCACACTGCGTCCCTATGAGCAACAACTGTCTTGTACTTTCATCATGCAAACTTGAGAGTTAGTCAGTAAGAATAGTCGGATATTTATGGCTGTATTCTCAGAACAGATATTCGAGACAGATCACACCGCGACTATGCTGACCTAGACGAACTGTGTTGTGTTAACTCGTCTGATGCTCAATGAATATTTCTGGATGAGGATCTGTCGACGCGCAGCATCTGTAACGATTTCGCATAGATAGTCTGATCAACTTAATACATAGACTGTCATCGAATACTCATGTCTGTTGTTGAGACCAACATCCCTCGGGCGAAGAGGGGAAGTTCTAATCTGGATTGGTCCTTCGGTTGTTTGTACACTATCTGTACCTGACGAGTTCATCATACCTACGGCGAAGATTCAGATGGCACTCAACAGACAGGCTTATTCTTATCTGATCATCACCATCACGTGGTTACACCGCTTTACCTACCGATAGCTTCCTCTATCACTATCACGACTAAACCATTTCATCTCTCCTGTTTCTTCAAACCGGTCACTGTCACCAACTCTTCATCACCTGAACTACAACCCCGATATATCGAATCGGTATATCTAAACTATTTACCCCTTTCTGACCTCACGCTGAATTATTACCGAGGTGTTTAGGCTTTCTAAGGGCGATCTATATCTCTCCCTATCTTGAGCATCAATCACGATGAGACGACAAGATCCAAGGCTCCGGACTCCTTTCTTTCTTTATCTCCGGACGTTTGCCTTTCCTTTGGTTCTCTCGATATTCTTCGTACTTCTTCTCTCCTCGTACTTTGTGCTTGTCCATCCAGTTGCTCAACCCAAGAATCACAAGATCGGTTGGCAAAATTGGGACGTCGTAGAGCTAGAATCTAAACCGGCATTATCGACAGCTGGAAATATTAGCCAGACAAACGGATCGATTTCTGATCCTGAAGCGGAGGGAGATATAGAAGGAGTAGACGAATCTCTACCTTTGGATGTGTGGGACCCACTGTTAATGCACAAGACCGGATTGACTGAAATCATAGGCAAGTCAATGATTCATGATATTTAATAGCAGGCTCGAAATAATGGTTGACACCTGTTGAGAAATCTGGTCTCGATTTGAGGATGTTCAGTCAAGACTTGTATATTTCGTAGGTCTAGTACTTCTTCTTCATATTGATACCGAATGAGTGGAAACTTACGATGATACCCGCCCTACCGTTTATGAACTTGCTGAAGCTCCTTGGCAAGGGTTTACGGATTACTGTGCGCCTGCTTCTACACCAGCTCAGGATTCTCGTCTCGGAAAATGGGTGCGAGTCGATAAAGACATCAACAAACGAAGTGGAATTTGGTATTCCTATATATATTACCGCCGGTCTCGTCGGTTTGATGGTAGGTCTCTGTCAATCTATCCCGGTTCTTTCTATTGAGATTCTCCTTCTCAAGGTAGTCTGATGAGCTCATAGCATTTCTTGCACAGTTCCGTACATCACGTCTCTCAAGATCATCCCATCTAGCGGCCCACCTCCACCATCTTATACTAAGTCTACAGGAGACGATTTAACTTCCGGTTCCTGGCCTGCGCTTTCTGGACTCTCTCTAGCCTACAAACTTCAAGCTGTTCCAGGTGCTTTTGACGGATTGGACGACTCGATTCAAGATGAGGCTGAATTTCAAGAAGCTGATGTCATTACTGAGATTGATATCCTGTGGGGAGACGCCAGCGTTTGTTATGTTCCTCAGACTTTTCTCACTTCATATCAAGTCTATGTTCTTACAAGTCGGACTGACACACGAAGTTTTATAGCCTTGGTGGGGGTTCAAGAGGATCGAGCCGCCTATCAAAGAAGGAACTAAGCGATTCCCTGAAACACAATCCTTGGTCGTTCGTATGGGTATCAAGCGTGAGAACTAATCTGTCTTCTTCCCCTAACGAATTGCTCTACGTTCTCATACTCACATAACGACTAAATCCATACTTGTTCATTCTTGAACTTTAGCTCTTCCTCCTAAGCCTGAGCTTCGATTCCATGCGAATGGGACGTTCAGGATCATGCAAGTCGCCGACCTGCACTATTCTACTGGAGTTGGGTAGGCGCCTTGTTTGATGTTTTTATACTTAATTTTCTGGGGCTCATCAGTTTGTCTGAGATAACTCGGTTTGTGTACACAGGGTCTGCAAGGATACGGAAAAAACACCTTGCGTCGGAGATGTTGATTCAGCTTTGTTACTAGATTCCGTGTTGGATGCAGAAACACCTGACATGGTGATTTTCTCTGGAGACCAAGTGAGAGTTCTAACTTTGGATTCCTCTTTGTTCTCGTGGACATATCTATTAATCGGTGAAGTTCTTTCCATAAGCTAAACGGCCAGCAAACCAGTTGGGACTCGATGAGTGTTCTTTCGAAGTACGTCTTGTTTCTGTCCATGTTGCTCTAGAGATGATCACTCATTGTTTCACAACAATACAGATTCGCGAAGCCGGTGATCGATCGGAAAATGTCAGTACTTTTTTTCGGTCGTACGACATCCATGTCTCATAATTGTGCGCATTGACTGATCTTCTTTAGCGGATGAAGACCATGGGCGCTGGTGTTTGGAAACCATGACGAGTAAGCATGTTTCTCATATATGTGGCTATACAAATTTGATTTTCTACTGACCCACTCCCTTCTCTTGGGTCGTTTCGTTCATTTTGTCCTCCAGTGAGAATGATCTCTCGCGAAAAGAATTGATGAGCGCAATCTCTCGGATGCCGTATTCAGTATCCATCGCGGGTGATAAGGATGTCGATGGTGTGAGTCGTATCAGCATTCATATTCTGTTTCTTGAGCATGAAGTTCATGATTCAACCCATCATCTCTTCGTTGATGTGGGTCATTCTTTCATCTAGGTCGGTAATTATCTACTCAAAGTATACTCTCATGACCCGTAAGTTGAGTTCTAGTCAGATGTTTCAGTACGCTATCAACTGAAGTCCACACGGGATGATGGTCTTTCATACTAGTTCGAAGACACATCTGGCTTCGATCTACATGATTGATTCGGGGTCTTATCAGAAGGCAACAAGCGTATTCCAGAAAACCACTGGATATGACTACATCAAGGTGAGTAGCTGCGCTTGCTACATTTGTGCAATCAACTGTAACCAATATTGGTATGGTATTGTCTTGGTTCTGTAGCAATCCCAAATAGATTGGTACTTGTCCACATCGTCGAAAATAGGGTTGATCGAGCGACCATTTCAACCAGACACCGCCAGTGACCTAGAAGGCATCTGGACCAAGAGAAAAAGAGGAGGACCCAAGAGAACAAGGCAGATAAACACTGGCGAGAGGACGCTAGTCAAGCCAAATGCGCTGTGAGTGATAATTCCTACTTAAGGATCAAATCCTTCCTAACACTGACGGTTCTTGATATTGGGTATATCAAATAAACAGGATGTTCTTTCATATCCCGCTTCCAGAACACATTAAGTGAGCATTCTCTGTTTCGCTCTGCATCTTTTCAAACCATTTTCTAATCCATGAACATATCTACGCACTCTCAAGCCCGGCGGACCTCGACCCAGACACTGGTGTTCCCCTTGATACTGGGCTCCTCTTGGACACAGGTGGATCATCTAGTGTCAACTCTGGATTCTTCGAGAATGGTATCAAACAGGCTACTACTGGAAAGATAGGAAAGAACAAAAAGGAGATGAATGAGGTCAGGGTAATTAGCAATGGAGTGAGTTAACGCTGCCCCTCGTCTCATCCGAAAGCTGATGCATGCACATGAGATTAATCAATGATTCGCTATGCTCCGGTGATTATCGATTCAGCATGTTCACATCGTAAGCCATGATTTCTCCATATCTTCTGAATAAGTAACTCAGCCGATATCTAACGGAATTATCGCTGCCAATACACAGGCTGAGAATTGTAGAAGAATTCAAGGGATTTGGATGTGTTTTGGAGGAGGAGGATCGTATTGTGAGTCAGGCCATTTATTCAAGAAATCCATAATTCCTACTCATCTGGATCAATCGTAATTTGCCTCCCTCTTGTTAGCTGGGTACGGACGGATAGGGTATGTTTGTTCAGTACGAGCTCTATCTCTTTTGCACATGGCTTCTTACGTGTTCCTTTGTCTCTGCCTCTTGTCTTCGAATTCACCAAGATTTGAACGAAGATTCCGGATTTTTGATATCTCCGAGTTTGGTGAGCGCATCAGCACATACAAGCACACCGAGAGTGGGAAGATTATCGATCAGATGGATCTGGTGGGCGGCGACGCTCCCGTATTGTAATATCTGTTTGAAGAGGAGAGAATGAGAAACAGAAAGAGATTAGTATATACATATGTTTTATCACGATTTTAAATGAGTGTCATTTTCTTCTTGATCTGGACGCGGCTTGATATGTGAATGAGAATTCTCTGAACGCGTGCTTCGCCACCCGGAAATTGGCATGTAATCCTCATCCCACTTTCCACTCTTATCCATCGATCATCATCAGATCACCCATCAGTCTGCATTCTCTTTTTGTGACACAACGGCCATGCTACAAAACTCTCTTTTCAGAGCGCCATATCGGTCGTCAAGGAGTGTGGCTTCTACTCGTCGTTCTTCCAAGCGAATGCTCTCGCTCTCGACATTGAACGTTCAATCTTCTACCTGTATCCGCTCAGGAATTACCTTATTGCCATCATCAGCTCCCTTATCCTTCGCAGCTTGTTCCCCATCATCATCATCATGCTCATCATCATCTTCGTTCTCTTCAAGACAATTCTCTCAATCAAGCCGGACATATGGAACTCAACCCTGGAAAAACCCATCCCAGCAAGCTTCCACAAGCAATGCTCAAAAGGCATCACCATCGTTAGCAGAAGGAATTCAAGGGCTGCATTTGATAAAGAACGAAATACAGCATACATTGTCGGATGAACAAGCGGCTCTACTGAACAAGATCGTTCGGACTGGGTGAGAAATTTATTCATCTTCTGATTCCACAATGTCCGAAACTCACTTAATTCTTATCGTCTATTTCCCTTAATCCCTGTCCTACTGGTTTATACACATACTCTCGCTTTGAGTCAGCATCAATGTGTTCTTCACCGGCTCAGCAGGAACTGGGAAGAGTTATTTGTTATCTGAGATCGTCAAACAGCTGGAGGCGAAGGGAAAGAGTGTCTTTGTTACTTCATCTACTGGGATATCTGCTTCGAATATCGGAGGAGTAACTGTCCATTCCTTTGCGGGCATCAATTTGGGACAGGAAGAAGTGCACGTGTTAGCGAACAACATCAACAGACCATCTCAGAAGACGGCAAAGAAGCGGTGGATGGACGCCGATGTGTTGATCATAGACGAAGGTGCACTCGCTCTTATTCGCTCATATTAGCTTGATCATTCTTCGTCTCAATAGTGCTGTACGCGTGATTAACTCGCACTTTTACACATTGGCTAATGTTCAATCCTTACATTTCGGAATACAAACAGTATCGATGATCGATGGCAATTTGTTTGATAAGCTGGAAGAAGTTGCTCGAGTCGTCAGAGGTGACTCCCGTGTTTTCGGCGGCCTTCAGGTGATCATGTAAGAACTCGGTTATTTTTTGTCGCTGTAGCCAAAAATCTACTCGATCTCACTAAATACTGTCCGAACATTTCTGCACAGTACTGGTGATTTTTATCAGTTACCTCCAATTGAGGGCCGAGATTCATGGGGAAGGAAGCGAACGGAGGTCAAATATGCTTTTGAGGCTAAGAGCTGGGACAAAGTAGTTGACGAGGCCGTCAAGCTTACTAGAGTCTTCCGACAAACCGATAGCGAATTAATCTCACATCTCAACAAACTCAGAGAAGGCAGATGTGATCCTGATACTACCGATTTCTTTCAGAGTTTAGAACACAAACAATGGGAAGAGTCGAACGTAATGAAATTGTTCGTGTTCAGTATTTCCTAATTTTTCATCTTGCTAAGAGTAAATCATCTCAGCCCACTCAAACCGACTGTTTTACTGAGAATAACAGACTTCCTACGAGACGTCAGGTTGAAAAAGAGAACCTGAGACGTCTAACTGAATTGAAAGACGATCTGTATCGCTACCAGGCAGTTGACCTCTCAGCTGATATAGGTCTCGGACGTTTCAGGTTAGTGGACGTGTTAGATGCAGAGAGTCATTTCAAAACACAAGCTCTGAACAAACTAGACCTCAAGGTTGGAGGTCAGTCCTGATTTTCGTATACGTGACTGTTACCACCCTACTTGCGCTTGATTTGAGACTCTAAGACACCGACGAACTATATTGACATATACAAGTATCAAATTCTTGATGAAGCCCAAATTATGGTTATCCAGGTTAGTGAAACCTGCTTTCTTTGTAACCTCAAGAACCTCCACACTTCCTACATGTCCTGACCTGATGCATTATTTCTATCCTCTCTCATTATGACTCCGCCCCAAAAGAACATGATCCCTGGCAGAGTTGTGAACGGAACGCTCGGAACAGTACATTCTTTCCTTACTGTCGCCGAGGTCCAAGAGATCAACTCTAGAGATCGGTCGATCCATATACTAGGAAATAACAACAACCGAGGAACAGATGAAACTCTGCGTCAACTCTTACCGGCATATAAGATCGACGATTCATTAAGTGATTTGCACAGAGATCGGCCGAATGTTTTGCAAATGTTAGAGCCCATGTTAGAGCAAGACGAGTCCATGAAGTTTCCGGTGATCAACGTAGATGGTCACCTCTACTTCGTTCAGCCAAGGTTGTTCACATTAGGGAGGCGGAATACGGCCGGGAGCGTGGAGCCTATCGTGGCTCGATACCAGGTAAGCCTTTCTTATGGATGTTCAGAAAATTTATTTCAGGTCTATGGAGCATTGATAAAACCGCTATCTGTCTGTATATCTAGCTTCCTCTGATAATCGGCTACGCCTTGACGATTCACAAAGCCCAAGGACAAACCATCGATAGGGTCCAAGTCAACTGTGCACAGATGTTTGCCTTGGGTCAGCTCTCTCTCGATGTCTCTCCCTATCCTCCAATTCTTTCGGGTTCATTTCATAACTCAACTGTTTCCTTTTCTGACTTCAGGTCAAGCATATGTCGCTATTTCAAGAGCCAAGTCTCTTGCTGGTCTTCAAGTGATAAACTTCCATCCGACCTAGTAAGGCGCTTCTCCGAATTATCCATCCCCATGTTTCTGCGTGCGACCCGCTGATTTGTTATTTTTCGGCCTCGCACTTCTCTAGCGTCACGGTGAACAAACGAGTTCAGGAGTGGATGAGCAAGATAAGACCAATGGATGTTTCGGATACTGATGAGGTCAACTCATCAGTATCTCCAATAGAGTCATGATATGATTGATTTAGTATGATTAATATGAACAACACAAATTCGTCATATGAATGCGCCTGTTATTTGACGGGCAAAAAAGCTAGAGATATATAGGCGTTCGTGCGAATACCATCGACCGTTCATCATCTTATAACAACCTCTTGGGAGCAGCTGAAGAGAAGAGGAGGAAACCAAGCATCGAAAAGGGAAGCTATGATGGTTCATATCGATTCACTTCAGCTTGAAGCTCATCTTCTCACAATCGACCTTCTTCAATCAATGTTTCCTCTTCCATCAGAACTTCTCCTCTCTCCCGGGTCGGCCGAGACTCTTGCCATTCTACGCTCTCTTTCGTCACCGATCGATTCTTTGCCCACTCCTGTACAGGATGAAATCAGACTACTCCTTCGCATTGGATTGATTGAAGAGGACAATACCCTTGAGCTGGATATCAAGTTTTCACTGAGGATCGGGTTGACAAGCATATGTGCGAATAGAGACGAGAACAAAGTGGATGCTGATGACGTAGCGAGAGTTTCTTTAGAAAGAGAACACGGCCAACAATGCTTTCCGTTCGCCCCCTCAGTTACCTTGCTCGAGCCATCTTGGCTCTCTCATGCTTCCTTTTCGCAACTGTCGAGTCGTGTTCTTTCTGCAGTCTACCCAGACCAATTGCCAACAACAGCAACGTCATCTCTTGGTTCAACAGGTGTTTCCAGTCCGACGGTCATCATCGACGAAGACGATCCGACGAGTGTGATCCTCCAACTTGTAGAGGAAATCAAGACACTCGGTCAAGAGTATATTCCAAGCTCGAGAACTCTCGGCTCTACATCATCTTCTGAAGCCAAGAGGGTCGCTGACAAAGGGGAAGGACTGGGAGGATCGGCGGAAGATCAGGTGGAGATGTTTAGAGTTAGAGATGCTTTGATATGTGTTTCAAAAATGCACCGTTCGTTCTTTCCGTCTTCTTCCATGATCATACCAAGCGTTATGTCAGCTTAAGCTTACACCTATGTGCGAATGAGCAGATATCGTGAACCAACCAAAACTTCGTAAACTTAAAGCATTAGCAACATCATCAGGAGCAAGCGGCTTTGTAAAATCCGGTCGACCTGGGATACTGTTGTACGAGATTGGGAGTAAAGAGGATCTGGCAAAGTTTTTGGAAGGAGTTCGAGTATGTTTTTAGTTCTGCTACTCTCTTGTTTGTAGATCTTACTTATGAGAACAAGATGCTGAATGATTGTGTCCGACGTGACGCTCGATGCAGAGTCTCAAATATCTCGAATTTCACCATCTTACAGCCGAATCTCTCTATCCCCCCTCCTATTCCCCCTACATGCACAATAGTCAAAGCGCATCCCTGTCTGAATCAACCTCTCAATCTATCCAATCCTCTTCCCAGCCTCTCAACGAGCATAAACTCTTGAATGAGGGGAAACCTGGTCTGATCGAGTTGGATGAGGTCAAGGATCTATTAGATATTGCGGAGAAAGTCGGCCGGAGAGAATGGTTTAGAGAAGCAATAGGGATGGGTTCGACCGGGAAGAAGTCCAGGTAAGGCGGTAGTAGTGGTGAATGGTTATCCCGGCCTCTGAGTTTGGATTGTTCGCTCTTACATATACCAACCTCGTACAAGAATTTCATTGTAAAAGAGAAAAAGCTATCTGCTGTATCAGGAGATTAAGAACGGCAAGACAGACGAATGTGCATATGATCTGTTAGGAGCAAGGATTGTTTATATAAAGGATATATGTACAAGGACAATATGTAAAGACAACTAAAGAAGTGGCTTTATCGTCTCTTGCCGTTTTGCTGCATGGCGAGGATCTGAACCATTCGAATGAAACTATGAAAGAAGGCAGAACAAGGCCCGAGTAGAGGATCAGTGGCAAAATTACATGGAGACGAGCTGCTGTGAAAAGGAACAGCATGTTCTTACATGTTTAACGTGTCCAACTCAAGGGAAATTGACTCTCCGACCGGGTCAGCCCTGTGTCGACCCATAGCCGCCATTCTAGCGTGGGCCAAAATCTTCTGAGTATCATACAAGATGCATCCACCGAACACAGCGAGCCCTCCGTAAAGGGAAAGCGACTCAGTGACGGCCAAAGTGCGCAATGCCGTCCTGGGCAGAATCATCGGAGCAAGCGAGGAGAGAGCGACTACAGCAATACCAGCCAACAGAGGTCCACCTAGGTAGAGATACTTGTCTTCTCTTGCGGTAGCTCCAACGTAAGCAAGGGAACCAACAACGCCAAGGGTGTAAAGTCCAGCTCTAGCAAGAAGGGCGGGACTAAAGAAGAAGAGTGGGGCGATTGAGACAGCCTGAAAAGCTTGGAAAGTACTGAAGAAAGCCATTTTCTGGACGTGATCTAGAGAGAAAGATGACCGAATGAGGAATCAGAACATCAAACCAGATAGAAGATGGCTCGAGGCGTAGTGAAAGGTATAAAACAAAGCTTACTCTCTGGACTCGTGCTGATGCAAGCATACATGGAACCAATACCTCCGACGAGACCCACGCCGAGAACGACCCATGGGTTGGCCTGCATGATCCTAGTAGAGATTCCGTACTTGTGTAGTGAGTAAGCTCCTAGGGACGTCATCGTTAGGCCCAATCCACTTAGAAAATCAGAATGATCGGAAGACACAAATGCCATTACTTGTCAGCTAAACAGTCGGCTATATGGGGCGAATCAGACGAGGATAGGAGTATGAAACTCACGTGTATTTGAAAGTAGAGTTCAAATGCTCTCGCTCAAAGGGAGTAAAACCTCCTCGAGTTTCTCGATTGAGTACAACTTGATTCAAAGATACGATCGAGGTAAGGAATCATGAATTTGACGTTGGCGAACAATAACGAAGAAACGGCTTACAGTTAGTTCCAACCATAGCTCCAGCCACGACGGCTCCAGCAACAGCTGCTTTCTTCCAGTCAAAGGCAATGGGGCCTCCAGGAGCAGCACTAAAACCGGCACCGGGGTTGTAAGAGCTCCATCTCTTGCCATTAGGGTGTTTCGGCAGAGCCTGAAGCTGTCTGATCAGTGGCGACCGAAGTGGGACGGATGTTGAATTGCAAGTGGAGAACGTGCGGGAAGCTGTTGATCTGAAAATTTGCGAAGCAAGGGGGTGTAGCTTGAGCATGTTAATGATTTTTGATTGTGGTTGTGATTAAGATGAAGATGGTGTTGAGGGTGATGTTGTTGTTGTCGTCGTCGTCGTCGTCGTCGATGTTGGTGGTGGTTATGGTGGTTGATGGGCAGAACGGCTGAAGTGGAAAAAAAGGCCACGTCATGGAAACCTCGCTTAGTCAGCTACGGCCCAACTCATTTATACCTGCTCTCATTCCTCGGGCTTTCCCTTGACCTTTCCATTGATCTTTGTCCTCATCTATCTTTCTCTCTCTTCAATAAACACCATGCTCGCTATTCTTATAGTACTAGGCTTATTGTTGGTTCCTTTGGGCTACTTCTTTGGTCTCTTTAGGTTCCTTGTCGACAAGCTGAGCCTTAAATTGGAGACCGACGAAGATTGGGTCATTGAGGATCTGCTAATTCATCCTATAAAGGTCACTGATTATACTCCCTACTCGAAATCTTTTCCTTCTCTCGAGCTTTCGTCTATATGCTGAAATCATCTCCAAATATCATAATCATGAGTCGACAGAGCTGTAGAGGAATTTTTATAGGAGAGTCTGGATACTCGTCAGAAGGTCTGGATGTATGTACTCTCTGCCTCTAATACATAACGCGCGATCCGAATCCCACATATTCACGTTCTGTTCTTGACCATGATACCAGTACGATAGAAGATGGCTCATCGTCGATGCGGAAACTCATAAGTTTGTCACCGCTCGAGAACTTCCATCTGTGCGCGCACAAACAACAGACGCTTCCATGCCTCATATCTGAAATGACTCACCTTGCTCTTTTGTACGTGATTGTCAGCTCGTTTTAGTAACGCCTTCGATCGATAAAGCGTCCAACAAGCTTCATATATCCTTTCCTGAATCGGTTGGCCTCGATTCATTCGATATACCTCTTGATCCAACATCTGAAGATCTTGTTGCCTGGGAGCTGTAAGCTGTTCCACCAAATCCTCTTCTTTCTGTGTCTGCTGACCCTTTGTGCGAAAATCACTTGTTTTATCAGCGCATCCGACGTGACAATCTGGAAATCAACTACTGACGCATATATCATCCCCGATCCATTGGCGCACTCTCGACTCTCGACTTATCTTGATCGGCCCGTTCTCCTTGTCTTCAAAGGGCCTACTCGACGACCCCTTCGGCTTCCCTCTGACCCAGAAACTTTAGCAACCTTCCCACCTGACGCTCGAACGGCGTTCTCAGATGGATTCCCGATTCTACTCGTCAACAAAAGGTCCATCGAAGATGTTGAGCAAAAGGTCATCCTGTCGGTTGAAAACGAAGAAGAAACCGAATGGTCGGTGAAACCTCGATTAGAAGGTGACATCAAAGAGAAATGGTTGGCTGGGAAGGGAGATATCACGAGAAGGACTAGAGGAAACGTGATTGTCGGTAAGAAAGGAGGTAAACCCTGGGTGGAAGAGACTTGGGGAGTTATTCAATTCGGCCAAGGTCAGGAAGCCCAAAAGATGATTGTTGCTTCACCATGTGGAAGGTGTCAAGTTCGTTTATAATACCTTTTCTATCACATGTTCCGTGCCGTTTAGCTTCCTACTTACCTCTTGACTTTGTCTTCCTCGTTGCAAGCTCCCTAACGTGGATCCAGAAACCGGGATTTCTAACCCATCAGTCCCATACAAAACAATGACAAGATATCGAAGAGTAGATCCTCGACAGAAGTATAACCCATGTTTTGGAATCAATGTCGTTCCCACAGTTGGAAAAGGGGTTCTGAAAGTTGGCGACAAGGTGAAGGTGAAAAGTTTGAACAACTGGCCTCGAGTAGAGTAGTATTGTGTATTATTAGTTTTTCTGCCTTCTGTACTTGTTTCAATGTTCCGTTGATCATCTACACTCTGACCCTCCGACGATCGGAACACCTCTACACAAACATCGTATATTATTTAAATTCTTCTGGCCAAATTTCTCTTTTTCTCCATCCGCCATCCGAACCAACTCGTGGATTTTGCTCATACGCTATTCCTTTATCGATGGGTGTTCCTAGTGGTACTATTGATTTGTATTCCGTTTGCATTATGAGCAAGAAAAGGAGCCAACCGAGGTTTACGGGTAGGTCAGATTTTGATTCACGTAAGAGGAAGAGGCGGAAGAGAACAAAAGGTATTACGCACATAACCATTTCCACGACACATCGCCCATTATTCCTTCCCAATTCCGTTTGTGCCCAAGAAACCATCTGTTTCCTTCTCTGTAAGCTGACCCCCACTCGGCCTTCCACTTTTTTATGTTTTCCCTCTTCCCCCTTTCAGATGGCATGTTCAAGAAACGACCACAGATGCGATAGAAAATAGAGGAGGTGTGAATGAATGTTGTGACGAGAAGAGAAGAAGAAGGCTGACAGAAGAAGATAAGGATGACGGACGAGTTCTGAAAGTAACCGAACCGAGCGCTGAGCGAAACCGACTCTCGCTCCAGAAAATCCTGACAGCAGTAAGCAAAAAGTTTAGACAATAAAAAACAAAAAGATTTGAAGTTCTCATGAGTTGGACAAACAGAAATGATTCGAGCTTCTAGTGTCGATAGGTTATTGTATATCATCCATGCATGGTTTACAGCAAGTAGAGCCGTAAATATTGTGAAGATCGTTGATCTATGCTCCCGTCCGAATTTGATAACCCACCCGGGTACAACAGAAGAAGGAGACATGTCAGAATTGAGGTCTAGACTGTCGTGAAACAAACGAGAAAATCATACTTACAATACAATGATAGAGATCAGTGTCCCGTCATACCCGAGCCCACGAAGAGAGAGTGCGGTGATGATCAGAACATAGCCGGTGAAGACCGTTGACCAGATCGAAAACACCAAGAAGTGCTGAAATTTGGTGTTCCAGACATGATTGGTGAAGCCTTAGGGTAAGATTGAAGCACGCATTCATCAATAGAGTGTTATAGAACTCGCCTTGTGATTCTGTTGACCGACGCAACCTCCAACCCAAGCTGTACATGTCCCTCGATCTAAAGTGAGCAACAAGGATAAAAGTGAAAGATTGTTACAATAACAGGGGCCTACCACAGTGATGATCAAAGTTTAGGACACAAGTTCCACAAACTCGACAGCTGATAGATCCAAAGAATCAGTATGTAAAATTTGGCTTCTCACAGGCGGACAAGTAAGGACTAATAAATCTAAACTGACTGATGCGTTCTAGGCGGTTTCAATAACTGACAATAACCGCACCATCTTCCTATTCGTTCAGGTTCCATTGGCGTCCTCTCCAGCAGTTCCTCACGAGGGTTAGAAGTATTTATATCCTGAGTGGCATTCATGACTTGGGCCTTCCTCTCCTGAAATAAAGGAGGTACGAGTGGGCATGAAGTTTTCTTTGTGTTCGCTGAGGGCTTTGGAACGGGTGGGATCTGATTAGTTAGAAAAGGCGGAGGACCGGCTTGGCGGGGAGGAGGAGCGGGAGCAGGCTGGACTGATATCGGATAGGGTAGCCCTTCGAGCGGATCCGATGATGGTTCGATAGGATCATACTGTTTGATATAATATGAAACAAGAATGGCAGGCTTTCGTATGTTGAGGTAAAATCGCTTCGCGTTATAGCACGCGATGCAGGAAATGAAGAAACTGCCTTGACTTACGTCTTTGGCTAGGCCTGGACCAGTGAGTGTGATCTTCAAATATGACCAGGTGAACATAAAGAATAAGAGGATGAAGATGATGAGGAAAGAGACTACGGGTTCTCACAAGGGAGGAATTGGTTCACATCAGCTCATAACGGAAGAAATACGAGAGAAAATGAAGAACACACTGACTCCCCCTGCCCTTACTAAACGCTCTTCCTTGTATCATCCTTACAAATATCCTCACGACGACTACATATATCGTCCAGCCCACTATGATTATCAATATACTGTATGCAGTTTCAATTTATAACAAATCATCAATTAAACAGACTCGTTAGCGAGGTCTTTCACTGAACTCCATGGATACAAAAGATGCGTTCTACACGTACGGAACAGTCCCCTTACGTCTCATCCATGAGTCAGGCTCTCCAGCCGAGTCATTAGCCTTCTTCTCTGCTCGTTCTATAGCATCCTCCCAAGGTGTGAACTTCTTCTTCTTTTGATTTGGACTGGAACTTGTGTCTGGCGAAGCGTTCGAGATATCGCCATTGGGGATGGCTACGAGGGTTTCATCTGGAAAAGGAGGAATAAAGGTAGATGCTTCGGGTAGACTCGAAGTCGAGAGAGACATAACGGTTGATGCAGACACTCCTGGTTATGGATCGTGATAGCGTTCTTGTCGATACTTGATGAATGATAGTTGTGAAAGTCTTCTTTGGCGTTGTCTGGTCACGACAAGAAATACGTCATCGATATGACACGCGGCCAGATTAGATAACGAGACGTTGGTCACCCTAGATTACATCTCTTCAATGGATTACTCCTGGAGAGCAGTTGTTGCAACATCGAAAGCAATTGAGTTGTATCAGACTGTAGAGCTCCGTCGATATAAACAAAAGTTTATGATGAAGCGAATGCAGGCGGTCGACCATGGAAGGTGCAGAGTAACATACATAAAGCAAGTGTTAGAGCGTTGCGGGAAGGGGGAGAGGGAGAGACATCGACAGAGGAGTTGGAAACTCTAGAATGACAAGAAGGTCGGGTAAGAGTAGCTAGTGGAAATGTAGAAATCAGAGTTACGCGCATGCATAGGTAGGTTCTAGGATCGACATACCTCCTAGTGATATATCGGATTACTTGTATCTTATCTCGATAATAACTCATTGCAACTAGAAGCAGCGGTCAAGATGACCGACTGGCGATGTTTAGTCGATCTCAATCTGAATGGCTCAAGAACAAAGCTATTCTTGGTTGATAACGGGTTTACGAATAGTTGACCATTATAATAGTCACCAGTCTTGAATACGTTGAACCTACCTCGAGATGGTTCGTTGATGTAGAGAAGCTACCAGGAGCAGAGGGAGATGGGATGAGTATGTTAGAAGCAGTTGACAAAGTCAAATCCAGAGAACGTATCTCTGCTACTATTCGTTCGTTCTTGGATATTGATATAAGGCTCATAGAAAGAGAAGATAGAGAAATTCTATCAAAAGCGAAAAGTCGAAAAGGAGTGGCAGTTGAGGTGAAATTATTACAGACAAAACATGAAACATAGCCCTCGTACAAAATGAGATATCAGGAAGACGTTCGATGAACGTTGGCCAAATTCGAAATGGCAGCTCATGTAGAAATTTATTTCATTATGCGTTCATGTTAGAAGAGACAACAAGATCGCTACAATACCTCTGGTTTTATCCCCACTTATTTGTCTCAACCCTATTGCTTCGCTCTGTTGAAAGGCTTCATCAAAGTTTGAACATACAGAACGAGTCCATTCTTCAGAGACACAATCTGATACACACATATATAAACATACAACTATGAGGTTTCTTGTCAAGATCAAGCATGCCACTACTCGAGTTTTCCTCTTTTGTCCACATTCATTCCACTCGCTCCTGCGCATCCTCCGTGCTTGCCTTCCCCACCAGTCGTTTCTGGTGCTGGCGTTCCACCACCAGGGAGAGCCCAGCGATTCCAGGCGCCAAGCCAGGCGCCAACACCTTCTGTCGGCGCCGGATAGATACTTTCGACCTGGTGATGTGTAATCAGCGCCGTCAGCGGGGAGAATGAGTAGAGATTGCCTGTTGCTCGGAAAAAGGTATGCCGGTTGCTGCATCAGCCGCGCTGGATCAAGACAAAACTTTTGAGAATGAAAACATACTAATTGTCCATTCTCTGTCCGGCCCATCGCCTCCACCTAGGATTCCATGTTCCACCACATCCAGTGGAACTCTTAGCCTGCCCTTCACCTTGACTCTGATTCTAACCTTTCTATCCAGTCTTGACCGGCTAATCATGGCCCACTCTCCATCCTGTCCTTCTACCCTGACCTCACCTCCATTCTTACTCCCATCAGTTCCTTCTTCCGAACAAGGGATCACCAAAACCCGCTCGATCTTCACCCCTGGGTCTTTCAGTAGTATACTGAGTGATGTTCGAGCGCCGGTGAAAAAGAGACTATACATTCGGAGGGATGATAGATGGAAGTTGAAAAGTGGAGGTGTGGTCAAGTGAACGGACGGATGGAAGAGTGTCGGCGGAAAGACCGGGGGCTCTGCAAAGAAGCTAGGCAGGGTTGTGTGTAGATGTGAGATTGCGAGGGAAAACTGAGAGACCCATTGAGCGTCCGAGAGTGGACGGTTGTCGTTTGAGGAGGAAGGTCTGGGATCTTGAGGAGACGGTTGTGAGAAAAAGAACGTCGACGGAAGACCAGAATGAAACAGATTGTAAGAGCCAATCTGAGAAGAGGAATATGTATTCGTCGACACTGTCCGTTTGGCAGGTCGACATGACGATCGGAAAGTTAAACAAGATGTTGATAAGAACCTCCGCTGAAAGAGTACTCGACCTCCAGGACACTTTGACATCCTTTCAAGAGAGACAAAGCACAAGAAGAGCTAGGTGTGGCAACGATGGCTGTTTGAGCGAACTTCCTCAATGTTCTGATAATTTGAGAATCCTCGGCGAACGTGTAGTGACAAAGTGTGGTGGCCGGTTATTCACCTCCTCAACTTCGGCGCACGACGCGTCTCTCCCTATCGCTGTTTCTCTTACCACCATCTACTATTCGTTTCCAAATGACTGGAACATCTCTCTATCTGGCAGGAGCGACCGGTCTCACAGGTAGGTGTTTTATGCGCCCTTTTGTCTGCGTATAGAAAGGAGAGTAATATGAGGGGACTGATGGATGCGTTGGTATTGGGTTCGAATGGTGACTTGAATTTTCCCCTGAAACAGGCTCACATACACTGAGAGCCGGTCTGGCATCCCATTTAGCGACCATCACCACCTTCTCTCGGAGACCCATCAACACGCCCACCACCACACCCTCTACTGTTGCTCATCGGTCGATTGTCCTTGATTTTGACCACCCCGAGACATGGCCCGATATCTTCTCGGAGCCCTCTGGACAACCCACGGGGGAACAGAAGGGGAAGGTATTCGCTAGTTGCTTGGGAACAACAAGGGAAGCAGCTGGCACTCTAGAGAACCAGCGAAAGATCGACTACGACTTGAATTTGAGTCTAGCAAAAAAGGCCAAAGAAGCCGGAGTGGACACGGTTCGTTCTGTTTCCTTCTCTTTTCGTTTCGTCTATTTCCTTCTGTGTGAGTTGATCTTGATGCCCTATCGTCTATCCCGGTTTCCACTTGCAGTACATTCTCGTCTCGACCGGGATGGCTTCTTCAAAGACGCGCTTTGCGTATTTGAGGATGAAAGGCGAGCTCGAAGATGCAGTCCGAGACCTCAACTTCAAATCAACATATATCCTGCAACCTGGTCTTCTTTACGGACAGAGAGAAGAGAAACGGATGGCAGAAGGTTGGAGCCAGTTCTTGTTCAATGGGTTAAAATCAGTTGGTTTGCCAATGGGTAGATATTCCATCGATGCCGAGGTGTACGTTTCATCTCTTTTCATCCTGAACCTATCGCCTACTTGATTAGTTAACAATCTGACGGACTTTCTGTCTATCTTTCCCGTCTTGTCGCAGAATTGGAGAATGTATCACTAAATTGGCTCTTGCTCCGAAAGACGGCGTCCAGTAAGTTCTCTTTCAATTTGTCTTTCTTCGTTGTATGGCAAACCAACTAACATGTCTGGTCTGTGCCTATAAAATACTCAGTGTTCTTTCGAATATGGAGATTCTTGCTTTTGTCAAGAAGTGAAAGGATAGCTTTATCTGAGTGTGAGATATTGGGAATTACGTCTGTAGACTACTTCTGAAGGCAGGGAATAGCCATGAGATCTATATATGAAAGTATTTCAGTCGCACTATCCTCTCTTGTCCCTCTGACATTTAAACCGACTTTCCTCTTCGAGCACTCTCAATTGCCTCGAGAACGAGGACAAGATCTTTGGTCTCCCTCGTGTCATGCACCCTGACAACCTGGACAACGCCACTAGCCACACAGCGAGCTACAACCGCTGCTGAACCATACCCTCTGTCCTTTGGGTCGGTTCTACCCGTGAGTGCACCAATGAAACCCTTTCTACTGGCTCCTACTAGAAGAGGATACCCAGCGATCGGGTTTCTTTCCTTCCCTCCGGACACATTTCCTTCCCGAACGAGATCTTCTAGACCTGCCAATAGTTTCCAGTTTTGCTCCGCCGTTTTGGCGAAACCAATTCCTGGGTCTAAGATGATGTTCCATCGTTTGACTCCAGCTTTGATCGCCTGCTCTACAACTTGAGCTAGCTCCATCCTAACATCTTGGACGACACCGTTCGGATAATCCGTAAGGGAGCTCATGGTCTGACTGTCCCCTCTTGAATGCATCAATACAACCGGTGCATCAGACTCAGCCATGACGTCCCACATGCCTTCAGCCCTGCCAGCATGGACATCGTTGATCATACTGGCTCCTGCTTCCATCGCTCCTCTCGCTACCGATGGTCGATAGGTGTCAACTGAGATTGGGATGGTGATCCCTTCTGATCGAAGCGCTTGGATGAGAGGGACAACTCGGTCAAGCTCGATCTCTTCCGAAACTGCTTCCGCACCGGGACGAGTGGATAGACCGCCAATGTCGAGGATTGTAGCACCGGACTCAATCATTGACCGAGCGGTTTCTAGCGCAACCGAGGTTGTAGGGTACGACCCCCCATCGGAGAAAGAATCAGGTGTGAGGTTTAGAATTGACATGATTTGCGTTTGAGGACAGTCACTCGAGAGGTGGGAAGGTAAGAGAGAGATTGGGTGATGAAACGGGATCACTCGATTAAGGCAAGGCGGAAATGATGGAGGCAAGGCTTGATAGAGCGCCGAGATAGAAACGGAATAGGACGGATGAATAAAGTCTGGGATCATACTACAAGACACGTGTTGTCAGTAAACAACAATCTTTCTCTCTTCCCTATATAGAGAGTATTGAAAACATACTCGATCAAAGGGCGCAAAACAAACTCTCGCTCTCCCAGCCTAGGGTGAGGAACGATGAGCCCTCCCTCAGGTGTCTCAACGTCGATCACCTGATCATCGTAGAAGATGAGGTCGAGATCAACCACTCGGGGTCCATTTCGGAAAGTTTGGGTTCGACCAACGCCAGACTCGATGGCTTTTAGGTATGACAACAACTTCTCAGGGCCGAGCAGAGTTTCAATCTGGAACAGGTAAAGAATCAGATTTCAGCTCTCTCATGAAACAGAAAAAACGGGTGTACTCTCTGGAAAGATCTACTAGAAAGACAAGAGCAAGAGAAAAAGTACATACGATGATTGCTCCATTGAGAAATCTGTCTTGGTCCTCGACGTACATCGGCTCACTCTCATACAAGAAACTTGTATCAACGAGCCTAAAGTTTCCCTCATCTCTCAGCAACCACTTGATCGCCTTGCTGATATTTCCCATTCGGTCTCCAATATTAGACCCTACAGCCAAAACAGCCGTATGGGATTTCAAAGCGTTTCCTTCATCGTCAGTGTGATCGAGAACGGTGGAACTAGACAAAACAGATGATCGCTGTCGGGTGATCTCGACAGATGCGTATTTGGCGAACGTCACCGCGTACGGTTTAGACACTCGGAGTGTCAACGACGGGATTGGAGGGTATGATGGAAGAGGGATTGAGAACAGATGGGCAGATAGTGTCTGAGAGAGGGATTCAATGGTCTGGTATGATGTTGGTTGAACATACTGAGAGAGGAGTAGACTATCAGCTTCCCATCATCTTTGTCACAGCAAATATTATAAACAAGGTCTCACATCGTGAATAGCATTGGCAAAGACTCGATGGGGGAATCCGGCTGATGACTGAGATGACTTTCCTTCATTTGACGTCAAGGGGATCTCCAAGTCAATCACTACCGCTTGTTTCTCCAACCTCTCCTGTGGGTTGACGCCGATGATACACCTGACCTCAACTTCTTTGATCCAGATCTTGCTCTCCTTCTCTGAAGACTTCGCAAGTTTGCTCCCACCCCTAACCATCTCGACCCCAACTTTTCCTCCAGCAAGATTTTTCAAACATTCCAGTCGGACCTTGACTTGACCTCCGTTGTTCATTCTGACCAATTCATCGGCGATTCCTTCTGCACATCCTTCGATCGATTCCCATGTCTTGGAATGAGCGAGCGAAAGAGCGGCTTTGGCAGCGTCAGAGTAGGAAAGCGTCTGAGAAACATTATCTGTCAAGGCGGACGCTATGAGAGGATGAGTGATGGTGAAGGAGAGTGAGTGGGGAGAAGGATTCGTCGGGCGATGCCAGTGGTCACCCGAAGCAAGAAGAAGAGGGAACACAAGGTCGGTGATGACAATCTCGTCTGGTTTATTTGTCGACGACATGATGCTGGTGTAAGAAATGAATTGGTGAGGAAAAGTTCGTCCGAACATGAAGCATGGCAGACTAGAAAGATAGAAAGGGAGTGAATTACGGAAGATCACGTGCATTCGATTCTCGCATCATTCCAACTCTCATCTCCGAAGTCGTTAGAGAAGGTGGTCAATGAGATGATAGAGACAACACAAATGGTACACACGGTGGTGAGCAAGTTCGTACATGACCATCATATAGAGAAACGGCGTGCGGTCTCTCATCGACATCTTGCTTTCTGGACAGCCGTTCACGCAATTCAACCAGCGTAGAAATTGACCACTGTTTCGTTTTGTTTCGTTTCTTCATTAATGTCTGTTTCATCTCCATGTTGAACCTTCATCAATGCTCAAATCACACTTGAGTTCAGCACGCCATAGAAAACTCCCGACAGCCATCAGGATAGCCGAATATCGAGGATGCATTTGAGGACTAGCTATTATGTGGTGGGGAATGAATATTATAAACAGCAGGGCACGGAGAGATGAATTAAAAAGGTTTTGGTAAGAAAAGTAGGAAGGTGATTAAGTGTTGTAAGAATAAGCAAGAAAATGATACAGTCATGTGGAAAACTTTCTGATGCAGCGATCGTATCCCCTCTCTCTTCGACATGAAATTGCTCTTCCGGCTCGACACTCCCTCGACACAATCGTTCGATCCACCACGAGAGGAAGTAATTAATTAGAACAAAAAAAGGAACAAAAAGAAAATAAAGGTTGTTGGACTGCGTGCAAGGTATTGTCCAGATAGGACACCGAAGACTCGGAACACTTAAACAAGAGCACCAGTGAATCGATCTCCTCTTCGAACAGATCGGACCAACAAAGCGACGGCAACGGCGGTGGCCACGGTCATAAGGATCCTAGAATTTAAGCACAAGGTGAAACGGTTCAAGGTTAGAATCTTGTGAGAACATGAGTTAAACCAGGTTTGGAAGCTCACCAGTTAACCCAGGCGAAGCCCTCGAGAGCGTTGAGCTGACCGCAGTGGGCTCCATCGAACTCGTTACAGTTCAATCCACCACCAAGAGCGTCGGTGATAGAGGCAGCAGCGGCAAGCCAAAGAATCCAGCTGTAGTCAAGACAAGACAAAAAGGATTGTGGTTGAGCATCAGTTGAAGGAATTCCAGTGGCAATCCTCATCGAACAAAGGAACGAAACTGACGTCAAGATGAGCCAGATACCGTGGGAGGCGACAGAAGTGAGGATGGAATCCTTCTTGATCTGGAACAAGGCGACAAAGATGATCGAGCTAATTTCATTTGTTTGATCATGAAGAACACGTCAGGTTTCAATCATCCGATGGATGCATCAAGATCTAAAAAGTCAGATGGACGAACAAGACAAGCGTCCACCACGAAAGGAAGCAGATGAATCGCGATCGGTCTCGAATAGAACCATCAGGGTAGTTGTTGTGCCTGTTGTAGGTGTTGACCAGCCAGGTTGAAATAGCTCCCTCAATGATAGTGAACACGATCAAAAGACCAAAGAGGACTAGTAAAGAACAAAAGACGGGAAACAATGCGCGATGAGCAACGGATGACAGGCCATGGTTTACGTGATGCAGAGTACGTCCATCCTGTAACGACTTACTGGGATGTCCTCGGTTAACGTGGGTATCGACGGCCATGATTGATGTGGATGTAGATGGTCTTCTTTTGGGTAGATGTGGCTGGTAGAGATGTGTGTAGAGCTCAATGGATGATGGGTAGGAAGAAAGAGAAGGTGGGAAAAAAACTTAAGTCTGGGTTTTCTTAAGAGGCCGGGCGAGGGATTCCAAGTTTTCAAACCCAGTGTCCGCGGGAGGCAGGACTGACGTCATCGCCGGGGAATGGTCTCGGATATGCTGGAGTAAGCCTCGGCCGAGACTGACATCTCGGCGGGCTGGTAGCTTAAATGTCTCCATGGATCGAACGACTCTGAGCATCATCGAGTTCAGTGGATGGATTTGCGTGTGGGTGAGTATGCGTGTACGTGTGCATAGATCTAGGTGTAGGCGTAGGCGTGAACGTAGAAGTTGAGTGGTTCAGGCGAGCTAGGCTTTCCCGTCGCCCTAATGTCCTTGGATGACAGACTCAAGCTAGAGATCCTTAGCACATATCAGTACTGAAAATGCTATCACGAGGGTTCATTTGACTATGTTTCATAGTCGTCATACTATTCTCCCTTCTTCCTTTTTGCCTGATATGTCTCGAGTCTTACTTAATCCTTGCTACTCCAAGACTTTGCTAGAAATGACATACACTCCGCTCATCCTATCGACCCACTCGTTCGTTCTCTTTCGTCCAACCATCGCCTCACCTCTGTCTTTTCGCTCATTCGCCAAGCTCGCGCGCCCGTTCGTTCGTCCAATCGCTCGTACAACTTCAAAATCGTCCCACACACCACCACCATGTCTTTTTGATCAACATCGAACAGTTCCCACCATCTGTCCGGTAACGGGTGGCCGATCTGGTGGACCGATAGAAAGATTGTTGATGCCGCCAGTGTCGATGGTGAGAACAGCGCAGGAAGAGATGTTTGAAGGCTACCGTGGAAGAGGGGAGGAAAAGCAAACACGTCCACACAAGACACACTTCAATTCGTTTCTCTTTCCTCTTTCTGATCAGAAGGAAAAACGTACGAATCATTTAGTAAACCCCAAGCGTTCTCCACGATGCCCTTCTCTTGGTTCCCAACGAGGCCCAACATCTGACAGTAGCTCACCAGCGTCCCGTACGGCAACTGCACTTGGACGTTGAACCCTAACCGTTTAAGGACCTGCATTTCTGATATCACCATTGCGTTCTTCAGATCATAAAATCTTGAGCTTGAGTACGCCATCGGGAGATAAGTGAATTTAGGAAATGTTGTGCTAGAAGAAGAGGATGAATGCTCGAGCAGGTAATTTGATCTCTGATGTAATAAATCATACACGTTGACCAGATCTCTCTACTCAGAATATAATGAAATACATCAGATATGTTAGACCAAACCGTTTTACTCGTCGAAAGGTGTTCAACAAGAACTCACTAAACGCATAGGACATTCTTCTAGTTTCGTTGCTAGGTAAAGCGCGCCCATTCCGATGTCCTAGACACGGACGGAGACACGTAGACCCCAGAAGGCGTGTAATTTGGATGTCTTGGATCAGTTAGCACAGTACGTGTATGTATATAATGATGAAGAGCAAGAGCTTACCCGGATTCCAAACTGCTTCATAGAAGATACATACCAGAACCTTTGGAAGAGGATCTGGGCAGTCGCCATAGCTACTTGTGGTCTGATAGTTTCCTCCATCGTTCCAAGGCAGAAGTATAGAATCCGGTTCAGAACGAGATACGAACATAAACGACAAGAGGAGTGTATCAGCTATGTAGATTTGACCCAAAGAGACAAACTACGAGAAAGGGAGAAAGCAAGCGAGACTCACAATTTGGCTAGTCGGCCAGCCTCTTGGATTAATTGAGCTCCATATGTTCGGAGGTCGTCCTCCAAATCCTGAGGAATTCCATCCTCCCTGGAAGGTGTCAACCGGATCTGCCGAAGAGATGCCAGTGGACTGAATATGATACTCATTCTTGTAGTGGATGGAGATTAGACGAGAAAAGGCTTCTTACTCAATCCAGTACAGCCGGCCAACAATGTCCAGTTGGGTTGCTATGGTTACCGTCATATCGGCCAATCGATCAACCCCAGCACGATGATACCCACATGGCGCACCCAGAACGCTCAACAGACATCCATCTGAGAACGCTTCTATCTCGGAATCTCTGATCGTACTTCATCTTTTGTTCCCATATCTTCGTGTGCGTTTTGCTGCAAAAGTTTGGTCGTGTCGTCTTGGATTGCTTGGTGGTGTTGAGTCTGACAAACCCGCTTCTTTTATTATTTGCCGGTCAAACAAACCCTTGAACAAACCATCACATTATGATCAACATCTCATCTTCTGATGAACGTCTTCACTCGAACCCTCACTTCCACTCGTCGACATTCCTTCTTTCGAATATCCTCGCTAAATAAATCTCCTTTCCCAATCGTCCTTTCGCACAGACTTATTTTGAAAGACCCATATACAGTTGTTTCTCGTAGAGATATGTCCATCAAAGCCCCATTTGGATCTTGGGATTCTCCCATCAGCGCCGATTTGATTACTCAGAGCGCTATCAGCTTTGGCGAGATTGCTTCTTCTCTCAAGTACACTGTACGTTACTCTTTCGGCTTCTTTCTTTCTTTCTTTCTCGGCATAAGAGAAGAAAAGAACAGAGAACCGCGACTTTCTCCGTGCAATATATGGTTGCTCGCTCGGCCAACTCCGTAGATGATGGAAGTTGACACTCGCCATCCGATTGTGGAAAACTGAATAGTACCACACCGAAGGCCGAGCTTCAGAGGGAGGAAGGGAGGTCATTGTTCGGACTCCTCTCAAAGATTCGCTTGAAGAGAAAGCAGAAGATGTTTATGGCCCCGAATTTAACGCTCGTTCGTCTATATCCCATCTTTGCTTTGGTTTATTATCTTCATATTTATCTCACAACGACTCTATCGGAACTATCATCGTGAATAGGATCAAGAGTTCATGAATATGGTGGAGGAGCATTTCATGTAATCAAAGAAACGGATGAGGTATTCTTCATCAACTTTTCAGACAGCAGGGTTTATAGCGTCAAGCCTGGGGGCAGCCCCACTCCTATCACCAAGGGTATGAGCATCATTTGATCCTATCTTTCAACTTGATCCGTAGACTCATTCTATTCTGATGTCAAATTTCACCTGTAAGATTTGAAAAATACTCGGTACTCGTCTCTTAAGCCTCATCCTTTGTTCTCGACTACCCACCCTTATCTACTGGCCATCCAAGAAGTTCACGAAGACCCGGTGGACGTGTCCAAAGTCTACAATAGCCTGGCCTTGATCGACGTACGATCTGGCGAAACGAAGGTTCTCCAGTCTGGCGCTGACTTCTATTCGTCCCCCAGATGGGCGCCCGATGGGGTATCTATCTGCTGGATACTCTGGAATCATCCGAACATGCCTTGGGAGGATACCCAACTTTGGACCGGTCAGATCGAAGGGCTTGGCGAGGTGGGCGCCAAGGTCATCAACTCTAAGCGAATCACATCGGGTGAGGAAACAGCGGTTTCTCAGCCGACATTCTCGGAGGATGGAAAATGGTTGTACTTCGTCTGGGATAAAACTGGATTCTCTATCCTATACCGAGTCAAAGCTGGGTCTGACGAGAAACCAGAATTGGCGATGGAGAAAATTAAGAGCGATATTGTTTCACCCGGTGAGCCCTTTTGCATTCTTAATTCCGCAATTGACGCTTTGTGCTCCGGGCAAATGTACTCACAAATAGGTCTCTCACTGCACCTGACAGCTTGGCGGCTTGACTCTTCTCGCTATGTACTTCTGTCTGACAAATACGCTCTCATCACGCCAAGCATCAAATCTATAATGGTCCCTCATCTGCTCGACCTAATCACCAAAACCTCCACCCCCATTCCCAGTCCTTTTGTTGTCTTTTCTGAGATTAGACGGATCTCTTCGACTTCTGTCCTTCTGGTTGGTCTGTCGGCTACTAAGCCTTCCAGGTTGGCAATCCTGACGTTTCCGACCAGTTACGACGTACCGGGAGTAAAGTTCACGACGGTCAAATCTTCTGCCGTAGTGGATGAGAAAGTCATTCCACCAGGAACATTTTCTGAAGGAAAAGGTCTCGAGTTTGATATTCCGGGAGCGGGCAACGACGAGGGAAAGACTGTCAACTTGAACGTCTTGTTCTATCCTCCTAAGAATGCTAGATATGCTGGTGGAAACGATGGAGAGAAACCACCAGCAATAGTCAGTATTCATGGAGGGCCAACCAGTCAGTCTCTTCCCGGTCATCAATGGAGAATTCAGTACTATACTTCCAGAGGGTTCGCCTTTGTTGATGTCAACTATGGTGGAAGTTCCGGATACGGAAGGGACTATATCAATCGACTTCGAGGTAACTGGGGTGTGGTCGATGTGTCCGATACAATCGAAGCCGTAAAGGCTTGTACGGCTCAAGGGTTGATCGACGGAAAACGAGTGGCTATCATCGGTGGTTCTGCGGGTGGTTTCACTGTGCTCGCTGCCCTCACAAAGAGTGATGTATTCGCCGTCGGAATCTCCTCTTATGGTATAGGTGATATAAAATTGTTGGCGGACGGAACACATAAGTTTGAATCGCAGTATCTATTTAAGCTGGTAGGAGGTACACCGGAGGAGATTCCTGAGATCTATCATGATCGATCGCCAGCATACCATGCACAAAACATCAAGGCTTCACTTCTTTTGCTTCAAGGGTTAGACGATAAGGTCAGGATATCGTTACATCACGTTGCGCCCTTTTCGTCTCGTCATCGCCATATAGAATCTAACTCTCTCTGTCTCTTTTGTTTCTTTTAGGTCGTCCCGCCAGAACAAGCTCAAGATATGGCCAGGAGAGTGGAAGCAGCTGGTGGGAAAGTGGAAGCCGTTTACTACGAAGGAGAAGGCCATGGTTTTAGGCAAGCCAAGAACATCAAAGATTCTTTGGAGAGGTCATTGAGTCACATGAGGAGGGCCTTTCTCTGATCAGTAATGCCCATGATCTTGATTTTGATTGTGTCTTGGATTCTTCTCACTCCCACTCCTATGAACTTTTTTTTTTTATTCGATGTTTATATGTGATGCCTTTTTAACCAACCGTGGTTTGAACCTATTTGAAGCCTCCATCAAAAAAAATTCGAGGACTTGGGTCTTATCACACTATAGATGACAGTAAGAGCAAAATAAAGAAGACAAAGCGAGAAAAGCATATATGTAAGGAAAGGATAGGATTGGAAGAAAGGTGAGGTAAATTCGGCCCAAGAACGGTTAGTGAGAAAAAAAAAGTCAAGGTAAAAAGCAAAGGGCAAGTGAAGGGAGAGAAGAAACAACGTGTTTTAATCAATAAATCGAAAACCAAAATGAGAATCCTCCATCAACGGATGGCGACAAACGAACGACAGTCTAAAGAGACAGGGAAAAGGAAAAGAAAAACATTCGAGAGGCGAAAGGGATATAAATGGATACCAACAGAAACAACTACAAATATTGATATAGAAAAAAGAAGGGAATGAGAAGAGAGATCGGTGAAGGATACCAGGCTCTATTATTTTCTCAATTTTAGATCATCCGGTGCATTCTTCTCCAACCACTGTCTGTCCCATTCTTCACCCACCGCTACCTGATAACTATCACCTCTGCTTCTGCCATGATTGCCATCCGGTTCAACGCTCTCGGCATATTGTCTTCCTATTAAGCCTTCCGTTTCGAAATGTTGCTGTGCCTGAGCCAACGCGCGGGATTCTTCTTCCCAGCTATCCGCAGAGATCATTGAGAATCCAGAAAGAGAGTTCGCGCAAGAGTTGAGATGTTCACAGTTCGATCTGTGGGCCTGCTCTACAGCAGTCAACCAAAAAGGTCGATCTTTGGAGGTGCTCCTTTTTGGGTCGCTGGATTTTCTCGGTGGCGACAACGCTTTTGGAGTAGGTGCTGTTGAGATGGTTCTTGTCGGACGGAACGAAGACGAGGATGGAGAGGGTAATGAGGATGATGATGAAGGACCGTCCATAAAGGTGGGCATGTTATCACTCGACATTTGCGCCTCAATGTATGACACATTCGGAGAGGAGTGTGAAGAGTATATGGACGAGGATGAGCGAACGATAGGATCGAGGACTAGATTTGACGGATTCCCATACACCCGCGATGGTCGGAGGGACAAGTTCCATCTGAGAGATATGAATCTTTTTACGAACGGAATTAGATAGAGCAAGAAGAAACCACAGTAAGAAAATCATAGAACATGCAAGTTTCAAGAGAGGCGCGTACGTCATCGACTAGGTCAATGAAGAGCTACTTACTCGACAGCATAGTTCGGAGCCTGTTAATCCCATATCAAGTAAAGAAGATAGTCAGCCAAATGTAAAGGTTGATCCGATTAAAAGCACGACACGTACGTTGTGGGCGACCAATTGCTAAGTTACAATTTCAAGACAGACAGACAAAACGTTCAAATTGTAAGCGACTATGTTAAGGAGCTCCGGTATGACGAATCGAGCGAGGAAGATTCAAGCTCACCTGTTCAATCGTATGCAACTTGTTTGATAGGCTGACCTTATTGTTTATGGAGAGCTTGTGTTGAGCGTAGCTCTCGAGAACTGCTTTTGCGTGGAACCTATTGCTAGCTGTTTATGAACAAGAGTAGGTATCATGATTTGATCAGAAATTTGAAATCAATTTCGAAGCAAAGAAAAAGACAACTCGGTATGATAGCCCTCGACTGAATCACCTCGACAGGCATTGATCAGACTAGACCGGTGGAGAAAAGAGACAAAACTCACGCTGAACAAGAATATCTATCACCTCTTGTTTCGAATGTATCATGAGTTGGTCCGGGTCGTCATGATCATGGGAGTACCTGAACAATCCAGAGTTCGGCATACTTGCTGAACCTTACAAGGGAAGAAAGAGAAAGACCAATGGCTGACAAAGGAACAGTAGCACGCAAACCAACCACTTGAAATAGGATGGAGAAAGGAAGAACAAGAAGCAGAAGAGCCAAGGTGGGGCAAGAGGTGCAAGTCAAAGAAGACTCAAAAGCGGCGGTGGTGTGAAACTGAAACGGGTAAATTGTTACGAAATGTGGTATGCGCAGCAGTCGACCGGGCCAATCTAATCTTGTAAAAATGTTCCCGATAGTATTCACGTGATCCAGCACAGCCACACTAACTTTCTACATTCATCATCTTATACTCCTCCTACAAGCTTCATCCTACCTCATTCGACAAGGTTGTTCATTCCCGTTTATCCCACACACTCTGAATTTTACGAGGCATCACTAGATAGATGGGAGCAGATCAATCCAAGCCTAAACAGTCAGGTGTTTCAACAAAAGAGGCAGAGTCCGAGCCCGACTTTTATACACTACTCCAAATAGAGTTAGCTCTTCCACTTAGTTTTCATACTTATACTTTCTTCCTTCTCGCGCACCTTCGAAACTAATACGACAAGCTCGGTTGGCTTGAAAAATCAGCGAAGGGGCAGGTGAATCAGAAATTAAAGTGGGTCCGCTAAAATGCACACAAGAATGGTCAACTTGAACTTGCTTGGCCTTGTGAGGCTCAGCTTATTCATTCGCTCTTTCCCTTGCTTTGAACGATTAGAAAGCATTTCGCAAACAGGCTCTTATATGGCATCCTGGTACGTTTCAGATACGCCGAGATATACTGAACAGTGTTCTCATTAGATCATCTTCACTCAACCAACTATGTGTATATTCCTCAACAACATAAAGATAAGAACGCACACAGAGTCCAAGAATCTACAGCTCACTTCGCGCGACTTCAGGAAGCGTACGAGATCCTTTCCGATCCGGTTGAACGTTCCTTTTACGATAGACACCGAAATGATAGACTGGCCGCCGTAGAGGTTACTACCGAAGATTTCGAGGATGTTCTTAAGGGAAGGAAGGAGCCACCTAGACCGACAAAGAAGAGTAGAGGTATGGGCGTACCAGAGTTGATGAGGTTCTTCGAGAAGAGAGTGTACGACAAAGTTGGGATGACCGACACACCTGGAGTGAGTTGCTCTTCCTCTCAAGGATTGGCCCTATCTATAACCGTTTGGCTGACCAACCCATCTTCTTGATCCTCATCAATAAATAAAAAGGGATTCTTCCAAGTGTACGAGACTCTATTCAAGCATCTGGCCGCTGAAGAATCAGCTCATGCGGAGAAATATATGGATTATCCGTCATTTGGATCATCACAAACACCATGGTCTCTTCCGAAACGAACCGATATTCAGGTGGGTTTTTCCCACTTCCGTCTTGCGAGTGCGCGCAGAGACGTTTCTAGAGATAGGCATCTGAAACCTTATATTTCCTTTCTTCGCCACAATATTTTCCTTCTGTGATGAGGATAGGCTCGAAATTTCTATACAATCTGGTCAACATTCGTCACCGAGAAAAACTTTGAATGGATCGAGATGTGGGAGACTGAGCGAGCAGACGGAAGACAAGTCCGAAGGTTCGCCTGTCCTCCGTAAGACTGCGGGCCCTGATGTACCGAATTAATCTCGCTTCATTTTACCGTCGTATCTGGCGCTTAGATTGATGGAAAAGGAGAACAAGAAGGCTCGGGACGATGCTCGAAGAGAATATAATGAGACTGTTCGAGTAAGTTAATCCCGCTTTTTCTCTACTTTCAATTCGATCGGGTCTCCTCCTCCTACTTGCCGCAGACTCAGATGTCCCTTTGTTTCAATCATCAGGCTCTGGTAGCTTTCATCAAGAAACGAGATCCTAGAGCACCCAAACCCAACACTGTCCCTCTCTTCCAGCCTACTCTTCCTCGTTTATCCAACTCGAATTTAAAATCAAATTCCCAAAGCCGATCGAATCTTCAGCCGGACGGCCCGGTGTATACCCCCCAGGATTGGCAACGCGTTCAACCTGGGTCTGGAACCGTTCTTTCCGATTTTGAATCTTCTGATGAAGAAGACCATGACGAAGGGGACGATGAGGGGGGTGAAGAGGATGAAGATGAACCAGACGGGGTGGGAAGAGTAGATGCAGGTGAATCTGGGGAATGGGAATGTGTGGTATGTGGAAAGACCGGAAAGAGCGAAGGAAGATGGAGAGATCATGAAAGGAGCAAGCTGCATAGAAAAGAAGTGGAGAAGCTGAAGAGAGAGATGGTAGAGGAAGATTGGGATCTTGGGCTTGATGGAGAGGACCTTGATGATGAGGATCTCGAATGCGAGCAGGATGATGAGGAGGAAGAAGGATTAAAAGAACAAGTGGATGAACTGAATCTGGCAGAGGAGGAAGGATCGATACCATCTTCAACCAATACACTTCCAAACTCAACCCAACCATTCGACTCTCGACACTCTCAAACCCAAGAAGAACAACACAGAGACGACGACACTGACGATGACGATATCTCACCAATCATCCAAGGATCATCCAAAAAAGCCCGGAAAAAGAAACAACGAGAAGAGCGAGAAGCCAGGAAACGAGCTGAACTGGCTCTAGCTAGTTCGACTGCCTCTTCTTCAAAGGGCGCGCGCCCGAATGTTGCCCCTATCAAGAACCCAGGGCAGGAAATAGATACTGTTGGGGTAACAAGTGGTCTAGAAGAAGAGAAGAAGGGAGATGAGGATAAAGATAAAGACGAAAAGGAAGAGGAAGAGGAGGAAACAGGAGGAAAGACAGAGATGAGCAAGAAGGACAAGCGAAGGGAACGTGAACGAAAGAAAAAGGAAGCTCTCCAGGGTGGAAATACTTCGAGCAAAGAATCAGGAGAACAAACAATCGTCAACGGATCAGAAGTGTGTTGGTTTTTCTTGTTTTCAGTTTTCTTTTTATATTTGACATCAACTCAGCCTTCCTGTCCTCACTATTTTTATCGAAATAGAAATGTACGATTTGTAAATCTACCTTCCCATCACGCACGAAACTATTTGCCCATATCTCGAAAACTGGTCACGCAGCCCTCAAGAACACTGGCTCGGCCGGAGGTGGTGGAAATAGAAGATTACTAGAGGGAAGTGATGATGAAGCAGATTCAGGCTCGGGGAGGGGTGGGAAAGGAAAACGAAAGGGCAAGAAATGACACTGTCTTTTCCTGTCCCACCTCTCTGGAGTAGATGAACTATGTCATTCTTCATCCATAAGAATTTGACGAAAGTATCCGTCAAGCACATCCAATGATAACATATGTTCATACAATTTTCAAACTTGTAAGGCTAACACTCCAGGAAATAGGATGATCGGCAAAGGCCTTGTACATATAATGATAGGCAGATATTCAAAATCATGCTTGTTGTTGCTGCCGGTTGACCATCCGTTCTTCTAGAAATGGAATCCAGATACTATCAAAACAAACAGAACCAGAAAAATCAACCATTCAGCATCTCGTGATTATTTCAACCAAGAGACGAGTAGCTAAAGCGAAAAAGGAGAATTTACTTACTCTCCATCCAGATCGAAGTCGCTTTTAAATGTGACCGCTGCCGGTAACACGATACCCCATGGTCTGTTTGACCGCGATCTCCGTAGAACAGCTATAGATTGTCGAGGATCGACCCCTCGAGTAGAATGTTTGGGTGACACATAGTTTGTTGGTGTTTGTACAAGATGGTCAAATGGAGTTGGAAGAGGGGCAGCAGGTGCGTTAGAATCGAAAGGTGCTCCTTCTGTTATTGCGAGGCCTATTATAGGCGTTGGTGCAGATGTGGTCATAGTCTTTGTATCTGCTGTGGGCGTGAATATCGATGTTTGTGTCGGTGTGAGAGTTGACAGCGAAGGAATGGAAGGAGATGTAGATGCAGCAGGTGACGGTAGGGAAGCGGAAGCGGGCCATTTTGATTGGACGATGGGGAGATGTTTCAGAGCCTCACGAATAAGGAGACAAGGGCCTGAAGGAACGGGTGGTACGTTCGAATGAGCCGTAAGCTTGATCCTTGAGGGCGCTGTAGTCAATTTCCTAAGCGGCGATTTGTCTATCGAGCCGCCATTTGCTGAAACCAGTCCGGTGTTCTCTATCTCTACATCTCCACTCATCTCGTGATGTAAGCCGTCTACTATGTTGGTCTCTCCATTATGCTCTGAGCCTGACCGCTTCAGAGAGAGACTCGATCGTTTTCTGACCGGCCCTGTGGGATCCCTTGGCAGAAACTTTCCTTTCTCTCCTCTAGCAGGCTGAACACCCCCGAAACCAGGTAAAAATCTCCCTGATTCATCCCGACCAGGTAAATCCTCTCCCTCCATATTCTGCAATTGGCCCAACGTAGAGCCAACGTCTGCTAGAAACGAATTATTGATAGAGTCATTGGTCGAATGGTGACCGGAGAATTTCCGTCGAGGCCGTGGTTTGGGCGTGATGACAGGTTTATGGCCAACATCTAATCCAACAGTATACTCTAGACCAAGGTCTCTGACATATGCTTTGGAAGGTCGTATGTTGTTGGCGGCGGCAGTAGAAGCATGATGGGGTACGATGATAAGAGAAGGTTCGTCCGAATCAACAGAAACAGAAGAGTATCGTCTCTTTCGGCTGGTCGATGGTTTGAACGGAAGAGGCGAAGCGGGTGAAGTAGGTTGACCGGCTGGAGAAGTCGAAGCGGTTGATGACGGGGTAGAAGGTCGATGTTTAATAGATAAAACAGCGGAAGGACCATCAGTATGTCGCAGACTAGACACTCTGGATGGCAAAAGAGTGGTGGAAGTCGAAGCTGGTAAGACAAGAATGTCGGTAGGCCCTTCCTCAGAATGGTCAGCCCGTCTTGGTTTTCTGAGCATCAAAACGGAGAAAGGACCAAAAGGCATACATGCAGAACAAACGGTCAGAATTCAACCAAGGAGTTGAGGGTAGAATCCCAAAGAAGAAGAGATGCAGGAGTAAGAGCAAAAACACATACGAATGATCCCGAGCTGGAAGAAGAAGGTCGTATCGTTTGAGAACAACTTCAGCTTCTTCTAATAGCTTTTCTCTCAGTGCCTCAGGGTCAACCTCTCTTCTGGGTCTCCCGACTACGGACGTTTTCTCAGCTATAGCATTGACTAGAGCAGAGAAACTAGGAAGAACACGGGAACAAAGAGAGGGTCAATGTTTATAGTCTTGAGGAGGTTCAACGCCGATAGCAACAACATGGTACTATGACTTGAACGATAACGCAGAAGTAGAGAAAATAATCTCTTACCTTTTGGCTTCCATACTTTTGATCAATTCGATTCTCTTCTTAAGATTATACCTTTCGTGCGCCCATTTCTCTTTCTCCAGTCGTTTTTGCTTCTTTTCGAATGTCTCGTATTTTCGATGAAGTTTTGTGTAATATTCATCCGAGGTGTCCTGTTGGCCTGTCGTCTGCTTGTACCAATTCAAGATAAAGAAGTCAGTCATACTCGGGCAGGATTCAAGCACAGTATGATCCCACTCTGCCCTTCCTATCTAAGTTGATACGAACAGTGCTTTCCTTTCGTCGACGTAGTCTCCCCCCACCCACGATGGCTTCTGTTTCTTCATCAAGGATTTTCCAAGACTGGGTCGGTAGCTTCTTCACCGAAGTAGGCGCGGCTGATACAGAGCTTTTACTATCCCACGATGACCTGGGTCCAGCTTCTGGTATCGGCGGAAATCCTGAGCGGTCTATCTTCGTATTCGAGGAAGAGGTAAGGGCAGGTGCTTTGGGTTGATCGACTCGGAAGTACCCTGACTGCTCGGGAGCGCTCAAGAGGAACTTGATTGGGGGGAACGTATCTTCCAGAGCTGGAACGGGGTCTTGTACTATTCAGACAGGCGTTCAAGAAGCGAGATGTGATGTAAGCTTCCGCTCAACTCTTCAATGTCCTTTGGACATGAAAACAGAAGATGATAGGGAAGAAACGCACCCATTCTTTCCCTGCATTCTTCAACAATTTCCTCAATCTCTTTTCTCTCCATGAAGCTAAGGCCTCCAAGACCTGTAGCACTGGCCGATACAGATGATCTTTTCGCCCTTACAGGAACTTGCCTCGGAGCAGGTGCTATTTGACGTCCTCTGTCCGTAGATATTTTTCTAGATTTCATGGTTGATGATGAAGCTGCTTCTAAGTGAATAGTTGACTTTGGCTTGAGAGCGGTGATAGTCGACATTCTCTCTGGCCAACGGGAGGTGTCATCTTCATTGTCGTCGGCTGCACTGCTTAATGGCGAAGAAGACTGAGCCCTAGCCTTTCCTTTCTGGATTGGTGTTAAGGAGTCTGTGGTGGGAGGAGAAGGATGACTCTCGAACATGGGGACCCGAGACGATGAAGGCAAAGACGAAGAGTTTGAGGGGAACGCGGGTATATAGCCATTGACAGATTTACTGGCAACCTTAGGCTTACCAGATATCAACGGATTTCTGTCGAGTATGTTCATCCAAACAAAAATGTGAGCACGTAAATTCAAGACGAGTTCTGTCCTGTCGGTTTCGAGAAGGATAAGGGAGGGATGGCGACAAAGTAGACTTACGCGTTCAAGGACGCGTCGTTTCTTTCTTCCTCTACCTCCGGATTCAGCAGACGATGGAGCATCATCTTTTGGTCAGAAAAGATGCTCCAATCGAGTACAAGAGAATCGTGAGGAATCTCTGGATGGCAGAGTAAAGATGAGCGGAGTGCGGGATAGTTGGCAGGGGGGATGCAACGAAGGCTCAGAGAAGATGATCAAGAATTGTCCGAAAATATATTAAGAAACTTTTACAGCTTTTGTAATGGACGCGGTCGCACAACCTCAATATCACCACCCACTTCTCTTCCCCTCAAGATGAACGGCCAGCCCCAGACTTCAACATCTCCAACAGGACCACTCCATATTCCTCCTCCAGACTACGTGTAAGGCCGAGACATACCTTCTAGCCGTTCGATCGGTTTTCAGCGCACTCCTAGGCTCCAAGAGCTCACAGGTTGACACACGCTTCTACTCACCTGTTGTTGAAATTGAACGATGGTAAACAGACCTACAGGAAATGAAGGAGTCGATCGACTCGCATTCTTCCACATCTTGGAGCGGCTCAAGGTCATTCTCTCTTTCTAGACCAACTTACTCTGTTTGAGCGATCTTGAGTAGAGTTTCAATAGATCATTGTCGGCTGAATCCGAAGCATGCTCTTTTGTTCCGTTTCTCGGAGGGACACAGACTCAAAAGAGAGCTGGCTGGGTGAGAGAAGGTGTAAGTCTGATCTTGTCTCTCTTCATTCGATCACCGACTTTCTCTGCTTCTGCCCACGCTCCATTCGTTCGGAGGGAACCCCAGAGAAAGGACGGCATCGAAGTAACTGACTGAAAGAACCCCTGAAGCTGATCAATAACAACCTGCGCGTTTGTTGACCTACTACAGGTAAAACAACCAGAGAGCATCAGCGTCAGTATGCAAAACCCGACAGACTCTGGCGATAGTAACCAACTCTTTATACTATCTGAACTCTTCCCTGTACTTGTCTTGCACGTCTGAATATAAATTCTCAGGACCACATGTATCGAATGGGCGTGCTTGCATTATGTTGCCCAAACGAAGGGGCGGAAAGACCGTTGGACATCGGGAAATGCGTCATGGTTTGTTGCGATCTTCTCTTGCCTTTCTGAAAGGATGTCTTCAGAGATTATTTCTGATGGGCTTATTTCTTAATTTTTATTTTTATTATTAAAAAAAACTTATCTTTTCAGATGGCCATCGTGTGAGTTATCACGAAAAACAGCTCATCTAGTTCAAAAGGAAGCATATTCGTTGACAATACTCGTTTTCGTTTATTGATCGTTCAATTCTGGCGCGTCTTAAATGACATAAAGACATGACTTGGCAGAAGCCCAGTGAGTGTCGCATCTAAGTCAAGCAACGAAAACGTTCTGTGTTGTAACCGTCACTTATCAATGCGCGCGGCCGACTGTCGATCGACCACAGTGTTGGTGATATCACCCCTGTGGACGGTGTTTCTAAGGAAGAAAAGCACCGACGAGAAAGAGTGAGTTCTGAATTTCCTTTACGGTTTGATCCCTCTTTATCTTGGAAATTTTTCGCTTTCATTCTGATATTGGCTATCCAGTATACTGAATCATAATCCTCTGATTGAGGGCTTGGATCTAATAGGAGGCTATGCGTTCGTTCCTTGAGGATATGCTGCATGGAGGCGAAGCCGCCCGTCGGATTGGGGCTCTTTGGGACGTACGCTCAATATCAATTTTAAGCCTGCTTTCTCCATTAACAGCATCCATTTTCCCGTTGATTTATTCGCCGTCTCTTTCATGTTTTTTATGTTGACTAATGTGTGATGAGTAGGAATACGAAGATGGGATCACACCAGAAGCGAAGTTCGTCAAAGATCTTGACCGGTTGGAGCTTACTCTTCAAGCAATAGAGTACGAGCGAGGTTTGTTCTTCTTAATCCTCTCTATCCTTGTCCAACGGGGTTACATTCATGTACCTCATATCTCATGTTTTTTAACCTAAAATGCGTTGATCCGTTTGTTTGTGTTGTGAACCGATAGCTCAGGGAACGAAAACAATAGGAACCTTCGTAGCCGACACGGTTCGGCGAATCGTTCGTTGTTTTTCTTTCCTACATATTCTTCCTTCCTCCTGTCTCAACTCGTTCATAGTTTCGATCAAATCTGCACAAGATCTTCAGCTGATGTCGTTCTCCTCTCTTTCTCTCCAGCGCCACCCCGCTGTCCAAGATTGGGCTCGAGACGCCCTTGTTGAACGTACTCAGCTGTATGAAGAACGTGGGGATCAAGCCGAATTGTGGCAGGGAGTAGATGTAGAGAAACTGGGTGAACCTGTAGTTGGAGATTGGGTCGCCAAGAAGAATTAGATAAACGGTCACCCTTCATTGTTTTGCTTCTCGTCTTAATGTACTTTCAACTGGTCAAAAGTGACGAGGAAGAGAACCCAGTCCAGATACTAAGAACTGGTAGAATACCATCGATACAACGGATAGAACATTCGACTCAATAACCCTTCCCTCTGTGAAAATCACTCATCTCTATGAAGAATCCTCCTAAGAAACTTCTCTCCATTGAGAATCTTTCCGGCTATTCACATAAACATCGCCTTCTTTGCCCGGAGGAGCCCATGCACCCTTTTGGCCGGGAGCGAGGTTCGAGACCTGTGAAAGAGAAAATGTACAAAAGAAGTATTGGTTAGATTTTTAACTCTTGTTAGAGAGAGATAGGGACAAAGTAGCAATCAATCAAGATGAAAGACGAAAGAAGGACGAACAAGGTACCGTTTGCCTTCGATCAGCCCTTCATCTCCGAAAGATAAAGCGTCCCAAAGAGTTAATTGACCATTTCGGAGAGCTGGTTGATTTGACTGAAAGTCTCTAAACTTTATCACTCTGAACGAGCGGACTTCTCGGGGCGGGCATCTAGACTGTGTATGTCAGAAACAGAAAATTGGTGTATGTTTTTTTTCCTTCCAGTGAGTCAGCAATCAGCTCTAACAGTTTTGACAAAAGATGGGATTAAAACAGATGACTGAGGGACAGACATCAATTTCATCTAAGATATCCTGTCCAATCTTCGACCCGTCCTCCTGATATTTCCGTTTCATAAATGATGCCAACTCAGCCAACTGGCCAGGTTCAATCGTTCGGAGAAACGCTGCTTGATCGGTAGCGTTCTCGAGATCATCGAAGAGATCTTCTGCACCTGCGCCGCCTGTCCCAGAAATTGCAAACGAACAAGAAGCGCAAAGAACGCACGAGGTAAATATCAAGATTATATATCACTTCTTTGAGAAACGGAAGTAGACAGAAAAGGGCATTACCGTCTTCTTTAGCTTTGAATCCTCGAGACAAGCGTTCGATTTTATCAATCAAGCCCAAAAGATCTTCTAATTTCTGGGTCAGCTCGCTAGCAATCTTTTGTTTTTCGGCTTCTTGTCGGTCCTGTCATATAGCCCAATATTAAGTGTTCCCAGAGTACGAGTACAAGGAAGATGAGTGCCCATTCTCTTCCTAATTCTTCCAGATTAAGAGAGAAGATGGAAAGATTAACATACATTCCATTTATCCTGTAGAGCTCTTTCCTCTTTCTCACCCCTTGGAAATCCAGGCGGCGCACCCGAAGCGAGGTCTACCGCATCGACGTACCCTATTGGAAAACATTTCAAGATGACGATGTCCATAGTAGGAATTAATCCACCGTCCGGTGAGAGCGAGGTTAGGCAAGCGATGAAAGGACGAGGTTGGAATCCTAACTTGGCGTCCCATCGAGCGAGAGATGTTGTATTACCCGTGAGGGTGAGATAGGTCGAACTGAAACTGAGTAGTGGGGGAGCTCCGCCTTCTTTTGCTTCGAGCTATAGAACAACAAAGAAAGGGGGACGATTGATTCGTCAATATTCTCATGAAGTGATCTGACCTCTGCCTCGTGCCTAGGCAATCCTCGACGCACTAAGAAAGAAAAGGGAGTTCACTCACACGAACTCCGTTCATCCCAACTTTACACCCAACTCTTAGTTTACCTCTCTTCACAGCCCTCGTCAAGCAGTCATCGACGTTAGCCTTAATCTTGTACCACCCATCTGTCAGCTCTAAAATGGGCACAGGCTGGTCCCCCGTCTGGTTTGGAGCATGTCCAGGTTCAGGAGGAGCGGGTTTACCCCATGTGATTTGAGAGATACACAGAATAAGAGATGAAGCGGGGGAGACGACTTGTTCGTGAATCAACTTTAGAGACGATCGATGACCTTGATTGTATTCTCTTTCGTATCTGGTTTCCCGATTCAATCAACAGATATCGAGGTAAGCTCGGCCGCGCCCAACCTTGAATGCCTCAATTAAGAAGTCTGCGTAAATTGGTCTATACCTGTATCTGATCTGCCTTCCTAATTCTTCCCAGCTAAACTTTCCTTCGGCAAATAATGCAGGCCGGCCTCTTACAATACATGCCAGTTTCCAAAGGATCTGGGACCAGTGATTCTCTACCCAGTCTCTAGTCGCCCCAACACACCCTTCTCGAATCAACTCCGATCGCACCAAATCTAAGTCCAAAGCACGAGACTCATCAGATGGATCGATGAAAGAGTAGAAAGGCGCGTTGAGAAGATTAAGCTTCCAGATGTCTTCAGGACTAGATATAGCATGGGTAATTTTGAAAAAAAAAAAAAATGAGTTAAAGAACCTGAAGGAAGAAAAAAAAACACTAGTAAAAAAATAGAGCGCGACTTACACGCCCATCTCTCTAAGCTCTTCTATGCTGTTGAATTCAGGCCTGATGTAAGCTTCCGCCATCGTCTTTCTACCTTCTACCGCTACATTCCATGATAGGAGGTCAGTTGTCTTTGACACCGGCAGTAACGCAAGCAAGAATACAACCAAAGCAACTATGGAAGAGAAATAGACGGACGTGACAAATCAAAAACTCTCTTCCTCGATACACTTTGAGAAACTACGCCCACTTCTCCGTTTGCCTTTGTTTTTTCTCTTCTGACTCCTGATCCTATCATCCCTCCAGTGGTATTTAAGATTCCTTCTCTGCTTTCGCGCCTCGAAGCTTCACCGGCCAGTATGGTTTCTGCTGTAACCCCTGCTTTGAAAGGCGTGCTGAACCCTGTTCGCTTGGCGCCTCGACCTCCACGCCGAGCGCCTTCGCCAGTAACAGAATTGGCAGACCGAGGAGTCAATCCCAAGCCACCACTCACGCCTATCCTGCGTAAAGGTGTGCTCGAAACTGAGTTACTCCCTCCGATCGAAGATGTTATATTTGAGGAACTAGCTGGGGAGCCAGTTGTGTTTACAAACGAAGGAGGTCTGTTCAGGGGAGATCTAAACGGAGGCCGGGAGGAGGTCTGTAGATGTCCGGTCAAAAAAGGTTTCCGAATGGGCGTGCCTGAAGAAGTCGTGGTCGTTGAGATAGAAAGAGGTACCGAAGGTATACGAAACGTTGTCGGTCGAACCGGCGTGGACGATGAAGGGGGTATTGATGAGGGATTCGTAGATGATGAAGAGGGTTGTATGGAAGAAGGGGCTGAAGAGGGTGGTTCTGAGAGAGTGTCTGATGGGGGTACTGGCTGAATCGACCGATTGGAAGAAGAGAGGGAAGTCATCGTCGGCCGGTGTATGGGTCTTGAACTTGTCGTAGAGGAAGACGAAGAAACCAGAGTGGTCGTTGGAAGTTGAGCCGGTCGAAGTCCTGTAGGTCGGATAGGCTGTGAAGAGGATTCTCCTCTCGAGACTAGTCCCAACATCTTCTGAATATCAGTATCTAAGTCGCTCTCGATCAATTTGGCAGCAGCAAGAAGAGCTGCCTGCGAGGGCGCTTTGAACGCTTTCCCTCCTCCAGTTTGGAACCCAACAAATGCTGAGGCAGGTACGTCTACCGGATCTGTCGGATGCTGCGTCAGGTCCAGTCCTAATGCCTCTTCATCTTCCTCTTCTATATGATACTCTTCGTCAACCTTTCGTCTCTTGCTCTCACTCAAGTCCCCTATATGCGAATCTTTGTTCTGGGCTTCTCCCTCCTTACTCCAGTTTCCCTCCAACGACACCCGTTTGCCCTTTCCTTTTGGCTCAATTACTTCTAGAAGTTGAGATCGCTCGTTGGGCTGGGATGAAGGTAGAGGCTCATCTGTTTCAAAGTCGTCCATGTCAATACCTGCTAATAAGGCTGAGAAATCGTGCGCAGGTGCAGTCCTGTCCGAAAAGGTGCGAGGCTCCTTGACGGGCGAGGAGGGAATTAGCTCATCAGAATCTATATCCATGTTGATTCCGTGTACAAGAGCCGAATAGTCGGATGGTATTGGTATATTTTCTGTTGCCAGAGTACTACTCGGTGAAGCATTACTTGAGCACGGAATGATCGGAGGAACAAATTGGTGTGTCGACGCAGGTAGAGTACCTATCAGTGGAGAGTTTGACTTTGGGAAAGAAGAGAGTAGAGAGTGCTCGTTGTCGAGAGGAAGAGATGATGGCTGCGACTCAGAGGGGCTGTCTATTGTAGCGTGTGCGAGAAGATTGGGTAGGACAGAAACTCGTGTTGGGTTGGGTGGTCGGGTAGATAGAGCGCCTTCGTGGTTTGTAGTCGTTTGAAGAACAGGTACAAAAGCTAACCAGAGAAAGATCAACCATGTTGAGCTGACAATTCATTTGAAGGAGAGATTAGATGACTTACTGGGACTGCTAGATGATTCAAGCTGCTTCTCGGCCGCATATATCCCATCAGCTAAGCTCTCGCTCTGCGCTTGTTTGCCAGCATCCGGTTTAGGTGAACGGTCTTTTGGACTGTTTTGAGGACTAGGATGATCTGTTGCCGGAATCAACTCCAGATCGACTTGAGCTAGATCAGGTAGGTCATCGCAGTCCGTCAACGGAGATGATGTTGAAGAGGATGGTGGAGAGGGAGATAGAAAAGTTGGATCCTCCTGAGTCGTGGCCAAACCCACTGACGGTGACAGGGCTAGGTTTGGTAAGGTTGTTTGACCGGGTGAAAGGGCCGAGCCAGACATGCAGCAGAAAGGCAGATAGAGGGGTATCTCAAACACTTATCTATGATCTCTATGTTCTCCCTATCGCCTTTGCCTGCTGGAAAGAGGGATATATCTGACGTGACGAGCGAGATTGAAGTGAGAGGTGAGGGTAAGACGTATGGTGAGTTGATGAAGAGGACGATCGAATAGAGAGCATGCGATGTCATCGCTTAGGTAATCAGTAACGTTGATTACTTGCGGTTATAACATATGGTTACTGTAGATCTTAGGATATATCGGTTCTCTCGATCTTCTAGATCCCGCATCTTGATATCTGACATCCAACATCCAACGTCCCACTCACACAGGCAAACAAGCAGTCATGTCCACGTCAGCTCAACGACCTTCATACTCCTACTCTGGCTGGGGAGCGTCCAACACTCTCACTCGTACTCTCGCCCGTCGATCGCCTTTTGCCACCAGAACTATTCCTCTCGCGGCCCTTCAAGCACAAGCTCAGGCCCACGCGGCCGGAGCTGCCGCCGCCAATCACAACGGAAATGCCGTTGATAACGCTCAGCAACAACGACAGCAAACGTTATTTGGGCCGATCATCGGGGGAGAGGATGACATGGATGATAATGGTCTGTTTGATGACAAACCTCAAGCAGGAGGACGAGTTCGTGAGTCTGTAGGGGTTGACGTCGTCAAAGGTTGGGTGGATAAAAGCAAGACAGAGCAGGTCAGTTCTTGGCGTTTTTCTTTCTTGCTCATTTCGTCTGAATTCTATCTTGTTCTCGTTTCCTGTATGTTTGTCTCTTCTGCCCGAATCACACCGTTTGATACCGAGTGTGATGGAATGGCCTTTATAAAAAGAAGGTGGAGCTGGAAATTGAGCGATCTTGCGATCTGAAGTGCCAACCAAAAGGCTCGCACTACGGCCGGCAGACACAGGCTTTTCGTGCATTTATGCGCTTTCTCTTTCCGCGCGAGACGGCGGCGTTTGTCATCATATGTACCCGTCCTCTCTTGAACTAACATCTGCTTTATATCTCGTACATAAACGTCCTTGCCTTTAACGAACTAGGCTCCTCATCCGACAACGACTCTTCAATCTCTGGTAAATCTAAAGCGACCAACTCTGCTCCTCCAACCACTACAATCTTCCCTCCCGGTTGATTCATCCTCTCCACACGCTCTCCATCTTATCAAATTTACGTACGATGCCTCGACCTCAACCACGCTCATCACCCTCACGCTTTATACTCCAACTCCTACGCAAGCCAACCCACTGAATGTGGTTCAGCAGATTGTTCATCACTCCACTCATCCGGGCGGCTTTGGTCGGTTATTCGAGCTTACCGAGGCCGAGGCGATTGATCTGGCTACGGCAAAGCTGATGGCAGACGAGGCCTGGGGAAAGTACGAGCGTCACATTGAAAACTTGGAGGCAGCCCGACAGAAGAACATTGTCGATAACGAGGGAAAGGGATCTGTCCAGGCAACTGGAGAATCCCGGGCGGCCGCTGCTGGACATGCAAGATCTGGATCGAGGTTTAATATATTTGGCAGGGGCTCTCGAGGTTCTGCCGAGCGGGATGTTGAGGCACAAGTGGATGTTCCGATGGCTTCGCTCAACCTTAACAAGACTGACGGAGAAGAGATCCAGAAGATTACAAGGAGGGATATGCGAATCGTTGTCAGGCTTGAAGCTCGTGGCGAACGAGGTACGTGTTTGTTGCTTCGGTCTTTTAGACCAGCTGAGCGGCCCAACGGCATACCAAAGTTCTAACCTTACTTATCCTCTGTCTCCTCTATCATACAGGCGAGCCTCTGCCTTCGTTGAATGCTCAACGAACACACGTCGAGCTCATGCTTCAATCGGAAGCTCAAACGACCGACCGGGTTCCTTCAGCCGAAGAACCTGTTGTGGAATTTACGCAGAATGAAGGGGAAGTAGACCTTACATCTGTTCCGCTGGGGTTGGAAGAAACTAGTGGATCCCGGGGTGGACATTGGAGTGCCAAAGTTGTCAAGCGGGAAGCCCTGATTGGATCTCACACCTTCCATCTCCGCGAGATCTTTGGTCTCACCTCGTCTTCTGCTTCCTCTAACGACCCGGTCGCCCCTTCGAACGCGCTTTCTTCGAACCAATCGGCCGAAGACTCCACCTTGAACGACTGTATCGTCTGCCTCGTCTCCCCTAAGGATGTGGTCCTACTTCCATGCCGACATCTGGTTGTGTGCAAAGAATGTGCGGTCGGGATGGTCGAATTCGGAGCTGGAGGAAAGGTTATGAGACGGGAAGAAGCAGCAGATGGACTGACCGGAACTGGCGAAGGCACTGCTGGTGAAGGAACCGGAGCCGGACAGGGCGCAGAGGGGACGACTGAGGGACAAGCCCAGGAGACCGTATTGACGCCTGCACAGGAGAGGAGAAGGAAGAAGAAGGTCAAAGGATGGTTCTGCCCAGTGTGCCGACAACCATACACGTCTCTTCTTCGAATCGCTCTGCCTTCGACCAAGCCCGGTCTCCAACAGACTGTGGATGGGCATATTCACGCTTCCCATGTTGATCACGCGGATCCTATCCCTCGTGCGCCTAGTCCTGTGCCTACTCTCCCAGGTCGAGCGGCCTCTGTGCTCTACCCTGCAGAGGATGAACAACGGTTCTTTGCCAACGACGATGACGAAGAGGAGGAAGAGTCCGAAGGGCAGAGGCGAGAGAGAGAACAACATGAGGCCAACCTGTTGGAGGCTCAACGACCGACGTTCGTGTTGGGGGATGAGCTGGAGGATGAGAATGAGAGGACGAGGAGAGCGGCTTGGGGATCGGTCTGATGGGCTGGCTTTATTCTCTCGTTTTCTTGTCCCCCTTTGTTGTTTGGTTCGACGATACGATCTCCCCTTCCTGATCGCCTATCTTCGCTCTTGATCTCCTCTCGCTCGGTTTTCTGTATTCCAATTGATCACGTCTTCTCTTGCCTTTGGTTTTTTTTCTTCTTCTTTGTCTTGGTTTCCGGATTGGTTTGTCTCTTGTATCTTGATACGCTCTTTCTTCTCTACGTTTTGTGCTTCTGGTCGTAAACTATCGTTTTGATCCTTGTTCTCGATGTCTGCTCTATTCTCCGTTATTCTTTTGACTTTTCTTTTTCTTATGTTGTGTAGTTTGTATCGAATCTAACATTCTCCTCCTTCTCCCTTCTGTCGTTGTTCTTAATATATGACACTTTTTTCCCTTTCATAATGAAAACCTCCTCGCTTTCACAGCGGCCTGATATGCACTGATACATGTTGAATTGCTCGGTAATCATTCAATTACATATAGATCTTACATATATATATGTGTGCAATCCGTTCTATGAAGAACGGCCTTGCAATATTTCATGGTCTTTTTTCTCTTCTTTTCTTTTCTTTTTTTTTGGGAGGGGGGGGGCTTCGTTGAAGAGGGAGAAAGATAAAGATAAAGTCGGAGTTGATCGCATTCAGCTCGAGTTCGGTTTCCCACCCTGCGTAGCCGCGGAAGGAGAGGGTGAGGATGAGGATGAGGCGGACGAAAAGACGGAGAAGAAAGCGTCGAGGAAACCTGTTCGTTGGGACATGTCCTTCTTGGACGCTTCTCTCGATTTCTCGTCCTGGTTTGTGTCGACCGACGAGGCGAGAAGCAAATAAAGAAAGAAAATCAGATGAGCGAGGAGAACTGTTTAGATACAAGTGGATTAGGACTTACGACTCCGTCTTTACAGTCCCTGTATGCTTGAACTGTATGTACGTGCGCGATCGGAAGGGAAGAGAATCATGACGGGTCAGAGGGATATATCACACGTGTAGAATTGATTTCAGTCCGGTGAGGGGAAAATGACGAACAGTAATCGGTACACTGTCAAGATAGGCATGAAGGAGACCTATTTAGCTACTGATACATCTCGAACGGTGAAACGAAAGGGAAAGGGAAACCAGATGAACTTTTTCCTTGTCAAACTGGTTTTGCTCCATGCAAAGCATCGACTGCTGGGCTGCTTCTGCGCACGGGCTAAAACACCGAAAGGTGGAAACGATCCGATGACCAGCAAGATAGTAGATAGGTTAGACCACGGACGATATTTCCTCAAAGGGTAGAGCCTCTACACAGCGCAGAGCTCGAGAGATAAAAGTGAAGAGAAAGTAAAGAGAGGAAGTCGACTTGCTCTTGAAATTTGGAGACGACGTTTCGTTTCTGTTTGTAACCCCCAAGGTTTTAAAGAACACATAAGCCTTCCGTTTATTTCTAGCCTCGTCTCTCCTGATCCTCTGATCTCCCACTACATTCTTTCTCCACAAACATATACACACATATGCTACAAACGAAACCACAGTTGACCGACCTGCATCTCCTTCCAAGTCAATCCCGACTTTCTCGACCCAGGGGTCATGTTGGCCTCTCTTTCTCTGTAGTTCTTCATCGGTTCCTCATCCGTCGGTTTAGAATGTGTGCCCGCTGGGAAAGGAGGAACCGGATTCGGCTTGTTTGTTGATGAAGACGATGACATTGTAGTCCTTCTCTCTCCTTTTCTTTGCTGATGGTGATGGTGATGGTGATGGTGATGGTGAGTTGGCTAGGTGAGTTTCGGGCAGGATCGGATCGATCTCTCGTGATCATCTTCAAAAGAAGCGTATTTGAAACTGTGGATTTCATAAATTCTCAGATAAGGGTCCTCTAGGCTCGTCTGACGCGTTCGTCCGTCGGTCGGACTATGTTTATACATCCAAACACCCAGTCCTTCTACAACAGCAGATCAACCCTCAGAGAAATGTCCTCCAGAGCTCGACAGTCCGTCCGGGTTGAGGGATCTAGATCCGGGTCTGGATCTAGGCCTGGACTTGCTAAGAGTAGATCTGAATCTGAAGCCGAAGCTGAAGCTCAGGAAGGTCCGTCCCAGTCATCTTGGCGTACACGGCGTCTTGTCTGATCAGACCACGCTTACCTTCCTCCTTCTATCGCTCCCCTGTTTCGACTCCTCATGATCGTCCTACGGAAACGAACGGTGGTTAATACGTTACTCTGTGATGCAATCGCTCACGTTCATTCGTGGTTTGCCCAAGCGCTCTACAAGATCTCTCAGTTGATGGAAACGGGGCTGGATAGGACGAGTCTGAGGATATGTGTATCGATGATCGATCAAGGTGTCCCGCCAGAGACTCTAGCCGTGAGTCTATTTTTCTTTAAAAAAAAAAAAAAGAGTCCTTTTCCTATCACGCACATACATGCACCACATGCGCGCGTTGTTGTTTGACTCGTTTGTGAGTTTGGGTATGGAATACCTGGTCCATCGTTCCTTCCTCTTTCCTCGTTTGCCTTCCTTCCGGGTTTCGGATCTTTGGGTTCGCCGTATGAAGACGGCCGTGAAGGAACTAATGGCCGAAGCAGCAGCAGCAGCAGCCGCTGCTACCAAACGGTGAACTCGGTCGAACCGTTGTCGTCGGAAACCAAACAAGCTGGGCGGGTCGAGGAGGAAAGAGCTATCAGCAACTTGGATACCCGGCCTATAATCTTCTGTTCTTTGTCTTTGTCCTTCTTTTTTTTTTCTTTTTTTTTTACCTTTCTCCTTATATATATATATGTAAATACAAAACACAGACGCGCATACAGGCGTATACCCTGATCTTGATTCTTTGTTCTTTCCGTGTCGTCTTCATGTCTCTTTCACAACGGACGCGAAGATGGAGTGAGCCAGGACGGAAAAGGACAGCGCGCGCGATGGTCAAACAGAGTTCATAAGATCGTTGATACCTTGATAGAGAGAGAGAGATATAAGATTATATATATGTGTGTGTACTAGAAAGTTCTTGTGAAAACACAACACGACAGCAAACCGGATACGCTCGTGGGGGACAAGGAAACCGTCCGCCCGGAAAGAAGGAGCGAGGTCAGATCCGTCTGATGAACAACTCGTATCCCTCCTTGCCACTGGCCTTGACGACGCCCGTGCCGAGCTCTACGTCCTTCCACCGGACCGAGACCTCGACGGTCCAGTTGCCAAGCCCTGCCAGTTTCTTCCTGGCGTCCGATTGGACGGGAAACGGTAATCTGTACGCCAGGTTGGGTCTCGGTGTGTAGCCCGATTCGTCCGGTGGGATCGTCAGCGGTGGCGGGACGTGTGGGGAGGTCGCATCGGCCATTGCCGTGGGCGGTGGCGGCAACGGCGGCGGTGTCGGAGGAAGCGGAACCGGGTTCAGTGGGACGGCATTGATCAAGACTTGCAGCGCATACGTCTTCTTAATCGTGCCCTCCTTGTTTTCCCCGTCGGCTCGTTCGCCCGGCTCGGTCTGGCCGATCCCGTTGGGCCGTGGACCAGAACTGGGACCGGGGGAGAGAACGAGGTCGAGGTCCAACCCGACGACGTCTTCTAGGAACGCGACGCTGTGCGACCTGATCCCTCTTCCGTTCGAAAGTCTCATCGGTCGGGAATCTTTGGATTGGACCGGTCGAAGTTCAAACGCGGAGAGGATCGGGCGGGGGATTCTTAGCCTTTGCTTCACTTTCTGCCCCGGCAGTTGGGACTGGGGTTGGGGCTGGGGCTGAGGTTGGAATTGAGACTGGGACTGAGATTGGAGGTGTGGGTGAACCTGAGAAGACGATCGGGGATAGTTGGACGGAAGAGATAATGGAGAAGCCGGTCGAGAATTTATACTCGATACCCCGTCTTGAGTCGTCTTTTTCGGCGTACCAGCCACAGCAGCGGCAGCAGCCGAGGCGGCGGCGGTGGTGGTGGCGGTGGTGGTGATATTACTAACAGTAGTAGAAGGAGGATACGTCGGATATGCCGATGTCGAACCGGCCCCTAGGGAAGAAGAAGACGAAGAAGACGAATTGGTCGACAGGCCCGGTCTTCCCTGCGCGTGATACGAGGGAGGGGCCAGATCCATCGTTGTTGTTGTTGTTGTTGTCGTCGTCGTCGTCGACGGCGGCGGCGGCAATGGCGGCGGGTGTAAAGAACCGGCTTTCTTGACGGACGACTTTGTGTTTTTTCCATATTCGGTCTGGCCGGGATCAAGGTTGGGATTCGAACTGGGACTGGAATAAGAGGTTGGGATGGAAGGCTCAGAGGGGTTCGGATGGGCCGGACGGATTCTTCCTGGTGGATCGATCGGTACAGGCTCGTAGGCCGTTGTGTGATCTGTGGACTGAGCATCCCTCGATCGTTTCGATCCCGGTGCTGCTGCTGCTGCCGCCGAGGTCAAGGTCGAGGCGGATGGAGAAGAAGACGACAGAGGTTGGGCTGGCTCGTCTTTTGGTTTCCTGTTCACGATCAACTTTATCGGAGGAATTAGGGACCCAGGACTAGCTGTTGACTCGGTATCTTCTGGTTTTCGTTTAACGATGATCTTCGGGACGTGGGCCGAGGATTCGTCTGTCGCGCTTCCGGTGGGCGGATTGATGGATGGATGACCGAGGGAGGACGAGGAATGTTCGGCGATGACTGGATCTACGAGAGAATGAAAGTAGGTCTGTGAAGGAAGAAGGAAACAACCAAGAGACCGAGATGTAAGTATAACCGAAGTGGTGCGGGTAGGACATAGAAAGAGGAGGATGAGAAGAAGAAGGAGAAGGAGAAGGAGAAGAAGAACAGACTTTAAGCTCGACGGCATCTAACGCGCTATTCATTTCGAATCACACGCGAAAAGGAGAGAGAGAGAGAGAGAGAGAGAGAAAGAGAAGGGTTTGTTTCTGCGCCTGCTGAAAAGAGGTAGAAGAAAAAAGAGAAAGAAGACTGACATCTGACTGTCGTCCAGGTTGAACTCGAGGGCATTAGAAAAGATGTATTCGACATCTTCCAAAAAATCATCGACTAGATCGTATTCAGACCTCTTCAGTTTGGTCTGTTCGGGGTGGACAAACATCTGTGAGTGGGTGTCGGGGAAGACAAGAGGAGGAAGAGGAGGGAATGGAAACGAACGAAAACGGTGTTGAAGGCTCTGGGTCGTTTGATGGTCTCGTAATAATCAGGGTACATTGCTTTTTTGGGAAGATCCATGAATTCTGTCGCCAGTGTCCGTCCACTGAAAATGGAGGGGAGGATTGGACCGAGAGCGAACGACGCGGGTTAGGAGAAAGAAAAGAACGGAGAAGACGATACATCTCTGACAGAGAATCACTAACGTCTTGTCTTTTTTCGCGACAACTTTTTCCAGCCGGTTCTTCAGCAACTTCCACACGTTGACCTTTTTCGGTTTTTTCCCACCGGAACCTTCGGTCTCGATGTGCGCGTCTGGGAGGACGCGCTTTTGTTTATGAATGCCTGGTGCGGCAAGCAGTTTGAGATGGACGGGCAGGCCTCTCTTTGGTTTCGAGCTTGTCGACGCGATTGGTTGAGTGTCGTTGTTGGTATTGTTGTCGTCCTCGTCTTCTTGGTCCTCGTCATGTTCTAGCTCGGTGGAGACTGTAGGAGGTGGGTTCGGAGATGTGAGAGCGGCATAAGTCTGTTTCGCGAGTTTCTGTTGATGCCAAAAGGAGAAGAAGGGTAGGGGGAAGGGGAGCGAGACGGGTGAGTGAAGAGTGGGTGCGTATGAAGAATGGAGAGAGGTATGTTCTGGCTCACGTGAAGGTATTTTGCGTCTTGAAAGATAGGAGAGCCCGTCATGTTGACTGGTTGGTTTGATGGATGAGAGACATGAGATCTTGTCAGATAGGAGTATCAACAGGAAGAGCGAAAAGGAAGAAACCGGGGTACATTTCTTCGCGTTCCAGAATACGCGTTCGATCTCTGCTCTGATGGTGTCTAGATTGGGATATGAAGAGTTTTCGATTTTTGCCTGTGGATAAAGATTGATTAGAATAAGGTGTGAGAGGTTGGAAGACGGAAGATGAGGACGAGGACGAGAGAGAGAGAGAGAGAGAGAGAGAGCGAGATGGAGGAGGGACGGGAAAGATAATTGGTGATGAGCCGGAAGGAGGGAAGGAGGGAAGGAACAAGCTGGAGGGAAATGTGAAGAACAGGAGGAACGGACCTCAATCTCTTCCAGACAGACTGGATGTTTGATGACATCGTAGTAGCTTGGGTACTGTCTCTTGTTTGGCAGTCTGAGAAAGTCTGTGGCGATGAGTCTCGCGCTAAGGGATGGAAAGGAGGAAGGACAAGAAGAAGAAGAGGCAGCGAAAGGAAGGAAGGAAGAAAGGAAGAGGACGAGATAGGATTAGTGGGGGAGACAACTAGAGGACAAGCCACGAAATCCGCACGTACCCTGGCTCTTTCCCCTCTGTGGCCGACTTGACGACGTTCAGCAGCTTTCTTCCTTTCTCCATCACATCCTCCGGGTCATCCCACACGTCCTGGTGGTGTTTCGAATGGGGCTTTGAGGGCTGTGCATCGTGGTCGTCCCGTCTCTTCTTCAACCTTGGCTCGGAGATGATCAACGACGGGTCGAGTCCTGCCACTCGTTTCGGTCGGTGTGGGATATTTTCCGTGATGGCCAGAGGTTCTGTGGGTATGTGGGTGGTTGGATCTGGCTGTCTGATCTGATTCGAAGCCATCTGTGTGTGTGTGAGTGTGTGTGATGTGCGTGCTAGCACGAGTGAACGAGATGTACTGGGTATGCTTGTTGGCAGTATGGTGATCGCTCCAAGGACGAGGAGGAGGACAAGGAGAGGGGAGACACGACAGACACGCGCGTCACCTTAAGGTAAGGATGTGGTGTGGGTTATTTGAATTTAACCATGAAAGAGATAATCAAATAATTAACTAAGTCGTCGCTCTCTTCGAAGACACTACCAAGTCCCACCCCGATGAGACAAGCGACGAGGCTTCCTTGGTTCTTTGCGCTCTTTCCTTTCTTTTCTTTTCTCTTTGATTTTTGTGCACTAGACGCGAACGTACAGAAGATGATTCCAGAGAAGACGTGTGTGTGTGCGTGTGTGTGTGTGTGCGTGTGTGCGTGTGTGCGTGTGCGTGCGTGTACGCAAGAAAAGAGAGCAGGAACCAGCCTGCCTCGATCGACCATCTCCCCCCCCCCCCGGCGGGCGCAGGCAGAGGCGTAATCTTATCGGACGAATGGGCTGGCTGGGAAATTATAACCCTAACACGGCTAAAAATTCCCTCGTCCTTTTTTTCCCCCTCGGATAAGATTCGATAGCGAGTGTGTTCTCTGTTGCCTATCGACCAGCACACACACCGAGCGGTCTATCAGAGAGCAAGCACGAAGCATGTCGTCCAGCCAGAGCTCGGCCACGAGGTATCATATTCCGGAAGCCAGTCCGTACGCGTCCAGTTCGTTTGACGAGTTGGATCACCGACGTTAGTTCTTTGTATTTTTTTTTTATTACTATCATTCCTTTTCCTTCTTTTCTTCTTGGGGGCGGGGGCAGGCGGTTTTTTTTTTCTCTCTCTTGTTCTTCTCTTGTTGGGTTCTCTGTCCTGTGGTTCTCTTCCGTTTTCTTCGGCGTTCTTCGAGTGGTCTGATCTTTTTGTGCTCTGTGCGAGCTTGGATGGCCATCTGATGAACGAACTCGAGGTGATATGTGTGTGAGTGTGTGTGTGTCCTATCGATCGCACACACTCACACACTCACACACGCCGACCACTCGAGGGAAGAAGAGGGGAACAAAGAAAAACGAGAAATTCGGCCTATCGTATCTAAATCTTATCGGCTCGCTTTTCTCTTGCGACCCGGCACACACACCGCCGGCAGGACGTGTGTGTTCTTGGTGTTCATCGTCTTTCCTCTTTCGTGTGTGTCTCTTTCGTACGCACACACACACACACGCACACACACACACACGCACACACACACACACACGCACACACACTCTCTGGCACAAGGCTCAAGAGAGAAAAGAGAATAGAATCATTCATCCATTCATCCATCCTGGTGTCGTCTGTCTGTGCTCCCCCCCCTCTCTCTCTTGGTCAGCACCGCCTTGTTCCCTGGGGTGCTATCTTTTTTCATCCTCATTCTCTTTATCTCTTCCCTTCTATCGATCGGTTCCAACCGTTCTCTCTGTTGGTCGCTCTGTTGGTCGTGTTGCTGTGTCCTGGTGTTCTCTCTCACTCACTCTCACACGTACCATCCTAACTGATCAACCCTCGCTCTCTCCCTCTCTCTCTCTCTCGCACACCGCTCGCTAATCTCCTTTAAAAAAAAACACCCACACCCACACTTTCAAATCTTATCTCTCCCATCAAATCCCGCTCGGTCTCTTCCGGCTTTCTTTTCTCTTCTCTCCTCGCTATCATCCATCCATTCGTTCGTTCGTTCATCCACTCATCCTTTCCCCACCATGTTCGCCATCGATCTCGCACGACGTCATCTACTACCATCAGTCAACCCACAGTCATCCCTCGCAGTCCATCATCCATCCATGGTCGACCACTCGCCACCCAGGTCCGCACACACCGTCTTTCCCAGACCTCTCGACAGATCAAACCACAGAGACCATCCATCCGCTACCGGCACCATCAACGGTACGCCCCCCCTTCGTCCTCCTCCTCCTCCGCCGCCTGCCGCCGCCACCGATGACGACAGCAAACACATCGCTAGCGTCACCACCACCCCAACAAACTCTCCGCCTACCAACACCTCGCTCGGTCCATACCCGCACGGGCCGATCGAATCAAAATCACCCGTGAACGCGAACGTGAACCCGAACTCGAACTCAAACTTAAACCCTGTCCGTTCACCGAAACCTGTGGTGTCCCCCCGACCGGCCCAATCCCGTCCGTCCGCCGGAACATGCCCGGGAGATGGTCACTGCAACGGCACCGGCGGCAAGGCCGGTTGTACCGGTTGTCCCTCTCTCAACAACAACCCGGCCGGCGGAGAGCCAGACGGAGGAGCCTGCCGGTCAACCTCACCTCTCGTCTCGGCGATCAACCAAGCGGCCGGTCAGGCCGTCAACATCCCAGGCATCACCTGTATCAACTGTGGTACCAGTACCACCCCGCTCTGGAGAAGAGACGCCGAAGGAAACACGACCTGTAATGCCTGTGGTCAGTGCTTCCTCTCGTATCTTTCATATCTTTTCTTTCAATCCCCCCTTCACTCGTTCACTCACCTCCTCTTTCTACATACGCCGTCCTCCCTTCGCGTTCTCCAGGCCTCTACTTTAAATTACACAACCAGGCCAGGCCGGTCACCATGAAAAAGACAGTGATCAAAAGGCGGAAAAGGGTGCCTGCCGCTGCTGCCGTCGTCGGTATCCCCATCGGAAGAGACGACACCATCGTTAGTCTTTCCTCTTCCTCTTCTCCTCTCTCTCTCTCTCTCTCTTTGTCTCTCTTCCTACCTTCTCTCCCATCTTCCCCTACGTCTTGTTCCTCCATCCGACATCTGAACACTTTCTTCTTTACTTCTTCCTCCCTCTTCTCAGCACAAGGACGACGACTCCCAACAGCAGGACGCGGCCGAGGCGTTAATCTCGGTCTCTCGGTCCCAGTCCTCCCAACACTACCAACCTCAATCCGGACCGACCCCCCCACCGCCGTCATCGGCCCACCCCTCGATCCAACACGCTTCCTCCTTCACCTCGGCCACGCCCAGCTCGAACGGCCGAGGGACAACATCGAACGCCAGAGGTCGAAAACGAAAGTCTCAAGCGATGCTCGACCCAGATTCTACCCAACCTGCTGCCGCCGCCTCCGCCGTCGACGATGACGACTACGACATGCTCAGCGACACAGAAGATTCCATTCATTCCGCCGCTCATCCTCCGCCCAACACTCGGCCGACCCCTCCGCCCTCTCTTCCTTCTAGGGACAGGGATTCCCAAACGGGTGGCCGACAGAGAAGGCTCTCTGGTGGAAACACGCTTGAACTTCCACCCCTGATCGGCGGCGGCGATAGAGGTTCGTTGGCCGGGCGAGAGCCCAGTCCGTTCGGCGGGCCAGGCGGACACGAAGGTGGTCCCCAGTCGAGAGCAAACATGAACTCCTCAGGGATGAGCGCCAGGCTACCTCCTCCTTCGACCTTGCTTCGATCGCCCAGACGTCATCAGAACGGTCCGCTACCTTCGCTGAGCGGTGGTGGCGGAGGAGGAGGAGCAGGTGCCGGTGGCACCGGTGGTACTGGCGCATCAAGATCTAGCACACCTCCCATGCTCGATCTTCACCACCGGCATCATCAACAGCAACAGCATCGGCATTCTCCACCGCCGATCCTTCCATCGCCTTCCGAAGGATATCGCTCGTTCAACTCTAGTCACTACTCCAACAATAACTCCAACCCGAACGCCCCTGGGTCTTCATCCTCAATAGGCTACGACAGAGGTCCTGCCGACCTGTCCAGACATCACGTTCACTCTGATCTCACCAGGCAGGATCTCGAATCGTTCAGGGATGAACTCCGTCAAGGTCTAGATTCACTCGAGAACCTCCTCGGCCGGACGAGCCGAACGTTAAGAGCTGTCGAGCTCGAGCTCGAACGGTCCGTCAAAAGCGGCGGCGGCGGCGGGGCCAGCATAGGCAAAGATCTCGCCGGTGGCCAGGACGACTCGTACGAGGGTCCCGGGACCAACCGATCAAAAGACCTAGGGAACGGCGCGATGCTCATCCAGATTCAGAGAAAACGAGGGCAGACCTTCGGTCCGGCCGGCACAGGTGGACCAATCTGGGGGATCAGTCCGGTGTCTGAGGCTCTTGAAGGTGCTTAACTCTCGAGTTTCTTCATCTTCTCTCTCTTTTCTTCTCTCGCTCTCTCTCTCTCTCTTCCTCCCTCTCTTCAGCCGCGAAATTCTCCTCCTTTCCTCTCTCTTTGCTTACTGGTTCTGTATGTATCTATCTATGTATGTCTGTCTGTCTCTGCGCGGGGGTGTGCGTGCGAGTGTGTGTGGTGTGGGGTTCGTTTCGTTCTAGAACAATTTCTTTTTATAAATCTTTTTCTCTTTAATCTAAATCCAAGAGGGCAACCCTATACCTCCTTTATCAATGTATCGGCTCTCTTCCTCCTCCTCCTCCTCCTCCTCCTCCTTTCTTTCCGTTCCCTTCCTGCTTTATGGAGTCTTAGAAAGAAACGTTTGTTTGCTTCCTCCCAACCTTTTGATCTGGTTTCCCCCGGAGAGGTCCTCCCTCTCTCCTTCCGGTGATGGAGGGTCTCTTTCTTTCTTTCCCCCCCCCCCCCCCCTTCATATCCTATCATATCCTAGTTTATCATACACCTTCGATAACACATTCTTCTTCCTTTCCTCCCTTTTCTTTCTTCCCTTCTTTCTCTTTCTCTTGTTCTCTCTCTCTCTTTTCCTTGTCTCCTTCTTCGGGATGTCTATCCGTCTATCTGTCTGTCAGACTTTTACCTCGATTCGATTCGATTCGATTCGATTCGACTCCGAGCTTTTTAATATACGACCGTTTCAGCTTCCGAAACACCGCCATCACTACCGCGAGCAAAGAGAGAACGAGCACGGAAGAACGAGCACGAAAAATGAGAAGGAAACCTTGAAAATAAAAATAAAAATAAAAATAAAAAGTCTTTCAATAGGAAGGATTACATCAAGGTTTGCTCGTTGGATTATTGAGTAATTTTGCTCTGTGTTTTTTTTTGTTTCCCGAAAAAAATTTGGGGGGGGGGAGGGGGGGAGGTAACCCAAAATTCGAATTCACATGTCAGAACCGGCGAAAGAGCGGTCAAAAGAAAGAAAAAGAAAAGGAAGGGCAGAAGAGAAACTCGGAGGGGGAGGAGGACGAACCTGCCGATCTCGAGCATCATCCTTCGTCGTAAGTACGGCGCATCTGTTCGTGACCGACCCAAAGGACCAAAAAGAAGAAAACGAAACGGATACCCCAACACGGTCAGCCTTCGTCACTCTTTTCAAAAAAAAAAACAACGAACGTAAAGCAAACAAGGGACGGACTCTTTTGAGAAAACTCCCAGATGCCATGTCCTAAACCTCTCGAACAGGATTCCATGATCTGACAAGCAAACACCCCACAGTCATACCCGTTTCTCTGTTGCGGCGTGATCTTTTGGTATCGTTCGTTTTCGAATTTCAACAAGGAAGCAGACATCATGGGAAGAGGCAAAAAAGATCAGGATGAGACGGTGAAACGGGAAGGAAAAAAGAAAAGAAAAAGAAAACTGTAAAGAGAAAAAAGGGCGCACATCATGGTTTGTATAGTCGACCCAACCGGTAAAATCAAAGTCGACCTTCCTTTTCTCCATCGATTCCTGCTGAAGGTAATCTCTCAACAGCTAGATGCCACGAAAACAGTAAACACTTGATCTACATCTCAAACGGGGCAGAAAGAAGAAAAAAACAGATCAAGGAAACCAGACAAACCCGAAACACTCGTCGAGCGATGCCTTCACCCATCGAATCATAAGCCTCTATTCGTTTGTGCCTTAGATTGACAACCGCGCATGTCCAATGGGAGTTTCCGATGTTTATCGGTACGAGAATCATATCCTTTTCCAAAATATTGATCTATTTCAAGCCAGGACTGGTCAGAGAAGAAGAAGAAAAAGAAAAGAAAAGAAAAGAAGAGGATAGAAAACAACACAAAAACTAGACAAACCTTCTTGGTCCATCGAGCGAGTCTAGCTTTCACATACCCCAACTCTTCAAGTTTTGCAAAGAAGAACGTGTTAAAGTAATGAACGTCGTAGCCCTCCCAACCGTCCTGTCCTCCTTTCCCCTTTCCCTTTCCCTTCCCGTTCGTGCCTGCTTCCCGGGCGATTTCCCTTCTTGCATCAGCAGCATCCACAATCAATCGCCCGTAAAAATTGATGACCTCGTCGTTAAGCCAACACTGAGGTTTCAACCTCAACAGATCGTCGTATCTGACTTGTTCAGGACCACACCTCGATGTATGGGTCTTGTTACTGAGAAGGTTTTCGACCTCGAGCGTTTGAGAGGGTGTAAGTTCTTTAGGAAGTTGGACCTGTGTATTTTCGGGATTGCGCATTTCAGTCAGTTCCAAAATGTGAGAAAAAAAAGCGTCCAGTGGGATCTCAGAAAAGAAACAAAAAAGAGAACGGAAGGGACAAACCCGTTTGGCAGCATCAGCTCGCTCGAGTCGAGCTTTGATCTTCGCATCCGAGTCTTCGTCCTCCACTTTCAGATCCTCAAACGATGGCAAGAACGGAACTGAATCAGTCGTCCTCCTTCGATTTTTTTTAAACACCCCCGCGCGCACAGCCAAATGCCACCAAGAATGATAGACAACAGAACCACGGTGAGAAAACGCTAAGCATGATTGAGCGGAGAGAAGAGGACATACGAAGCGGCAGACCGAGCTTCATTCAACCTCAATCTCTCTAAAAAGTTGAGATATGTCGATTGACTCGAGGGCTTTCCATCGTCACAAGATAAACGTGTCAAGCCAATACGGGTAAGGAAGCCAATTCGAGTAGTTTCTGTAGAACAAGAGCGAAAAATAGACCCACATCGGTTCGTCGGATCTGCTCCTTAATCCCACCAGAGATAAACCTATCCCTGTTAGACGTATCTCCCAAAGCTCGCCTCATGCTGTTCTCTAATGTAAATAAAACACCGCGTCGTACTGTTAGGCAGAAGGACTCGAACAACAACATAACAGAGAAGATAGATCAAGGGCTCGACTAACCGGCTACCAGATTCTTCAGAGCCTCTAGCGACGCGTCATCCACCGGATTATATTCACCTTTATCTGCCAACCATTCAACCCATAGCCTTTCCTTTTTTCAGAACTACCTCCTATATCGAACATATAGAAAAACAACCAGATAAAGGTCTTACCGTCGGCTTCATCTCGTGCTAAAACGCTCCGAACCAAAGCCCTTACCAACTCTGCCTTCCTTCCTCCGCCTGAGCCTCCACCAACTGGCGTACTGTCTAAACGTGCAAGATCCCCATAGAGCTGTCTACCCGCGTCCAACTTCCTTCCTGCCAACCCTAAGGATTTCTTCTTGTTCGACTTTGTCAGACCACCATTGAGGACAGTTCGTCTGGTCGGCGTGGAGCCCCCAGAGCTGATGAGGTCAGATCCGGGTCTCAGCTTAGACGGCTTGGATTGAATGTCCCCTAACCATGGACGGGATCGTGGAGGTGTCGGCGGAATGTCGTCATGAAGTGAACTATCGTGTAAACGCCGAGCTGAGAAGGGAAAGGAGACAGAGGTGGCTGATGTCGGTGGTGTGGATGATATTGAGGAGTCAGATGTGCTTCTCAGATGGGATGCTGGTATCTTTGTTGTCATCGATGATGACGACGACGATGCGGACGAAGGATAAAAAGACGGGCGGGATAGTGCTACACTCTCCATTGTGGAACGTGACGACGGTTTAGGTGGAGAGTGAGCGGCAGAAGGCGAGGGTTGAATAATCTCTGCGAGTTTGTCCCAGACGGACGAGAATGATTGGGCCCAAGTAGCCTGGTGTCTGGGTTCCTTGTTGTACCGGTAGAGCGCCGTAGGAGAGGAGGGGCCTCGGACAGAGAGGTGGGAGGACAAGGATTCTAACGTGGACGGGCCTGGGAGAACGTCTTGCCCCGAGTGAGGGTGTGTATGTAAGTATGCAGGCAACGGGTGATAAGGACGAGAGGAGAGCGGGAGATGAATAAACATTGGCCTTCCAACCCTCTCTTGACCAACGGGAGCATGAGACTAAACAGAGGTCGACTTACCAGTTGGATCCAGAAAGGTTGTAGAGAGCGAGACGCGACCATTTGAAGGTGAAAGAGCGGCCAGCTGCCGTCTCTTATAGGAAGAGGTACCTTGTGGTGTATTATAAGAAGGCAATTCGTCCGATGTAGGCATATGTTTTCTCTTGAACGGGTTCAGGATGGACATTAGATCGGGAGGGACTGGTAGCGGTCGGTGTTGATGGTGATGGTGATGGTGATGGACGGACAAGGGAACTCATAGTATAGACGCGTAAGGAGCATGTTAGATAGAACGGATACGTCTTATGTAGATATTTGAATATTTCATCTATAATTATCGGTCTTTGCCGTACCCACTCTTCCTCAGACCTACCGTCCACCGACACTGATCATTGTTGCCCAAATCTTGCTCATTCATACAGCTGGCAATGAGGCTAATCGGTTGGGAGACAGTGATCGGTCTGGAGCTTCATATCCAGTTCAGATCATCGAAAAAGCTGTTTAGTGGTGGGTCTTTCTGTTCGACAAGCTTCTTCTTCGTCACGCGCTCGCTCAATCGTTTCAATCTCCCTCTCTCCTACATTCCAGCCTCCAAGACTGTATGGGACTCAAGCCCAAACACAAATGTCTCCGTGTTGGACCTTGGATATCCTGGAACTCTGCCAGTAGGTTTAGTTGAGAATCTACCGCTGCAGTATGTTTTAGGAACAATGCGCCTCTAGTTACAGCGCTCAAATCTTTCTGTCGAACACGTCCATGGGACTCACAGATACTCTCGCCCGGGCCGGTAGAGCTCGCGCTCCAGACGGCTCTTGCTCTAGGATGCACTATTGTAGGCTGTTGATCTATCTGATCTGAGAAAATATTTCGTCCTTATGTTGACTCGAAGTCTGAACGACGATTGATATGCCGTCACTCACTTAGCCTCCTAGGTCGATGTTTGATAGAAAACATTATCATTACCACGATCAACCGTTAGGCTATCAGATCACCCAGCATTATCGTTTGTCTACCGCTCTTCATAACAATCAACCTGGCTGACCACTCGATGCTGACATAGATTTGTTCGACGACATGTTGGGATCAGACCCCCTTGCGCTCCGCGGATCATTGGCGATTCCGACAAAACCACCTAAAGAGATTCGGATCCAGCAGATCCAACTTGAACAGGACACGGCAAAGACTCTAGGCTCACTCACGAACCCCAACCATTCACTTATCGACTTCAACAGAGCAGGTGTTGGCCTGATGGAGGTTGTTACAGAACCTGACTTGAGATCGGCTGAAGACGCCGGAGCATTCGTCAAGACAATCAGAGGTGTACTGAGAAGGATTGGGGCCAGCGACGCTGACATGGAAAAGGTGTGTCAATCAGTATCCTATACGTTTTTTTCCTCCTGATTCATGCATCTGCAACTTACACTCGCATTCAAAACAAAACAGGGCTCTCTCAGAGTAGACTGCAATGTATCGATCAATAGAATTGGCGAACCCCCCGGAACTAGAGTTGAGATCAAAAACCTCGCCTCCGTCCAAAAATTAACTCTTGCTGTAGAATCAGAGATTAAAAGACATCGAGCCTTATTAGAATCAGGGAATAAAGTCCTTCAGGAAACGAGAGGTTGGGATGAAGGCGTTCAGGGAACGGTAGCGTTGAGAGGGAAGGAGTCATTGAAGGACTACAGATATATGCCCGATGGGAATCTGCCTGTTCTTCAAATCGATCCTGTGGGTCTGTTTCTTTCTAGACATCCAATTCTTTCCATTTTTTTGATATCGCGCTGACATATCTCACCAAAGGCCTACATCCAATCTCTACAAGAGACTCTCCCTGTTCTTCCTCTTCAGCTACTTGCGAAACTCCGAGAAGAATATCCGACTGTCCCGTTATCGGATCTAGAGACTCTTCTTGGTCTAGATCCCGAATTTTACTCTGGCGTCACATACTTCAAAGACCTTGTCAAGAAGCGCTCATGCATAGATTCTGATGCAAAAACAAAAGACAACAGTGAGCATAAGCAAGGAGAGGGGAGAGACCCGAAGACATGTTCGAATTGGATCATCAATGAGCTGCTCGGGGAGATGAGATCTCAAGGGAAGGAATGGCCGTCCGGTTCAGATTTGGAGCCGAGTATGAGTGCAGGAGTAAGTGTAGAAGAGATGGGGAAGTTGATTGACTTGTTGGGTGAACGAAAACTCTCTGGTTTGTCTAAATCTCTCTTTCGTGATGTCTTTCGACCTCTTATTGATGATGCTGGATCTTATTTTCTTTCTGCATTCTATTCTGGAATCCCTGTAGCCCCCTCTGCAAAGACTCTCCTGCACCACCTCGTAAAATCGCCTCCATCTCCGTCTCGGGTCTCCGTCCTCATCCAAAAACACGACCTCATTTCCCCCGTTCTTACACCCGCCTCTATTCGCTTGGCTCTGAGCGCTTTAATATCCTCCCATCCAGACTTAGCCGAAACCATTAAAAGTAGACAAAAGCCAGCGGTGCTGATGAAACTCGTTGGGCTGGCAAGAGAAGCTTTTGGAGGCAAAGTTGGGTTGGACGGTGTCAAGGAAGAGCTGGAGGACTTGCTAGACGTTAAAGGTGTACTGGAAAGGTTTTTAGAGGAAAAGAAGAAGCGAAAGGAAAGCTCAGGAAAAAGAAAGCGAGGTGGAGGTGCAGAGTAAGAATTTGGCTCAATTCTATGTATCTTCTTTCTACGTTACAAATCAGCGCGCAACTGAATAATTCTGCACAATCATCTCCATTCATCTTCTTCAATGTTCATCTGTTTCAATCAAACTTGCTTTCTTCGGATAAGTGCTTAAATCTACTAATTCCAATCCTGTTTCTGATTTCATCTTTATCTTGTTCTTGGATCCTTAAGCTCAACCGACAAAGCGGTACATGGCTGATCCAATATAGTACTATTGATTTCCATGGGAAAAGAAGCGACGAGTTGACATCGCGATTGATGCATATCAGCATATAGGTCAGGTCATATGCAGGACAAAGGAAACGAGAAGAGTAGCACAACAAACTTTGAGCCCAGCACCTTCAACGCTACTATCAGGCAGCAACAAGAAACTAGCGTGAAACGCCCTTGGTAACCTCTCCACGTCATCCGGCGTCTTTGGTTTCTTGTACTCTGTCACGTTCTGAGGAGGCAAGTTTCTGGTCGCTTCCAACAAAGAAGAAGCATTGGGTGTAGGCGTAGAGGAAGGGGTGGAGGGAAAGAAGTAGAGGACAGAACCGGTAGTGGTCACTTGGAGTGGAGCGGGAGCTACGAAGCACCGCAATTCAAGAAATTAGGAGAAATCAATCAATCACAAGACAATCCGCTGTAGACCATAGACAGGAGAATGAGACTTGAGAAGCAGAACATACTGGTTCCCAAGACGGGATGAACGTCGATACATTGAATATCATGTCTTGACTCTGGGAGTTTCCCAAAAAAGTCGGCAAGCAGTTCAGGCGCGAGCGGTGTGCCGTTCCATGTAGTTATCGAGCTTGGTCGGTGTAATCTTGGGAGAAGCTTTATGTTGCCAAGTCAAAGATCTAAACGGCTGAGAACGTGAGAGTGATACGAGGATATGATCGAGAAGAGAATATATGTTCTAACCTGAGAACGAGCCTCCGAGTCGAGCGATATAAAGTAAGTGCGAACAAAGCTAGTCGGTTCATATAATTCAAAGAGGACGGTCAGGATTGAGCGTCAACCTGGCTGAATATCGAGCAAGGAAGGCGTTCAAACTTTGCTTATTGACTCACTCTCTGGCTCCTCTGCATGCGATATCAACTGTTGCCACGTCCGTCATGGTGTCAGGTAAGTGTATATGTAAGTATATGTGTACAGAGGCAGCAGACTGAAGAAGGTGTGGCCTACAAACGACACTTAGGCAGTGCTGACGATACTTAAGCCAGATCATTCAAATATACTGGATGACGACCTTCCGGCACTCTAACTCTCAACTCTCAAACCTTCGTTAAGAGGAAGGCTCTTAACGATCTCCCTCTCCATCTCCATACATCTCGCTCCTACTCCTCACTAATTCAGATGGATCCACAGACAGATCCTTCATCTCCGACCCAGTCGCCTGTACTTCCAAAGGAAGGACTCAGTCTTCGTACGACAAGGTCAAAATCATCCCTGGTTGAGTTCGGATCGTCATCCATCAGTGGACTCAGGGACAATATCTCGACAGGGATCAACACACTCTCCACTGGTCTCAAGACCCAAGTTGAGAAGAGACGGAAAGATCTCCCAAAAGGAATTGAAATAAAGTACGTAAATTTTCTTTTCTATCCCGAGCATGCTTCTCCCTCTAGCTTCCTATTGCCTTGACATGGACGGAAACAGCGATGTCCGCCCGATGTGCATAGTTTATTGTTTGACCACAAAGAAAGGAACGTTATGTGGGACACTCAACGCTGACAACCATCTCAACCAAATTTCCTCATTGCTGTGTTGTATCGTATGGTTATTCTTTCCAATCTATAGGTTTGCGCCCCTCAAAGGCATGTACCATACCTATTAACCTGCCCCCCCTCTCCTTCATGCATCGACCGATGTTAATCTTCTCTTTCTTTTATCAACACACGCGCTTCCTCTGTGCGCAATCTCGATGGTCCAAATCGCGACCCCAATTTTAGTCCCAAGAAACCGTTGGTTTGACGTCCTTGCCTTGACTTATGTTTGTTTTTGCCGAGAAATACACTTGCTTGATGCTGATCCACAGTTGTATGGGGCTTTTGCCAATCGCCGAACAGGCCGTTTACAAACAGGCGCTGGTCAGTAACCTTTCTTTGCTTTTCCTCAGTCTAAGGACTCCGTGTCGTCTGATACAGATATTCAACTCTTCAACAACGATCATCTGTATTTCAGTGGCTCTCTGGTCAACCCTTCTTCCGTAAGTATTGCTACTCAAATGGTCAAACGAAGTTCGAAATTGAACAATCTCCTTTGATTTATCAACCCATCAGGATATGCACTTCTATCTTTCTCTGGATGTGGTTCGTTGGATGAATACTTGTTGTATCTTCCGCAAACAAGACAATAATTCCTTATACTGATCACTCAAACACTCAGCTCTATCCCGAGACTGTGGCCTCTCTTGATTCCTTATCTTATCTGGGTGTTCTACATCGACCGCGCGCCCGTACTCGGCGGCAGACCCAAACGATGGCTCAGAAGGATGGGCATCTGGAAGTGAGTTTTGGCTTGGCTTTGCTGGTACGAATTATCTCAATAACAGATTCTGATCATTAACTTCATTTCTACCTGGCCCGACCAGACACTTTGCCAATTATTATCCTGTCTCTCTAGTACAAGTTGGACTTCTTCGCTTACCGCTCTCGTACAACGCACAGTAGTTGACTCATCATTTTGCGGTCCGCCTGTGCACTCTTCAGGAGGCTTCCCTGCCTTTAGACAGGAAGTACATCTTTGGATATCACCCGCACGGTTAGTTATTAGCTCTGCGCTTGAATCGCTTTGCTTCATGTTCTGATAGCTGAGATGCTTGTTGAACGTTGAAACTTATCTGATATAGGTGTCATCGGGATGGGAGCTTTCGCCAAGTTTGTCAAGTCTTACTTTCTTATCTTTTTCAATGGTTATTCCCAACAAAAATTTTCTTTCCCTTCAATCTTACACCACAGCTTTGCTACAGAAGGTAAGAGGTCACTGATATCGATCCTTTCAAGCATGTGTGATTCATGCTGACAATCCCCCTTTACCTCTCTCAATGTTCTGTTTTATAGGCACTAACTTCTCGAAGATATTTCCTGGGATTGAACCCCACCTTTTAACACTCGCTCCTAGTATGTCATATCTTCTTCTTCATTGACTTGACAGCAAATTGAGTGCCTGGTTTTCATGTTGACGTCACAGATTTTAAGATACCACGTATGTCGTCTATGTGTTGATGGCTCTCTCTGGTTCACATGTCATGAAGACGACCTGATGATCAAATCTCCGAATTGACATGCTGCCTCTCTCAGTGTATCGGGACTTGCTTCTTCTTCTAGGAATGTGCTCTGGTACGCGTCTCTCTCCTTCTCACACCTTCTGGTTCCGATGCAACAAGCTGATATCAATATATACACTCTTGGTTCTTTCAATATTCAAGTTTCAAAACGATCATGTTCCTCCATCCTTCGTAAAGGACCCCCTGGTACAGCCATCGTGATCGTTGTTGGAGGCGCTACTGAATCGCTTCGGGCCCACCCGGGAACAGCCGACTTGACACTCAAGAGTAGAATGGGTTTCATCAAAATTGCCATAAATGAGGGGTTCGTTGTGGATACAACATCTCAATCCATACTGGTCCAGTTGAGAATCTATCGCGCTCATATACATAGGAAGCTAACGTGTATTTCTTCTATCTTTTCATTTCGGTGTCTTATAGCGTTGACTTGGTACCGGTGTTTTCGTTTGGCGAAAACGATATCTATGATCAGCTGTAGGTCTCTCAATAGGATTTCTGGATTTGACTTCGTATTTTTTCTGTGCTTACCTAGTAACTGGTGCGACGAACGATTGATCTGGTTTAGAGCGAATGAGAGAGGGACACAGATCTACAAACTACAGAAAAGATTCCAAAGCATCTTTGGGTTTACTTTGCCCTTGTTCCACGGAAGAGGGTTTGTCCATCGACGTCTGCTAGAATACTCTATCTTCTTCTGCGAATTGGGCTGAATTTTTATTTAATCTTGCGATCTGAAAATCTAGGTTATTCAATTGTTTGTTCAGTTTCTTCTTAGAGTGACTAAAGAACGATCTTTTTGAAAAATTTCTATTAATTGCTCTGTTTTTTTTTTCACCACGAAACGTCCAGATTCGGTTGGTCTGATGCCATATAGGCAACCCATTGTTTCTGTAGTATGTCTGCACAAATTTTCTTTCTTGAGTTTTCTCGTTCAATGATTGCCGCATCTCACGTTTGCCACTTGTCTGTATTCACATCAGGCCGGAAGGCCGATCCGAGTTGTCCAGTGTAACAACCCGACATCGGAGCAGTTGCAGGAGACACAAGGACGGTACATCGAGGAGCTTTTACGGATCTGGGATACATATAAGGTAAGCTTCCCCTCTCGTTTGAGTTGTTCTAGGCGATGATATAGGGTTTGATTGATCAGCCTTTCTGAATATGTCTTTGGTGGAAACAGGACGTGTATGCTAGGAACAGAACAAAAGAGTTGACGCTTGTGGACTGAACTCTTCAATGGTCTCTACCTTCTAGGTTCAATATGCAGATTCGGATCATCCATAGTCCCATTGCCCTTTCTAATCCACTCATCCACTCTCTGTTTTGCTGAGGCATTCATGTAGGCCTCATCCTGCGCACTTTGTCTTGCTATTCTCTGTGCTGTACCATATATCAATTCGTTTGACCTCTATCTCACGCTTTTGCTTCGTATCCATATTCACACACATATATAGCATGTATTGCATCAGCTGGTTTTGTGTTTCTCTCTTTCAAAGAGATAGAAGGGACCTAGAGCTTTGACCAGCCGAGATCTCGTCTGTTCCTCTGGAAGAAGGACGAAATCCATCTGAAGAACCAATCGACCCAACTCCAAGCCCCACCTTCTCTCACTCTCTCCATCCCGCGTCTACCGACAGATTCCCCTTCCCGATGAATAGCTCGAAGATCATGAACTCTGAAGTCAAATGGACCTTGTTGTTTTCCAAAATCAGATCGACACATCAAACTGATTGAAGAGATCGAACTTGGGTCTAGAGGTTTAGCGTCTGGCGGTGTTCGACCTCTATAACTTGGTTTGAACGAGTCGAAAGGAATGAACACTGGTTTGGTCGTTTGTTCCTTCTCGGAAGAAGACAAGGAGGATGAAGGGATGTATAAGATGTTGAAAGAAGGGAGGTGAAGTTGAGCTTCATAAGAGACGGTAGAAGATAGACGACCATCAGGCCTTTGTGTCGCTTCTTGGGTTTTCAGTACGAGTGTAAGCGTCTGAGGTATCTCCTCTGAGGAGGGTGAAGCGGGCGAGATGGAAGAGGATGATGGGGTGGGAGAAAGAGAGACCGAGAGGCCAGAGTAGATCTCGATGGGTAGTTGCAACGGGTCGGAAGAGGGAAAGATGTACGTTTGTGAGGCGAAGCCTGCTCCGCCTAGAGTATTGATATCTGTTCGACAATCCGTGTTTGCCATAAGAAACTAGGATAGATGAATGAGGAGAAGACCGAAGACGAACCAAGGGTTCCATAGAATCTGACACCCGAACCAACACTCGTGATATAGGATTGCGATGATCCACCTCGAACTCGGTCGTCGACTGCTTTCCAGTGATCGAGTTCAAAAGGAAAGTTATTGAGAGCATTTGCTGGAGATTTCTCTGGCGGGTAGAAAGTGGATCGCATGTTGATTGTGATGGTTTGATGTCAAAGACGATGAAACCTCCTCTGACCTCTTGCATCCATCATCTCTCCAGCATTCTACCCCATTCTCCTACATTTGCTATTGCCTCGTGAGTGTATTACGTATCAAGCGTGAGCGTTTCTCTGTGTCTCAGATGAATCTGTACAGAAACTCGCTAAGTATGGCTCGATGTTGAAATGTTCGGTTCTCGCAGCTGACCGAGAACATCATCAACACGACGGGTCCTCACCACCATCGGATCTAGTCATCTCATCCGTGAGAACATAGTGATCAACCTCTTTCAACTCACCAGACCTCGGTCGATTATTTGAGGAGATATGAGTGAACCGGAGACGTTTCAAATCCATCGGCTACAGATTAGTCCTACTCAGATTCCATTACCATCTTCACCGGAAGAACCATACCAGGTCCGGGCTCTGTCTCCAATGATTCCCTCATCCGAGTTTCCTCCTTCTCCTTCTCCACTTCAATCTCCTTTCCCGTTTAGCAACGCAATTAGAACTAAACGTCCGACTTATGAAAGAAAAGATTCTTCAAAAGTCTGGAGGGACCCAAACGACACATTCAATCAACAATTGGCCATTACTGTCAAAGCTCCGGTCGGATCAATGTCGATTTCTCCGGCTCATAGAGAGTACGTTCTATGCCATGTATAACTCCGTCTATTGTTTCTACATTGCTCTACTTCTAGAACGTTAGAACTAACGAACAAACAACTTATGTGATTATTTTTTGGTGTGTCATTTCGTAGCGTTGTGTTGGCCGCAAGACAGGGATTGTACATCATCGATCTGGAGGCCACCGCCAGGGTCCCTCGATTTCTTCCTCAAGGGGGCCTTCGTGTTCCAGCCGATGTACAATGGCACGTACTGTTTATTTGAATTGAACTGGAGTATGTTGCTCAATCTGATCAGAGGTGTATCTTTCTCTCAAATTTGTCCTGCTCGAAATCGTGATCCATAGGTCTCCGCATTCAAGCATGGCCCATTCTATCGTTTCAACATCCGCCCAGAAACTGTTAGTCTGGAATCTCGGTCTACCAAGCGAGAAAGGTATTGAGAGAGAGGTGGAAGCACATACAAGAGCGGTGTCGGATGTTAATTGGGCCGTTTTCCATCCTCAAGTGGTCGCGACGGCTGGTATCGACGGATGGGTCAAGACTTGGGATATCCGGACCACAATGAGAAGAGATTCGGGGAGAGTCAGCGCTTGGGGTTGGGGATGTGAGTCTGAGTCTTCCATGCTTGGTAAGAGGAGTGAATGAGAAGATGGCTAAAATACACTCTCCTTTTTGCGGGTCGAATAAAAAGCTGTCGCAACACAGGCACGTTCTTTTGGCGGACCATGGCCCTCGACTTTGTACTGATCGCCTCACTCCTTTCCCGCTCAGGTCCGATGGAACAGAAAGAAGGAGCATATATTTGCCAGCAGTCACGACAACAAGGTCCTTATCTGGGATCAAAGAGTAAGTCTTATCATTCACCCGCATAGCTCGTTTGAATACGAAGCTGTTTGTCGATTAAATCTCGGGCTGTCATTCCGCCTCTCTAGATGGGGTCTATTCCTGTGACAAGGTTATACGCGCATTCATCCAAAATCTATGGAATCGATTGGTCAAGAGAGAATGGGCATGAGATGGTCACTTGCTCATTGGGTCAGTCTTTTTCACTCTTGGCCCAGTCCAAGTTTGCTATATATACACATTCACAGCCACTGAGACATCCATCAAATGTGTTCTCCATATATTTTAGACAAGACGGTCAAAGTATGGAACATACACTCCTTGAATGAATCTGCCACTACGCCCGGCACAGATACGTTCGAACCACCTATCTACGCACCAACACCTTTGATGTCCGGCACATCCTGGCTGTCCCCCCACTCTAACGACATCAAGACCGATCTCGTCGAACCAGATCGAACGATCCGGACCAATGCTCCAGTATTTAGAGCAAGGTTCTTGCCATTTGGAAGAGGAATCTTGAGTCTTCCTCAGGCAGGAGAGACAAGCTTGGAGATGAGAAGATTGTTGGATCATACTCTTGAGGGTCAAGAGAGAGAAAAAGTGATCACTCGGTTCGAAGGGCACACAGGTTGGTTAAATTGTTTCCATCACTCTCACTCTGCCTCCTGCATCATATTGTTCTTTTGATTGAATTCTGTTTTTGGATCTTTATCACAACAGATAAAGTAAAAGAATTTGTGTGGAGAATTCGAGGAGGCGAGAACAGCGATGACGACGATCGGTCTTTCCAACTCATCACCTGGGGTACGGATCATCAGCTTCGGTTCTGGCCTATATCCGAAAGTGTTCTGCTAGTGTGTCCGCTCTTATGATTTTCTTCTGAACATCATCTGATATTTTGGCTAACTCCACTCGCTTCCGTGTTCCTCCCTTCAGGATGCTGGCCACAAACCACATTCGCCTATCAAAGTGATCATGACCCGTCGAGGCGCTCCTTCAAAGTCTTACATTGATGAACCCGACCTTATCTTAACTCCCCCCTCGACACCCATCGATTCATTCTTCAGCCCCCTTTTAACATCCTCCTCCGGGGCGCCATCAGTTGACGGATCCTCTTTCAATCTCCGCCCGATGCCTCATGTCTCGGCCCCCCTTCGAGGAATGAACATAATCAACACCCTTCGAACAGGAAACAATCATCAGTCTCAACACCATCAGCTTCATAAGAGACAACAGTTGCAAAGGCCTAGGTTGCATCATGTCAACTCCGGGCTGAGAAATCCGATGGACCACTCTGTCGATGCAGATGAGACAGAGCCGAGCGAGGAAGGGGGCTCCCAACTCATAATCGAGAGGAGCGAAGACGATGAGCATGGGAGTAAAAGTATGCCGGAAGGCTTAGAGATCGAACAGAGAGAGAAGGAGAGCAGACTGCAGAAGAAGAGAAGTAGAGCAGACAACCTGAGCAGTTCAGGACCAACGGCTAGAACGGTAGTGCCGATGACTAGGGGGACAACATTTAGGGGACCAATTCAAGAGCCGGATGGAGCTAAAGCTGCAATGAACTGGAACAAGTGCGTCATACTCTTTTCTCATCTCTGTCTTCTTTTCTTACCATTCCTACCGGTTCATGCTTATCATTCGGTCTCGTTACAATAGCAATATCGAGGCGAGTTTTAGTTATTGCTCATCGAAAAAAAAGGAAACATGAGACGAGGTTTGACAACGATAAGATCTGACCTATTATGCATCCGTGTTGACTAAAAACAGTACTTCCAAAGTAAATCATTGAAGACATCCGGCAAACGCCGTAAAAACTCTTCCCGATCTTCTTCCCTTGAAAAATCAAGATCAGGCAGTCGATCGAAATCTAATAGTGTCCAAAATATCTCCAGAGGCTCAGGGTTCATCGATGAAGACAGTCCCTACCAATCTGAAGACGACGAAGTGATGGTCAGACTTGAGACAGAGTGAGTTGCAACTTGATCACGAGCATCGTTGGCAAGATACTAAACATTATCTGCGGAACGATGTTTTGATCTACTTTCAGACTCAAGGAAGTTATACCCATCTATAAGAGAGAAATCAAGGTAGAAACGTTTGACCTGGCCGGACGAAAGCTAGTCATGTCTCTACAAGGTCCTTGGGGTGCGCCAACACTAGCCAAGATTCCTACACCCACTTTCATCCGAATCGGGTTTACCTTTCCTACCAACTATCCTAAATCTTCTTCGAGACCTTTCATTGACACGTTCGAAATGAAGGAAACGATACCCGCGAAAGATAAAGCCCGGCTCAAAGGTCGAGTTAAATTGCTTTGTGACACATCGTCAGGAAATTGCATGTATAAAGTCATGAGTTTCTTACTCGGCTACGATCTGGAGGATGAAACTAGAGGAAGGAGGAGGGACAAGAGACTCGAAATGCAACTGAGGGAGGAGAGTTCGGATTCATCAGATGATGACGACGATTCTGTAGCGATTTTGACATCTCTCTCTAAACAGGATCTCCAAAGGCCTTGTGGAGCTACTTTTGGGCCCAACGGTAAGTCTTCCTTTGTACAGTCTGTCAAATGTTCGCTCATTCTATTATTTTATGAATCTGTAGGTGAATTGGTCACCTTCTTTGGAGCCAATCCAACGCTTCGAAGTCGATTGGTAAGCCAAAGCAGAATGGCTTCTAAGTCGCCTTCTCAATCGAAGACTTCGTACTCCGCCCGATCAACATCTACGTCAGGTGCTGGTATTGATCGGCCTCTATCTCATCTGAGCGAAGCCATGCTGCGGTTGTCGATGACGATCAACTCGGAGGACGGACGTAAGGCAGCGCCAATGATGCTGGATAGCTTGCCTTCCTCTCGCCCTCGAAACGTAATTACTTCATGATTCATTCTTACTCTGATTCAACATTCGTCCAGGATTCTTAAATAAGAAACTGACTTGCTAACTGCAAACGTCTTTTCTTTGACTTCCTTCACAGAATCGCCTTCAGATTCGAGAACTCCCAATGCAGCCCTCCTCTCGGTCTCACTCTCGAACGCGCAAACTTTTTTCCATCCAAATACACGATGCATCCTCCCTGACGATCTCCTCGAAGAAGCTGGCTGAGCGGTATTGGCTGTCTAAGCGTCCGGCGCATGTTCTTTGTCAGAAGAATAAGTCGATTGCACGCTCTCACGGAAGAAAAGATCATGAGGTTGCCTGGAAGGTGCTGGAAGAGTTGCTCACTCCTTTTGCTGAATATAGGAAGAATAAAAATGTACATGGGATCAAGTGGACGCAACTCGCGAGAGATGACATTCAACGGGAGGATCTTTTAGGTATGCAGGCCACTCAAGATCAAGTTGAGCTTTGGTTAGCACCCCTTTTGTCTTAAGAAAAGGTTCCCAGTCATGTTTCCAATCCAAGAAAGCTGCTCTGACCCTGACTCTCCTCAAAATCTCAACACGTCATAGGCTAAAGCATTTTTCAGCCCATGGAGATTTTCAGATGCTCGCTACTATGCTATGTGTCTTGCGCCAATACATCCCCCCCATACCAGGTATGTCACATAATTCTGAGATTGTATGTTTTCGACAGTCAGAGAGAACATTTCGAGACTAATCTACCATTCCTACAGATGTATATCTCGCAGAAAAATCGATCGATCCACAGCCCCCCTCGCCTGACTACTTCACTATATTTCGTCCGGCTCCTCCTGTACCTGCTCGATATCTGTCTAGGAATCTTTTATCCGACGCGCCTACAGGTCGAGAACGTGCAGGATCTCCACAATGTCAAACACTCGATTCTCCCTGTATAGGACAGAACTCTTCTAAGCCCCCTGCAAACAAAGATACCAATAGTTCCAGCTGGTCAATTCTGAATCTTAATAGCGGATTCAATATGCTTGGCAGCTATGGATCTGGTAGTGTAGCAAATTCATCCGGTACATCCCCCTTCCAGATGAGCGGATCAGGAATGGTTTCTGGAGGATTAGGAGAAGGAAGAAGAGAAAGTGTAGAGAGCTCATCCAGATCTCCACATCGATCTAGTATTCCTGAACTCTCTCAATTATCCACCTCCAACGAGAAGGACTGTAAGAGGAATTCAAGCCGGTTTCTCAGTCCTGGCGTTAATAGTACGTCACCGCGGATTCAGTCTGCAAGTCTTCACAACGGAAGTGGGATCAACACACGGCCAAAGGTGGCCTTCTCTAAGGAAGATTTGAGACATCCGGTCTCGGTAAGCACATACCCTCCCTTGAAAGGAGTAGAAGAAGGAATGAGAAAAGAGAGAGAGAAACCCAAAGTTGGAGTCCGAATTCGTTTTGAGCCATCCTTGTACGTGTCTGATTTACCCTTTGATTCTGGCCATGTGCTGATTCATGAAAAGTCTTTTGATGAGATAACTAACGCTATCCTTATAAATATATGTATCACACAATTTTAGCACCCGCCGACCCGCTCCGATATCGCATTTGTCATCCCGTTGGTTATCGTTTGCCGTCGTCTGCCAGAGAGCGTATGCCGATCTTCTCCTACGCTGGGGTTTGATCTACCATCGAACAGAATTGTTGAAGGTTACATTCCACATAGATCATCTTGTTCCTGTCGATCCCTCCAAACGATTAGAGGGTGCTGAAGCAACTGAATTTGGGGATGGGCTTGGTGAGTTCACTGATCACATGTTGAAAGAAGTAGACTGCCGCCTATCTGTGCTCTTGATCTGACGTAAGTGAATATATATTACTTATTCCTTGCGCTTCTTTCAACAGGGTTTGCTTTTGTTCCACCAGACGGAGAAGTCAAGATACTGAAATGGCGAAATAAGAATTTCAAGCCAGAGAAGCTACAAAAAATGCCCACATCGTGTGCTTATTGTGGCATCTTATCTCATGGTACGTCTTCCTGCATCTTCCTCTTGAAATAACCATTTCCTAAATCAAATAGCTCCGGAATTGACATGTTTTCATGTCATGTATGGGGAATCTTGGTAGGAGTCCTCCATCCCTGCCTTCGATGTGGTCACGTTCTCCATCTTCAGTGTGCTAGAGACTACTTCCTCTCTTCTCCATCTGCATCAGATTTAGCTTCGGATCATTCACGAATTTCAGACGAGAAAGAATGCCCTGCCGGGTGCGGATGCATTTGCTACGAGAAAGTGTCCAACTTGGATGAGCTTATAGAATCGAGGGTGGTTGGTTGATATCCTGATTCTGTCAAGGTTGCTATATGATATCTATGTGCGTGTTCAACAAGACAGTTCGTAATATCATGCTCAAGCGTCTCGATAACGTCACCAGACACCTCATCGACTTAAGAACGGAAAGAGAATATCATAAATATACGCATCACTCTGGACTTTGTCCGATCACTTTACTCCTGACCCACTCCCTTCGGATCCAACTTCCGATCTCGCCTCCAGTACACATGACTCTTCCACTCAACCTTTCCATAATGCCCGTCTCCACGCCATCCGGGTTTTGCTCAGTTTTCACACCCAAGCTCATTGCTACACGCCAGATTGCTTCAACCGTTGCAGACCAGGCCTCGCCCGATTTAATACCGCCAGGAACCAAAATTTTCTCTGACGTCCAAAGCTCTCCTTCTTCACCTTTGGCTGTAACAGTTGAAGGCTTGCCGGCGAGCCCGGCCTCGACCAAATGAAGCTTTGAGAATAGCTCCTTATTCACCTTAGAAACTGTGGGGTTCGATGGCTGACTTGCAGGTAGTAGTGACAACCGAAGAAGGACCTGAGATGCCACAAAGAGCGCCTGAGGTGAAGATGATGAGCCGATCAACTTGAAGATTAGAGCAAGAACTTCGCCTCTCCACGATGCTTTTGGGAGCTTCCTTTGCTCTTCCGATGACGAAGATGAGGCAACTGCTCGAGCGACGTCATCTTCTCCCATTCGTTGAACGACATTCACCAGCAATCTTAACCAAATTTCCTCCATCTGCAAGGTGGTTCCGTTGTCTTCATCTAAACCTTCGACCTTCTGAACTAGCTTTTTCGCCCGACCATTCGCACCTGCAGCATGAGATGATAAGATGTCCTGGTGCATGAGTGTGAAACCAAGTTGGATATGTACCCAGGCAAGGAAACCTTCTCGCTTGACAAGGGAAACACAAGCGGTCGGGTTATGAGTCATGTTGGCAAAGACTTCAAGAATCGTTCGACGAGAGGGGATGTCGTGAGTAGACTGGAAGAGAGAAGCAAGAAGCGAAAATGTTCGTCTTCGTTGAAGGATTCTCCAGTCCTGAGCAATCAGATATAGACAGACACAATCGGATCGTGAGTTACATTGAGTCATGTGCCATTTTAGTAACAAGAGAAGCCAATACGGAAGCTCACCTCAGCTGATCTCATACCATCTCTAATAAACCTAAGGATCCAAGTCCTCTCTTGCTTCCATTCTTCGTCGCCCGAATAGAGCATTCCGTAAAGCAATGGAACATCCTTTGTGTCCAACTGAGATCTTTGGAGGAGAAACCGACTGGCCAACGGGTAGAGGAACGAAGAGGGGTTACCTATCGATCTCAAAGTATGCGCAAAGAACAGACTGATCAAAGGAGGTGATCGATGGGGAATTCGGTTTTCAAGTTCAGGGGCTCGGGAAGAATGCTGAAGGATATGAAGAGTGTAAAGAATTTGGGATTGTTCTTGGAATGGAGTAGTCTTTGTGACATGATGACAAACAAGAGACGATAACAAGTTCAGCAGTCATTTCCTCTACATAGAAAACACGAGTCTTTAGGTTCAGCGAAACACATACATGGATGTAGGAGCAAGCCTTTGAGATCAAGAACGAGGCAAATGATCTCATGTCGTCCATTCTCGAGGATAGGGCACAAACGGCCAGACCTAGGATGTTACTCCTAAGGATTTCTACCCATTCCAATCCAGTTAATTCATTCCCAGATCCTAGTTCGCTCTGGTGAAGCAAAACGGCAAAGATCGACAACAGGTACAGCGGATCATACAACTCCGGGTCAACTTGCTTGGAAGGATGCGATGCAGCAGGTTGAAGGTCAAACGTTCTCCTCATTGGGAAAGAAGAACACGTTTTGAGCACTCGATTTGGGTCCAGAGCAAGAATGATATCAAGTGATCGTCTGATCGAGCCTGCAGCAAGAGGTCCATCAGGGGACCAGCAGGTGAGCAGAGAAGCAACCGAAACCCTTCGATGTCGTTCGAACAAGTGGAAGATAGAGAGGATAGTCTCATCTGATCGGTCCATTGTTCCTCGGTAGAGAGCCATCAAAGGCTCGATATGAGCTGGCTGACAACAAGTGGCAGGAGACATATCAAAGAGTGCTCGGATGACGGCTATGACTGCGATTCGGAGTTCAGCGGGCGTTTCAGAAAGGTGAAGAGAGTTGAACGATCGATTCGCGAGAAGAATCTGGAGATGTCGGACCACGATTGCGGGCTATTCGATTGAGACAGAACAAGGGGTAAGCTTCGCATCCTGATGAAACACGAGATCGGATGATGAAACCAACCTTCATGTTAGTTCTCGAAGTGCAAACTCGAACCAGTTCAAGAACCTCTTTGGTATCCATGCAATCTTGGAGCGCTACAGTAAAGAAGGGCTCAAGCAAATGACCTTTGAGCGAGTTACCTTTGGGCTGGAGCGTAACAAGTTCAGCTAAGGGCAACAGTGAACAATGAGTTGTCAGCATTGCAATGGCGGTAGACTCTGAAGATTCGAGAACTTACTGAAGGAAGTCACAAAAGATAATCCGGCAGAAGAATGTTCATTATCTCCAGAAAGCTGTCGAACTAGTCGTTCAAAGCCAGAATCGATATATGCAGCGACGATAGACTCGAGGTGAGGGAGACGAAGCTTCGCAAACCGAACTATTAGCTCACACACGGATGAGGTGAATGAAGCCGGGTTATTGAGCATGGAAGAGAAGGTGGCGGCGACCGCGGGTTGAGCTTCTTTGCTGCAAGCTGCGAGCAAGTAGATACACTCTGTGAGAGCGAGTCGACTATTAGCAGAGATGGCCGCTCCAGCGAAGGAAGAGATAACCAAGAACGTAGAGATCAGCCGAGGAAGACTCTCCTCACACGCTTTCCAGCCGGCAAAGGATGTATAGTTCTCCTCGGCTGATGATATATCCAAGAAGGCCGCAATCGGAGCAGCAAGAACGGGAAGAGAAAGAGCTGGAAGCGCTTTGAGATTTTGAGCAAGCCAGGCGGAAAATCCTTCTCGAGCTGAGCCCGCCTGGTAGAGCAAAGGAGTGATCAGTTCGGCCTTCTCGCTCGAAATGCCTCCGACGAACAACTTGAGATCCATGGGAATTCTTGAAGCCGACGTCTCTAAAGCTGAGAAGGATTGAGGTGCAGCCGCATCAACGGCCAGGGCATAATCCCGGATAGACATAGAATCGTTGGCACTAGCAACTTCAAATCCGGGGAGTAGCGACGTCTTCAAGAGAACTGCAACTGAATCGACCAATCCGAGAGGAAGCAGAATAGGAAGGCTTCGTTGAGCCATAGCATGAACCGTCGCTGAAGGCGGATATCGCTTGAGAGCAGTGAAAATAACATTGAGGAGTAAGGCAGACTCGGGGTTAAGTTTACCGCTACTTTTGATGGTACCAAGAATCCGATCGGCAATGGCCACAAGGGCATCAGCCTCTAAAAATCGGATCCAAGGAGCAGTAGCGACAGACCACTTGTTTCTAATGTCTTCACTAGAGTTTAATAGCAACGTAGCCCAACCTAGGTAGGAGGAGGCGATTTTTCTATCCGCCTCAGACGCAGGATTGAGGGAAGAAGCAATGAGGATGGCAAGCGCTTGTCGAGTGGTACCGGGCAAGAATCCAGATACAAACAGCTCCTTCATTGCCTCGTCGGTGATAACCTCCAGCTTGAGCGCATCGTAAGCTGTCTTGTCGTTCCTATCACATTTTGATAAAAGGTGTTTGAGGATGTTCACGCAGCCTGCGAGAGCGATACCCATTCTTTCAGAAACGACAACCGCCTTAGGGTCGTTATCTGGGGATCGGAGGACTCCTTTGACTCGGTGAAGAACTAATCGACAGGCTCTACGAATTAATGGAACAGAAGCGTGTGATGGAAGGAATCGAAGCGCTCGAGCTGTCTTGGCAGGATCGGAAAGAAGGTCGAACGGAAGATGCAGGAACACAACGGGGAAGGTGGTACCCGCAGGGAGCGCAGCTTGGGGCGGAAGATTAGACCATATGTTGCCATGGAAGGGATCCAAGTTCATGGGATGTGTGGCAAAGACTATTAATGGAAGAAAGTCATGATTAATGAAGTTTCTTAACTAAGTGATGCAAAATAACACAACTCACTAGCTTCTGTGCTCAGCTTCTTCTGCTCCTGTTGCTCGGCTATGTAATGGAAGATTCCGGCAGTGCTCAAAAACGTCAATTGCTTCTTGAGCAATCCAACCTCGGCATTCTTTTCCTCTCCTTCTAAATCTCTCAAACAAGTATCTAGTCTGTAAGAGGTCTCGTTAGACCAATCCAAATCACCCTGCTTTCCGATCATCAAGAACGCGAGCCGTCTGATATAACCACCTATGATGACCGCCTCTGAGCTAGATAGAATCTTAACATTTATCTTTGCTTTGAGCTGCTCCAGTACAGTCATGAACAGCGGTGAGGGTGCCTCGGACAGCTTCCTATCTTTGGGGGGTTGGTTTCTGTCCGCCATAGGAACATGAATGAACTCCAACGAGTCCTCGATGTATTTGTAGGGCGTTTTGAGACATCGACGAATCGAATCATCCAAGAAAGTAAGAAGAGTTGCTTGCGCCTCGGACAGACTGGTAGGATTTAAAGATGCCGATCGAGAGACGCCTTGCATAGCTTTCAGCCAGACTTCGACTTCTGAGGGATCGTGCTCGAAGAGAACAGACGAGGACAATAGTCGAGTGATCAGTATCGAGGTGTATGCCCGGGTTGTTTTGTGTGGAGTCGAGAGGTATAGAGCAAGAAGGTGGTAGATGTATGTGTGTGGAGAGGAACCTGTAGTGGGAGGGAGGTTGAGCAAGGTGAAATCGAACCAGACATATCTTGAAGAAGACGAACATACCAGCCTTGCTACCCCATGCTAGATCTCCTCCTTCTCTAAGCAATCTTAGCACATGCAACTGACTTAATGCCTCGACCCCAAAAACTTCACTTCTCGCAAATCCCCAACCCTCGATCTCCTTGTCGTCGTCACCCTCACCTTCACCCTTTCCTTTACCCTTTCCACCATCCCCAGAGACAAGAAGTTTCCCTACATCGAATTTTCCCTCAGCAATCAACCCAGGTAGTGTAATCTGATAAAGACTGAGCAATCTTAGAATAGCTTCTGTCAAGATAGATGCTCGAGTAGACTCTTCGGATCCCTGAGCTTCACCGCTCGTTCGAGTGGCGGCTACAGCACAACCTACAACAGTAGCCACATCCGGAACTCTCTTTCTGATTTCTCTCTCGAGCTCCTTCCTTCGAGCAGTCCACAAGCCGTTGACACCCTCTTCTAAAGAAGCCTCAATCTCCTTGAAGACATTGAAAACGTTCTGAAGTTTAGTAAGACATCTAGAGAGAGTCACCACGGTAGTTTGTTGAACAAGCGGGTGAGAAGAGACAAGACCTTTGGCGGAGAATTGTTTGGGGAAAATAGAGGGGAGAATATTCTCGACTATAGAGTTGAGGGGAGGAGGAATAGATCGGTAGGGAGGCTGAGTGCTGGCAGAAGTAGATGGAGTGGATGAAGAAGACACTGGCGCGAGGAATGTCTCCACAGGGATAGGAAGAGAGATGATGGTCGATAGATGGGCGCTTGAGATCAAATATTTGGAAGATAGTCGGGGATCCAAGGTAATACCAGAGCCAGACCAGTAGCTTATATTTCACAGAAGATGAAGCGATCAGTCTCACTGCCATACCATGGGACACAGATATGAAAGGACACGACTAACCCAGCAACCAACTCCGGACAACTAGTCAGAATCCTTCTAACCAACTCTTCAGCTTCGCTATCCTCCCCAACTAAGCCCAATCCACCAGCAACTCGCAAGATCTCCTTGATCGCCTTGTTGTGAACTCCACCTCCGTTTCTCCTTTCGCCACCGGCCTCTTCGAAATCGTCCAAGGTAGCATCCATGTTGAAGTTCCGAGGGTACCATCCTTTGTCCTTGAAACAAAGCCCGGCACCTGGAAGCGTCAAGATTGAAATCAAGAAGTGATGAGCCAGATACCGGGAAGAGTAGTTCTGTTCGCCGTTGACCGAAGGAGGAGAGGGAGAAGTTTCGTAGAGCTTTAAAATTTCTCCTACAACATCGACCCCAAAGGCAGACGCCTTGGTTCCCCTCGAGATTCTCTTTTCTAAAAACCAGACCTCCCACCAACCCTGTAAGAGACGCTGAACGACCAGGGGGTGATCTTCCGCGATTGGTTTGAACATCGAGTGTATGACCGAACTCTGATTAAGGATAGCGAGCTTGGTGGGCAAGTGAGAAGATACTAGACAAGAAAGGAGGAAGTTGATGGAAAGCGTTCGGATGTCTGGTTTGACCAAAGGGTTACTGGCACCCGCTCCGCCAGGCAGACTTCTCCCGTGTTCTACCAGAGGAGCTTTCCTCTTCATCCCGAGGAGTTTCCCCCAAACTTTGGAGTTGATTCCTCCTGCATTGGCCAAGGCTTCCCAGACTTTCGCGGCCCATCGGTCGGCGACCTTGACAGTCTCTCCTAAGGCTCGAAGGGCGGTGATGATGAGATCGGCTCTAGTGCCAGCAGTATATTGAGCAATCGCTCTCATGATCGTGCTAGACAAAATTTTGTTCAGGATAGGAGTCAAGGCTGAATGGAAGAACGATAACGGAGATAGAAGTGCAATTATGGCGGTCAAAGTCGAGAGCGGGAGAGGAAGAAGGAGAGGGGTGTTTGTCTGAAAGCAAAAGATGTGGATGCTCGCCGTGAGTATCTAATGCATGAAATACACAGTTCATCAAGAGGAAGGGCTTACGGAAATAGCCAAGTCCCAAGCGCCGAAAACCTCAGGTGCTCCAGGGCTCTTTTCGAGATACTCGTGAGCTAGCTTCACTCTAGAATCTGTAGCAGTGACAACCTCGTCATACCGAACGGTAATTTGATTTCGGAAGCCGTACAGAACTACAGTGATGAACAGAACCGAGAGTAAACAAAACAGACGTCATTGAAAACCGTCCAGAGGATCAAATATATGCAAGTTGTATACGCCTAGAAAAAGCTACATACTGTCTTTGGTCGCTTCTGGGGAAGACGCATCTCTAAGAGCGTCTCTAAACTCGGAAGCGTTGGAGAACTTCATAGCTGGCGCCTCTGTGACGACAGGAGCAGTTGCCCCAGGTCTTTTCCTCTTCAAATTGTGAGCCATTGAGGAGGTTTGATTTAGTTTCGTTTGTGTTGCTTGATCGTCGCCAATCAGATGAGGAGGTCCTGTAAGAGTCAGAAACCCCGAAAGCCCAAGGGTGATGCTGGACGGGTTGAACTGGATTGAAGAAATGAAGTTTCCAAAAGATTAAGTCGAAAAACTATAGGGCGTGACTGTGGTTACAGCACTGCTTTGAGTTTCGCGTAACCCTGATAAGAGTAGATAAGACATTATAGTGATGTCCAAAGGAGCTCTCAACTGGATACATTGACAAAGTGTTCATCAAGAATACTGACGGAAGTCAAATATCAATCGTTGAGAGGATTTGAACGAAAAGCGACCGTACTGAGGTCTGAGCTTTAGCAAGAAAGGGACAGCAACAAATTGTACGGGGAGGGTAGTTTGAATGAGAAAAATTCGAGGGGAAATAAACAACTAGAGATCTCCTCCAAAATTATTCTATAACGACGCTGAACCAATTAATCCCGACGAGCCTGCCTCCCTTTAGGGATTGAGCGACAAACTTCTCAATATCAAAGTTTCGTCTGCCTTCAGGCTTTGAGTTTCGCAAGGGATGATCGCTGGGGAAGCAGGAGACTTCATTGGAAGGCTGCTCCAAAAGAATGAAAACTGGCAGAAGGGTCGGGTATGATATCAGACTTTCACTTTCTGAATATTCAGTATTAAAGAAAGCAGGGATAAAGAGAACAAGGCTCACCATATCGATGGATACCAGTTCCTTTGCCAGGAGCGGGTGCAAGCCAAGGCATCAGGTCATCCTTAGGAACTTCTACACAAGAAGTTGTTGTGCTAGGATCATCCTCTCCTGATTGAGCAAGTTGCAAGAGAATCTCTGGATCGATTGTCTTCAAATTAGGTTTGATCCAGTGTAGAAAAGATCGTGAAGTAGGGGATGTTGGGGAAGGAGCGTCTGCGCGAGATGGCGGGCATAGCCGTTCGTCAGATCTTTGTACGTCAAACATCCTCTTGAAACGAATAGATGCCCACAAACCTGGATCCTGCATCACGAGCGTGTATAGCTTGTCAGGTTCTCCCATAAACTCGACATGAGTAGGTGGTTCCTGCACAACACTTGATTCGAACTTGTTCCCGTACGCGACAACCTCATTTCTAAATGAGATCTGTAAGTGAATAGGAAGTTCTTCCTCAGGAGCGAGACTCGAGCTGGGGAACAAGGCATCAGTTAGAGATGGGTTCGATTGTCTCAGAGCTGCAAGTGGGGACGGATTAAAAAGAGGCATTGTATGGAGAGTGCGAAAGATGGTGATGGATGAGTGTACGAAACAAGAAGAGAAGAAAGAGATAACGACCTATCTAGAATCAGGATAATTTAACCTCACCGACGTCATCGCGTGAGTATCAGCCAGTAAGGAAACATAACAGTAGAACTCGAGAAGATCTCGATATTCTTTCTGAACCAGCTGTCAACCCAAAATGAGCCGTTTTCCTGGTTGTTTGCATAAATATTCATTATCTACCACTAAAATTCTTCCATCTTGTTCCCTTGACGAGTACAACTTCAGACCCGTCCTCCACCGCCTCATCGATCCGTTCTCGAGATTCTAATATCTTTACTGGGCTCGAGAAATCAAGCGGAATATACAACAAGTAAATATACTATGCCGAATGAGTGAAAAGGAGTCTGTGGTCAGGATGGAACTAAGTATCAAATCAACTCTACAATGACACTCACTGTCTCTGGACTTCCAGCAAGGGGGTTGTATACAATCGAATGTTTGTTGACGAGTGTCTGAACGATCTGCCCAATTGTCGTGTCCTGGCGATGTTCGAGTGCAGAGACTCCTCGAGATTAGAAGTTTGGACTAAACTAACAATTGAGAACAGAGTGAGACGCACTCTTTCGTAATATAATCCATCCCTCTTCACGCCTCTGACATCAAGTCCTCCTAAGTCTATACCGACCTTCAAATGCCATCTTTTTGCTCTATCTCTGATTTCTGTTCTTCCTGGCTTGGCTGTCTGTTTCAGCTTCATAAGTTCTAAAGCTGGCGAAACCTTTTTGCGAGCAGATGTCGACTTCGTGCTTAAGGATGTCGAAATTGGAGAGAAGGAGGCTTGAATAAGAGACCTAGTCTGAGCTTTGTCAATCTCAGCTTTGCTTAAAGGTGGAGCGCATGCATGTGCTGATGAGCTCCGATGGCTAGAGTCGAGATTACAGCGAGAGTCAAACGCTGTATAGATTGGTTTGAAGACAGAAACAAATCAAAAGAGCGACTAACGATAGACAGAGTGCCTGCTTGCATCCTTCACAAAGCACATCCGTCCCTTCACCCTGGTCAGCTTCATCTGATACATTCCAAGTTCTCATCCGCGGATCCTCACACTCATCGACCATACATTTCTCCACTATTCTCGCTCGTTTGAGGTCAGCGAGATGAACTCCATTGTCCGATCGAGTACATGAATGAGTGGTGAAAGAAATATGATGTCTGCAAAATACCTAAAGTCCTCAGGACAAGATTCAGCCGTTACTTCTGTCGTCAGGAAGAGAATAGCAAGGTTTGAAACGGATACCCGTACCTGAGCACATCCAGGACAAGCTATAGGTAGAAAATCCAATGTTTGACAATGCTTGCAATGAGCTCCGATAGGTGCGAGATCCATGCTGAACGTGTGAGGTGACGTTTATCGAAGGTCATATATCGAGTTCTATAATATTCTAGGGTTATGTTCGCTCTCGATCTAATCTTAGTCCTTCCATTTACACAGGAGAGCAACGTCAAACCCTTTGTTGTTGTACAGAATACGGAGAACAACAACAAGAGGTTATGATAGCAGAACAAGATACCTATACAACAGTCAAAAAATACATCCGACTTGGTCTCAATCGTATGCATATACGTATGTTTATGCGTATGTATGTATGCTCCTCTGCTTTTAAGTAAGTGTCTTGCATTGGGAGGCGTTGTGAGTGTGTTGCCCCGCAGTCACTTGTCGTTGGTTACAATCACCGTAACCTCTTCACAGAACATTAGTAGAATTCTCAGAAAAAACCTATAGAGTTTTATGAAGAACTATAGTTTTGACTGAAATTTCCTTCCCAGGACCGCTTTCCCTCGACGTCAATCCTCTCTTTCTATCACCATCCAGGTTCCTTTCCATCCTTTTCGCCTTCTCCTCCTTTTCGTGCCTTCATCTGTTCATTCCTTCTTGTATCAAGCTTGATCAAAAGAGGAGAAAGACTCACACCTGTTTGAATCTTGGGTTAGAACACCCGGTCGACATCCAAATCGACCAGTCTATCTCCTCTCGGCATTATCCCGATGATCCTCAAGGATGACTCCCCGGTTGGGGTCCTCACCCGACAAGTCTCTTGCCAAGAGCTCCCCTCGACATCCCTACCCTCATCAACGTTCCTGCTGTATCCTCCTTCATCCTCATCAGCATCCTTTCACTCAGATCAAACTTCCCGCGAACGGATCCCTTCTTATCATCCGCCAACGTTTCCCCCGGCCGCTCATATGGCAGTCGCCGATCCTACCCCATGGTCTAGGTATCCGCCTCCTAAGTACAAGTTCAAGACTCGAATGAGCAGATTCATCCCTGTTCTTCTCGTCGTAGGCAACAGTGCTATTGTGCTTGGAGCGAGTGTGACTTTCATGGTCGAGTCTGTCATCCGAATCGCTACCACACGTTAGTCTTCGTTGTTTTTATCCTTTCGTCTTTCTTGTTTAAGCCTGACGTTCTTTATCTTTCTTTCCTGACGATTACTTCTGTTCGTCTCTTCGTCTTCCAATTTCGTTCTAAATACGAAACAAAAACAAAATACGAATAAAACAGACATCAAACTTCAGATGTTTGCAGTCTTTAGAAACATCGTCATCCCTTCGAATATTCTGATCGCTGCTTCGGTGTCTTCTCTCATACTTTGCCCGATTCATCATCTACTACCCCTTCCGAGTCCTGCTAGACAATCCTTCTTCAAAGCCGAATTCTCGTACAAATTACTCACCATTCTCCGCGCATTGATTCCTATCATCACCACACTCTTATACCTTATCGGAGGTTGCTGGTTCTTTACTGTCGCTCTCACCAAAGATGTCGATGAAGACAAGGACGACTCTTCGGTACCAGTCGGGAATGGTGTCATCATCCATCCAGACCAGAATTATCCGTCCGATGGCAAGTTCTGGGAACCTTGGTTCTTCTCCGATCCAAACGTCAAGTTCATCGTGTTCTCCACTCTTTTCGCAGTGCTCACATCAATCGTGTTTTTATTGAACGCGTTCGAACACAACATTGTTCATCGAGTGTTCACTGGGACGCCACCGAAGAAGATCGGAGAGCTTGAACAAAGAGTCAAGAGATTCTTCTTAGGTTCAGAAATGTGCGAGGAGGAACTTAGTGCACTCGAAGTGATGCTTCAGACTCAAGATGGGGACATCGATGGTGAGGGTGGATCAAGTTCTGGATCTGAATCTAGACTAGAATCCATCGAATCAACCGAGAAGAGGCGACGTAGGAGAGAGCGACTGGCAAGAATGGGCATTCGTTTCGGCACCAGAGCAGAAGAGGAAGAAAGTGAGATGGGTACCGGTACTTACTCTAGGAGATCGAGGAGCGATGATAGGGCGAACAATATGAAGCAGAATTTGGTCTCGTGGTGGAAGACCAAGAAGGGAAAGCAGCGGGAAGGTCCACTGTCAATCTGAGAGTCGTTATTCCTTTTTTCCTCTTCTTCTTTTCTTTGTTTATTATCCGCTTCTTCATTTTCATTTTGTACCCTTCACGGACATATCTCTGTTCTCTTATCTTGTTTTTGAATCAATCTTGTTTTCTCTTCCTCATGTTTTTTTTTCTTCCCCTACACATGACCTTTTTATCCTTATTCATCTTCAATTTCTTTTCATGTATCTTCTGGTTGGCCGTGCATACATTCTTCGCCTCTTTCCTCCTGTCCTCACTCTTCACTTTACTCTCCTTCTCATCAGCTATCCCTGACTTCTTTCTTCTTCTTTCGATTGTAATGTTTGCTCTCTCTTCTCATCTTATTCCATTCTCTACTTCTTCCTCCTCAAAAGCATGCAGTCGGAAGAAGGAAAATTTGGCCCAAGTCTTCTTTATTGAATGTATACTACACGGATGTGGTGCCTTTCCTCTTGGTTGACTCATCTAGAACCAACAGCTACAGACATTGAACCATGAATCGTAATCGATGAAGATGTTTATGAAGAGACCAGCTCTTATCGGGAGTGAGAAACGAAGATCTGTCAAGATTGGAGCCTAAGGTGGGAGAACAAAACAAAGCAACTGATGAAGCGAAAGATAAAAGAGAGATGAGGAACCTGGAATACCTAGTATGCCTATGGTTACTAGGAAGACAATTTAACAACTGGCACAAGTTACGCCTTCCACGTTGTCCTTGAATTCGCCCAAGTAATTGCCAGGTGGGTTGTAAGAGCATACATCTATTGAAGATAGGATTTAGGAAGAAAAACGAGCAGTCAAAGTTAGAAACAGAGGTCAGAGCACCAGCAGAAGTAAGAGGAAAAATGTGAGGACTTGCAGAACGTCGCTTCCCCACTGTTGGCACCGAATGCATCAAGATCTGTGCATTTAGAGGCCGAACAACCAACGGCGGTGGTGCTCTTCCAGACGACTTGAGTGAAATGATCATATTCACCCGAAGACTAAATCCGTTGGGTTATAACCGACATGGAGCGAGACAGGATGAGTCAAAATGATACGGTATTAGTCCGGTGGCTTTGTCGTTCAGATACCAAAGGAGGACGCACAAAGTCGTATGTGTTAGCTTCATCCGTCCATGCTTTGACGGCCGATGCGATGGGATAGTTGCCCGTCCCGGCCGCTAAATCTGATATTATCATCGTCAACATCCAGAGATCAAAATCAGTCGACGATCTTGATGCACAGCAGCATGGATGTTTGAAAGTAGAAAAGCACGTACTCTCTCCATACTGTCCGCCAGAATGTTTGAAAGAACATTTATCACCCCACGCCTGGGCATATGCTGCCAATTTAGCATCCCAAGTCAGAGCGCGTGCGTTGTATTTTGATCGGAAATCGTTATGCGCTTTCAAGTATGCAGTGATATCAGCCTCTGTAGCTCCAGATGGGGAAGCGGGAGCACTAGAACTTTGAGAAGCGGTAGCAGTAGTAGTAGAAGACTCAGTAGGAATAGAGGCGGCGGCGGCGGCGACGACGGCGGTAATCGAAGTTGGAGTGATATGCGCTTGGGAGGAACTCGGCGCCAACTGAGCAGCGCTGGTAGTGATCGAAGCAGCACTAGATTGAGCAGCAGCAGCAGAATCCGAAGAAGGCAAGGCGGTAGCGGTTGAGGAAAAAGCAGAAGAAACAAGTTCTCACTCATCTTCCTCGTCACAGAAAGGAATCTCCTCCTCTTCAGCGATAGTCTGGTTTGCACTGCCCATGGTTGCTTCAGCTGGAGCAGAAGAGTAGGCAGCCGAAGGAATAGGAGCCGAATAGATGGACTTAACAGTTCATTTGGACAAGGTGAAACAAAAAAGAGAAAAGGCGAAAATTAGCTTCACAGCCTACTCGCAGAGAAGATCAAAGGAAGGATGCCTACTTCGGATGAGTTGGTTGCACAAAGAGACTCTAGAAGAGTGGCATTCATGGAGCCACCAAAAGTGTCATTTCCAACTAGACGAGTATCATTAGCACAGATTGTATCGACTAAAGTCCCATTCACGAGAATGGTTTCATTGGTGGCTGATCCGGATAGTCCAATAGAGGCGAGCTGCGTGGCATTGACTCCATGAAGTCGATAGATCCGATCGGAATGAGTGTGTTTGTGATGGTGGCGATACCTATCCTCTCTTCGGACCCTGATCATATCGGCCTGGACAGAGGTGGCGACAAGGAGGGTGGTGGCAAGAGTGAGGAAAGGGACGAACATCGTAAGTGAGAAGAAACGTATAGTATAGGCCGAGATTTCGAGTGCCCGAAGGAGAAGATATATAATAGCCGAGATCGGAAAGAGTGAGGAAAGCGCAAAGCTACGACCAGCGCGGATTCTTTCGTGAGCTTAGTAGACGAGAATGAGAAGAAGCAGGAGGAGAGTTGGCGAAAGAAAGGAGGATGATAACGAGAACCAGAACGAAAACAAGGATAGGAGAAGAGAAGAAAAAAAAGAGAAGAAAAGTTGGTGTCCATGATGGAATGATTCCCCTTAAATTCTTTCTCGTTATAGGGGTACCCGTTTCGATGTTTTCTTCCACTTGAAAATGGACTGTTTATTAAACAGGCGATTCAATGGATCGATTTCATTTCGAAATTCGAACGTAGTCGAGACTGGCGTTTCAACATTTGAAACAGATATTGGTGTGCCAAGAGAAAAGGGGTAAGCTAAACGCGGATTGTAAGCCATAGGCTTGGTGCGAACAATCCTAACCGGTGATGGTTGATACATGGCTTCATCGGACTTGGGCGCCCTCAGACTACAAAAACCCAAATTCCCATTGGTCATGGGTTTAATTCGTACCAGCCTCAACCTCATCCTCAACAGTCATGGCAGTATCAACATCAGCCTCACTAGCAACGGCGTCAAACTCCGGCATCCTCGCCCTCTGATTCTTTCTCCGGTGGAGGGCTAGCTGCAGCATGTTGCGCAACACGTTCACATCTCTATGTAAGGGCGGAAAAGCCCGGCAACCGATATATCGCAAGTAAGTGTTATGGTTAACGTTTTGTGTACGGTTTGCTCAGGCTTAGATGTGAAGCTGTTCCGATGGGTTAGAAGGCTCAGGCTCAGGCTCTAGAGGAATTGTGGAAGTGCCAAAGACATAGGCGAAGGCATAGTGAGAGATGGGACGAAATGTGTTTCGAACGAAGATGAAAGAATTCAAACTTGAGAGAAAAGAGAAAAGGGGAAGATAACTATAGAAAAAACAAAGAAACGAAGTACTTGTATCTCTTCGTCTTCCGAGCATGGATACAAGATGGAAAGGATGCATACACGTATCGAAAACGCGAGAGGTACGAAACACATATTGTCTGGATGGTATGCAAATATATACAAGGAAAAAGCGTCCGATAACCGAAGGCTCTGCAGTCCACAGACAGACAGACATAAACATGCAGAGACCTAGGAATACAGGGACAGAAGACACAGAGACCATGAAACACAGAGATAGAGAGATAGAGAGATAGAGAAATAGAGAAATAGAGAAATAGAGAAATAGAGAAATAGAGAAATAGAGAAATAGAGAAATAGAGAAATAGAGAAATAGAGAAATAGAGAGATGAGATAGAAAGTTCATCTTAGCTGGCTTGATCGTTGGTCTCGGGGTAGACTTATTCTGCGCTCGAAAAGATAGTAGTCACCACTGATATTGATTATGATATTTACTTGACTCGACACTCCTAAACTTTTGTTGAAATTTCCTATATATTCTTTGCTCTCTCCGATCAAACAAACTATACACATCAATATACCATGACTACCGCACCCCCACCTTATCAACCCAATGGAGGGGCTGTCACTCCAGATGACTACATCAAGTATCAACCTTCAATTCAGCTTCCTTTAGGGGATCACAGGCACGTCGGGTTGCTTGCTTGCCAACGTAGGTTTTTTATTCTCTTCATTCATCAGCAGATCTTCCGGCGTCTCCTGACATGAGTCATCTTCTGCCACCTCATCACTCTCGATACCACGTTCACCGTATCGATTTTTGATCTTGTCAACCAGGCGACCCTCTTCTACAGAGGCTGTCTACCGAGATCTTCTCGTCCAACCTTTTCGTACTCCCTCCGCCGACAAAAGGTACAAAGTCGGCAAAGACTCGAAAGGCAGCAACCGAAACTCCTTCTCTCTCGCCTACCTCCGACACAAAGATCTACGAGATTGAATGTCTCGATACTTGCTTGTTTCCCGAGGGTGGAGGTCAGCCTTCAGACTCGGGAGTCATGATTGTTGAGAATGGACTGGAACTCAAGGTGGCTCATGTGTTGAGAAAAGGGCGAAAGGCGATTCATTTCGTGGAAGTTCCAGAGGGGAAGCAGTTGTTGATTGGAGCTGGCAGCAAGGTCGAGCTCAGAGTTGATTGGCAGCGGAGGATGGATCTTGTGCGTGATCTCCTGCTTATTTTGCGTGCACACTCAGTTCTCCTAATCGTCACTTCATCTATGAACGTTACAGATGACCACCCATACGTCTCAGCACCTTCTGTCTTCATTGCTCGACGCCATATCCATTCCTACACTCTCTTGGTCATTGACTCCATACCCCAACCCGTGCTACATCGAGATTCCTCGAGCACCCACCTTAGAGGAAATCACTCAGATTGAACTCAGGGCGAATGAACTCATCAGGGAGGCCACTAAGGTATGGGTAGAGGTGGAAGATCAGAACCAAAAGCAGGAGACAGAGGAAGCGAGAAAGAGTAGCAAGTCGATGCCCAAGGACTATGAAGGAGGTGTCGTCCGGACGGTTGTAATCGATGGGGTCGATCGAAACCCGTTCGTCTATCTCTCTTCCCTCTCTGATCTTGAAGATAACCTCTTGGTTGTCTGAACATAGGAATCAAGCTGACAGAATGGGTGTCTGTCTAGTTGTTGTGGAACGCACGTTCCATATCTGTCGCTCCTTCAATCTCTACACATCATCCCAACTGTAAGTGGGCTTCACTGGAAGCCTTTGACATTCAACCAGATAAATTACAAACAAGCTTATAGTACGCTCTGACCACCATCTCACACCAATATAGACGACGCCTCATTCGTCGACCACTCGTCGGCTGTACTTTCTCACTTCCGCTCGGTTAACCCTATACATTCAGAAATCGACTCTTCTTCTCTCATCTCTCTCGACAGTCCTAGGAGGAGCTTCGGCCGAGACTTTACCTGCTCGCGTCGAGGCTCTTGTTGAGTCTAGTAAATCAACAGACAAAGCGCTGAAATCAATAAAAAATGAGTTGGCCGGGCTGATCGCCAAGGATATCAAGGCTGATCGAAAGGGGGAAGGAGAGTGGATAAAAGTCGTTCATAGAGAAGCTAATGAGGGGACGACAGGGCTTGACTTCTTGGGAGCCGTCTCCACAGCGATTTGGGATGATCTGACGAAAGGAGAGAAGGGATTGTTGATCCTTAGCGCTATGCCGACGCCTTTCGTTGTTCGTTTTTGTTGTTTTTTCTCTCTTTTTTTCTTCAATTGTTCGAGCTGAGCCTGACCTCGTTCATTGATCTCCACCAATACCGTTATGATCACCACAGGCTACTTCTACATCAACCCTTCATCTCTCAGGCACACCAGAACTGGTGTCTGCTTTTGGAGAAGCCATCAAGCAGGTCGATATTTTCAAGGGTAGGATCAAAGGAGGAGGCGCAAAAGGTCGATGGCAAGCCAAGGTTGAAGGAAAACTAGGGGAAGAAGAGGTCGCTGTATTGAACAACGCAGCGCTGAGTTTGAGAAAATAGATCACCTATGTAGAGCGGATTTCGTCTTGTATCGGTTTCTCCGTCACGCTCTTATCATCGTTGTATAGTTTGCCTCCATTTTTCTTTTCGTAGCTTTGTTCTCCTCCGAATTAGTATGATCGACGATTCTCGGCTCGTCGCCGTTTTCAACTTTCGGGATTTTATATTCTTACGGTTTGCTATAGAAATAGAGGCAAGATTTGAAACGTGGAAGAGTACACACAATTCCCCGTGAGAAGAAAGCTTCAATTTGGAGCCGAGAGTCAAATAAAGCATGCCGATCACATCCAACTATAGGAACTGGAATAGATCAGAATCACAAATTCAACTTGTCTCCTTCTCAATTCACTCTCTTCCGAATGAGTTTTTCCGAATGTCGATTTCTCCGGTTCAGACAAAAGTAATTTAAGAAATAGAGAAAGAAGACTATGAGCACAGGAAATATTTATAACTGATTGCATGCTACCGTACGGTCCGCGCCTTATCCGGTTCGTGACGATGTAGAAAATCCCGGACCGTGGGAGAACGGAGGGAAAGAAACAAGTGTTGAAAGGGACCAAGGCGCGTGTTAGAATTATCTTGATGTGATCGGCTAATGCGGACTATCTTTCAATCCATTATTGTCCTCAAAATTTATACAGAGCAACAATGGAGACAACAGCGACAAGGGCGCATGCATTTACTTGAGTGATTCTTAGGAAAACAGAAGAGATCTGACCAGTATGGCACATTCAATCGAGACAGTAAGGTACCAAGATCACAGAAGGATCAACGGCAAAACCTCGGACTTGAGGATCAATCGCGCAGTCGCCTTGAATCCTGCTGACCTCACAGATCACGTCCGGTAAGTATCAGACATGAGCTTCTACCAAAAGATGCTTGATTCACCAGATCGTTCGTTTCAAGTCTATTCGGCCATTGCGATCCTTTCTGGAGAGCCGGTAAAATGATCAACACCTCCAAGTTCTATATAGAGCGATCGTTCTCTCCCTCTGGCATTTCCTCTTCCTATTTCCCCTGTATTTGCAAGACCCTTTCCGTCCTATCACAGTATACGTCAGGCCTTCTTGACTTCATTTCGTCTTGCTACTACCACTGCTGTTATTATCAACACCATTACCCCCGCTGATCCTATCCTATCGCAAGGATGTCGATGAATCAACGGCCAGTATATACCCTTGAATCCAAAACAGGGAGTGAAGAGGTCAAACAAGAGATTTCTCACGAGGAATATAGTTCGGATCAACAAGAGCCTCAGCTAGACTTTGGTACATTCAAAGATGCCAAAGTGGTCGAAGTCTGTGAGTTCATAGACCTTCATCTTTCCATCTAAAGATGGATGGAAATACGTCGGAAGGGAAGGATTTGTGCGAGTCGGAGACACCCGAAACTGATCGCGTCCCGCTGCTTTTTTCGGATGAAAAGTTAATGCACAATTCGCTGCTGCAATGAAAGCTGAGAGGATCAATCCCCGATCCAGGGAATCGTTCATGCTTTATTTTGTGTGCGCCGTGTGTTGTATGTTACTTTCTCTGCCTGGCCCTCTTATTTGATCGACTACTTTGAGCGCACTAAGTTTACATGACCATCTTGGCTTTCTCCTCACGTCCTCGTCTGGCCGATATGTTTCCCAGTCCTTTGCGCTTGTACGAATGGTTATGATGGCTGTGAGTATCAATCCCGGCCATCCTCTTGAATTTAATCGCGCAGAACCCTTCTAACGTATTTTGGTTCTTCAATTAGCGTTGATGACCGCTATTCAAGCCATGCCATACTACAAAAGCCAGTGAGTATACAGTTCTTATCAAGAGTCTTTGTTCCGCTCGGCTGATATCTGAGCGTGATCGGTGGGGTTTTTAAAATCAGATTCAATCTGGCAACGACTGGAAGCTCCACTGGTCTCGTCTTCTCAATCTATACCATCGGGTCCATGGTCGGAGCTTTTACAGCTGGTAAGGGCCATCTGTTTCTTTCTCGTCGTCTGATATTCGTCGTTGGATGCTGATATATTCTCGTATCATTCTTGTTATTGGTTGACTATCCATTGCCAGGACCCATCTCTGATCGATTCGGCCGAAGAGTCGGCATGTTCTGTGGTGGGCTCGTTATCTGCATTGGAATGGCTGTCGTTAGTTCTGCTCACCAGATGGGACAGTTGATTGCTGGAAGATTCATCCTTGGTTGGGGTTAGTTCATTCTCTTCTCTAGTCCGGTCAGCTTTGATGCTAATTATATCCATTCATCGGACTATGCAGGTGTCTCAATCATGACGGTCGCCGCTCCAGCTATGTGTGTCGAAGTTGCTCCTCCTCAGTGAGTGCCTCGTATCTTCATCCTCATGTTGTGAACATCATTGACCAGATTTGATCATCATGGCGCTCAGATGGCGAGGACGAATGGGTTAGTTGACAGACTCTGGTGCATGAGGTTGATTTTTGCGCCTTGAATTTGACATTTCGATTATTGTTTTAAAGTTGGAATCTATAATTGTGGATGGTGAGAGAGAATACTGTCACTTTTGTATGAGACGATGGTCGGATGCTCACTGTTCCTGGCTATTTCTGCTTTTATCTTCCATCAGGTTCGGAGGAAGTGTACCCGTTCGTTTTCAGTAAAACTGCAGTCAAGTTTCTCGAGGTGTGCACCATACGAATAACATTTTTTCTTCCTTCTTCTCCTACTTTGTGGATTAGGCCGCTGCCATTACTTTTGGCACAAACAACATCGCAAGCAACATGTCCTGGAGATTGCCTTTGATCTTCCAAGGAGCCCCTTGCTTCATAGTCATGATATGTGTTTTCTTTATCCGTGAGTCTTCCCTGTTCTCGAAAAGATAGTGCACATATCGTTTCTCATTCGGAGTTGGTTCTTCTCGTCGATTCAATAGCGGAGAGTCCTCGGTGGTTAATGCAGGTAACCAGTTGAGCTGATACTTCAAACACGTATTTCCGAGCCAACGAGATTCTTCTCTTTGACGTTGATCATCAGAACGGCAGAAACGAGGAGGCCCTAGCGTTCTTGGTTAAGTACCATGGAGGGAACAATCGAGACAGTAAACTTGTAGAGCTCGAGTGGAAAGGTTGGTCTCGATTCTTTTCGCCATCATTGAATATTCAGAAAATGACACCAACCTGTGTCTTTTGAATCGTCTCTCGTCTTCGATATAAAACAGAGTTTCAAGAGAATATCGCGCTAGATGCTTCAGATAAACGATGGTGGGATTACAGGCCATTGATCGTCACTTCGAACGGTCGATGGAGGATGATGTGTGTGCTCTTGATCTCGGTATTTGGACAATTCAGTGGGAATGGGTTGGGTTATTGTAAGTTCATCGATTTGAGCAGTCATCATCATCGATACCGCTCTACAAGGTTCAATGAGAGTTGACCATCGATATACCATTTTTATACAAATAGTCAACACTGTCATCTATAGTACGTCATCCTGTCTATTTTCCTAAAGTTCTTTTTTCTGATTTTCCCTAATCCGTGCCCTGTTTCTGTGTAAAGACAATTTGGGATATACTTCACCTTCGATACAGCTCGGTTTGAACTTGTCAAACCAAGTCGTTTCTGCTTTCTGCGCTGTGACCGCTGCTTGTTTGAGCGATAGGATGCCTAGGTAAGCTTTCGTTCTTTACATTTCATGGCTCTTCCCCTATCTCTTCAGCGTGATATCTAACCTTCTGACATATTTTTGCTTATGATCATAATCGTTGATAGACGACCAGTCTTGATCTATGGAACCTTCGGTGCCGCATGTGAGTATGACGTCCAATCAAGCTCCGGCCTTCAGATATGATTTGAGAGTTATCAAACTATCATCTTCTGAATACTCGTAAATCTACTTCTAATCTTATCAGGCCTTCTTGCTATCAATGGATCCCTCTCCTATAAATGGGCCCAGCGTATGTCTTTCTAGCTAATGACTCTTCCCTTCTATACACGATAAGCTGATTAAATTCGTCACTGATGTCGGATTTTGATAGAGCCTACCGACGCCGAAGGAAATGTTATTGACCCCAACTTACCGTAAGCACAAAAATAGCCTATTAGAAATGCCGAGCCAGCCCTTTTGTTGATTTTTATCTCTATGACCTGGCACTTTACAGAATCGGGCAAGGAGCTCTCGCTGCATACTTCCTGTTCAACGCTCTCTTCTCATTCACATACACTCCTCTCCAAGGAGCTTACCCTGCAGGTATGAGCAAGTTATCTTCTACTTTTCTCGCTGTCTATTTGATCTTCACTAGGTTTCTGATCTTGACATTTGATGGTGTCTTTTTCCGACATATGGTAGAGTGTCTGGAGTCGACAGCGCGGGCGAAAGGGATGGCGCTTTCTGGAGTCATCGTATCTGCCATGTAGGTGTTTCTGAGCTGATCTTTTTAGTCCTTAGATATCAGAAACTGATAAAACCGGTTCTTGTTATTTTTGTAGTGGCTTCATCAACATGTTCTGCGGACCAATCGCGTTGGGCAATATAAAAAACAACTATGTCTTTGTATTTGTACGTGCGACCCAGTCCACTTGGTCTTTTTCTGTATCTACGTCGTGATATGCTTGAGCTGACCTGTGACGCATTGGACTTTTAAGGTCGGATGGGATGTGGTCGAGACGATCATATGGTATTTCTGCTGTGTCGAGACTCAAGGTCGAACATTGGAGGTCTGTACCTCCTTCTCCTCTGTTTCGTCCCTCCTTTCTGCGTCGTGCCATTTATTCTGATCTACGAACATTGTTATCAATCACAGGAGCTGGATTGGATCTTCAGTCAGAAGAACCCAGTGAAAGCTAGTAAGAAGCGCGATAAGATTGCTATCTCGCATGACAAAGTAGTCGTTGTCGATGAAGCCTGAATGGGAATTCTTTTTAAGCACGGACAGGATCTCTTTCGTCATGTATCTTCTTGTATTACTTTAGTCGTTGTAGTTTTAATATTTTCTGCTTTGCCAGGTTTCTTCCTTAGTTTCCTGTTTGATCTACTGTGAATTTGACTTTTGCTGCCAGAGAGCGACCCTAACCGACGGTGATCGATACAAGATCTGTAAGGACTGGAATGTCCCCAGACCGCAAACCACCAAGGTGCCAGGGATGTGAGCTGGATGTTACATGTTTGTAACCTACGAATTGTAGATCCCCTGCCGCCAGTCCTCTTGCAATGCATCAGCTTCCAAGTATATACTCGTACAACGCATGTGCTCATAGCACACTCTATGATCTGTTCTTGCCTGAAATTCTTTTGTGCAGTATATCATTTTAACATACCGCCTGTATACAGTGCCTTTGTACTCTGAGAATCAGATACAAGACGGACCTTCTTTGCCATCCATAGCATAGTATCCTAAGCCTGTATCCTTCTTCAGTTCCCCTATCGTCCTTATCCTCACTTTCTGTTATCCCTGTTCTCAACCTCTGTACTTTCAATCTTATTTTCTCGCGCCTCTGTTCTCTCTGGTCTCAGTCTCAGAGTCTGAACTTCCACTTCTGCGCTCATTCCCGTATCGATTATACCTCCTGCAACACACACACAAACACTTCCTTTTTCTTCCTTACTACCTGCACAGCTTTATATCATAGCACAACTGAACCCATTACCCATGAGACTTTGGCAGTTTGTGGTCTGAAGACACTCAAGTCCAGAAGAATCATACATCGACCACCATTGGTTGAGGCTGCTTTCACCAAATCTAAGGCTTATGAGCTATGGAAACTACAAAGTCCTCTCATTTTCCATCTATCTACCAGGAAGTTCATAACTCCTCATTCCAAGCGCACAAAGCATCATCGTGAACCCAACGATGGAGGCGAACACGAAGACGGCGTCTATGGAAGTTAAATAAGCCAACACTGCCTCTTTGTGAACATCTGTTGGAAGAGTAGGAAATATTACAGAGGGCCGCTTAATGATCTTTTTTGTATTGAATCAGTTGGCCGGGCGAAAAGAGATAGTTGTCAGATCGAAGAAACTTTTGATGGGGTGGCGGTATATGGAGAGAGACTGACCTCTGGAATTCGACTATCATGTCCTAACCGATTCCCCAAGCTCCAGGATAAAATCCCCTGTTGTAAGGCTCTTGTTAATGTGACACCGAGGACCTGACCAAGACTTCTGAACATGTATGAGGCGGAGATCGATATCGCCATGTTTTCTTTGTCAACCGAGGCAATAAGAGCGGTAAGGAAGGTCGTGATGACTACTCCGCCTGTTACATCGATAAGTTTCCGTAGCCAGAGTTTTGAGCGGACCCTTCAGTTGGTCCATGTTCAAACAGGAGGAGACAGTAAATGCTAAACAGTTAAAAGCAAAAAGAACTAGCCTCCCCAAGAGGCGATGGCCGTCTCAATCCACATCCGATGGATATTCGTATCTACCCCCCACGTTAAGAAGGATAAACTGGCGTAAAGGGGTAGAAGACAAGACCAAATGTTGAGGGATCGGTACGATCCGGTATGGCGCATGTACCTTAGTTCAGTGTGGGAGAGATTCATATTAGCCTTTGATCATAGAGATTTAGAGAAAGAAGTTAGGACATACCATCCTGCAAAGAGGGAGCCAGCAGATCCGGTGATGGAAGAGGGAAGCAATATGAGACCTGAGATGATTCAAAAAGCGGTGAGAACGTTGATGAAGTGAGTCGGCGCTGATTAAGGTAGTTCAGTTGTGCATCCGAAAGACGTACCAGTCTGAGAGCCATTGTAACCACGGACAATATGCAGATACATGGGTATCATGAATAACTTTTGTTTGATAACATGCACACAAGATTATACATACGATTCAGCCTATGTATAAGCATCGTTGGAATAGAAAGAGGATCAAACAGGACGAACCCGGGCAAACGTGCTCATAGTAAGCAACATAAATGCCAGCAAGACTAATCCTGGTGTCTTCATCTTCAACAGACTCAGTGAGATAAGCGGCTCTTCAGCCACGTGACCCTCTACATACCAGAATATTGCGGTAGAGATGGCAAACACGATAAGTAGCGAATAAACGGCTGGATGAGACCAGGGCAGACTGGATGAAGTATGTAGAGATAGCGAGACCATCAAACTTGTGATCTAATGATATTACACATTCTTGATAATCAGTTAGTCTATGTAATCATCTGGAACTCGGTACAATTTAGGAGAAACTATACTGACCGAAGTCAGAATCGAGACGAAACCGTACCAATCGATTCGTTTCAGGAGCTGAAGAGAAGTTTCGTTGGTAGACTTTACAGGGACCCTGACTTTCCATAAGATGAGAAGGAAAGAAACTGATAGAGGAACGATTTGCATTCCGAAAGCCCATCTTTGTTTCAGGAAGCATAATAGAAAAGAACGCGATAGATTTTCAACCCTGTTCAAGTGATAATTATTCGCGTAAACAAGACAAACCTCCAGCCAAACTTGTCTGCCACCGATCCACCTAGAACGGCACCTGTAGCTGAGCCCGCGCCGAACAAGAGATTTACATATCCTGTAACAAGAAATCAGAATCAGAATGAATCGGATAAGTCATTGGGTTAGAAGAGCATTAATCATGTGATAGAAGGACGGATTGACCTTGATATAGGCCTCGGGATTTTAAAGAAACCAGGTCAGATATGATGATAGCGGTGATGGTTAACAGCCTGTTATCATTCGCCCACAACAAACGAAATTCAATTCTACACACTAGAAGACGAGATTGAATTCATGCAAATCAGACAAAAATAAGGTACATACCCCCCACCACCACATCCGGCGAGTAGTCTTGCGCCCAAAATAAAAGACATCGAAGGAGCAATTGCACATCCCAAAGTACCTGTTGTGAACAGTAGCATGGCACAGATGATAGCCGACCGACGACCAATGATATCCGAGAGTCTTCCCCATAAGGCTATTGAATCGAAGGCCGTGTTCAATTTTTGAGTCTTCTGTTTCTTGATACTGAATATTTGATGTGAAATACGACTTAAAGGAAGAACGTACGCGTCAGAGCCGCAACTCCGAGAAGATAAGAACCACCCAACCATGAAGCCAGATGGCCTGCTTTGCTACTCGATAAACATCACGTCTGGTGTGTTAGTTTTGCGGTCAAGAGTTAAGCATGGTATGTCCGTTAATCTTACAAATATGATACGATATCAACCTGAAGGTTGGCTGTAATACTAGCATTCAAGGCCGAGCAAAACACGCTGATAATTGATCGGACGGAGCAAGATCAGCTTCATATACTGAAGAAGAACGAGACACATCATAAGGAACCGACCTGGTCCAAAGGCCGGAGCAAAGAAGTGCAATCTCCCTAAAAGGCTTGTCCTTTTCTATAGTTGGTTGGCTTTTTACTATCGATGGGTCTATCAACCGCGCTTCGATATCAGTAGCACAACGATCGTCTGACACTGTGGTTCCATAGTTTGGAGTAGCAGATATGTTCTTGGCCTGCTGGGTCGCACCTAAAAGAGGAGTAGTTACTGAAGAGGACATGTGCGTTTGGGAATCAGTCGTTCAACCTGTACACCTGCAACCCGCTTTACAATGATGTAAGATGTTGTCTGAAGAAAAGAAAAGGAAAGAAGAAGGAAAAGAAAAAGAGGAAAGGAGGAAAGGAGGAAACATAAAAGAAAAAGATGAAATCAACCAAAGGCGCTAGATTGGCATGGCGGACAAAGCCGACGGATTAGGCCGATAGGATCACAGCTTACGACCGAGCTGTAACTCTGGTTACTTCCCTGGCAGGAAGGAGCAGTCTCAACACGTGATTCAGGGGATCTCGGTCGTTTGTGGTCCGGGGACACTCCAGTTCACAGGGGTTTGTCACGATCACTATCGGCTAGGGTTGGTTTCGCGCGGCCAAGGCCATAGAGTTTTGCAACTGTGAAACTGTGAATTACGGAGGTCCGTGCGGCCATCACCCTTTGCACATCTCGTCTCCTGCTTTCAACGCCCATCATGAGTGACTTTACCCAATGCATGCTAGACAGATACGTAGGTACACCAGGCAATCGGCGATCAGATATACACAGGTTAGTTGATCTTGTCTTTTTCTCAAACTCCAAAACAGGCCAAGGATGTCAAACTTGCGACCACGGCTCCGTTCTTGGAGAAATGTGGAAAACACGAGATTTCGACCGAGGTTCTATCTGACTATCTAACTCAAGACAAGTACGTTCTCATTTTCCCGTTCCTTTCTGAATCAAACTGTGGCTATCATGCTGATCTTCTCTCTTTTGTCTATTGTTCTTCAGGATCTACGCCTTCGAGGGATGTCAGTTCCCATTGATCACTTTATGTCCAATCCAGATGTCACAGTAGATCCTGATCAATTGGAATCTCTTCTGTTGCTCTACAATGTAGACCCAAAGTTCATTGGTAAGCTTTTATCGCTCGAAACTTACAATCACTGTCTTACTGTCGGACTCAGCTGACCATTTCTTATCATTTCCCTGCAGCCCAACTCATCACTCGGCTTCCTCTTTCTTCTCCGTCTTCTCGGGAAAACTTGACCCTATTCTCGTTTGCTCTTCAAAATGTCGTTAGAGAGACCGGCTTTTTCGATTCTCTGGGCGACCGTTTTGGACTCAACGTTCATCAACCTGTCAGCCATCTTCGAACGAAGAATAGTCAAAAGAAGGATGATGCAGAATCTGTGGCTGGATCAAGATTGAATGAAAACACAAAAGCTTATGTGGACTTTTTGATCGCTACGGGTGCTGAGGGTAATCTAGACGAAGGGATTGTTCTCCTATGGGCAATGGAGCGCGTGAGTCGTCTTGTATCCCTTATGACCTGCTGGTTTAATCTAGCTATCTGCGCTAATGTTTTACACGAATACATACACTTGAACAGCTTTATTTTATGGCATGGACTCATGCAGGCGAACAAACACCTTTCGATGCGCCTTCCGCTTCATCATCATCAGAACCTATCAAAGTAGCACTGACGGAATTGATTAACAACTGGACGTGCGACGAATTCGAAATTTTTGTGTCTGACTGTGAGAAAGCGGTCGGTCGACTTAATTTGAAAGAGGGAAGTGAAGAATGGAAGAGGTGTGAAGAGGTCTGTTCTTTTTTGAGTTTTTGCTGCATATGTCTTTTCTACTACTCAGCACTTAAATACGTTCATTTCTTTCTTTATCTCGCTTCGATCATGATCAAGACCTTCAAAAGAGTCGTGTACCTAGAGAAACGGTTCTGGCCATCCATTTGATTCTCACAAGAGAATTAGCTTCAATTTGATATGAAATCGCAGTCATTGAAGATCATCATGCATAGATATTCAATTAAAGGAATAAAATTGCGTGAACATTCGTAATTGCAAGCATAAGATCAACAAACAATAAGATAGATCAAGTCCATGTCTCAATTCCACCTTCAAAATCTTCGTCATATCACACGTTCTACCAAGCTCCACCATTCGAGTTCTGACCGTATCCAGAGTCATAATTCTGATGAGGGGGTGGACCGCCTTGGTAGATTTGCTGCTGGTACGACTGGTGTTGCTGGTGCGGATCATGATGAGGTTGCCCATGACCGGCGTAGCCTCCATGGAGCGGAGGCGGACCTCCAAATTGAGATTCTCCTCCACCTCCACTGTAAGGCGGTTGTTGATACTGAAACGAATTCTGATGAGACGCAAACGACGGAGGCGCGCCATATTGATCGCCTCCTCCAAACGAAGGTTGCTGTTGATATGACTGCTGGTGATATTGTTGAGCGCCAGGGTATCCAGAGTCATTCTGATAAGATGGATGTGGGGGACCCGAGGTATGAATGTTCTGATCAAAAGGCCCATCTCTAAACACAACGGGGTTAGTTGATTGGAAACCAGTCACCGAGGACATAAAGGCCGTTCCTTGGTTCAGGTAGGTCGCTCCGGGGACATGAACGTTGTGCGTAGCAAGAACACCTGTCAAGGGGTTTCGCAAGTCATGAATCGCGTCAGTCGTCCATGTGTTCGGGACTCTCGTTAGAAGACCGCACAACTGATATTTCTGAGAACTAACCTTGCAAACCTTGCGAAGGGACCCCTCCCTAAGGATCATTATCCAAGACGTGACAATCGATAAAAGATAATTAGCTCTTCAACAGTCAACAAGAATAAATTTGGGATAAAGCTCAAGCCCTTACGTGATCGTGAGAGTTGTTACTTCCGCTGGTATCGCCGATCCGTCGGTTATTGTTCGATCGGACACTAGCCTTCGTCAACCTGTTTAGTATCTCCTGCTTTTTGGGCTGAGTATCGATCCCTAAGTAGTCGTCCATACGAAACAACGAAGAATCTATAAATTGTTGGATCGATCTGACAGAGGTTTGAGAAGTTTACTAACACTGTTTCATATACTAGGGTGGAAAAGACTTGGTAATTGTCAGTCTACTACCGGTCAAATAGAAGGTCGTATACCTGGAAGGATCACGAACCGCCATCATCTCGCTTTGAATTTGAGATCGGCTGTCATAGAACATCGGGTGGAAGACCGACTCCCAGGCCTTCTCCCCAACGCCTAATCGATCATCAAAGAAAGTGATCAACCAAGGAAAAGAAACTAGTCGGATTGATCTTCAACAGAGCACGTACCTCGAGCATCGATGTTCGTATCGTCCCAGGCTGTATACAAAGATATATAAGAATAAGCAAAACCTTGACGCGTATCAAAAGAGTGAAGGAACGATTGATGATAGATGGAATACATGCCTTCAACAATGAGTTTGACGGCATGTGTGATGTTGATCTGATTGAAAAGGTGCCGAAATTAGCATCTGCTTGCTCAGCTGACAGTCAATAGATCATCTACGTACTCGAGCCAAGTTGCCAGCAGGCTCGTTCAAGATTAGGCCTGAGAACGCGTAGTGGAGGAATCACATAGCCATCATGTCAGATGATGTTTCTCAGGAGGGCTTAAGAGGACTGGTTGGATCTAATTGACGAACCGAAGTGGTCCTTAGATAGGAACGAGTGCGTGGGATCATCCGAATTAGGGTTGTCGAAAACCTATACATCGCTCACAAATTGCTAAGTTTTAGCCTCAAGATTGATACACAATGAGGTTTGATGAGATGAATACCTACAGCGAACTGATCTATTGTAAACAAAGATCATATCATCTTGTCATTTAAGAGTTGTTAACCGGAAACCCTGAGGAAAAGTACGAACCAGGATCATTGATCACCTGCTGGGATAGACTAGAGAGACCCGAGGTGGAACTTTTCAGAATAGGACCCAAGAAAGGCTCGATGGCTATCGGTAAGAACGAGAACGAAGGACAAAATATCAGTAATCTCAGTGCACCGCCCTAGTTTCTGTATAGAGTACGAATCTAACTGACTGGTAAAAACGAAAACGTTGAGCGAGTTTGTGATCTTCTCCACAAGAGAATTAAGACCCGGAATCTTCTCGATAGTAACCGAAATTCCTTTGGAGACTTTGTCTCTGAAAGCCAATATTTTCCAAAGTGTCGCATGAAGCTGAAAACCTCAAAATTAAGTCAGCGCGCCGTACTAAAGCCCATAATTAGAACGAGGGAGAGTCCCGCCAGATTAGAGATAGTAAGCAAAGGGACAAACTTGCTGAGGAGACATGTTATTGGGATCTCCCGAAGATCCGTTTCGGATAGAATCAACATCTCGACTCAGCGCCTGGCCTTCTCCGCCTGGCATTTGTAGTAAAAGGTTTCGAAGCCCAGAATCCGAATTGGCAGGGTCGGATCGAGCCTTGTTGATAGATCGGTTGAGGTCTGAGATCGAAGCCTCGCTTAGGTGATCCCCGGCTTCTCCAAGCTAAGATAGTTGTGATGCACAAATTATGCCAATTTAAGTTGTAGAAAACACCACGACAATGCGAACAAGCGAGACAACTCTTACTAATGAGTGAATGAAGTCCGAACCTCCAAACGTTCTGTACAAGATCATATATCAATATGAGCTTGTCTCAACTCTGTTGTGCAAAACACCATCCGGCTTACCCAGTAACCAAAGGGGGAACCATCTGTCCATTGGGTGCCTTAATGATCGCATTTTGTCCAACGTGAGGAAAGACGTCATGGTAACCTAAGGAGATTAAAGCTAGCTCGCAGAAGTTTGAATGCTATGGGAATAATTGATAAATTTAGGATGAAACTCAAGAGTATCAGTCAAATAAGACAAAAATAGAAACGCGTAATAAATGTGTATATGAGCTTACGGCAGTAAAGTCCTCCAGGGTATGCATAGCTTGTCCTAAAAGCCTATAAGCTTCGTATTCGTCGTCGTCGTTTCCTATCGATCAAAACGAATAGAGTGCAAGTTCTGTTGGCTGGCCTCTCCTTGACTTTTACAAAAAAAAACTCGTAACTAGTTGTACCTCGTGCTCGGCTCATTCGTCCATGATGAATACACTGCTCAATCGTCCTTCGGACTAGAGCTTTAGATGTATCCCAGTTTCCGTTCTCATTGGCGATGTAGTTCTTCATTCCTGTTCTGGGTAGAAAGTGAGCTTCGCGCGGTTGTCAGCTTGAATCCTAGGTCGATATTAGATCACCAACGAACTCACCGGGGATCAATTTGAAGCTCTTCAGGATTGACAGGTGGTCGTAGTCGAGGATCGTACTGCATTTCAAGAGGATATGTATCAATTATGATTATACAGTACCAAGATCAAATAGGAATATACCTGTCGGGCGTCTTCTCCCTGAATCATTAGAAATAGCAGCAGATAAGCAGCAAATTAGTATATCTTCAGGCAGACAACCTGACAAAGAAGGTATACCTCAGCATAGCCTTTAGGGTCTACAAATGATGAGGGACATCCTAGATCAGTTTGTATCTACCCATTTGTAGGATGGGACGAGATTAGATACTAACTATCAATGTGTTCCACCTGATACAAGGTCCGAAAAAGAAGATCGCGATGTCAGACAAATGCTTTCGGTATCGAGATATACATCTCATACAAAGTGGCGTCGTGATGATGATACGCACAGGCAGATAGACTCCCAGACGCTCTTTGGTAATCTCGAACTCCTCGGTCGCATATCCCATGGCCATGAAGCCCAAAGCCATCAACAAGTTGATAATCGTCTGTACATTCGTCTTCTTCAAGGCAGCAACATCGATGGCCTGACTATAGTCCCGAAGCCCTATATAATTCCAATCAAGAGGTTAGGATCAGACACACAAAAGGAAAGAAAAATCAGATAATCGAAGGAACGGGCAGATAAAGGAGGGAAGAGTGATCTTACAGTTCCCGAAGTAAACCCTTTTGACATCCAGACCAGTAAACTTCGCTGCTCCTCCTAGCCCTAGAAATCCACCTCGACCAGATTTCTTGGCTAGATCCACCAGAACATCCTCAATATCGCCATGTCTAAAGGCTTTACCTTCCAGGAAGGCGAATCTGTAAGGATGTTAAATAAGAGATTAAGATCACAGATTGGCTGTCTTACGCGAGCGCTTGTGCACAATTGATGAACGAAAAGAAGATTGGGACGTACGAGGGAATATTTCCTGCTCCAAATGCTCTAGCGCTATTTCCAAAGCAAAGAAGACCTAGAATGGCTAGGATGATTATGTACGTTGCTCTCGACATCAGAGATATATCGTGATTACCTCGGGATAGTGTGGTGGTGAAGTGGTAGTGATGGTGGCAGTGATGATGTCGACGAAGAAGAACGATACTTTATGTACGAAGGAACGCCAAGTGATGGCTGTGCGTTCAAAGCTGACTGTAACCATATCCCTGACACAAACCATGTAACAATCTAATCTAATCTCTTTCTCTGTTTCTTTGTATGTCCATGTCTGTGTCTGTAAACTAAAAAGCCATCACTGGTGATACGCCTCAAGACAGCGTCTCGAGTACTCGTCGTTCTCTCCAATTTCTCTGCTTGGTCTTAGATTCAATGGAGCAAGGATATAAACGCGTCTGGCAATAAACTCTTCTTAGCTCTTCACCTGGAAGAGAACATGGAGACAAAAATACTGGTGTTTGACAGGGCTTCCGCCGCTGTTCTGACTGCTTACGCTGCCACTAAAATTGAAGCTGCCACATCGATGAGAGCAGATTAGACCCAAGACCTATGGGGGTTTATTAGTCTGAGGTCTAACGAGGCCCGAGTCTAACAGAGCCATGCATCGACCACCATCAGTTGAGGTCACTCTCACCATGCTTTTTGCACTAGGTATCATATATGTAAAGGATGATTAGGCAGTCTTGAAAAAGAGAGGTAGAGAGAGTGCTTGGTATACAGTGTGATGATGACGAAAGCAGGACTAGATCCAAAGCAAAAGAGAGTACAGATGTGGAGTTTTACATGAAGAGGATGGCCTTAATCTTACCATTGTATCCAGAGCCATCCATCATCTGGATCATCATTCTTCCGCTTTTTCAAGGTCAGAGTAGAGATGTATTCCATGGCTCTTCCATATCGCGCCTCTATATCTGATAAGTTCCATTGAGGCCTTGTTGGGATTGGAGGGCATGCCTTCGTGATACAGATCTCTTCAGGCTCCCTTGGTGTCTCTGGATCAGATAAAAAAGGTCGATCCAAATGGTTAAGAGGAAGAGGGAGAGCTATTGCCCGCCGTATCTGATCATCGACCACGATACAGTCGCCCGTCGAAGACAAGCGTGGCTGAAGTTGTCTAGGACGAGATATTCTGCAAGGGTGATTCGGACAAGGGGGATCGATTGCGCGGTTGTGATCTCTCAAGAAGATCAGAGGAATCGTGAGGCGTTCACATCTTCTGAGAGTAGAGATTCTTCGCGAGCCAGGAGTCGACAAATCTGTATGCAAGAGAACAGATCGTGGAAGCTCTTTGATCCTTGACACAAGATCTGGGTTCGTTCGTTGATCGGATATTGTGACATGCGCATAATGCGCCCTGATGGGTCTTCCTGAACGGGATAGTCGACAGGATGATTGAGGTACCCTTCGAAGTTGTCTAGCGAAGCGATCTATTCTGTCAGACTCATACAATATGTTTTCGAGCTCATCTGAACGAATCAAGAGTAATTTTAGTATGTGTAGCGAAGTACTCAAAGTCAATCTTCATTTGGGACCTGAACGAACTGGTTGGAGGAATATGAGTGACTGTGATTGATATGGAACAAGGATGGGTGTGAGCGAGTGAAGAGGTAGAGTGGCACTGACCCATGAGAAGTCGTCGTTACAACGATAACTAGATGAGCAGGGCAAAGAAAGAGGAAGAGAGTGAGGTGATAATGGTCGATGGATTTGGTTGATCATATCTCTATCTATTTGTCTCTGTCTGTGGACTGTACAGCATTCACTAAATTGTTCACTATGACCGATGGCAAGTTAAAGCGACCAAAGGGGGGTTCCTAGCAAACAAGGAGGCATAAATCTCAACAGCTGAGAAGACACAAAGAAAGCCAAGGTGACGTAGACACTCGTCAGTGGTGCTGGTGTTTGTCACTACTGATTCTACTGTTCCGTCAAAGAGGGCAAACCAGGCTCATGCCCCATGAGATCTGGACTGTTTATGGTCTGAGGGCACCCTAGTCCAAAAGGACCATGTATCGACCACCATCGGCTGAGGTAACTCTCACCATGCTTTTTGCACAAGCTGCCACACTGACACTGTAGACTGCCATAGTAACCTCGGTGTGATATCGTAGCTGCTTGCTTCGGCTTCTTCGTTCAGATCAGCCAGTCTCGTCGGTCTCTGCGCTGTTCTCGACTCGCATCCCGAGTCTCAACCCTGGCTCCTACTGTTCTTTGCTGCCTGGCGCTGAAAAGTCTTTGCTGGGGTGCGCACATCAGTGGGGGACAAGCGTACCACGAGCTAGCACCCCGTCAGTCGTAAGGATATCATCTATTCTACAATATTCCAGCCTACGAATTTGTCTTGTTTATTATAGAAGCGAGAAAGCATTGCCACGTCTTTGGTAATTCCAGTGGCAGAGAGGTGTTCTTTGTGGTTTGATCGACATCGTATAATCGATAATATATACATAAATCGTGTTTAGAAGTGAATACTTGGACAACTGTCCATACATATATGAAGCGAATCGTCACGTTCTCGTTTACAGACGGTGCGCTATGAGAGAGATGCCTAGTTGCTTGTTTAAAAGAGAACAAATGAATGATTTGTGAAAGGTATGGAATAGAAAGTATGGTTGTTTAAGCCCGCTCTCCTCGCAGCCGTCGGGCAAGCTGCAGGTCCTTCGGCTGGATCGTCACCCGTTTCGCATGGATGGCAGCCAGGTTGGTGTCCTCGAAGAGAGAGACAAGGTAAGCCTCGGAGGCCTCCTGAAGAGCCATGACGGCCGACGACTGGAATCGGAGATCAGTCTTGAAATCCTGGGCGATCTCTCGGACGAGCCGCTGGAAGGGCAGCTTTCGGATTAGGAGCTCGGTCGACTTCTGGTATCGTCGGATCTCTCGAAGAGCGACCGTTCCGGGTCTGTAGAGGAGCACCGCAGAGGCATGTCAGTCTGAGGTTACTCTGAGCAGAAGAGCAGAAGAGCAAAAGACCAACCTGTATCTGTGGGGCTTCTTGACACCTCCGGCAGCGGGAGCAGTCTTTCGGGCAGCCTTGGTAGCGAGCTGCTTTCGGGGAGCCTTTCCTCCGGTCGACTTTCGGGCGGTTTGCTTAGTTCGGGCCATTGTGTTCTAAGGTTAATAGGTATAGGTTGGTTGGATAGTAGTGTGTGGCTGAGTGCTTGGTGAGTGCTTGGTGAAGGTAGCTAAGGTGATGACGGTGAGTAGTAAGAAGGAACAAAGTCAGCATACACCCCCACACATGCCCACTCTTTATGTCTCAGCTCGGTCGAATCCAGTTCTCGTCCCGATCGGCTGCTCACTCAGACAGACGCGTCGTGAGGATGGCGAGCGAGCAGGAAGGAGGCGGGAAGCGAGACGGACACGGACACGGACACGGACGCGGAATATAATGATCCATACGGAATATAAAATAATGGTGTCGAATATAATTGACGCGTCCTCGTGTTTAGCGTGAGACGCGAGTCGACCAGGTGACTACACGATCACTACGCGACGACTGTAGTCTGGCTCTAGCTTGATTAGGAAAGCGACTAGGAAAGTGACTAGGAGGCTAGCTAGGAGAGCAGCACCAGCCCGTCGACGCGTCCGGCCGACGCGTCCAGACACTCAGACGCACGTCGCGACCATAGAGACCACGTCTCCCCGAGTCGCGTCGGCCTGGGTGCCTGTCTCATCCGTCGCGCTCGCCTCACGCGTCAGTCGACCACGCGGCCGGCTGGGCGCGTCAGCCGGACGACCGACCGGATGGTCTTAAAGCCAGCCAATTCTTCGTCCCTTTTCCCATTCTCTTCTCTTCCCCTCATCCAAGCCTTCATACTCAGCCAAGCAACCAGCCAGCCAACACCCACCCACCCCACTCACCAACAACAAACAGCCATGTCCGGACGAGGAAAAGGAGGAAAGGTACGTGTCTTCACCTGTGTCTCTGTCGATCGGCTGTCTCTGTCTGTCTGTATTCTCTGATCCTGACATGTATCCTCCATTCGCCCGTTCTTCTGATCTGCCTTCTCGATCTGCTCTACCCTCACCCACAGGGACTCGGAAAGGGAGGAGCCAAGCGACACCGAAAGATCCTTCGAGACAACATCCAGGGTATCACCAAGCCTGCCATCCGACGACTTGCGCGACGAGGTGGAGTCAAGCGAATCTCCGGTCTCATCTACGAGGAGACCCGAGGTGTCCTCAAGCTGTTCCTCGAGAGTGAGTCTCCTTGTCGATCCTGCATCGATCTTCTGTCTCTGTCGCTTGATCCATCTACTGATCGCTGGCTTATCGCACGTGTTCTTTTCTCCCCAGATGTCATCCGAGACTCTGTCACCTACACCGAGCACTCGAAGCGAAAGACCGTGACGGCTCTCGATGTCGTGTATGCTCTCAAGCGACAGGGTCGAACACTCTATGGTTTCGGAAACTAGACAAAAGTTTCTTGAAAGAAAGGATTAAATAGGCCACCTGGAAGAACTGTTCAGCTGGTCTTGATTCTTGCTTTTACTGCCTTGTCTGGTGGTCCTTTCTTTGCTTCTCAAACCATTCCTCCTCGCTTTATAATGTCCCGATAGCTTTGTTCTACTCAGGAGATCAGTCGGGCGTCTTGACAGTCACCTGACATTTTGAACCTGCCATTTTATACTTTCGTTTTTTGCTCTTTTTTGCTACCATGCACATCTCCCTCTAAAAGTTGATGATTATTTATGTTTACTTCTACCAAGAAAACACCTTGAAGGAAAGGAATAAGTCATGAAAATAATGATAAAAAATTCCATAGGAACATAAGAGCGAGACAAGAAGCACAGAAGAAACTTAAGATTCAGAAGAGTAAAGAGATGTTACGGGAAGAAATGAATCAGTCTTTGGTATAGAGAACAAGAGAAGATATCCATACGGAGTTACCTATTTCTGAGTGGTCTTGACAATGGGAACTGAAAGATGAACGAAACCATGGTAAATTTTAGTAATCATAATCTTGAGAGGGTTATAGAAGATCTGGTGGTTTTTGAATGAATAAAAAGAGAAAGAAGACTAACCGACAATGATGACACTATATAAACTCGAAAAGACATATCTACGATCAGCAACCGTCTGTTTGAAAAATAATTTCTCACCAGATGAAGACAGTGCGTACATCAAGATGACAATTCCACAGCCAATACTGATCAATCACAGAGATATTATGAAACATGAAAAGCTATCAATCGACTGAGGACTGCTATACATGTCAAAGAGGAAAGATTGACTCACATGATCTTCATCTTGGTATCCTTCCACCACCTAATAGAATTGGAAAATTAGGAGAAGTCCATTCAGCCATCATAGTTTACCTCTGCTCTTGAACAAGAGCAGACTCGTGAGACGAACACAAAAGAAGGCGAACATACATTGCTTTTCGCACTTTGTTAGCTCCCCTTCGGAAACCCTGGGCGGATACGGCTAAGTTGTCGCTTTTTAAAAGATTAACGTTTTAAAAATAAGAGCCATTCAGAAGTTGACCAAACGGATGTTCAGCTATCCACTCTTTGCTATAAGACGACTCGCTTTTACCCGGGAAGAATAATGAAGACAGAAGATCAGAAGCACGTGTCTCATCACTCACGTCTTATCCTGTAAAGCATCCAACCGTTCACCTCGCTCGGCAACTCGTTGAATATTCTCTCTCATCACATCCTGGGTCTCATCGATTTGTTTCTGGATAGCCGCCGTCTGTCAATGATGGTGTTCAAACAAAATGATGTATGGCCAGAACGGTAAAAGTCTGATTCAGTTGAGTCTTTTAAAAAGGTGTTGCGGAAACAAACAAGTTCTTCGTGGAAGATGAAACGATACAGAAGACACAAACCTTGGCATTCCCCTGGTAGCCAGTGGCGCCAGAAGGGTTGGAAGAAGATCCACCTTGGGGGATGTAAGGGTCGTACTATGATTACAACCGCGTCCCATGAAAGAAACCCAATTTATGAGAACAAACAAAAGTTCCATAGGCAAAAACAACGCAACTCATTTGAGCTTGATTAAAGAGGGAAGGGGAAATGATGATGAAAAGAGGGGAAAGAGTCGTACAGGGGCAGACCTGAAAATGAGAGAACAAGAAACCAAGGAAACAGAAAGGTAAGCATTCCATGAAACAGTCTCTTCTTCTGACCGAACAACCCATCAATCCCATCCATATATGCAGATATCTGAAAGAGGAGATCTTCCGGGACAATAGAACATCACAATGGATATGTACCGATTGTGGAAGTAGAGCACTGGTCCAAACGAGGAGATCTGTAATCTCAAAGTATCCACCTGTTCTACCCGATTTTCTCTCAAGCCGATCTACTTGATATTGCTCTTTTCCTAACAATACATGTTCTCTTTATAGGTCATATCCGTTCTCTAGTCAACAGGTGGTGAGTCGAGACGTGCACTTACATATTTCTGGAAGTATATCAAATATAAGAAGACGAATGGGACGAGGGTGAACGTAGAACGGAAAGAAGTCCAGGGGTGAGAGGAAGTAACACGGCCCGACTAATTGTGGGCTGTGCGTGCGTTTGGACATTCTTCTCCGCATAGCCGAGCCGGATGACGCACACGAATACAAAACTGCTCTTGCACACATATCATTGACTGCAAGCTTGTACCACAAAGATGCACAAATCACATGGAATAGCAATCATCATAAATGCAGAGATAGCAAAAGATAGCAATGATTTAGTTCTCTCCGTCCTCTCCTCTCTGAGAGAACAAAGGGAGAAGGTCTAGGGTTTGGGTATGATGTTTGATTGGAAGAAACGAAAGACTGGGATCAGATGGAAAGAGTGCATATAGGCTAGCCAGGTCAGGCCGGTCTATAGAGGGGCGATAGGTGGGAATGGATCGATTCCTTCCAACTTCAAAGGTTTGTCATTCAAAGGAGGGCTCGTACTTTGAAGTGGAGGATACCTTGATATGGAAACCAAGAAATGATTTGAGCTCCACAAGATCTATAACACCAGAATTAGAACACAAAGAGAAACGAACCGGCACCACTTGTCCTCGATCATTGTAACCTTCCAAGTTCCCTCAGAAGAAGCGTACATTGAGTATGTGTTCTCCAAGATATTGGTGACAGTCTGTGTTCACATGCGTTTATCAGTCAGCTGATCACACCTATAAACATCAAAAGAATGAGGAGGCGCAAGGGAAGGGGGGGAGGAGGGGGGACATACATGCTCTTCGAGCACCTGTCCAGCTCGACCAAGCGAAGCAGGCTCGGAACGAGTATAAGTAAATGAGAACGGAGCTTCTCCCTCAAACGAAAACACTATTTCTGCTTGTTCGCCTGAGAAAAGGGGAGAGGAAGGATATACTCAGTATACCAACTCTGCTCAAACAGACAGAAAAGGACAGGAGACAGAGGACAAACCTTCTTCGATGAACGTATCGCCCGCACTGATCCTAGCAGATGGGAGTCCATGGATCTCCCTCGATATATCGTTCACCTCAACTTTACATGGGTTCTTCTCATGCGCGATTGAGACGATGGCGAAACGTCCGGGCTGATCGCCTAACAGAGAAAACTTCTGATGTTTATGAGTCACCGTCTTTGGAGTTCCATTCCAGTCGTATCTGTTTCGTCCGTTTTGATTTGTCCAAGAAGAGTGTGGCCCGGTAGATCGTCAACGATTTAGGACAATAAGAAAGGAGAGCAGGACAAAAGACCTTTCGGGAACTCACGTTAGCTTCCAAGGTGAAGACCCTTGAAGCAAGAAGTCCAACGTCTGCCCTACACAAACATCCTCCGATCTGCCTATGGGCACGACCGAAGCCGTCTCCGCCACTTCAACCTTCAACTTTGCCAGCTCAGGATCGATCATATCCTGCTCGCACCCTGATGAATCCCTAACAGCATCGATGGTGATTATGTGTGCTCCGACACGATCGAACACGACGTCAGGGATGTCCAAAGTCCATTCCCTGGAAGGGATATTCTTGATTCGTCTGATGATCGGTTGAGCCACTTTGGCAGATTGAATTGAAAGATCAAGCTCAAACGGCGCTTTTCCATAAAGGATGACTCGGCCTCGATTCAAAGGATTCGCTTGCGGGCTAAGAACAGCGTTAGAACAAAGAGAAATTGGACTATTCGACTCAAAAACCGCGTTGGGTCGACCATAGATCACTTGTTCAACCGTGAGCTCATTAGAACCTGGAGGATGGCTGATGCCTTTGGGCAAAGGTACATAGTTGGCGTCCCCAATCTTGTGGAATTTATATATATATGTTCCGGGGGAACCGGTCTCAAGATGGAGAATCGTGGAGGGTTGAATAGCGCCGAGAGTGCGTAGGTGAGAGGTGGATCGAGTGTCCTTACCTTCAGGCTGGAACGCTGTCGTGTAATCGATGTGGAACGGAGCTTGACCTGAGAGAATTAAAGAAGCAACCGTTCTCGTATCAGCTTGTTCTATGTCCATTCAAAAAGTGAAGACGCTGGAAGAGAACGAACTAGGGACTTACCTTGCATTTTCAAAGCTATTTGATCATCATCCCCTACGCAAACTCCCTGACGTATGTATATACCCTTTCGGGTCTCGAATCGGCCAAGCTCTGAAGTAAGACTTAACGTTGGTCTAGGGATATGTTCAACTGTAAAAACGTCTTCTCCAGGATGGATAACTCCTTCGCAATGTTGACTTCGGACCTGTTCCATAGCAGAGAAAGAACCACGCGGTGCCACATTTCTTGAATATAGTCAGGCACAAGCGGCGCAAGAACATAAGAGACAAGTACAGACAGACCTCGAGAAGTCGGTAAGTGCCAGCTTCGTTCACTTTGATCTCTGCATTGATCGACTTCAGGTCAATAGACAACGGCTTCGGATGGTTCGAATTTGCGTACTTGACAGTCCATGGCTGTGTGGCAGAATAGGTCAGAAGAAAGAACAGCGACCGACTTCAGCTAGACCTGAAAGTTATGAACTTAACAAGAGAGGGACGTACACCTTCACCAAAGAGCCTAAGAGGGATCTTCACGTCGGCACCAGCTGGAACAACCTTGCGTCTATCACCCGTCTGGGAGTATATCTTGGCTGACGGCTGTTTGCCACAAAAACTTCAAAAATCAGAAATCAGATGAATAGAAAAGCGAAAGGACAAGAAAGGACGAACCCTCCCCCTCCGGAGCTCAATCTCAACTCCTTTCTCACTCAACCGTCTCGTGCACCCATTTCCATCAGTCACTTCACCGAGACTAACAGAGAACGGACCAACGTCGGCTAACCAGTCCTTTGGAATTTGCAGCTTGACCCGCTCGAGTGGGCCGGTGAGGTTCGTTAAGGTTCGGGTGATTACTGATTTGGGCGAGGCAGTGAGAACGGTGAGGGTGAACGGTGCTTTACCCTGGAAAGAGAGTTGATTTTATTTTTTTGATTTAAAAAACAAGATTGAGAGGGCAAAGCAAGATGTATCAAAATTCGAGGTTCACGATGAAGATTTGGGAAGGAAGAGGTTCATACCTTGAGCTCGATATCGATATCAACATCCCCACCCTGGCACTCATAGACGACTTTCTTCTCGCCTCTTCCTCTAAGTCTTGCTTGCGCCAGCGGATGAACGACCATCTCCACGCTTCCCAACTTTCTTTCTCCAGTCAGAGAGATCCCATCGGTGTAGATTGAATCGGCAAGGGATATCCATTCATAGATGTACGTGCCTTCTTCTTCTGGTTGAAATGGTCGAATCTCGTGTACGGAATGGAAGACTTCAGTGAATGATTTCTGTCGAGAATGGGAGGATGAAGGAGATCTGAACTCTCGGGTATATGAGAGTTTGAAAGGAGGACTCCCTCGGAAGGAGAATGAAGCCTCAAATCCCTGTTCTCCGGCGCTATGTTTCAGAGAGGAATCACGTATGAAGAACATAGATGATGTAAGGAAGAAAGAACGTGTAGGCACACAAATAGAAAGAGAAAGAGAGAGAAGCTGGAACAGACCATTCATCCTTCAATCGTTTCACATCTAGTCCGACTTCCGGCACTGGAATAATCTCTGCTCTACATTCACTCGGTTCTCTTACCTCTCCTAGACATCTTCCTCCAGTAACGGACTCCAAAAAATACGTTCCTTCCGAGCCAGTCTCTATCTGGACCAATGTCTCTTTGCTGTTCATCTTGATCTCTTTTTTCCAACCTGCGGTAGATCCCGAGGTTGATTCTGAGGCGCTCGATCCAAGAGTGGACCGGAGCGGGATGTATTTCAACTTGGCGACGAACGGATTTCCGTCTGCCGGTCCTTGCTGAGCGATGAGCTGGAGAACCGGTGGTGAATAACGACTTGGAGCAAATCGTGAATCTAACAACTTCAGCGGTCTCGAAGGCGAACAGGCTGAAGAAAAGGAAATTGAGGGTGATGGTAAGATATCAAAGGTGAGTTTGGTAGCTCCCTCGATAGGATGGATGGCGATTGGCTTGATGTGTGGAGAGGAAAGAGCAGTGAGGGTGTAGGTTTTGGAGCCAGTGTTTGGGAAGCTAACAGGAAACGGAACTATGTAGGATCCAGGAACGGACGCAGTAGAAGAGGAGGAAGAGGGATTCTGTTCAAGAAGCAAAGCAGCCACCTCGTCTTCTTCACCGATACCTTCCAACCAGCCGTCCTCTTTGTTCCCAACGGAGTCTATGCTGATCCAACCAAGCCTCAATCCAGTATGACCGGCAGTACTGATTTTGATATCTAAGAATCCCTTCTCGCCGGCACACCTAAGCGTACTAGGAGGAAGGGAGGCCGATGATGAAGAGTGTGCGCTCAGGGAGACTGAAGACGGAGTGAGAGGAGGCAAAAATGTAACCTTGGGACAGGCCCAGATCTGAATCTTCTCTGAATCGGATCGAGACAGCCGGAAAGGAGTGCCCGTCTGAGACCACACCCGTGATAGTCTCAAAGTGGCTGGCTGATCGATTGGAAGGAGAAGGGTGAGCAACTTTGCGTTAGCACTGGCTTTCGAGTTGGTAGAGACAGCCGTCTCAGGCCGTTGAACATTCGCCTTCTTATCGGCAACCGCTACAGTTTTCTCTGCAGATATCCTCTCGTCGTTTACGTCGAGTGTATCTATCTCGTCCTCGTCTTCCTCATCACCCATGTCCTCAATTGAACTGTCCAGGGCGTCTATTCCGGTCAGGTGGCGCCGATGACGTTTTGTTGGCTTGAGCTCCTCAAGCATGGAGGCTGTGGCATTAAATATCAAGGTCTCGCCCGTGGAGGGTAGGGTGAGCGTGTACTCGATGATTTCAGGTCGAGTGGTGTTGAAGGTGATAGGTATATTGATTATCGGGTTTCGAGCGGACAAGCAAGGCAGAGGATGGGACAATGGAATCTGAGGCAGTCGCGCCGTGCTAAGATTGATATGAAGAGTTGAGAAGAACGATGTCTGAATAAAGATGCTAGGAAGAGTGAAAGTTACTAAAGAGATGGGCATACGAGTAAGGGGTCACATGAAGGGTGTACTGTCCAAGAAGATGTTTTCCAGGCTGGACAACATCTCTGACGCGTGCTCTTGTAGACGAGATCGTGGGATAGTAAGTCAATGCGGCCGTCAGACTGGAAGGTACAAGTGAAGAAAATGGAATCTGAAAAGGAGTGAATCGACAAACAGAAACATTGTAAGCAAAGATTGTGACAACGATTCAGAGAGATAAGAAAGAAACAGCCTTACGGATCTCCAACCACCTAGTAGCAACCAGTCGAAGAGGAGCAGGAGGGCTATAATGGCCCACCTCGTCCGTTTGTCATACATCAATCTGGGGATCCGCAGGAGTGGAACGGCGTACACGAAGATTGTCTGAGCAAGCAGCAGAGGAGCTATTGTACCATGTGACGACGATGATGATGTAGAGGTGGAGGAAGGCAATTGTGCGATCACATAGAGCTTGTAGGCTTGGAGGAGGGTGAAGGCAGAGAGGGCGTAGAGCCTTTGTTCGGTCTGGTGAAAGTATCTTGTGGGGATGACTGGTGAAAGGGGAGATGACGATCCTGGTGGCTGGACCGACATGACTTCTGAAGAGATACGCTCGGATCTTATTATTCGCTCTTGTCGTGTCCAGCAGACTTGCCTTGTTATATGGATGGAGAGCAGAGCGGACGAAGTGACCAGAATGAGAATATGAAGGTGAAGAGAAAAAGTCGGCGAAAATCGTCATCGATCGGAAGCATTAGGGAGATTTTGGAAAGCATTAGATGAATTCTGTAATCAACCATTGAGAAAAGAAGACGAGCGCTCCAGATGATTACTTCTTCTCTCAATGTCACTTATTGTAGCCTTACCACGAAGTTAACCAGTCAACACGGAGTACAGAAAGTTGTTCGTACGTCAGACGCAAGATGTTCTCACACAAGCATCAGCTGAATCTGTCGTCGATAGCTTCAACGAACTCAATTAGTATTGTCAGACCCATACTGATCTGGTTTAACCTCGAACCGCTTGCTCCTCTGATTGTCGACTAAAAAGAGTAATTAAGGTGGATCTGTCTGTTCGCTTCGTTCCTTCATTCGTCTTTCTATCCAGTTGTGCATCTGCCAAACCAACACGAACCATTTGACTTCCGATCGAATTTGATCCTCTAGTCTGCTGTTTAGGAAGTATGTTGCCGAGGTTTGGGTGACTAACCATCAACAATTAACCCTAACTGCTTTGAGAATAATTTCAAGTCTGCACACCTTCAGCTTTACTCAACCAGGTCCCAGCCAAAATCTTAACTTCCACACGAGCTCTTGCCCTGATAATCATGGTCAGTGTATACTCTAACTTGCTAGTATACGAAGACGAGAAGTGTACCTACTGACTGAAAAATATTTTCTTTGTTTATTTTGAAAAAAAAATAAAAATTGATAGAAAATCAACGTTATCAATCGTTCACTAGATACCCACCTTCCTACTACAGCTGGTGCGTCCGCTCCCGTTCACCGAAACCTCGACCCCGCCCTCCATCCGTTTTCAAAGCAAAGAGAGTACACCAGAGCCGTCAATGCGGCCAAGATTGACCGGTAGGTCTCTTGTTTCCACATTATTCTTTGCTTCCGTTTATATATCTGTACTGGCCGGCTAAACCTTCCTTTGATAACAATTCGGCTGCTTTCCGTTTTCCCGCCTCCACCCCTTACTAGTATGTTCGCCAAACCATTCGTTGCAGCGTTGGAGGGTCATACCGACGGAGTTTATACCCTTGGTAGAGATCCTCGACGAACGGATGTTGTTGCTGGTGGAGGTGGCGACGGTGGTGAGTGGCTAAACAATCTCAATGTACGCGTCGTTAATGAGAAACTTACGTCCATCTTCGTCCTGGTCATTCGCTCTTACTTAACCTTACCACAGAAATCATCCTTCATTCACTTTCTGGAAGAAAACCAATTGTGAGGATTCCGGACGCACACCGAGGTCAAGTCACTGGGCTGTGTTTCTCCGCGTGAGTTTTTCGTGTCATGGGGGGTCATGTCTCACTTCATCCCTTTCCACTCATACTTCCTTCCCTTTCGGATGATCTTTTTACAGCGATAACAACGTAGCCGAACGACGTCTGATCTCTTGTGGTCGAGACCAAACAATCAAAATCTGGTCTTCCCCTTCACTCACTCAGACTGGAATCTCTGAGGAACAGCCTGCCGCGTCTTCGTCGATCGGCCGACCCCCATCACCAACACCGGGGATTACCACCGACGACTTTGATCCAAACTTTCTCTCTTCAGTTAACCTTCCCCCTCCCCCTCCTCCTCTCTTCACTTATTCTTCCAAATATGCCTTCCAATCTATCTCCCACCATAGATCTGACCCGGTATTTGCTACGGCCTCTAATTGCGTTCAGATCTGGGACGAAACAAAGAGTTCCCCGTTGAGCACGTTAAAGTTCGGAGCAACTATGGAGAGCGTGTTGGGTGTCAGATTCAACCAGAGTGAGCGAAGTGTCTTGGCTAGTGTAGGAAGTGAGAGAACCATGTGTTTGTATGATATCAGGACGGGTAAGGCCGAGAGGCAAGTTAGAATGACGGTTAGTTCTACAATGCTTTCCTTTGTGTAATTAAGTCTGATTTGCGCGTTACTCAAAACGATCCCTCACTTTTTCTACCTTTTCTGTTCCATTGCTTCAAGATGAAATCAAACTCGCTCTCGTGGTGTCCAACACTGCCCACTGTCCTTCTCCTCGCTTCAGAGGATCATAATTTGTATACCTTCGATATCAGAAATTTAGCCTCCCCAACCCAAATCTACAAGGATCATGTGGCTGCAGTGATGAGTTGCGACTGGAGTTAGTTCCTTTATCTTCTTCTTCTTATACTCCATTATTTCTTCTTTTCCCTTCTTGAATACTGATTTTTGAATGCTGTTACCCACACGCAGGTCCTACCGGTGAAGAGTTTGTCTCTGGAGGTTGGGATAGAAGCGTCAGAATTTGGGATCGAACGGAGGGAAAGAGCAAGGACGTCTATCACACCAAACGAATGCAACGGTTAGAATTTTCTCTTCATCTCTTCTGCTCTTTTCTTTCCCTCTCTTCCTCACCGCAAACGACATACTAAAAGACAAATTGTACGATCCGGAAACAGTGTGATGGATGTAGCATACACCCCTACTTCGACATTCGTCATGTCCGCTTCTGACGACGGAAATATCAGACTATGGAAGTCGAAGGCATCCGCTTCACTAGGAGTGGTCGACTCGAGAGAACGAGCTAGTAGAGAGTATAGAGCAAAGTTGGTCGACAAGTGGGGCAAGACGGATGCTGTCAGAAGAATCGAAAAGTATGTGCTCTCATGATATTCCGTCCGTCTCTTCTCTCTCACATACTGGCATGAACTGACGCTTTTCTTCTCAACCATGCTCTCATGAACAGACGACGACATATACCTTCCTCCATCCACAACGCTACCAAGCTCAAACGGGAGATGATAGATGCCAGGAAAGCAAAGGAGGAGAACAGGAGGAGACATACGAAGGCTGGGTTGACAAAACCCAAGGCCGAGAAGAAAAAGGTCTATTTTTCTGTTTCCCCTCCTTCGTCCCTTCAACAAGAACTTGAAAACTGATACTCTCATTTCGTTTGGTTATGTTTCTGCAATTGACATGTTCACCGGATGGGTAGATGATGATGGGCGTGGACGAATGATTGAAATGTCTCTCTTTTTGCTCTCTCGATACAGACCTTGTTTGTTGCTTTTGAAAAGTCTCATTATAAACAAAATCTGAAGCACGAATACATATCAAAGCCCTTTTTCCTATTTGATCCTCATTTGATTCCAAGAATTGAGCCAAGAAGGTCATGAACGAGCGTATGGCTTCCCGCTATGTTTGGCTCCCGCTTTGGTTTCCGTTTTGATCTTACCTAATTCTGAGCCCGACTTGGATCCAAACTTTAATTGGCTCGAACTGACAACGCTTGGTTTTCTTCGAAGATATGGTGTGGAGAAGCAGGCGTCACATTGAATAGTGAACGCTTTCAAAATATCTTCGAATAAGCAGTCGTCAAGCTGTTGATTCAGTACGTTCGTTCGTTCATCCGTAACCGTAGATTTCACAGTATGCGACATTAGTTGATTGAAACGAGCAAGATAGAAAAGTGAAGGGTGAGGAGACGAACTGAACCGAAAGTAGGATGTTTGCTAAGTTTGAGTTCCCTTACTCGAGGACTCGTAATGCCAAACGCATATTTAGCCAAAAACCTGAAGTTCCAAAAACCGGACGCAATAACCTGTATCAGAGACTACATATATATATATATATATATATGAATGAGGGCGTCACCTAGGGTCGTCCCTTACAGGGTTATGGTCCAACACAGCTAAAGTTCAGAGAGGCGACCACGACGGAAGAAGAGAAGGTAAGCCTTGTTCTAAACAACACTAGAGAAGCATGATGGCTTCATTGAATCTTACCTTTAATCTTTGCAGCCGAGGGGGGAGCAATATTTGTGGAAAATAATGGTCTTGGAAAGTTGGTTGCCCGGCCGGTTGTACAGGGTGTACAGTTCCCGCATGGGCCAATGGCGTCACCAAACTTTGCGAAGTAATTTCACGAGTTGAGTCGGACATAAGATGATCTATGAAACTTGCAAATTGGACGTACATGTTTAGATAAGAACTGAGGGATGCCTAGACGGAAAGATAAAGATGATCATTACAGTACAGATAACGTTAGCCGACCTGGTTGTCGAATGATAACATCACGTTCTTCAAATACATAGGAGGGGCTTGACGCTTACAAGATTTCCCTACAGCCATTTCTACGACTTTATGAATTCTTGCTAGATCTTTCTCTTCTCTCCGAACAGCTAGATCGTATATCTTATCGGCAAGCATCTCGATCTCCTCCCGATCTGACGGCAACGGCTTCACAATCGCGAATCGGTTACACACCTGAGCGACTTTACAACGGACCCAACCACTAAGAGAATAGGAAATAACACATTCAGACCATCCGACTGTGGGTCTTATATATGCATTCAAGCAGACTACGATAGACACTGACTTAATCTCCCATCTGTTAATCCTCTTCTGAATTACCGAACGTGATACATCGCCCTGCCGGGCAGTCGAGTTGATATCAATCTAAATTATCCTCCAAACATTGAACAAATTCAGATACTCCAATTCACCGGATTATAGATTGATGTATGTACCAACGTACTGTGTGCCAAACTTTTCCTACTTTCCATCTCTTCCGAATCAAGATTGCTTCGTGTGATCGATCGGCTATTACCTCCGCCCAGCCTTGACTGGAAGTTGCTTGAATAGCGTACTCGAGATAGCCGGGGGTCAATGATCGGATGTATTTATAGTCTAGTTCGAGTTGAGCATTCATGATCCCTAACTGAGTCGGTCGAAGATCGTGACTATCATAACCGGGGCAGAAAAACATAAAGTCTCTCAGCGGTATCGGTGGAAATAATGGCAGATATTATATGCCAAAACTCACTCGGCACTCTGTCGATAGCCCGAGATAGAGATGACGCCTATGATTTTACGTGTCTAGGTGAGTGAGGGCCCTGTATGAGCAGTTGATGACAGAAGCAACCAGGACATACCTGGATCACAGGGGTTGTCACCTAATGCGCACATTTCGGTTAGCCAGCTGATAGAGGGACATTAATCGAATGGAGCGAATGAGCGGGCGTAGGTTCAGTGGTTATGCAGCTGAACATGGGTGTTGGCTTACGAATGCACGGATCGTCGAGACGGCGTATCTCCTCGAGCAAATCCTTCCATGACCTACGCAGGTGAAGCACAAGACAACCAGTTGTAGCGTGTATACAAAAAAAAACAACAACCAAGAACCATCGAGTACGTACTGCCAGATCGGGATTGTGGAGGAACTGTTAACTCGAGAGAGACACGAAAGGTTGCGATTAGCAAGGAGCTCTATCAAGAGAATCAGACTGGAAGACATAGAGAAATGATGGTCGTACTAGATAACAATCTGATGGAAAGCCATCTCGACCGGCTCTACCCACTTCCTGGCTATGAACAAAGAGGAAATAAGTCCCTTACGCTTCCTCTTCAACCTGTTTTCTTGATGCAATGGAACGATACCTGTATGACTCGAGCGCTACCACGCCAATGAGACATGTATTTGATACAACATTTAAAGTCAAGTCGAGTCAATTTGAACAAAGGAAAAATAGAAAACACGTAGTCCTTACATTGACAGAAATTAAAGTGAGCTACGATTCGGATATTCGACTTGTCGACGCCCATTCCGAACTAATACAAGGCCCAGTAAGAAAAGAGAAGAAGAGGGAAGAAGTCTCAATTTGTTAGTTATTACATCAGATTCTAAGACATATATACTACCGTCTGGCTTTTCATCAGAACACGATAGGACGGGTGCTTTATTGTGGAAAACCATACTAACGGCGATGGTAGCCACAACAATCAGATCTCTACCTTGCATGAACAATTCTTGTTCGGCTTTCTTCTGATCGACCGTCAAGCCACCATGATAACATCTTGCGCCCGGAATGCCGGCAGAGTTTAAGAGATCTGCAACCTCTTGGCAATTACGTTGTAGGGAAACATATATGATGGCAGGGCTAGTGTTTGGACGTTACATTGATCTTTAGCATATGTCTTTGGTCATATGGAAAGATAATAATGATGACACTCACCCGGTACGTGATCGCAAAATGGGTACTATCTGAGCGATCTTATCATCTAGGGAATTGGCTTGCAAGACCTTCAGATTCAGATTCGGTCTGAAAGCAGGTTGTAGAGAATTACTGAGTTTGACATTCGAGTTGAGAACAGGAGTTCCACAAAAAGTCCATACCGGAAGACAGCAGTCTAGCAAGAGACGTGTATTGAGGTTAAATCAACACTTATCAGAAAAATGATGAGCCAGAAAGAGATTATTCGAAGTACCTACTTTAAAGACTCCAGAATTATAATCAATATCAAATTCTTCACAAATATCCTTTGCAACCTAACCAACAGATCAAGACAAGTAAGAACTGATGTGTTCTCACACAAAACTTGACTCCACTACTAGGACAAGCTCTTTACAAACCTCTGGTGTAGCGGTAGCTGTCAGGCATAAAACAATATCGGCTTTAATTTCTTTAACAAATCGCGCCACTTTGAGGTATTCGGGTCGAAAAGACTAGAGAATGAGGGAACGGTTATTAAGTAAGTCTGTCAGTATCATTTTGTCAGAAGGATGGAGTGTCGTCCACAGCAAAATATGGGGACAAACAGCTCCCCACTCGGACACGCAATGCGATTCATCTACGGCCACGCAGCTTTGTTGTCCAAAATCCAAGGTTGGGAGGTCGATGAGCCAGGAGATTTCTTGAGCGTGTAACCTCACTGTTACTCAGCCAATGGGTGCCTACCTGACATGCACATCCGCTATCAGCTCATGGAATCCTTCATTGCTGAGCCGTTCTGGTGCAACATAAAGAATCTTGAGAGATCCGTTACGAATGGAATCCTTAACCTGGTTGGATTCCTCCCATGTAAGCGTAGAATCTAGTTGCGCCGCAGCGACACCTTTCTGACGTAGTGTATCAACTTGATCCTCTTGAAGAGGAGAGAAAGTGGTGTATTCAGGAACAAAGGCTGAAGATATTGACATGCATCTCGAACGTGCTCACTCATTAAACTGATCAACGGGCTGACAACGATAGTAAGGCCGGGCATACAGAGTGCGGGTACTTGACTGTGTTCATTGATTCATAGAAAACACTCGTCCAGTGCAAATAACCCATCAGCAGACCGAGCTAATAGACTTTTTTGTCTGTTTAGTTGACTGACGAGGAACTAACAAACATAAAGACTTCCCTCCTCCTGTAGGAAACAAGACCAAAGCGCTCTTCTTTTGGACTAAAAGCTGCTCGACGACCTGTAATTGAAGCAGCCGGAACTCGGAATACTAGAGAACCATTTAAACCCAGCGGCGAGAGTCAGCTTTCTGAACTTCATGCCACTAAGAATGGGATTGGAATGAACATACACCAAAGACATTATGCAAGACTTTCTCAGCCTGGATTATCGAAGAATGTTTTGTCATCAGATGATCGATAGCGGCTTCGTTGTGTCAAGCCATGCATGAGTTAGATACTCTGTTAAGTCGAATGAAAGCTTACAGAGAGACATTGAGAGAAGGCGCATACCAAGGTCATTTTCAGAGAATTCTAGAACGTCAAACTCGTCGTCGGACATATTCTGTTCAAAAAGGGAGATACTCGATAAGGAAAAGGGGTTGAATGAGAAAGATTAGGGGAACGGGAAAGCTTTAATAAAAGAATTACACGAACGCGTCTATTACGCGTTTGATTGCAATGCTCGGCCTACAACGTAATTCTGATCAATCCAAGTGGCCGTTGGATATGCCCTATCATCATCTCTAGTCATCATGGAAGGAGTAAAAATAGGAGGGAAATAAAAATTATCTAGTCCATGCATGCATTGTGGTTTTTTTAATCTATTTAAATCTTAATCTATCTCAGAACTCAAGATGGACGCTGCAAAAAATGTTCAGGAGAGGTGTTTCAAAAGAGAAAAATGAACGAAGTGGGGTTCGAACCCACGCATCCGAAGATAGGGCTGTTTAGGATCGTGTGGATCTTAAAAGCACCGCCTTAGACCACTCGGCCATTCGTCCACATTGTACATACTGAAAACATATTTTCCTAATAAGGCAAAAACTTAGTCAAGGGTTGTTGGAGTTTCAGCAGTCTTGACATAATTTCATCTGTTATTTGTAATCTCTTCTTGAGACATCATCTGCCCCCCTCTATTTGCGCGAAGTCCCAAGGCTTTCTTTCCGAAGAGCTATAAATTTTCTAGCGGGTTTCCCTTCTGTTATCCTGGTTTCCCAAACCATATACACACCACCCAGGTGTTTCAGTAAAATGGATTGAGAAACTAGTGAGGTTTGGATTGGAAACAAATGATAAGGCGAAAAGTTCATTGCACCCATGAAGTCCAGTGAGGTTTTAACAGATTCAATAATAGCTTTTCCCTCTCATTCTCCCCATTTTTCCAAGCTCATGCGCTTCATCATCAAGTATTTCCCAGGTCATAGTAAAACTCATAGTTATAACATAAGTGAAAAGTCAAATATAGAGAAAAGAAAGAGATTGTAAGTTGTCCTTGCTGGACAACTTACATGCACACCCACACCAATAATCGCAAACAAATCATCCACAGGCCATATCTAAGTCCGTCATGCCTCAGCTTGAACGAAAGCGTCTACCGGTGTGAGAATGTCAAACACGGCCGTTCCATTCACACTGGGTTTACCCATCACAATGTTTGCACTAGGCGACTTAAGATCATCAAAGTCTCCGTGCAATGTAGCTTCAGACAAGAACGCCATAGTCGTCTCAAACGAAGCCTTGAGAAGCGGAGAGGACTTTGAGGAGATACCAGTTCGGTTGAATGGCTTATAACCTCCCTCGTGAGTCTAGTGCGTTGCAGAAGGAAAAACGAGTTCTGTTAGTGTCGGTTCTAGTCCTAAGGGAATAATAAGAGAAATTCACCATGTAATCTGCTATAAGTGACAGATGTCGGAAGTTGATGGTGATCGCATAGACGCCGAATACTCCCGAGACTTCTCGGATGATACTTGCTCGAGCGGCCTCGACTCCATAAGTGTGAAGAATGGCGGCGATATCATTCGATCGAATATAGTTCAAATCTACGAGCTCATTTGCATGCTCCCACATCGCTTGGAAATTCGATCCCTCAGTCAAAAGCGTTCGCTACATAAAGAGAAAAGCGGATAAGCTTCGGTCTGATGGAACAAGGGTAGAAGCCAGAGGGAACTTACTTTTCCGTGCTCCCAAGCTTCATCGTCTCCGCTTCCCGTACGTAACCTGATGGCCCGAGAGATGTCTGGTACCTGATGAATAACCGCCTTTCTGCAACATCTCTCCATCACATCGACAATAAGAAGCTTCTGAGAGTCTCCGGGGAACTAGAAGAATAAGAGCGCCAAGCTGTTAGTGTGCTACTTCTTTATGACTCACCAACAGAGAACAACAATTAGAAATCGATAAGGAAGAGTGAATAGCCTTACAGAAATCTGGAATTCACACGATCGGCCTTCCTTCCGGTCAAAGCTGAAGGATGACACATATTTGGCAACCGTGATGAATTGAGTCTGAATCTCCTCGTATCGGGCGGACATCGCCGCGTGGTTCTCGGCGGCGGCAGCAGCGGCAGCTTCTCCTTCATCCTCATCTGCAGGGAAGGCACCCTCGATGTCGTCTAAATCAGGCTCAGACCCGGACTCGTCGTCATCTTCGTACGATGTCATCTCCTTAGACTTCGAAGCCCTCTTAACATCGTCGGCATCTCCGTCCCCGATATCTGACTCGGCATCATCTCCAGCGTCTTCGCCCTTGTCCTCGACGGAGGTATCGAGGTTTTCATCAACAGCCCCCTTAGGAATTCGAACGGCGGAGCCCTTACCAACACCTTCTAAATCGTTCTTCATCATCTTGCTCACATCTTTGAGTTCTCGAAGAATTTCATTTCGAACATGAGGAGCAAAGGAGGTAGGTAGAGCCTCCAGAATCTGGTTCGGAGTCAAATCATGTTCTTCTAGGTATTCCTCTTTAGGGAACAGATCAAGAAGCACGGTGTACTCTCTGGATCGGGAGTATCCGTTTGATTGAGTCTTGTTTGTCAGTCGTTCTGTGACTGTGACCTTCTCGACAAGTTCGGAAAGAGTGACCTTCTTGGTGTTCTTGATAAACATGTTCAGGTCGTCGTCTCGAACAGCGTCGTATATCGGAAGCTTCATCGAAGGCGTCTTTGGTTTTGAGGACGCGGTCATGACCAACTCTCGTAGACGAGGAATACCAAGCGTAACGTTGGCGGCTCCGTGACCAGCTAAATGGAAAGTGTTCAATGTCATTTGCGTCGACGGTTCTCCCACACTATATATACACAGATGGCAATGATGTTGATAAGCGATACTATACAATTCAGAGAACGATAACAGAATATCTTCAGGTAACACAGAATAGAAACTCACCCCTGAGCAGCAAGTAAACCGACAGCTTCTCCCGGATCAATCATCGCCTTAATGTATCGAAGGTTCATCATTCCCTTGAATTTTTGCTTCTGAATAGCCCAAGGAGACTGCTTGCTCGCCTCCGCTCCCTTCTTGGCCTTTGTGATGATCAGGTTGTTCGGGTTTTTCTCGATGTACTCATCAACAGAAGCAGCATATTTTTCTCCTGTACTTCCGAAGTACAACGACGGGGAGTAGATCGAGAGTGCCGGGTCGTACTTTCTAGGCTTTCTAGCGGCCTTCTTCATGTGGGCCACTGCGGTCTCCTCATCCATTCGACCATTGAGAGCGGCGGCGTCATATCGCTGAAGGAGGGATTCGGAGTTGGCGATGTTGAAGGCGAACTGCTTAGGGTCGAGATGAGCCTGCTTAGTAACATCAAGCGAATCCTCTCCATAATGGAACTGGATAACGGACGAGTCGGAATCTCGAACAGTGTGATCGTAGTGAACTCGAATACCTTCCAAATGTTTGATCAAACATCGCTGTAGGTAACCGGATCGACTTGTCTTGACGGCTGTATCGATCAGACCCTCTCGACCGGACATACAATGGAAGTAGTACTCCTGGGGTCGAATGCCCGTCAAGAACCGGTTCGCAACATAACCTCCGGCTCGGGCGGCGGTCTCAAAAGGCTTGAATGAGGGAAGGGTCTTTCCAGACACCATAGTCGGCACTCGACGACCTTCTAGAGACTGCTGACCAAGCACAGATGAAATCATAGTAGCGTTCGTAGCAGAACCCTTGGCTCCAGACACCGTCATCATTTGCATGTTGTTGTGCGGGAAGGGCTTGACCAATCGGTGAGGGTTAAGTGTAGCATTGACTTTGGTAGTGGTTTGACCAAATCGAGCCTGCATCACATTATCGAGACCAGCCATAAGTCGGTCATCCCGAAGAATCTCTTCCAATCGAATCTGTAGGTTATGCTTAACATCCGGATCCTCCGGATCAGCGTCTTCTCCAAGTCCGACATAAGAGATAGCGACCTTCTTTCCGTCGGCATCAATCTGAGAAAGCAGCTCCTTCCGCTCGTTTTCTCCAGCAGCGGTGAGTACCAAATCGTCCATTCGGCAGGAAAATGCGTCATGCTGAAGGTATTTAGTGAATAGTCGACTAAGAACACTAAGAACCTTCCCGGCGGTCTCGGCACCATAGACTTCAAAACAAGAATGAACAAGACCATAGGAAGACGCTCCGAATTGACTCTTGTCAAGGATACCAATAAGGAGTTCTCCATCCATGAAGAGCACGTCATTATCCTTCGAGTGAGGACCCCAAAGCTCGTTCTTAACCTTGTTCTTAGACTCAAGGTTCAGACCCTTAGCGTTCAGCGGTTTGATATTCAAGAGGAGAGTAGTAATAAGTTGTTTTCCGGTCCAGAGAGGCTGGGGCTTCCAAATCGTAGGAGGAACGGTAACGATCTTTCCAGACGAGCAGTAGTCCTCCTCTGTCCTGAGAGCACCATATAGCAACTGATGATACTGCTCTCGAGTGAAGAAACTTCCCTTGGAGCACATCCATGTACCCGCAACGACATGATCCTGAATCAAACCTCGAAGAGGCTGACCAGATGTGGGCACCAAGTACTGGTTGTCGGTGTTGGCGATGTTATAGGCCTCAGCTCGGGCAGTTTGAGATTCTAAAGACGGCGGTGTAATATACGCGCATTGTTAGTTAAATCATCGTGTCCGTCTTCGCAAACAAATGAAACTCACGAGCAAAATGGATGTTCATCTCATCTCCATCGAAATCGGCGTTGTATGAGTTACTGCAAAGAAGGGGAGACAAGACAATGAATGCTCAGTTAGATAGCCGTACGTCTGACCCACATCTGAGACGACAACATAGTGACTGACCAATTGGCGTAGTGCATTCGGATAGTCTTTTCTCCCAACAATACTCTGGCCTTATGAGCCATCATTGAAGGCTTGTGGAGTGTAGGCTGTCGGTTGAGCAATAATATATCTCCATCTCGAAGGTGTCTGAAAACCTTTTTGTTGATAACTTGAGTTCGAGTGGACAGTCCACCTTGAGCGAGTGAGTAGGAACCTTCTTGAGGGGTAAGCAGCTGATTAGCCAAAGCAGTTCGCTGCTCGAGGGTCATTCGATCCTACGAAGGTCAAAAATGAGAAGAAATTGAGCTTCCAGGTTATTATAAGAGAAACGCAAGAAGGAACAGAAAGTAGAGAAACGAACAAGTGCAATTCGAGTTCCATCTTCGTTTACAATCATGGAAGCACCAGGATACGTCGATGGTCCGTTGATGACGGCCTGTCTCATTTGGTTAATGTTGTGAATGGTCACAGGCTCAGGGAAGGTAAGCTTGATGGCAAAGACAGGAGGAACACCAATTTCATTGGTCTCAAGGTTGATATCAGGAGAAATGACCGATCGAGCAGCGTAGTTGACTCGTTTACCCTACAGATAGATAATGGCTCACGGTAAGCTGACAGGACAGAACGATAATCTCGATTGACTGAACACACTCACCATCATGTGCTTTCGGAACAGACCCTCCTTCTTTTCTAAGACCTGCTTGACACCGTTAGGCGGGGGACCTCCTCCACGGATGATTGTCGGGTTCTTACTGCTATCGATGAAACTGTTTACGTCAATCTGTAGTTGGACTAAAGCGCCTAACAACAAACCATACACTCGGGTTCTCTCCTCTAAATCCATCAATAACCCCACGGTCTCCCCTGCCTTAGGCTTCGATGTACCGGCCGTGAGCTGGGCAGTCAAATCTCTTATGCGATAAGAAGTTTGGAGAATCTTATTGAGATAGTCGTTTTGAGAGTTTTCAAAGGTAAGGTCGCCCATTTTGGAGGCAGGACGGAACCGAGTCGGAGGTACTGGGACTAGCGACATGAAGAACATATCAGCCGACGCCGGAGGGAGCGCCTTGTAAGCCGGGATGAGCTTGGCTGAGGGAGCTGTCGAAGTGACCGTCTTCTTGGTGAACGGACCATGGCCTCCATAGATGAGGGAAGTAATGAGAGGCTCATTCTTGAACAGCATTCGAAGGTGGGCCCTAGCCTCCTCACTAGACATCACCCTCTCCTTCCTCTTCTTGGACCCGGCCTCCTTAGCTCTTTCCAACTGAGCCTCCTCATCTTCCATCTCAATATCTTCGTTGGCTTCCTCAGCTTCCGATTCTGAATCAGATCCAGCACCCTTTCCGGTGGAGGGACCAACCTGGTAGCCAGCGTCATCATGAATGATGGCCCCAGATTTCCTATTGGCAATATAGCGTTCGATTTGAAGAACATTGGGTCGAACCTTTCCGGTAGCGGCGTGAATAGCGTCGTTCTTAGCACCAAGCTCGTACTCGATGATCTTGGTGGATCCTTCCTTTCGATAGGTGTGAGCGAAACTAGAAGAATAGAGCGCATCCTCACAATCCCAGTCAGAAAAAGATCTACTAATTTGTAGCAACCAGAATACAAAGAAAAGTAGACGACTTACGCTTTACAACTGTGGCACTTCTTATAACCTCTCTTAGAGAATTCAGAAATGAGCTTCTTCCTTTCGTTATAGACAAGATCGTCCTTGTAGGCGTCCCGCTTGTTTCCACTGGAAGGAGCCTTGACAGTCGCCAAACTGGCTCGAACAAACTCCTCTACTCGCTTAATGAACATGGGCTCGGTCTCAGAGACCTTTCCTTGTTCACCATCTTCCGACTCGGAATCATCGGCAGTCGACTTGCCCTTCTCATTCGGAGCGACAACGACAGCGTGCATGTTTCCTAGTTGGATTGCCTCGGAGAGAAGACCATGATCAAGTAAAGTCAACCGGCCGACAAATCTAGAAATCTGGAGAAAGTTTGAGCAGAAGAAGCAAGATGTAAGTCTAATACACTGCTTGATAAGAAGGATCTATCTTGGTCAAAGATCTGACCTCTGCAGCCGGATTCCTCAGCTTGTGGCAGAACATGCACGTCTGTCGAATGAGGTTGTAGCACTGTGTAAAAAAGAGAGGGTGGTAAACTGGAGTGGAGAGAGTGATGTGACCAAAATGACCAGGACAGTCAAAGGAAGTTAGTCGGCAAGTAGAGCAGCTGGTGCCAATGTGTCCAAGCAAGACCAACGTAGTGATGATAAAAGAAGTGAAGAGAGCGTTAGAGAGCCAGTTTCCTATGACGCGAAGAAAGATTTGTGTTGGGACGAAGAAGAGAGATGAAAGAGAACCTACACGTCTCCCTTCTCCATAGGACCAAGAGCAGGATCGTAGAGGCCTCCAATAGTCGGCCTTGACAGGTTATCAAACAGAATCGGGTTGACAATCTGTTTGACGGAAATCCTCTGGATATCCTCCGTCGAGAGGAAGGAGAACGAGATCGACTGGGGCGTCGAGGGAAGGGATCGAGAGATATCCATTTTTGGCTTTCCTTTTCTTTTTTTAGAGTAGAGAAGTCCTCCAGCCTTTGAAGAACTGGATCAAGGGACCCTTTTTTGTGATGTAGAGAGAAAAAGAGGAGAAGGGGATAAAGAGAGCAAGGGTCGAGTGAAAGAGAAGGAGAAGGCGAAGAAATTGGGAGGAGGAAAGATTGAAAAAAATTCTGGAACTGACGCGAACCTGACACGACTTCTACTATTGTGAGTCCTTGCTTATTCTCTTCAACTATGTTGTAGAAAGCCCCTCTCTTCTTTCAGACGTTGTACATCATATAGACTACACAAGGTGACAGCATAGGAGACCGAGTAGAAATTGAGATTAGTAAGAAGAACAATAAAGAGTGAAATCAATGGATGACAATCCGAGAGAGGTTAAAAAGCGAGAAGGGAAAGGTGTGATTATTAAGAATACAGAGTTGCCTATCTGGACGAGTCCAGAAGGGATACAAGATAACGACAGAGCGATGGCCAGACCAAAAGAGAAGAGAAGACAACAAAGCACACGGACAAAATCTCACAAAAATATGAAGATACATGAGAGAATCATCAAGAAAAATGAAGAAAAGATCATGAGATGACAAGCAGAGAACATAATCCGTAGGAGCTTAGCCTGTTAGATCCGCTCTTATTCTCGTTTCGTCACAGGTCGCCCTCGGTAGTTCGTCATAACTTCCCACCCATTGTATCGAGAACATTTCTGTTATCTGCATAGGCTGCTAGGAGTCCGGTTATATCGATCGGTGGTTCTTGCCCCGGACCAAATTCTCCCTGTAGGGGGTGCGACATGAATATGTTTGCCGTTCCTGGTATTGAGTTGACTAATTGAGGCGACTGTATTGTCTGTTGGGTTTCATTGTTCGTCGTCGATGGTGAAGCATCCATCTCTGATATGCTGCTGTTTCCAAATTGAGGAAATATCGCGCTATTTGTTGGGAATGATGGATTGTTTCCGTGCGAGGTAGATTGAATAGGATTTGAAGGAATCATGTTGGCAGGTAACGTCATTGACCGCTTCAACGGCGAGACCGACGTGCTTGACCTAGAGCTCCCTCCGTTTGATGAAGGAAGACTTGCATACGAAGCCTGATGAATTTGACCCAGTCGATTAGCAGCTGCAGAATACGGATGATGTTGCTGTTGTTGTAGCTGCTGTTGAAGTTGTTGTTGTAACTGCATCTGCCGAAGTTGAGATTTCAGTGAGCTCGGTCTAACTGCCGAGTGTGATTCTGAAGCCCTTCGTCTTTTGTCTGAAGGTTGTTCCGCTCCTTCCGTGCTTTCGATTATGGCTATATTCTGACGAGGCGATGAAACTGACGAAACGTTAGTCGAAGCTGCTGTACTTTGAGCAATAGAATATCCGGGCGAGGCTGCCGCCGATGACACATTTAGATTGACGTTGACAGGCGACGAATTTGGGTATAAGTTCGTGCTGAGCACTAGATCATTCAAAGCCTGTTGCTGTTGTCTCAACTGTTGTTGAGAAAATACTCCGCCGTTGAAGGCCGAGGAACCAGCATGATTATGAGAGTAGCTCCTGTACTTAAATGCTGACTGTGGGTTTCCTGAAGTAGGTCGTAAACCACTCGGACTCGACGCCCGGGCTGTCCGTTGAGTTCCCAAACCGCCAAGATTCTGAAGTCCATACGAGATGTCAGTCGCTGGAGATTGAGTCCCAGATCCTGATCGCCATGGGGACGGCGCTCTAGACTTTGGAAGCGTTATCTGGGCAGGATTCAAGTTCGAAAGCTTGTGACTTAGGCTACCAGAGGTAACAGATGTTGTGACCGAGTCCCGACGGCGTTTGAATGATCCGTCTGCAAATGATGTAAGAAACACAGATAATTCAGTCATCATGATTACTTGCTAAATGGAGAACTATTCGAAACTTACCGTCGGATTCGAAGGAGTTTGTTCTTGACTCCTTCAGCTTCGTCGGAGAAGTTATAGCTTGTTTTGAAAAGCCTGAACCCGTGGATGATTTTTGCTAAATACACAAGAATTGACGCAAACCGAACAACACGTAATTGAGAAGCCTTTCCTTTACAGAATATTAAAGAGGAGTTAGTCAAGACCAAACGAACCTCTGCTCCTCTCCCCACCCTAGCAATACTCGCTTGGTTTCTGAGAGCCTGTTGAAGCTGCTGCTGTTGTTCTGCTGCGTTCAGTCCTATTCCCTGGACTTGACCTCGACTGATTGATGCCGAGAATGTCTCTTGTAATCTAGATGAACTTGGTACCCTGGACGCAAAGTTTACTTGCCCCATTGTGCTGGTCGCTGGACTCGAACTCGGATTATACTCAGGACTCGAGACAGACGAGGTAGAGGATGGGGTAGTGACCAGGTTGGTGTTTGGTATTGGAATCGGAGCTGGGTTTGTGTTCATATTCGAGTTTGAGTTGTTTAAGGATTGATGGTTGGAAAGCCGTCGATCCGAGGAACTGCTCGGTAGACCGGCGATGGGTCGAGTTGGTATTGAATTTAGATTAGGCAACAGGTCAGGGGGAGCAGACGGCGAAGGAGAGGGGAAAACGGGTTGATTGGTGGCTTGCACGTTGCCCTTTGGAAATACATTGTTTCCTCCTCCTCCTAAATCGTTCAAGTTGAACCCGGTGTTGTCCGTCTTGATTATAACTTCATCACTTGATTCCGTAGAGGCAACAAACCCATCGATTTCCCTCATCAGGTTCTCAAACGAGACATCTGATAGCGGAATAGAAGGATCAAGTGCTGACGTAGATTGTTGAGAGAATGAGAATGGTTGCGAAGACGGAAACACTTGCTGCTGCTGCTGCGGTTGTTGATTTTGTTGGTTCAAACCCATCTTTTGTTGTTGCTGTTGCTGATTCAACTGCAATTGCTGCAGAAGCTGAAGCTTCTTCTGTGCATGCTGGGAAGACATTCCAGAGAAATCGAAAGACGACGCGGTTGACGACGGTAAAGGATGCGTATCAAATGGCGCGTATGACTGCCCACTGAGTATCGACGGTGACGGCGCGAATGAAAGAATGTCGTCTAAGCTGATCGGGATTGCCTGGCCTGTCATGGATGGATCTGTCAAATTGAGTTGCTGCAGATGGGATGGAAGATGGGTCTGTTGAGAAGAATGTTGAGAGACGTTGGATGAGTCACGAGACATATGCGGAGTAACGACTGCGTGTTGACTGGATGAATGAGCGAAAGGGTGATTCGAAGGATACGGTGGGGGTTCATTCTCAGTGGGATCGGGCAGTCGGTTAGTCACACCTGCTGTTGACGACGAGGAAGATATTCGTAGATGGCTGGAACCTATAGGGATATGCTGAGAGCCCGATGGGTACATATGGCTGCTACCTGGACTACTATCCGTTGAATGGTCTGTCATAACAACATCTCCATAGGGTGATTGTGATTGGGACCGTTGGCTCGATGAGCTCTCTCGACGGTCTTTTGGTCGCGCGTTCTTTCCGACGTTTTGCTTAATACTAACTCCCTGGGACGGATCAAGACCGACGCTTCCTAGCATAGATGTCATCTTATGACTGTTCCGGGACATTCTTCTTGTGCGTGATCGCTCAGCTGCACGAGAAGCTAAACGCTCGTCTGATCCCTGTGAAAGTAGCTCCCCGAAATTGAAGTAGGTTTTCATTAGTTGGCACAGACTCTCAGATACATAAGAAAGAGTTAGGCCCACTCACCGATCTCGGCTTATAGTCAGGCATCTTGAGGTCTTCCAAGCTGATGCCTCTTTCTCGATCAAACCCATCAGCTACAACTCTGGAGAATTTTTTGAACTCCTTCCGTTGTTTCGATGACGATTCGTCTACCACGAGAGAATGCAGATACCAAAGTCTCCACTGTGTTTACGAAGCCCCGAGAAGATGACGAGAAACTTCTATGCTGTAAGTAGACAGGTCAAGATAGGTATACCACAATGAAGATAGCACGGACAGAGAGGTTTTCGAGTCGGCTTCCAGGGAAAGGAAACGAAGATATGGAAGCAGAGTGGTATCGCACCAAACGAGGTTTGAAGTTGATCAATCGTCTGACCGGCTTTCGCCCCGGGTAACCGAAAAAGAGTAGTACTTGACTCACTGTCCTTGTTCCAGGTGCTTTGCCAGATGGCGAACGTCAATATCGGAATATGTCTCTAGTCAGATGATAATACGACCTGAGATGAACCAGAGAATTGAAGGTCTAGAATCCATACCTGAGACACTTTGGTGCAAACCTTCCATACACGCATAAGATTGTCCTCCTTTATGGACGATCCAAGGTGTGGTTCGAATTTCAGCACCCATCCGTCGAACATTTGTGTGAATGAATAAGATAAAGAAGGATTAATTTAAAAACTCTTGGCTAAATCTCGAAAACAAATCTTCAAGTGTTTACAATAAGAAGAGAAAAAAATCCAGGCCGATATGAGAAGGGGAAAACAGAACAGAAGGAGGGTAGGGTTTTACCTCTGATATGTTTGAGAACGGAGAGAACGTCTTATTTCCTTTGAACTTGAGGACGAAGGGGTTCGCTTTGGAGCCCATGACGGTCGACGTGGACTTTGCGGGTGTACGACTAAGTCTGATCAGGGATTATATAAAGGAAAAGAGGGCTGTATAACACAGACTAGATCAGTTGATGGAACGGATGGATCGGTGTTCAATAAAGAGAGCTAATGTATGCTGAACGACAACCGAACGACAACCCAACGAATGGCCCGGCCGAAACGTCTTCCCGGTCAATTCATCTGTGTTCGTCGCACTCCCATCTTTCCTATCTCTCACTCTCTCATCAACATATTTCTAACAAGAATGAAAGAACCATATCATAATAACTCGGCTATACAACAATCAACAACCATGCAAGTCTTCAAGCGGAAATATATGAATAAGAGAACCGTTTAACTACCCCGATAGGTAGTGTAGCTGTGAGGACTCAGAAGAAGAGGGATATGATAATGCTCGTCCGGGCTACCATTTAGAATCACACACACTCAGAGGACAACGTTAACGATGATACCGATGCTGGAATGAGATCAACACAGGTAGACGACTAACTTTGAGTACTTAAATAAAATCTATATCGATGTACACATCTCATCCAGAACGGAAGTGGACGCCGTCAGTCGCTATACATATCAGACGAACACGAAACCAGATTCCGAGGATCATCCCATCACGCACCTCTACTTTAGGATAGAAACATTGGATATTGTTCTCTGAGAAATAAGCTTCTGTCTGGAAGACCATCTTGTATGTACCTACAGCCAGCGGAGCAACCCCCGCCGGAAGGAGTTGAGATGCTCGTCCATCGGCATCTGTCGCTCTATTCAAGTTGTTCTCGATCAGAACGATATCAAAAATTGAGTATTTCTTGGCTATTCCGGTGTGCAAAAATGAAAAGTATCCCTACTTACCCCTTGGCCAAAGAGATAAATTCTCCATCTTGGGTCAATTGCTCGAGCTCGACCGCTACGAACTTTGCTGGTTTGCCCAAAGTTGAGTCGAGGACTAAAGAAAAAAGGTATAAATTCTTAACAATTCAGAAAACGTACAGCATATGACAGACATAAACGTCACCATGAGCAGACTCACCATGGCAAGTTATAGGTGATTTGTGAGACATTCTGAGTGATCGTGATGCACAAGAAAGTATACGAGGTAGAACAAAAGGTTGATTGATATTCCTCCCGGGTAGTAACGTCAGATATCTGCCAGCTCTTCAACCTTACCATCCTTTTAATTCGCTTAAGCGTCCATCGTCGATCGTCCATCATATATCTTATTGTCCTGGTCGTAACAGGGCCGTGATGACATCAGCTAGAGCTCATGCTCCTCTCAGTTCTTCATCCTTCCGGTCATCGTTATTTGCTGATCCTCAACAGACCGCCCGGCAGGAAGCCTTTCGTTCTGTTCGTTTGGCTCTTCTTGTTTATAGTGATCGAGTCATACAGGCTAATCTCGCTCTATACATCTACATTCATAGCTTAAACCTGGATGCACGTTACTCCTCACATGCTCGCTTCTCACCCCAGAAAACATCCCTTCTGCGATCAAAAGCCTTTCTCAGATTCATCATATCCTTTTCACACTTCCCTCTCCAGCCGAGACCTTAACTCCTTCGCTTACGTCTTATGTGTTCTTTCCAATTACGCAACTCCTCCAACGTAATCCTCCGAGAAGCGTGCCACCGCCCATCAGAATAGGTGTTCTGCGTGTGCTCACTGTATTGGTCAGATACTGGTCTGGGGAGGGACGGGCGGCTGTCCGGGAACAGATTTGGAAGATGGCTGTTAGCTGGTGGAAGGTTGGTGGATTAGATACAGAGGAGGGTATAGACGCTTGGATACAAGGTCTCAGAGAGTTCGCACTCGGAAGCTCTTCCGGAGAAACGGAGCTCGATTTTGAGAGAGAAGAAGCTCAGCTGGCGTCGCAACTAGAGTTGGAAGGTTTGGTAGCACGAGAAGCGTTCCTACCTGTGCTGGGAGAGACGCTACATATCATGATACGTATGTGTTTTGTGCCCATTGTGTCTCGTTCTTAATTCTTGTACTTATACGATTTCCTTACATGACAAAATCAATGGAAAACCATCAAAGGCATCATATCCACGACGCCCATTCCTTTACGAATACTTCAGACTTTTCATGCTATTCTTCGAACGTATCTTCCTAACCGCTCCCGAATAAAAGCTACAATCCTTCCGGGTTGCGTTTCCACGTTGACCAAACTTCTTTCTCCGCTGTCATCTCGACAGAGTGGCAAGGGCGTCAACGGAGATATCGTGGTTGAGTCGCTAGGGATAATAACCCACCTCGTCACAGGCTGCTTCAGTTTGGCTATCGTCGGGCCTATCATTGGTCACGGAGCGCAAACACTCAATGATTTCTCCCATCGCAGGGTATGGCTTACCGAGGAAGAGCTTGCTTCGACGTCAGGTTCAGAAGAGCCCCTTCCAACTTCTACCCCATCCCCGCCATCACCAGCCTCTTCTGATGCATCATTCAAAACTACAACATCTGAACAAACCGGCACATCCTTTACATCTACCCAATCCGTTGCTGCTTCGCCTCTGGTCACAATCACTTCTTCCTGGCTCCGAGGCAATGCATCCCAACTTCTTCCAGCTTTCATCTCACTTTCACATCTCAAAAAACATTCGAATCCAAATGCTCGAAATGCACTAGCCGACCTTTCTTCTACTCTGCTCCTTACTTGCCTCGACCCGTTAGAAGAAAGCGTGCATGTCCTCCTCGGCTACCTACTGACGCTCTCTGTAGATACATTCCCCGCTGTAAATCGGTCTTCCCGTCAAGCTCTGATCAGTCTGCTTGATATTCCAGGAAACCGGCCAAAGCTAATTCCTATCCTCAATCAAGCACTTACGACATCGCTACAAACAATTCCGCTTCTGCTTCAATCTCCTCAACAGGTATCCTCTGTGAAAGTGACTGAACATTGTCAACAGATCACTGCTGTCGCTCAGCTTGGTCCAACATCTGAGAGTCTTCTCCAAGGTATGCTGGGTCCAATAGGAGGCGTGGAAAGATGGGGAACTGGCTTACTCGACTGCATGGTGTTTGAGCCGGACGTTGTCATGGGTTCTTCATACCAAAGGCCTGTCAATCGGATTGCCGAGCTTGCATGGACAGCAACGAAGAGTTCAACAGTCGATCCATCATTGGATGGTAAACTAGACGACGTGCCATACCCCCGAATCTGCTTGAGTAATTTGGCAAATGCTGAAACGGAGGATGCATTCGCAGGTATGCTGGTATCGTTGGGGAGAGCAGCAGGAGAAGAAGCTATTTTTGCCGTAGAACACTTCATCGCTGTTGCCAAAGCAGGTGCCTCGGACGGGACAGTGATAGGTTTACGGAGAAGTGTGGCAGGTGTGTGGGTGGCTGAGAGATTGCTTAGAGGGATTGTTTCTTCATTGAATAATTCCGATGATCCCATCAAAGGCATAGAGAAGACGAAGACTGGGGTGGATAAGGGTAGGCGGACAAGAAAGACGATCAGGAGATTAGTCAAGACCTTGATGCGGATGGACGCGGATCAACAGGATGAAGACCCAACAGCAGATAATCCGACCAATTCATCTGGTGGAACAGAGGAAAAAAACTTGCGCGCGGATCGAAATTTAACGGACATGGTATTGAAACCTGAATACATAAGAGGATTGAACCCGTTGACTACTCTGCTCGATCAACCATCACACAATTCATCAACAAATCCTGGGTCTGGCTCACGTACATCAGCTGCCGATCGATTGATTTCACAGTCGATTCTCTCCTGTCACTCGCTTTCTCTCCTTGCATTCTCTGCTCAGACGTTAACCACGTCATTTCGGCCACTCCTCCTGGACACAACGTACTACCTCCTTGCCCACCTTGGCTCACCTTCTGTTCTTGTTCAACAATATGCAAGTATTGCCCTCGATCGAATAGCATACGAATCAGGATACGCCTCCGCTCGTAATCTTGTATTTGACAACGTGGACTATGTCATCAATGTCGTCTCCCAGAGATTGACGAGTACCAAGTTGGACGCGCTTGCCCCGCTTGTTCTGATCGAAATGATTCGATTGGTAGGAGAACCAATTGTGCCGATGGTTCATGATGTAGTTGATGAGATATTTGACGCGTTGGACGCCTTTCACGGATATGAACTTGTAGCTTCGACGTTACTGGCGGTACTGGATACATTAATCAAGGTCATGCCTGATGGGAGGAGGGATGATGCACGGAGTCGAACAATGGGACCAGGAGACCAAGGAGCAACGGTTGGTGAGAAAATGTACCCAGATCGGCCTCAACCCGAAAAAGATCTCCATTCATTCAGGTCTTGGCTTGCTCAGCGACATGATCAAGCACGATCAAATCTAGAAGAGCTCTTGGAGGAGACTATTGAACCAACTCCTCATCAATCATGGGGCAGGGATAAGTCACTCCCTTCTGTAGAAGCAGACGAAGCGTCGACCAGCCTACCTCCGACGGATGGACCACTCGATGTTGAACCTGACAGATCCCAATCAATTTGTGCTCAGATCATTTCCCAGGCGCTTCCTTTCTTGACTCATGCGTCCCCTTTTCTGAGATCGCGAGTGCTTTCTCTCTTCGCATCGGCCATCGGTGTCTTGGCTCCTGCAGGGCTGGAAGCTCAACTTCTACCAGTCGTCAATCGGGCCTGGCCTTATATTCTCAATAGGACGAAAGACAAAGAGTACTATGTCGTCGTTGAGGCAGTCGGCGTGATCGAATGTTTATCTAAGTTGGTGGGTGAGTATGTAGGGGTAAAAATCCGAGACGAAGGATGGCCTGTATTGAAACAGTTAGCGGCAGATCTTTTGAAGGATCAACGAAAGGACAGCCTCATCACTAGAAGAGGGAATACCGCTACTGCCATCAACACTGGAAGACAGCCGCAGAGCAAGCATACTCCAACTCATAGGCTGCTCCGATCGCTTCTTTCAACTTTCAGACATGTCGCCGTGTCGGTCCCGCTGACATTTAAGCAAAGATGGGACATGCTCCTATTAGTCAGGGCTTTTCTGGACGACCGAACTCATGAAGAACTCCGAACAGAGGCCAATCTTGTCTATTTGACTTTGGGATGGGCTGATGAAGATGCGGTTTGGGCAGGGCTAAGAGGGTCTCTCAATTGGGCGGAGAATGACAAAAGCTCAAAGACAGAACGAATGGGATGGCTGGTGGAGGACGATTCAGATCTGAAGGAAGGAATCTCTAAAATCTTACAAAAACTAGAAGAAGCGTATTAGATGACATATGTGAAACTGTTTCCCCATGAGCGAGAGCCAGTTAAAGCCAACAGACCAGACTTTATTGAGGGGAAGTCAGTTTATGTCTTAATGACTGAGTTGAGTTAGCTTCGGCCTCAAAGTACACTGTGAGCTAACATTTAAGCAATCGTCTATCACGAAGCCTCTCGGTCCATCTACGATTACAAGAACACTCTTCTCATCATTACAATCTGAGTACATTGAAATTCTATACTCATCTCCCTTCCCATCTATATCAATCTTCACTCTTAGGCTGAAACTTTTCATGAAACCTGACCTGCCATGGGCTAGGCAGACCAGACTTGAAAGTCTGTTTTGACTGTCTCAACACCGTCAATACCGGATCTCCCTTCTCAAGCGCCGATCGATCGAGAGATTTTTTGATAGTCACTGCCTCTGGGTGAGGGAGAGAAACTCGGGCAACACCATTCGAAAGAATGTAGGCTGCTTTCTCCTTTCTGTAAAGGACGTCCCTCATATGCTTCCGGTGAACCGCAACCAAATCGCCTATCAATTGAAAGACCAATTCGAAAGACAAGTGATATTTTGATCAAAAGAGAAAGAGCCAGAAACGTATTGACAGAGTATGGTAATCAGTCGGGATCTCTGAAGTAATAAGTCTGCTAGCAGGAACAGAAATGATATAAAAAGGTATGGAGGAAAAAAATCCAATAAATCAAGACATACCTTTCTTTCCTAGCCTAATATCATCTTCCAGCAACTTGATCGGAATGCTGTTCTTTGTCTCTAGCTTGGTAGGGTTGGCCACCACAATTTTTCGACACACATTTCGTCGCTATACGATAGAACAAGGAAAAAAGAACGAGAGAGAATTCCAATGACATGATCAAATTGAGATCAACCGATACCATAGAAACGTTACTCAATCATCATCATCAGTCAATTAATTCCTTTCTGTTGAAGACACTGGATGTGTTCTCACATACCAATGCACGTAAGCTTAAGGGCTTGATTGAAGTAGCTGTTCGTAATAGGGTGAACATGATGATGGGTGAACAAATATACGGTTCGACCATGATCATCAACGTAAAGTCGACAGTAGCGGATAATGTTCTCTCAGACGACTTGCCACATTCTGGGCTGTGTCTTCCTTGATTTCTACACTTTTCAACTTTTTGGAATCTGAGGTTTGTTGTATCTATGATGCATCAAATGATTGAGGTAAAATATTCTAAGAAGACGCCGAGCGAGCCGTAAAGAGTACCTTAAACAATGCATCAGAACATCCAAAGGGCGGAAACAATATCTCTAGTGATCGTCTCCTGTTCCTGCTCCTCCTCTCCGTCATCAACCTCTTGAGCACTTCGCTTTTTGGCTCCCTTGTCTCTAATTGAGCTTGAAGGAAACACAACTCCAGGCGCCGGAAGGGCTAAAGCTGGATCGTTTCGTATCTTTCGCTTCGCTTCAGTATCAAACATCTGTTGAATTTAATGACTTGAGGTCAGGCTTCGTAGTCATGACAAAAGTAGATTGATATCTATATGTAGAAAAAACATAAGTACGAACGGTAACGTAGGTGTGATCCAAAAAGTCCTCCATGCCATATTTCGGCTTTGTGAAGACCTCGGTGAAGATCTTTGCCAGACTGGAGACCGAAGACACATAATGAGTCCTCAAGGAAGCGATCTCCCAGAGGGATGAATCGAGCGCTCGGGTGAGCAACGGGTCCGTTGTTAAGGCGTCGTAAGGGTCTATCTCAGTCAACCAGCGATCAGGTTTAGAAACAGGCGGATCACGTCAAATCAGGTAAGTCAAGCAAGAGAGAAGTAAGATTTGTTACAAACCTTTAGTACCGTCCTGAGCCAAACTCTCCAACGTTATCTCTCCCTCAGTTCCGCCAAAGCCATCTCGATGAATCAACAGCATGCATCCCGGATGCATTTTGAGCAGGTTGTACACAAACGGGATAACAATTACCACAGCTGCCGGAGGTGCCGTCAAGGCGAGTCGCGCGAGTCGCTTGATGAACGACGCGATGAGGGAAGAAGGAAGAAGTCTGTTTTTCAGGATTTTTTCCAAACAGACAATAAGATTTGTTAAGACAATTCATTGGGTAGCTAAAGGGTAGCAAGGGCCATACGTTGAGGAAAGGAAAGTTTCCGTCAGCCGGAAAAACCGGGCTCGATACTTGATGTGGAGGACCGATCGATCCAACATGGAATACAATTTGGCGTAGAAGTCAGGGTATTCTCTAACGATAGGTACAGCCAATATTTGATGAGTCAATTGACCAGAAAGCTCGAAGAAGAGACAGAAAGAGATCACGAACAAGTTATACTGCGTCATGAGAATGAACAGTCCATTGAGGGCCAATAGTCCAAGGGGTCCACCTGGTCAGCAAACAAAAAAAACTAATCAGTACCTTGCAGAATCGGAAAAAGAATTGGAGCTAGGAAAGACCTTTATCAACCCATTCTCCAAGCCAGTCAGCCGTTTGGACAACCCGACCTCGAGTCATGCTAGGTAAGACTTGATGATGTAGGATGACAAGAATTCGTCTCGCCTGCGACGCGTCCAATCTGGGAGAAGAAAAGAAAAGAAAAACCAGAAATCAGCTCAGACTCAATTCTTTGAGCTCAAGTTACTAAATTATTGAGATTCTCTATCATCTTACCGCAACGAAAACAGTCCTAGCCAAACGGCAGTGAAGGCAGATTTCGCACTTGCTAAACTCCAGATTCCCTCATGGATGGTCATATCCCTCGTCTTCCCTCCCGCCACTTCCTTCTTCACTCCCTTTTTGGCCGAGACTTTCTTTCCATCTTTATTGATTACCTTGGTCGATCGAATCTGAACCTCAGCATCGTCATCCTCCTGATCAGAATCGAAGTATGCCCTCCAGTCATCTTCCTCATCCGTTGACTTGGGCGCTTTTGGTCCTGAGGAGAGGGTAAAAGGAGAAGAGGCGAAACCGGGCATGAGCACTGGAAGCCTCTCTAGCGCCTTCTGAGTGGTCGGGAAAGGGGGAAGAGACTCCAACAAGTTCAGCAGGTTCAGCGACAGACATGCAGTAGCTGGTCGAGACGTAGGTGGCAAGAATGGACGGATGACCACACTAATTTCTTTGAGAATCGACCATCGAACGTCTTTTTTCTCCTCCATCAAGCTGACTACCTTCTCGAGGACATCGTTTTCAACGGAAAGGCCCTGCATTCCATCCGAAACGCCTTCCTGAGAAATCGAGTATAGTGTAGATGCACCTCGAGTGGAAGGTGTAGGAAGTAGAAGGAACTTGACGAGCTGCCGAATGTACGAAGCTGGGTAAAAAGGAGTGGATTTGAGGTTTAAATCATTGATGGGTGCGAGGAGAGGGAGGAAGGAGAGCAGGTGGGTCAAAGCAGCTGACTATGAAGGCCACAAAGGGTAAAAAATAAGTTTGATCAATAAAATTGGGGTTGAAACGAAGAAATCCTGCACAAGAATACTTACTCGCAGCTCAGTCTCTACGTCCTTTAATAATCCTCCAAGGTACTCGATGTAATCATTGAATCTAGCCTTCACCCACTCCATTACCATCACCTCCCTATCCTCTTGCTCCTGGCCCTTAGCTTCGTCGTCGTCAGAGCCAGCTCCAGCTCCAGGTCCGATTCGCTGTCGGTTAGAACGCTTTCTGAGCTGAAAGTTGAGTCTGTTCTGAGTTAACAACGCAGTAAACACTCTGCCGAGCGCGTAGACTCCTTTGTGGACAACCTCTGGCTCGGGCGATGTCTTGACCAAGCTGAGTAGGTCAATAAGTGGATTTAAAGACGAGGTCGAAGGAAGAAGTACTTCCTCAAAGGCAGAAATCTGTGAGAGCTTAGCGATCAACAGAGAAGACTTCGAGGAGGAAGAGTCTGAGGATGAGGTCTTCTGTTTCTTGAGTTTGAGAGGTGCCATGATGGTCTATATTAGAGTGTATATGTATCGTCAAGACCTGGGGATGTATGGACCAGAATGGGAAGGTCAAGAATTCTCAAAAATCGTTGATCGGCTAGTTATGTAAGCAACAGACTTACGTAATTGAGTCTTATCGACTTACACAAAAAGGTCCTGATTTGTACAGCGTGTCGCAAACATCTATCACCTCTACTCTCTCTGCTCTTGTATTGATATTCTTCTCGGACTTTGCCCATTATGATGAAAGTCAGTTTAAACTCTAACGTGCAACTATTGTAAACTTTCCAGACTTCTGACCTCAAAAATACATATGTCGATCTTCGCTTTCAGATTTGGTCCATGAAGAAGGATTCTGAGGCGGCCGCGAAGAAGAAACCTAAAGTGAACGCCGCTCAACTTCGAGTTCAGAAAGGTAATTTTCTTTGCTCTCTAATGGAAATTTGCGCATAGGAAGAGGTGATAGTACTTGGTATTGATTCCATATGTCATCTATTAGATATCACTGAGTTGGACTTGCCGACGAACATCAAGACGATCTTCCCGGATCCAGCCGACATTCTGAATTTCGAACTAACGATTGACCCTGATGAAGGTCCGTCCTCAAAGCCTTCATTCTCCAGATCTGTCTGGAAACAGGTTGGCTGAACGAATCTTCTGAAACTCATTCCAGGAATGTACAAGAATGGACACTTCAAGTTTACTTTCAACATCAACCAGAACTATCCACATGAGCCTCCGAAAGTCCGATGTACTCAGAAGGTTCGTACATTATCTATACTTTCATTCGATGTATTCATCTATCGGTTTCATCTGGAGATGAAAATCATGGGCCATCTAATCAAAATCATACTATCTTAAACTTCTTAAGATTTATCACCCTAATATCGACCTAGAGGGAGCTGTCTGCCTGAACCTGGTTTGTGTTATCGCTTTCCCTCCTTGACGCCATCAGTGCTAACCACATTGATTTGTGTTCGGTCGCGCAACTAACCCCAATGTTTCCAATTTTCAGCTTGTAAGTCAATCATGACGTCTCTCTCATCAAATTTCGGCTCTTTTCTCTAGTTTTGTCTAGATACTTATAGGTATTCGGTTTGATCATCCTGCTTGTCTTGTAGCGAGAAGATTGGAAGCCGGTTCTCACTCTGAACTCGATCATGATTGGGTTGCAATACCTCTTTCTGGAGCCGAATGCTGATGATCCTCTAAATAAAGGTCCGTTAATATCTCACTGTATGTTTCTGATATTGCAAAGCTGACATCTCATGAACAATCATCTCATTTCTCAGACGCCGCCAAGGAACTTCGAAGCAATCGGGAATTATTTGCTCAGAATGTTAGAAGTAGTTTGCAAGGCCGATCGATTCGGGGTGAGACGTTTGAGAGGGTCTTGAAGTAGTTACCTCAACAGAGCAGTGGTCCTAGCATCATTATTGTTGTTGTTAAGTTTGTTTAGTTTGTCCATGCTTCTAAGTACGTTAGGTGTCTTAGACGTGACACAATTGTATATTCTGCGACTTAGGTTGTTCGACATATGCAGGCCCGACACAGCTTCGTTTGATCGTCTAAGTATTAAAAAAGAAACATTAAATACATATATGCACGCGATGACAAGACAACGAAGTCTGCGATGTGAAAGTATACCAAAAAAGAAATAGGAAGATGTCAAATGACTGAAGGTAAACCAATGCTGAGGGGGTAGGCCGAGATGTGAATATAGGAAACGAAGCCAAGATCAGGTTTGTCTAGTTTCCGAAACCATAGAGTGTTCGACCCTGTCGCTTGAGAGCATACACGACATCGAGAGCCGTCACGGTCTTTCGCTTCGAGTGCTCGGTGTAGGTGACAGAGTCTCGGATGACATCTGGGGAGAAAAGAACACGTGCGATAAGCCAGCGATCAGTAGATGGATCAAGCGACAGAGACAGAAGATCGATGCAGGATCGACAAGGAGACTCACTCTCGAGGAACAGCTTGAGGACACCTCGGGTCTCCTCGTAGATGAGACCGGAGATTCGCTTGACTCCACCTCGTCGCGCAAGTCGTCGGATGGCAGGCTTGGTGATACCCTGGATGTTGTCTCGAAGGATCTTTCGGTGTCGCTTGGCTCCTCCCTTTCCGAGTCCCTGTGGGTGAGGGTAGAGCAGATCGAGAAGGCAGATCAGAAGAACGGGCGAATGGAGGATACATGTCAGGATCAGAGAATACAGACAGACAGAGACAGCCGATCGACAGAGACACAGGTGAAGACACGTACCTTTCCTCCTTTTCCTCGTCCGGACATGGCTGTTTGTTGTTGGTGAGTGGGGTGGGTGGGTGTTGGCTGGCTGGTTGCTTGGCTGAGTATGAAGGCTTGGATGAGGGGAAGAGAAGAGAATGGGAAAAGGGACGAAGAATTGGCTGGCTTTAAGACCATCCGGTCGGTCGTCCGGCTGACGCGCCCAGCCGGCCGCGTGGTCGACTGACGCGTGAGGCGAGCGCGACGGATGAGACAGGCACCCAGGCCGACGCGACTCGGGGAGACGTGGTCTCTATGGTCGCGACGTGCGTCTGAGTGTCTGGACGCGTCGGCCGGACGCGTCGACGGGCTGGTGCTGCTCTCCTAGCTAGCCTCCTAGTCACTTTCCTAGTCGCTTTCCTAATCAAGCTAGAGCCAGACTACAGTCGTCGCGTAGTGATCGTGTAGTCACCTGGTCGACTCGCGTCTCACGCTAAACACGAGGACGCGTCAATTATATTCGACACCATTATTTTATATTCCGTATGGATCATTATATTCCGCGTCCGTGTCCGTGTCCGTGTCCGTCTCGCTTCCCGCCTCCTTCCTGCTCGCTCGCCATCCTCACGACGCGTCTGTCTGAGTGAGCAGCCGATCGGGACGAGAACTGGATTCGACCGAGCTGAGACATAAAGAGTGGGCATGTGTGGGGGTGTATGCTGACTTTGTTCCTTCTTACTACTCACCGTCATCACCTTAGCTACCTTCACCAAGCACTCACCAAGCACTCAGCCACACACTACTATCCAACCAACCTATACCTATTAACCTTAGAACACAATGGCCCGAACTAAGCAAACCGCCCGAAAGTCGACCGGAGGAAAGGCTCCCCGAAAGCAGCTCGCTACCAAGGCTGCCCGAAAGACTGCTCCCGCTGCCGGAGGTGTCAAGAAGCCCCACAGATACAGGTTGGTCTTTTGCTCTTCTGCTCTTCTGCTCAGAGTAACCTCAGACTGACATGCCTCTGCGGTGCTCCTCTACAGACCCGGAACGGTCGCTCTTCGAGAGATCCGACGATACCAGAAGTCGACCGAGCTCCTAATCCGAAAGCTGCCCTTCCAGCGGCTCGTCCGAGAGATCGCCCAGGATTTCAAGACTGATCTCCGATTCCAGTCGTCGGCCGTCATGGCTCTTCAGGAGGCCTCCGAGGCTTACCTTGTCTCTCTCTTCGAGGACACCAACCTGGCTGCCATCCATGCGAAACGGGTGACGATCCAGCCGAAGGACCTGCAGCTTGCCCGACGGCTGCGAGGAGAGCGGGCTTAAACAATTAGCATCATTTATCGCCCAGGCTCCATTCTTACATTCCCATTTCTTAGCTTTTCTTGCTGGTACTGCTTCCGCACATGCGGGCATGACCGGTTGCTTGCCTCTTTTGGAGACCATCTCCATTTCGTTTTTGCTCTTTTCTTTTGTTAATTCTGGTCTTCGGGGAATACGGCCAGTATATACATAATTATTATATGTTTACATCTATCTGTGAGATTTGGAGTCATGAAAGCAAGAGAATGATTCTACTATGACAAAAGAGCGCGTTCAATCGATATATACTAGCGCTGGCTGAATTCCGGTTGCCGCCCGTCGGCCGAATTTCCAATTTCTCCCATCTTCTTTTTTTCCTCTCCTTCTTATGAGGTCGTCCGCCGCCTTTTAAGCAAATATGTCAGGCTTCTACATCACTACGACTCTTTTCAAACGAACCACCACGGCTATTCAGCTTCACACTCTTTCTCGACTCACTTCCTCGTACAGACGAGCGTTTACATCTACTTTGCCAACACGAAAAATGTCTACTTCTTACTCTGTCGTTTCAACTCCTGGTGAGGTCCCACCGCCACAATCTCTCCATGCCTCTACATTTGCCTGCTTTGACAGGCCGAGAGGGTTATTCTTTTTGCATTACCCTAGGGTAGACTCAAACAGATGGCTCACCACTACTCTTATATCTATCCAACTGAAAATATGACTTCGACATACAGATGCTCCTAAGGCTATTGGACCTTACTCTCAAGCCATCTCATACAATGGCTTGGTCTACCTCAGTGGATGCATTCCCCTTGATCCCGTATCTATGACCGTGGTTGGAACTACTATCGAGGAGCAGACCGTTCGTCCTCTACATATTCCTTTGATGTTATATCCCATTGACTCTTTACCGACCTGTTTCTTTTTACGGCTTCTTCCTTTGTTTGGATGCTTATTCTTTGCTAACGAATATAGACCCAAGTTTTGAAGAACTTGTCCAATGTCCTCAAGGCTGCCGGATCTTCTCCCGATAAGGTCATCAAAACCACGTTCGTCCACGGCGCTTGATTTCTTTTCACTTCTGATCTCTTGTCTATTCAAAGAATTATAAAAGGAATACATGATATGCAGATGTGACGAAGACTGATCACAATCGTTCTGTTTGCGTTCATAGCGTGTTCATCAAAAACATGAACGACTTTGTCGCGTTCAATGGTGTTTATGAGAGTGTATGTCATTTTTTCTCCTCTTTCATCGTTACCTTAGAAGCGATGAAATGTCAACTCAGATAAAATACATATGCCTTATTGCCTACGACCTTCTATGATAATTCAATAGTTCTTCAACCCTTCCAAGCCGGCACGGTCGACCGTTGAGGTCGCCCGATTGCCCAAGGATGTCCTTGTCGAGGTTGAGGTCCGTGTCTTACACACATCCTGGTTCTCTCGATCACAAGATGGATTACTGATACTGTATTTCTTTTGATTTTGGGATAATGTCTTTTATTCGCTTGGGTCCAAATTGCTGACGTATAGTGTATTGCCATCGCTCAATAGAGTGAGGCACCGGTCGTTTCATTATAGTTATATTCGTGTTCAGACAGTGTATTGATGATCAGATAGAAATGTCCTGCCACTGGTCGTCTATGAGGTTTTGAAACCTAACAAAGCCTGGTAAAAGATAACATATATAGGCGGTAATTCAATATCAATCGCTCGATGACGACGATGACAATGACTTTGGGGTTCCTGAGGGTGCAGATGATGGTACTGGTTGAGGAGGTGGTAGCGGAGGCGGAGGCCGAAATGGCGGAGGCGAGAAAACAGAATTCGTCCCAGCATCTCTACGTTCTCTCTCCTCCAATCTTCTTCTGATTCTTTCTGACCATCCGAGTCCCTTCTCCTCTCTCGCAAGCCTCTCCCTTTCAACCTTGGCCTGTATCTCCTTCCCCATCCTTTCATCCTCTCTCCTGGCTATATATCTAGCCCTACGTTTCGATCGACTGATAGGTCCCTCTTCGGTTGATAAGACGGGCTTGCGAACAGCGACGAATGTATCCTTCTTGGAGGTAGCTGCTCGAAGGAGAGCAACTTGAGTAACTGAAGGTGTCCAGTTAGGGTCGGATACATTGAAAGGTACAACTGTCCGTCTATCTATTGATCCATCTTCTAAAGCGCGGACACTGTCCTCTTCACCTCCCTTCTTTCCCTCGAGAGCAGCGGCAGAAGGCGTTTTTTTCCAAGCAGGAGAGAGAGAGGAGATAGGCGTAAGCTGGATGTATTCGGACAGGAATGACTCGAAGGCAGGATGTCTGAAAGCCGTCGGGAGTCTACGAGGTATCTGGGGTGGATTCGATCTATTGTAGTTCAACTGAGAAGTCTTGAAGTTACCTGATGGCGGGACGAGTATGTCAAGTAACTCTACCGAAGGAATCTCCCTTGCTAGTACTGAAGGCGCAGGAGGAGTTCGAAACGGAGATCTTCCTGGGGCAGAAGGAACAAGTTGAGGAAAGATATTGTGCGCGGGCGAAGGTGGAGAGAGGACTTCTGAGAGAGGTGGAAAGGAGAGTGCACAAGAGAAAGAGAGAGGAGGCGGTGTAGTTTTAGAGGTTGATCGAGGAATACTTAATGGGTTCCGAATAGCAAATGATCGTTGGTTTTTGAACTCAGCTTCCCAAAGGCGCTCATACTCTTCGGCCTTCGTCAACGTGCTTCTGAATTCTGTCGATCGAGTGCTCGGAGAGGCTGTTGAAGAAGGAGCGAGAGGTACAGTGTCTGTTACTAATGTTGATGTACTTGTAGAGGGTAATGCGACAGCATCCGCTAATGTTGATTCAGATGCGATATCCAAGAATGAAGACGAAGAAAGTTGGGAGTCCGAAGTGGTCTTGACCGAAGATGATGGTTTGGAGGAAAGAGAAGATTCTTTGGTCGAAGGAGTAACGGAAGGTGAAGATGGTGATGACCAGACAGGTGAGAAGGGCAACACCGATTTGGATTCACTAAGTGATCTTGGATGAGGCTCTGGGATTCCTGTTGCCTGTTCTGTTGGTGAGTGTTGTTGTGGCGGAGGTGGTGATGGTGGTAGTGATGGTAGCAGTAGTAGTGACGGACCCGACGAATCGGTTGGAAAGTCGTCTTCGGTAATCAAGTACCACTTTCCCGTCGCTCTTTGACGAGCAGCTCTATTCTTCTGGCCCTTCTTTTTTGTATTCTTCATCGTGGTTGTTAAATTACTCGACGGGTCTTCCCTATCAGTAGGAATCAACTTTGACTCAACGGGTGGCAGTATCGTCTTCACAAACACGGCATTCTTCGGAGCTCCCGGCCATATCTTCCTGCCATACGGTGTATCCAATTGATGAGTTCGATTGGAGCTCGAAACCTCAACAGATTTTGGGAACACCTTAGGTCTAGCCTTAGCTTTAGCCTTTGCCTTGGCAACTCTCGCTTGTGTGAGAGCTGCAGCTCGAACTTTGGCTTCCGCTATATCTAATGAAGTAGCCGAACGTCGAATGATATTCTTGGGTTGTCCACCTCCGTTTGTCGCTCCTTTTTTGGGCCCTAATTCTGCTCCGCAGGTTGTCTGGTTTTTATTTATATCTGTTTCTGGAGTTCCTTGTGAGTTATGAGGAGAAGAGGTCGTGTAGGGTCGACCAGGGATTCTGACAGTTAATCGACCTGGAGGAGAACCGGTCAAAAGATGATTGAGTTTCAAGATGTCTGAAAATGATTATTTCGGATAAAGGATGAGCAAGACAGAAGAATACAGTGGGTTACCTGAGATCTGTGCGACACAAGCCGACCGATAATAAGCCAACATAGGGTACTCTAAATTGATGATGTTGTGAAAGAGACTAATCGGTCGGAAGGAGAGAGGATGAGAAAGTGATTTTTTCTTTACTTTTCTCTACTGAATGCAGACACTTCCTGTATTTCAAGTTTTACTGCAGTTATTCTCTTCTGAGCAACCTCACACGCACCCTTCATTCTCATTTATCTCTCATTCTTTGATCTAGTGAACATGTAGAACCCATTTAGAGATGAAGAAACATATCACATCATCATCTACGATTTTTTTAAATAGAATGAAAATATCAAAGAAGAGGAGAGAATACATCATGAAGGCCTATAACTTGGTGGACCTTCTAGTCCCAAGAATGAACCGTCCTCGCACCACGACGGTCTGAACCCGTCATCATTTCCCCAATGAGATCGACACCTATAATCAAAAGAGTATCCATAGATCACATAGTTCGTTAGGCTTCATTTACAGATAAGGATTCAGCTGAAATGAACAAAGCGAGAGGACGACGCACCGCATAGAAAATCCGTAAGGAAACTTATAACCCCTCTCACCCCTTTCGTAGCCTCCGACAAACAATTCCATAGCCTTATCGACTTTTCTCAAATTCGTCAAATGCTCTCTGGCAAACATGAATCCCGCAAGCGCCTTTCGCTGGAGTTCGGCTGGATTGGCGAGCGCTTTGGCAACAACTTGATTGATTTGCTGCAAGAAGTAAAAAAAGCAAAAACAAGAAGCATCCTTCAGAAGCTGACAGACCAAGGCAAAAAAAGAGAGAACAAGCTGTATACTAACTTCTATGGACCAGTAAGGTTGCAAAACAACCATGAACTCGGACAACTCATCTGTCGTTCAGTTCGGCATCCCGAGGGAAAATCAGAAATCAGCGTGGTCTCGTTATATTGCCGCGAGATGGATCTAGATGTGAAGACCCAAAATGACGAACCCTCCATCTCGGTGGGTAGATCTCCAGCAATCACACAGCCACTGTCAATTAATGAATTATAAGTCACAAAAGTAGAACAGGCAGACCGTCATTAGCTGAATGGGTTCTCTCCCATCTTTGCTCTTAATTGGATTTTCTTCTTTCGGACAAAACACAAACCTAAGAAGCGCTTGCGCGTATCTATTTTGAGGAAGAGTGCAAGTAGGCGGAGAAGTCAGTGAAAGCCTCGTGGCGTATTGAAACGAATTTCAAGAGAAGAAAAGGAGGGCTGTTACTTTCGAATCATCTTTCGCTCCAAGCTCGAATCAAACTAATTTCAACCCAGGAGTTTCATCAGTATTCAACGATAAACTTATTTTTCTGCATACTTGACACACAACCACCACTTCTCGAGATTTGCACAGAAAAAAAAGCAATGGTTGACGAACGATACAGATCTGAGCTTCCCTCATTCCCTTTGCAAACTCTTCTCTCGTTCGTATGTGATTTTTGTAGAACTCTGATGAAACAGAGTACGTCTTGGGTCGATCGGAATAAGCAGTCTGTGGTTGAGAAATAGAGTAGCCTTTCAAGATTTGTGTGTATCGACAAAAATTAAGAACACACAGTTAGAATTGAAAAGAGAAATATTATGGACAGAAGTGAGACCGAATCGAAGCGAGACAAACCTGGATGACTGAATCTCTGAATGGATGTTTTGCCTTCGCGAATTGCATCGTCTATAGTCGTTCGGAGGGGATAGAAAGAACCACCAAACCCAAATAGGACGGCATTCTTGGATTTTTGTTTCCAAGAATTGAAAGGATAGAATTCCCATTCACTTTGGGGTTCGAATTATTCAGAGAAGAGTCAGATTTAGTACGACGATATCAAGTGGAGTAGAGAAGAGACTGTGTGGCTGTGGAGAGGAGGGCGTACTTTGCCTAGACAATTTAAGATTAGATATATGCACAAGGTGAAGAGTTGTTAGTGTCATGAGATTACTAGTCGATATAGCCAAAAGAGAGGATAAAGAGAACGCACAGCATCAGGCGAATGACCAAAGAGGTGCATGGTATGGCCGGGAAAGAGTTTCGAGATTCGTTGATGAGTAAACACTTCGGTCAACTCAAATGCGTATCTGTTTGGTCATCAGTTAACCGAAGAGGAAAAATAGATTCAAGAAGATAGAGATATTGGATGATGGGTTAATTTCAAGTAATGATTAATATCACGGATTCAGAAGATTAAATACCTTGAGAGGGTGACATTCCCTAGGTAGGGCATCCATTCCTGTTTTCGAATTCAAGTAGACAAAGCCTCGGTCAGGCTCATACTGAGAAAAAGAAACACAAGTAGCATGCTCGTACTCTCATACAGCTATTTTCTGGCGTGCCGTCATGACAATCCCCCAGTTGTCTGTAACATGTATTGAGAAGATGGATCCAACTTATCGGTCTTATGTATCGAAATAACGATATAGCGCGATAGAAGATACGTACTGTACCCAGACAGTATTGCAACCGGGCGCATCAACCAACGGATCAGACCTAGCAGAACGGATGAAGGATTGATCGCCATCAATGAGCAAATGGCGCATGAAACGAAATCAGTATATGTCAAAATAGGTCATGAATCAATGTACCAGAAACGACCAGACAAACTCTTTCAGCAGATGTGCAAAAGTCCAGATAACATCCCAATACCCACATCCCCATCGAGCATGGATGTTATCTGAGAGCGTCTTCGTGTTGTCCCCTTTCGGAAGTAGATACAAACAAAGGAGAAGGATAAATCAGCCTGGTATTCCTTCAAGTTCTATGATATTTATGATAGATAAATCAATTTGAACAGGTCAATGAGCTTACTCACATTCTCCCCATTGAGGGCCCCATACGTCGACTACTAAGCCTGGATGCCGGAGGGAGGCATCGATTAGTTCATAGATGACCGTACTAAATGGACGAAAGAGGGTTGCAATCCAGAACGGTCAAAGATCATATACATGCCAATCTATTCACCTCCTTAACGACGAAATCTCAACATCGAGGTGATTCTGTTATTCGTTTGTTTCTTAGAAAGAAGAAGAGTCTCACTCCATTCGATCCAGATAATCTTTCGTATCAGTCGACACATAGAGTAGATTAGCGTAAGGAAGGACAATCTATGATCCATGTACACAAAGCTATGCTACACACCAAGGTAATCTACGATGACGCCAAAACCAAGAGAATAGAAAGAGTGAATCAGCGTTTCTTAAAGATTACGGTGAAGTGTAAAGAGATTGAAACTCACCTGTCAAGAATAGCACCCTCTTCTTTCTTCCTTCTTCTCCATTCCATTTAACCTGGTAGTCCCACGGACTAGCTCCTACTATCTCGGGGTTACCATACCACGCAGGGAACCGGCCTTTAATAGGCCTTGCTTGTTGCTTCTCTATCAGACTTGATTGGGTTTGAATGTCTGTTCGTAGAGACGAATGGACGTAGAACAGACAAATCGATCCTAAGACCAAGATGACGGTAAGAAGAATCTTTGGCGGAGGCAAATGCATCAGGCCAGATGTATGATGAACCCAAGGGTAGAATAGATGTCGCAGGAGGCTAGGTAGAAGTAAGAGCCCAAAGAAAGTGCAGACAAGTTAATCAGTAAAGCGAGGTAAGATATTGCCATGCCAAGTTGTTATCTTATGTATTATATATCAATACTTGATTACATAGACGCGTCGCAACGCGATACGCGTTAATGAGCTTGGGCCCTTTGCTGCGCGTGGCTACTTCTTTGTCGCCACTTTCGATCGTTTCTCTGATGGATTTGTCTCCACCACATTGCACTCACATCAGCATACACCCAGCTTGTTCATTGCACACGCCTATCTCATTTGTTATCAGCAGACACATACATACATGGACGACCTTACTCAGCAGACAAACCAAAATGAGTTAGTAGGAGCCGAGGAGGAGGGTGATTTTGGAGACGAGTCCATTGGACCGCTCCTCGTCATCAAGCTCTCTGTTCGTATTCCTTTCTTTTTCTTCCTTTACTCCACTCGACATGTTTCCTATCTTCTTCAACCGCGCTCTTCTTTGCGAAGAATCTCGTTATGAGGATTCATCGAGTTTGCTAACCTGCGTACGAGCACATCTTCTTTACATTTTCCGCTAACAGGAGTCTGGTATTTCTCCGGCCGATTGCAAGAAACTTCAGGACGCAGGCCTTCAGTTCGTTCACTCTTCAGCTTACTTGTCCTATCTTCTTCTTTTCAAAAATCTATATTCATTCTGAGCATTAATTTCCTTCGAATGTCTCTTGTTGTTTGATGTGTACATTTCAACAGTACGGTGGAATCAGTGGCGTTCACTCCGAAAAAGACGTTGATTGGGATCAAGGGGATATCCGAGGCCAAGGCTGACAAGATTCTTATCGAAGGTTAGCCAAACTATAATTACTTGTCATTTCCCTAGGAAGCGTGCAAGTATCGCTTGTTCAACTCGCACTCTTGGTATTCAATCTTCTCCAGCCAACAAGCTTGTTCCGATGGGATTCACGACCGCCACCGAGTTCCATCAGCGCCGATCCGAGTTGGTGTGTATCTCCACCGGAAGCAAGGTCCTGGACACGTTGTTAGGTGGTACGTTCATTTTATCGACACCTCTCCGACATTATCGTCGAGTCACTAAAGCATCTGGCCCATCTCTGGTCTATTCTGTAAATGCAGGCGGTATTGAAACAGGAGCTATCACTGAGCTTATTGGAGAATTCCGAACAGGAAAGAGTCAATTATGTCACACACTTGCTGTTACCTGCCAGGTAAAGTCTCATCTCGCCCTACCCTGACCCCTCGATGTCGCCCCGATATTTATATCATGGGTTTTAACAAATATGTTTTCTAGCTACCGATAACAATGGGAGGAGGAGAAGGAAAGTGTTTGTATATCGACACAGAAGGAACGTTTCGACCGGTAAGAGTACTCGCTGTGGCGGAGCGATTTGGGCTCAATGGCGAGGAGGTGCTGGATAATATTGCATATGCAAGGTCTGTCACAACAACTCTTCCGTCAAATTGTACGGTTACTAGATGGAGGAACTCACTCAATCATTGACTCTGTTCTCGTCAGAGCGTACAATTCGGATCATCAGCAGAAACTACTCTTGCAAGCTAGCGCGATGATGGCAGAGTCTAGGTACGTGTCGTCTGTTTTTCGTGTCTATTTACGCGTACTCATGCTTGATTCTCCTCTGTGTGTTTTCTTCTTAGGTTTTCGTTGCTTATCGTGGATTCTTGTACCTCACTCTACCGAGTTGATTTCTCCGGCCGAGGAGAGCTCTCGGCTAGGCAGATCCATCTGGCCAAGTTCCTACGAACGCTCATGAGGCTAGCCGATGAGGTTTGTTATCATTTATCTTGGTTGAAACTGATGTCTATTCTTGGTGTACTGATGCAAGTGGTGGTTTTTATTCATTGAAATATCTGCCTTGGTTCGAACAGTACGGAATTGCCGTAGTGGTTACAAATCAGGTGGTTGCCAGTGTAGATGGAGGAGCGATGATGGGGCCAGATAAGAAACCTATTGGAGGAAACATCATGTTCGCATTGACCAGTTCTGCATTTTTTGTTCCCTGACTGCACAACACGAGCTTTCTCTGACTTCTTCTTCCCTATGATTTCGATATAGGGCTCATGCGGCGACGACGCGGCTGTTCCTAAGTAAACACAGAGGCAGCAATCGAAAGTGCAAGGTGTACGACTCGCCGTGCTTACCAGAGAGTGATTGCCTGTTTAGCATCAAGTACGTGTCTTTTACTTTTTTTTTTGGCAATATCCTTTCTGTCTATCAAATGGTGTGTGTAGAAATTGACAAGGTATCCTTTTTTTTTCCTCGTCAAACAGTGCGGATGGAATTGGAGAGCCAGAAGAGATGGATGATAATTGATTAGATGCTTTTGCCTTCTTTTTTTCTTTCTTGCCCCAAGCTGCCTTTATATGTCTTCCCATTTGATTTGATTATTCCCTTTGTCTTCGTTCCCTTCCTTCAATTCTTTAGGTGTCGTTCATGTTGTACAACCTTCTTCCTGTTTGATGTGACCAAAAGAGGACGAAACTTCTCTCGAGAAGAACCCTTCCTATTATAATATATAAACGTATCTGATCGTTCAACCCATGGGAACTGTTTTCACGCCTTTTGAAATCCGTCGCTGCGACAGAGACACGAGACTGAAACTAATTCTCCTGAGATCTCTCACCCATCCAATCCGCCTAGTCCTTTCAAGAACCCCTCGTATCCATCTTTATCTCCCTTCTTGGCCGGACCGCCCGAACCAGCACCGGCTGTAGCGGCAGGTCCGGGTCGACCGAACCCTGCTTTACCCAAGACACCCAAGAGACCGCCGAGGAGTTCATTGCCTGAACCTAAGCCTGGCCCGGCTGGCCGTTCGGTTATAGGTTTCGAACGGACGTCATCGAACGAGATTGATTTTTCTTGATAGTCACCTGTCGAATCTCTTGACGATGATGATGCTGTTGTTGTTGTTGTTGTTGTTGATGGTAGTGTTGATGGTTGGTGATGTGCTGATGACTGGGAAGAGGAGAAGTCGGGGAGGGACGGCCCGATGTCTGATCCATTGCCTACTGTGCTGAAAGAAGAAGGTGCCGACAAAGAAGGAGCGGCGTTGACTCGTTTGGAAGCTAAAGCAGCTTCGGCCGCTCTTTTCCGTTTGACGGCCAGTGGGACGAACGCTGCTGATTCTTTCCTGAAATCTCGGAGTTGAGGGGCAGCGGAGATGACTTGTGAAGGAGCGGACGCTGACGCCGCCGCCGTCGGTGTGGAGTTTTCTCCGTCTGGTTTGTCAAATTTGTTATCATCGGTCGCTCGGACAGAAATCATGTTCGGGTTATCAGGTAACGAAGGGTGTTTTCTCGCGTGTTGGTGTGCTTGGAAACTCTGTACAGGGTTCGAGTTCAGCGGATCATGTAACATCGGTGGTGGTTGCCTGGCGGTTGGTGGCCTGTTCATCGGTGGTCGGTTCGGGTTCCCGTTCTGTGGCAGACGGAAGAAAGGTTGGTTGTTGAAACCGGCCGGACGGGGTGGATACGGTCCGGGACCAAACCCAGGTCGGAACGGAGGGAATCCTGGGTTGAATCCTGGGGGTGGATACGGAGGGTAAGATGAACCCATGTTAAAAGGTGGCGGAGGGGGTGGTCCAGGAGGGAGAGGCGGCTGGACCAAAGCTTTTGGATTTGGGTTTGGCGCTGTGGGCAGGGGGATGTCATCGTCATCAGACTCAGATTCTGATGGAGTGCCCGTCAGAGGGGTAGCGGGTACGGCGCGTGAAGGTGGAGGAGCGGAAGGTAGAGGGATATCTGAATCGTCTGAATCATCTGAATCTTCTTCAGAATCCTCGTCAGAATCTTCAATCAAAACCCGGTGGATGACAAGGACAAGTTGTGGAGGTTTTAAAAATAAAATAGAATTGATATCTAGTATCAGCGCAAGTTCCAGAAAGAAACAAAGTGTTGGAAAAGACGACGATACCTGATGCGATGTCTGGTTCAAGCACTGCGTATGGGTCGACCGGAACGGGTCCGGTAGGTAGCGGAGGCATGAACGCTGAGGTCATCGAATTCGAAGAAAGGATCAGTATCAGATGAATGTTTCCTTTCTGCCGGTTGATAGTAGGACGTGTGAAGTAGCTGAAGAAACCTACGTTTCTCTCGATAAGGCATCCCTGGAGGAGGAACTCCGAACGGATTCAACACTGGATCATAGTAGATCGATCGTTCCGGGTGTCTCTGTTTGGCCAGGAAGAGGAGAAAAGAGATAGGAACCCAACGCGTCAAACTCGCCACCTACTCACGCGACTACAAGGGAAGCCTGCTTGGACATTCACGTCCGGCTAGAGAACTTACGAGTTTACCCTGCTCATCATAAAGCCCTGCTGCAGCTCTGGCCTTGCCTTTCGCTTCGTCCCTCTCCCTCGCCTCTTTTTCTCGCTCGTCCTCTCGTTTGTAGACGATCGACCTATGTTCCGGGTGTTTCTCCACGTACTCTGCCTTTTGCTTTTGAACATAAGTGAGCTCTGACTGGAGAGCCTCGAGTTGATCTCTATCCCTAGCGGAGAGTGGGCCTGATTTCGCTTGGGCTTGTAATCTACGTATGTCAGCTTCGATGCCTGTGTGTTTGTATGTGTGTGTATTAACAATGGCAATGATGATCGGAAGAAATAGAGAAAGAGAAAAAGAAAACAGATTGAGTGGAAGGAAAGAGGTCAGATGAGTAGACAAGAGAAGGCTGAACGTGAACAGTACCTCCGGTGTCCTTCTTCAACGTAGCGACCTCTCGGACTTTTTTCCTATCCGCTTTGTTCTACGTTCGAGAGAAGAGTTCAAACAAGCGACCCAGCTCAGGACACATGTCCGAATGTGCACACAAGGAGAGGAGAGAAAACAACAGGATTGGAAAGATAGATGGACGTGAGACCACAGACCTTTTTGATCTCTTTCGCTCTCTGTGCTTTCCCTTGATTAATTGTCAAAAGATTCAATCCAGAGATTCGATCGGTCAGCCCTGTGGTTCCGCGGTAAATAGGACGTATGAGAACGAGAACGAACGATGTGCATCGGCCGGGTTCATTGATTTCTTTGCCATGATGATGACGACGACGACGATGATGATGGAGAATGAGTGCGGAAGGGGTGATCGTCTGTGAGGGTATGATATTGGAAACGAAGGTGTAGGCGAGGTTTCGTCAAAGTGACCTAGGGTTAACGTCCGACTGTTCCACCAGCGCTAACATGGATCACACGTTTGCCTCCTCTTTCTGCTCCAGCGCGCGCATATACACTCAGATGTTTCAGACACGGCCAGACACTGGTTGAACAGAGCAGAAACAGACCGTCGAAAGTTAAAGAGCATATCGACAAGGGAACAGAATGAGATAAAAAGTTAGAAGAAAGAGAACGACGAGAAGAAACGAGATACACAGCGTGAATATTCCCTTTCTAGCCTTCTTGTGAATATATGTATAAAAAGTATCTAGCACCCCCGGTTAGATCATCTTGGTGCCTCGTTCATACTCATCTCACGATGCATACTCTAAACAGACGAACAAAGGCCGACATAGAGAAAAGAAAGAAAAGGTGTGATCGGCGTCCAGAGTTGATAATTAGAAAAAGATTAAAAAAAATAAAAGATGAACGAAGTGGGGTTCGAACCCACGCATCCGAAGATAGGGCTGTTTAGGATCGTGTGGATCTTAAAAGCACCGCCTTAGACCACTCGGCCATTCGTCCAGTTGTTAATGATGGAACTTAACAAGAATATGACCAGAAAAGTCAAATGATGAGAGGACGGTGGTCCCATAGCCGAGAGGTTCATTTCATTGGGTATCCGATGGGAAAGATGTACAGATAGATGGGCGGGTATTATTATAGAAGTACAACTCGAAAGGCAAAGACGAGAAGGAGAACAAAAGGAAGACTGAAACACCGAGAAGAGGAGAACGTCTGAGTGTATATGTGAAAGGGATCTGATGAGAGGTATTATGGGTTGTTCAATCAAAGAAAAAAAAGGAGGAGGGGGGGGGGGAAGGAGGATTCTTTTAATGATACAATGCCTGCTTAGACGTCCAAAGCCGAGTTTCATCCTCGGCCTGTCGTCCGATAAGTGTGTAGAAGGGAGAAGATGAAAAGTCTCAGTGAGCTGCTTCCTATGCGATCAAAGAAGGAGGTGAAGCAGGAAAAAAAGAGAAAAAACAAACAAACAACAACGGTGAAAACAAAGAGACAAACGTACCCTCAACAGAACTGCCTGAAGCTCTCCCTCTCTCTGTCCGATCCGTTGCTCGAGTGATCGCATCATCCCTCTGAAGCTTTGTAGCTGGGCCAAGACGTGTTGCGCGCCATCATTGGTGTTGGCGTCTCCGTCGGTGTGTGTGTCAGGTAGAATCGAGTCTGACGGCGTGGGCAGGAACGAGGATGACGAAGATGTGTGTGTGGGCGTATGGGTGGCCGAGCTTCCTCCGCCGGCTAATCTAGAAAGCGAAGGAGCCTGTTGAACGAGAGCGGAGCGTACCGTGGGCGAATCAACAGGTGAAGTCGAGGTCGAGCCTATGGGGCCGGGGCCGGGGATGGGGACGGCGGCCGGATGTACGGGCACATCAAGCGAGGCAGCCCATGTCGGACCGAACAGACGTTCCAGGTGGGACTCTAACAGACGTTCGCGGCTCTTTCCTTTCTCAATCTCTCTCGACGCCTTCTCGATCTCTCTCTGGAAGCCTGATAGAAGGGATTCCTGGAAACTGTTGGGTGAAGGTTAGGTTTGAGGAACTGGGGGTGAGCACACATGCGCGCGCGCGGGTGTTTGTACTTCTTTGGGGGGGCGGGGGGGGGGGGGGGACGAAGAAGAATCAAGGGGGACATCACCTGAATTCACGCATGAGTTGTTCGATCTCTGATCGAGGAGGTCTCGATGTTAGTTGACTCTGGAGTAGATCCACCTGATCTTGAAGCTGGTTTAGTGAAAGTTCATTAGATCGAAGAGGAAAGTCGGAACCGTTCGCGTTTCAAGTTGCCGTGTTTGGAGGAGAGAGAAAGAGAGAAGAGATCAAGAAAGAGAGAAAGAAAGAAAGAAAAAAAAACATGATCAGAAGAAAACAAAAGAGAAAAAAAAAACATGAGCGCGCCCAGACATGAGAAACCCAGAAACGGCAGACCCAACAGGACGAACCTTTTCGCACTCTCTTTCCTTTGTGGCAAGCCTGTCTGTCAGATCTACGAGCTGGTCTTCTTGTTCTCCTAGTACACCCAGGCTCGAGACGTTTCCGATGTGGGTAGCATGGAACGAGTCGAGTATGCTCGTCCGTCTCTGGGTCTTTGTCGACGCGGTCGTGGACGTGGTTGACTCGGAGAAGGGACCGGCGGTGGACGGGCCGGTCGAACGGAGTGAGAGCGACGGGTTGGCTTGATGTGATTGACGACGCATCGTGAGCTAGACGTTCGGTAACAGAGCGGAAGTTGGTTTGATTCTTGTAGATGTGTGTTTGGAGGAAGAAGATGAAGAGACGATCCAATATGGGGAGAACGGAAGGTGAGAGTGAAGACGCGAGCGGCCGTCGACCGCTTTTTCTTTATTTTCGCTCGAAACACCATCAGTAAAGAAAAAAGAAGAAGCAAAAGAAGGTAAAGAAGAAGGCGGCCAACCTCTTTTCGGGAACAGATACAACCAAGACACACTTGTACCCACACCCACACCCACACATATAGAGGATGGCACCACTCTCCCCATCCGTGTCCCTTCCGAGTAGACCTCGTTCGCCCACTCACGGCTCCTTCCCCTCTCGACTGCGACGGGACTCTCGTTCGCCGCCGCCTGCTATCATTGCTGCTGCTGCTGCTTCTTCTTCTTCTCGTTGGCGAGGAGACGAACGATACGATGAACGATCCTGGGCCGGGGGACATTCCTATTCGTACAGGGATCCATCCTATGGGACGTACAGACCTCGGGAAAGAAGTCCGAGCCCGAGGCGATACCGAGACCACAGGGAGGGGGAGAGATATTGGGATGACGAGAGATATCGGGATGGTGGGAGAGGAGCGTACAGACCGAGACAGAGGGAGAGGGATACCGACAGAAGGTTTCCGGATAGAGACCGCCGGTTTGATTCTGATATCTGTACGTGTGTGTCTGTTGTCTTCTCTCTCTCTCTCTCTCTCTGTTCAGACGATGTGATACGAATTCTGAGAACGTGAATTTGCCTTTGCTTTTGCTTTTGCTATTGCTGTTGCTGTTACTGTTGCTTTTGGATTGTTCACTCTTTGGCTCAAACACACATACATACATACACAAAATAAAGCCTTCAAACAGAGATACAGATCACCTTCTCCTCGCCGGCTACCCAATCGATCGCCTTCACCTCTTGATTCTACCCCGTCCACTACTACTGCTGCCTCCCACCGACCGACACCATGGCCGAGACAGACACAAGCACAAACACAGACAAAGACACAAGCATCAGGAGGGACCGGCTCGGAGCCATCACCGGAGAAGGGTTCGGAAGGCGGACGAGAAAAGGGGATGAGGAAGGTGACGCCGGATCCAGAGATCGAAGAGGGAGAACTCGATCCTCGGTCTGCTGATGTCTTGATCGAGCCGCCGGCGTTGACTTCCGAGAAGGACAAGCGGGTGGAGAGAGAACGAGTACCGGCGGTGGCGGCAAGGAGTTCGTCTACTTCTCGGTTCCCTCCTTCTGGCCCAAGGGTTCCCCCGGGCGATCATCGAGAGAAGGAGAGAGAACGAGCGGGGATGGCCGATAGGGATTGGGAGAGAGAAAGAGAATGGGAAAGAGAGAGGGGAAACCGAGGAAGAAGGTTTGAGAGTCCCTCACCCGTTCTCTCGAGAGGCGGTCCGAAACGACCTGGAGTGTATTCGGACTACGAACCTGGTTCTGGTTCAGGCTTGAACGGAGCTGGAAGTACTACCGGTGGGAGGGACGATTGGAGGAGAGGTGGGAGACGGAGTGGGGAGGGGGGAATCAACAGGCCTGAGCACGGTCGAGTCGGTTCGAGCCGAAGGCCTGGGCGATCACGGTCACGGTCGCGATCGATTTCCCGGTCGAGGGGGAGCTCGAGCTCGAGATCTCGGTCTCGGTCTCGGACCAGTAGATCTCGGTCGAGTTCTTCGACGACGAGATCTGATGTTCGAGATAGAGACGATGTGGCCGGGCGAGTGGCTGCGCCTGGGCATTTACCGGCGAGGATTCCGACGGGGCCGATGTCGACGAACAACCGAGGCCGATGGGCTTCCGAACGGGCCCGGCCGAGGGCTGCGTCTGGATGGGATCGGACGGAGGGCGACCGAGAGCGGTTGCTGGCGGTGGAGAGTGAGCGGGAGAGGGGCCGGGTGAGGGAGAGAGACCGGCGGGAGATGGAGTTGATGGATGACCGCAGACGGAAGGATCAGGCTGGGGAGGGGGGGAGAGAAACGGAGAAGGAGAAGGGGAAGGCAACCGGGCAGCCTCTGGGAGGGAAGGAATGGGCAGAGAGGATGAAGCTCTTGGAGGAGCGCAAGGCGAGAAAGGCAGAAGCCGAGGCGGCGACCCGACCGAGGGGTGTACTTGAGCCCGTTCGGGATGACGGAGCGCAGGAGAGAGAGAGGCAGAGGGAGATCGAGAGGGAGGGAGCGACCGTGCCATTGGTTGTGCCATCGATTGTGTCGTCCACTGAGTTGTCGACTGTGCCATCCGCTGCGTCCTCCATCACTGCGCCGTCGACGACACCGAAGGAGTCATCGAGAGAGACGAGAAACACAAAGGAACCGGAAGAAGACGTATGGAAGGCGGCTCGAGCGCGGATGGAGCGGGACGGACGAGAGCGCGAGCGACTGGAGCGAGAACGAGAGCGGGTCGACCGGGTGCTTGCTCGGTTGATTGATGGGATGGCCGACCGACTGGAGTCTGAGCGTACGTCTTGGGCTCTCCATGGGGACGATGATCCGGAGGTGAGGTTTTTTTTTTTCTTTTTTTTTTTTCCCTAAATTTTTTCCAAATTTGTTTGTGTGTAGGCGTGCATAAGTAAGGGTACGGGCGTGCTGACTATCTGTTGAACGTTTGGAATGTTGTCACTTTTTGTTTTTGTTTTTGTTTGTGTTTTTGTTTTGTTTTGTTTGTGTTTGTGTTTGTGTTTGTGTTTGTGTTTGTGTTTGTGTTTGTGTTTGTGTTTGTGTTTGTGTTTGTGTTTGTGTTTGTGTTTGTGTTTGTGTTTGCCTTGTCTCTACAGCTGACGAAACTCCGGGGGACGCTGTCTGTGTTGACGAAGGATGGGATCCGCGTGGGGTGGGAGCTGTGGCAGTCTCGGCAGGAGCTGTCCAACGGGGAGGTTGATCTGGCTGCGTTTGAGGACCGACGGAGGTTGGCCGAGGCGTGGGGTGTGAGGCGTGGGGTGTGAGGCGTGTGTAGGGTGTGTCGTGTGTGGGGTGTGTGTGTGTGTGTGTGTGTGTGTGTGTGTGTGCGCATATGTGTGTAAGGGTGTAACAAGCGGGTGCAAGCATGTGGATGTGTATGTGGATGTGAATGATTATATCAAATTGTCCCACGTGTTGGTGAGGTTGACTGGCTGACGCACGTTTTCGGGGGGGAGGAAGAATGTGTGTATGAGAATGTGTGTACTAGAGGATTCCACTAGAGGGTTAGATTACAATGTGTAATACAGAGTTGTATTAGAGACAATGCAAAAGAGAGAGAGAGAGGGCATTGAGAATGGACTAGAGAGAATGGACTAGAGAGACTGTATTATAGAGTGTACTACAGAATGGCCTACAGAACGGACTACAAAGTGCACTAGAGACTCTACTACAAAGAGCACTACACAACGCACTACACAACGCACTACACAACGCACCACACAACGCACCACACAACGCACCACACAACGCACAGAGAGCACCGCATACACTCCACACACACACACACACACACACACACCAGCGAGCAGAGGAAGGGACAGTGTATTGGCGAATTCTATTAGGGAATTCTATTAGGGAAGGCACTACAAAACTGTATTGCCCGTTTGGTTACACTTTCCTATAGACCTCCCTAGTACGTTTCCTAGTACGTTTCCTAATACACTCTCTAATACACTTCCTAATACACTCCCTCATACACTTCCTAATACACTTCCTAATACACTCCCTAATGAAATTCCCATCGGCCCTTTCTTTCCGCCGTCTTTCTGCTCACTCTCGCTTAGCCTTGACCTTGGCCTTACCCTCTTCCCCCCCCCCCTTACCTTCCCCCCCTACCTCCCTCCTCCCCCTCCCTCCTAACCCCCAAGAAGCTCTTCGCTCCCCCTCGTGGTCATACCGCAAGCACACGCACATCTCCCCCCTTCCCCCGACCGTGCTCATCCAGACTAGACAAGGCTAGAGGATGAAGGTGCCGTTCTCTCTCTCTCTCTCTGTGACCTTCCTTATAGCTTTCAATCTGACGATCTCTCTCTCTCTCTCTCTCTTTGTTCTCCTCCCCTTCTCTCCCCTTCTCTCCCTGCTCGCTTGTGCGTGTGTGCATGCATACGTTCACTCTCTCCCCCGCCCCGCCAGTTCGGAAAACAAATCCAGAGCCAGCAGATCCCTGGCTGGGGGGCGTTCTACCTCGACTACAAGTTTCTCAAAAAGGTCGGTCCTTCCTTTCCCCCTCGCCTTTCTCTCTATCACCATCCTTGACTGTTCACTTGATCTCATCTCTCTTTCTCTCTTTGCTCCTGCTTCAATTCAATTCAATTCTCTTCTCTTCTCTTACCCCCCCCCCCCCCCCCCCAAAAAAAAGATCATCAACTCGCTCGCAGAAAACAGACCGGCATCCGAACTAGCAGCCTTGGCCGCAGGAATCCGTCCACCTCCCCCCCCACCTCTCTCGACCGCATCCTCCCTATCAAACCCACCCTCCGGATTCTTTACTGGCGATCTATCCAGCTTACACCCCGATAGTAACGACAACTCCACCACCGCTATCACCACCACCACCACCAACAGCAATCCACTCGGCCAGACCGCCGCGCCGCCCTTATGGTTCTCTGCAGAGAACGGGTTGATCCCAACCTTGACCGCTCCTACCATGACAAACACCACGGCCACGACCACAACGACAACGACAACAAAAACAACAACAAATACATCCTCATCCTCATCCTCCTCATCCTCGTTCACCACCGTACCCATGGACCAAGACCTCATTCACTCAGACCGCGATCAACACACCGAACACGAACCCCTTCCCCCCAGCGCCCTCCCCCCCACCCCCGGGTTCGGTATCCGAACAGCCAACGAACGAGGCTTCTTTGAACTCAACCCGCTAGACAGATCAGACCACCCCGCACACGACGGCCGGTCCGTCGGTGGAAAGAAAGGAAAGGAAAGCGAGTTGCTCGTCGCCCATCGCACCGTCTTTTTCTTTAAACTCGAGCGAGAGATCGAAAAGGTCAGTCCAACAGATGGTTGAAGCGGGGGAGCTTTCTTTTCTTTTTTTCTTTCCGTTCAAAAGCCAAAGCCAAAGCCAAAGCCAAAGCCAATGCTGATGCTGATCCCTCTACGCAATTCATCTCTTCCTTTCTCCTCCCACCAAGATCAACGCGTTCTACCTCCAAAAAGAAAGAGACCTCAGACTCCGGCTACTCACCCTCATCTCCAACAGAAAGCGCATCCTCCTCGCCAGCAGAGGTTCAAACTCGACATCCTCGATCGAATCCAGAAACGGCTACATCCCACACGGTTCCACCTTTTCCAGCGCAACCGTCCTCGTCGGTTCAGGCGGAAGCACCAGAGCAGAATGGAAGGCGCTCGAAGAGGGTTGGAAGGTCTTTGAGAGAGATCTCAGCAAGCTCCAAGTGAGATGTTTCTTTCTTTTCCTTTCTGTTCCTTTCTCTTTCTTGTTACTTTTATTTTGCTTGCCTGCTTACTTGCCCGCTTCTTTTCACTTCCCCCTCCCACAGCAATTCATCGAGATCAACGCTACAGGGTTCCGAAAGATCCTCAAAAAATGGGACAAACGAAGCAAAAGTAACACCAAAGAACTCTACCTCGAACGTCAGGTTGAAGTTCAGCCTTGTTTCAACAGAGAGGTTCGATCCCCTTTCCTCTCTATTCATCCTTCTTTTCTATCTCTCCAATCAAACTCACCTCCTTTCCCCTCCTTTCCCCTCCTTTCCCCTCCTTTCCCCTCCTTCCCCCTCCTTCCCCCCCCTTTCTATGCCTACCTACTCATCAACAGTTCATGGCAAAACTCTCGGACGTCGTGGCAGCAAACCTCCTGGACCAAGACAACGGTACCGAAGGACTCTACGACGAACTCGACGAGATCGACCTCCTCGATAACGCGCTCGACCCTCTCGGCAACACACTCGACCCCAGACTCCTATTCGAGTCCTCCCCCTACGACCCATCCGAAGCACTGGCCGACCTGTCGTCCGACCTCACCAAAGCGATCCACACCCTCGAACCAGACGCCATCCTCTCCGCCTTTGCCCGGTCCATCAACGACATCACCATCCTCGAGTGCCCTCGGCAGGACGCAGAGCGCGTCATCTGGAAGGCCGCGTTGGACGTGCCCGAAAGCTTGGTCGACGACGTCATCGCTCTCATCGGTGACCATCTCAGCTGGGACACCAAAGATCGCATCCACAGCAGAACCATCCTTCACGAAGCAGCGATCTCTGGCAGCCTCGCCCTCGTCAGACACTGCGTCCAACGGGGCATCCATCCCGGCCTCCGCGACTGTTACGAACGAATCCCGCTCCACTACGGAACGATGAACGGCCACCCCGGCCTCGTCCCTTACTTGCTCTCCGTCGGATCCGACCCTTCCCTCGTCGACACCGATGGCTACACCCCGTTGATCCACGCCATCGTCAACGGTCAGACTGAGTGTGTCCGAATCCTGCTCGACGGCCCTTTCAGAGGTGGAAACAATAGTAGTGTCAGTAGTGTCAGTAGTGGTAGTGGTAGTGGCAGTGGCAGTGGCAGCAACAACGATAACAACAAACCAGTCGACTCCAACTCTGCCGCCGACACTACGAACGACGGGAAACCATCCTTCATCGAACCGCTCATGTCGATCTCGAACGATCTGATCCCCCTCTCTCTGGCGTGCGAACACGGACACGAAGAAGTCGCCAGGCTCCTCCTCCGCAAGGGCGCAAAGGTGATTCCCAACTCGGAAGGCCTGTACCCGCTCCATCTGGCCGCCCGGGAAGGCCACGCCGGGATCTGTCGGTTGCTCGTCCAAGAAGGCGGCCCCGGCATGGGCGGGAGGGACAGAAAAGACAAGTACAACGAATGGACACCCTTGTTCCATGCGTGTCTCGGGGAGAGAGCATCCCATGTGGACTGTGTGAACGTCCTGGTGGATGCTGGCTCGAACGTCAACGAGACGGATGAATACGGGAAGACCAGCTTATTTTACGCGTCGTACTATGTTCGTCCGATCTGTTCCCTTCCTTTTTTTTCCTTTTTTTTTCTTTTCCTTCGTTCGAGAGCTGAACTTGTCTGTCTTTTCTATCCTTTTTTAAAAAAAATCTATTTAATTAATTTTAAATCTCTTTCTCATGATGGGGGAAAATCCTTAGGGTGTAAGTGTCCTGTCTCTTTGATGCTGCCTAGCTTTCTTTTGTTCATCTGAAGTATCTTCTAATCTTCGTCGCTCACACACACACACACACAGCACATCGGCTCAATAAATATCCTCCTCCAAGCAGGCGCCAATGTTCAAGCAAACAAGTCGTTCGTCACCCAGCCAACCAACACAAAATCCACTGACGACACAGGCTCCTCAGAGATGAAACCCCTCTCGGACTCGCCCGGCTCGAATTTCGCACTGGACGAACCGATGGAGAGCGAGGCCGAGCTGGACGCTATCCCCAGTCTGTTATTGCCACCGCCGATCGTCCCGCTTCAGATTTACGGTCATAGCTAGTCTGTCCTGTTTCTTTTTTTTATTTGTTTATTTATTTAAATTCTTTCATTCGCGTTCGGTGGCGCGCTCAGTTGTACTGACGTATGCGCTCTCTTTTTCTTTGCGAATACAACCCCCCTTCCAAACACCACTCCTTACAGCCTCGACAAAGAATGCATGGTTCAGCTCTCACTCGGTCATCCGTTCTCCCGCAAGGAAGCGCTCGGCCATGCCCCGGTGCTACCAGTCAAGCTGTACAGCCAATCCGAAGGCCACGCAAACATGCAGACCTGGTCGTCCATCAAACTGGTCATGACGTCCAAGCCGGACTTTACCTCCATGCCCCACAGCGTCATCCTCCCCCTGGCGGACGAACGGGAGGTCTTCAACTTTCACGTCTCCGCACAGGACCTGCCGCAGTTCGCGCTCGACTTTTCGCTGTACCCGACGTTCGGCAGCAAAGTCATCGGCAAGGCCGTCGTTCTATTCTCGGCGTTCGAGGACGTGAAAGGTCACCAGGCGTTCGTCGCGCCCATCTTGGACCACCATCTAAAGACTATCGGCGAGGTACGGACCAGAGCTTTCTTTCTTTCTTTCTCTCTTGTTTTGCTTTCTCCTCTCTCTCTCTCTTTTTTAAAAGAGACAACCAACGTTAACCTCTCACACGTTCACTCTCTCATCAGGTCTCGTTCGAATTGAGCGTGGTCCGACCGTTCGTGGGCGTTCAACTGGAGATCGGAGGCAGAGTAGAGACCTACTGGAAGTCGACCTTGAACGTCCCCAGCTTCTCCGGCGTCAGCCAGGATCACGGCCGACAGCCACATCGGCCGTTGTCCGTGTTTACGTCCTCTCCCAGAGTCGGAGGCCCCACCAGTACGCCCGGCGGTCAGAACCCAGTCGGATCGAGTAATCCAGAAGCCGGTTTGGTCACCTCAACTTCTCTTTCTGTACGTGATGGTGTTTTTTGTGTTTTTTTTTTTTTTTGTTTTTTTTTTTTTTGTTCTTGTGTGCTTGGCTTTTTTATTTCTATTTTTCATTTAATAAAGAGAACCCTGACCGAATTGCGTTTCTTCCTCTCTACTCCTTGTGGCCACCGTTTTGGGGTTTCTGTTTTGTTTTCTTCTTCTTGCACACAAAAGGGAAAATACGTGCACGTCATCGTTCAGGTCACCAGAGATCTCGTTCCTGTGGTCTACTCTGATTGGGAACTACCCGTCGATGGCTTCCAGATCGGTGTCGCCGACGTCACGTTCGCCCAGTTCCAAAAGTTGGGCCAGGCAAAAGGAAGGAGCATCGAGGCTCTCAAAGAAAAGATCGTCGGTGACGGATCGTCCGCTGGTATGTGGCATGGACTGATCAAACAGTCGATGGCTTCCCTGGATTCCATCCTTGCCGTTCGTCCCTCCATACCTCTTTTCGGCTTGCTCTCAGTCTTGTTCGGCCCTGTGTGCTGTCGCTAATGCCCGAGACGATTCCTTTTTTTTTGCTGGATACTATATGTGCTCTCCCGATCGTAGACGCTCCCGGTCTCGTTTGGAGTGAACCTCGAGCTAAGGTATACCAACGCACACGACGCCGCCAGACAGGCTTTCAACAACATCATCGAGATCAACCAATTCGTCGACGCCATCCTCCGAGTGATCTACCGAGCCGGTAACTCTTCCACCTCTTCTTCCATTGTCGACAACACCTCGTTCTCCCTCTCGCTTCCGCCACCACCGACGACGACGACGTCGGCAATAGAGTCAACCGCCGGCGGCAACACCACGAGTAGTAGTAGCAGCAACAGCAGTAGCCATAACCGAAAGATCATCTTCTCGGCTTTCGACCCGAATGTCGCCAGTCTGACAAACTACAAACAACCGAACTACGCCGTGTTTTTCGCGAGTTACTGTGGTCTTTCCAGAACACGCACAGACCGGGGGCTGTTGATCCCGTTGGAGGTCGAGGTCGAGGCGGACAAACGATGTGTCTCCGTCAGAGAGGCCGTCAAGTTTGCGAGGGCGAACAATCTGTTGGGTGTCTTGTTAGATGCGACGTTACTCGTGAGTCCAACAAAAGAAAAAAAGTTCTTTGTGGTGGCCTTTCTTTCTGCTTTGCTTTGCTTCGCGCTTTTCCTTTCCTTTCATTCCTCAAAAGAAAGATTGAATTTGTTGCTGATCATCGTCATCCGGGGCGTATCGTTGTCTGTCTGTTTCAATCATACAGGCTCAGGTTCCGTTCTTGATATATTCGTACGTTGACCATACTTGTCCTCCGCTTGCCCTCCTCCTTTGTTGTCATCGTTGTTTCCGGTGCTGAACTCTCCCTCTTCTTCCCCCCCCCCTCCTCCCCTCAAACAAACACTCGACACGCAATGATAGTGTGAAAGAATCAGGTCTGATCCTGGGCACATTTGGGGAGGACGCCGATCTAGAGACGCTCATGTCTGGACATGGGATCGAAGGTTTACCCGCTATCGACGCGTTCATGAAGGATGGGTGAGTGATCTCTGTCCCTCTTTCCTTCTCTCTTTCCCTGCCTTTGATTTCTCGGGCGCTGATCTGGATCGAATTATCTTCTCGGCCCATCGTTTCCGTTTTGTCTTTCCTTTCTTCCCTTGGGGGGACGAACAGGGTGATGTCTCACGAATTCTAAATCGGGCTTTAGGGGGTAATCGTGTCTGTCGTTGTAAAAAGAAAAAAAAAGGTTAAACCAATACATCAAATAAGCCCTTACCCCCCCCAAAAAAACAACAACAATTAATACAGAGGGAGAAGAGGTTTAAAAAAAGGACGCAGATAGACTTGGTCTAGCGTACCACCTTTCGTTCAACATCCATTCAATTCTCTTCCCTCTCCATTTCTTCTCTTTCCTCACGACTGTGTTCAACCATAAGATATCTAATACTAGAACTTTCTGCTGTACCAAATGAATATCTCTGATCTTTATACTATCTCCCCTCCACTCCCTTTACCCCCTGTGTGTCTCTCTCGCGTGTTCTTCTCTTCTCTTTCGAATACACTCTGACGTAGACTACCATATGCCGAGATAGATGAAGCCATACATAACGAAAGCTCACGACGTCAAGCAAAGCAAGGTAAAAAAGATCACGAGCTTCAAACTACAGGAAAGTTATCGATCCTGTTCGAACGACTGAACGCATGACATCACCCATCTGCTGCCTCTTGGTCTTCTGCGCTATGCGCCCGAGGGGTGCTAGGTCGACACCCCATGGCATCATATAAATCCCCTCTTGACCAGGTCTTCCTTTCAGGAGGAATCCTTCTTCCTCTTGCTACCCCATCGCTCACGTCCTTATCTGAATCATAAACAACTACCCCACACATACACACACACACGATGTCTTCTGACTCAACGTATGTCCGTCTCCCTATGTTCACATCCTCTCTTTCTTTTCTTCTTGTTTGCCTCTAGAGGACGACGCTGAACAACGTCATCCCACTCGAGATAGCGTGAAGAACCCAACGGACGTCGACACGGAGATCGGGGCGAAGGGAGATTACGCGGACACCACGTATTCTGTTGAGTTTTTCCCTTTCTTTCTTACTTTGTCCTCTCTCCTTCTTTGGCGGCCTTTGCCGGTCGGGTCCTTTCTTTCTTTATTTGGCGCGGCAACTGAGTGAGTGACTGACTTCATATCCGGGCTTTCTCCCTTTGGGATGGAAGAGCAACACCGGAAAGACGTCCATCTCCGGAGGGTCAGTCCTCTCCTTGTTTGCTTTTTCCTCTTTCTTTCTCTCTTCTTTCTTGATCGACTTTCATGGTAACCGTTTGATCCTGTGATATACAATCCGGAACACCGACATCCAGAGAGGGAACCGGAATTAACCACCAAGCTGTGAAGAGCGACAAAGCTGCTGGTCTCATGGGTCCGTCTCTCTTCCCTCCTTTCTTTCTTTCTTTCTTTCTTTCTTTCTTTCGTTCTTCTTCGCTTCCCTCTTGTCGCCCACTTTCCGAAAGACCGTCAGAAGGCTGAAGTCGTCATTCGATCTGATCTCGTTCCGACATATCGCCGGTACAGACAAGGTCGCCGAGAAGGTCGGCGCGAACAAGTGAACGGTTTTCCAAAACGGAGAGTTTGATTTGTCGAAGAGCTTGGTCTGTTTGTAGAGGAAAGAAAAACAGAAAAACAGAAAAAAAAAGAAAAAGAAAAACAAAAAAAAAACACGTTTATTGAATGGCATGATATTTTAAAGTCTGCTCGCAAGACGAAGAGGTTGTCCTCACACAAGGGAGAAGCAAAAGAAAAAGAAAAGGGCGAAAACACAAAGGTTTCATCTGATTGCAATCTATTAACTTTTTTTCTTCGCCCCCCCCCCCCTCCCTCCAGAAAGAAGCAGCAAGAAAATGATATCTCTTCCCCCCCTCGTTTCAAAAATAAATGAATAAATCAAGCCTCTAACGTTCGGATCTTCTCCTTCAACCAATCGATCATCTCCGTCCTCTTGACGTCCACTCCGTTGGCTTCCACATCTTCCTTTGATTTCGCCTGTTCCTTGATCTTGACGGTACCCCCCTGAAGCTCGTCAGAACCGATGATGACCGCGAACGGGATGGAGTCTCTGTCGATCACGTCGAACTGGGCTCGCGCTCCTTTAGGCTTGACTTTGTACATAAACTCGGCCTGTGGCGTCCCGGGACAGAATGGGAAGAAGAAACGGATGAGATGTTCTGCACAAATAGATAGACACAAGAAGAGAGCGAACGTACCTTGATGCCGGCTTCCCAGAGCTCCTTGCAGATCTGCATACGCTCCTTGATGAGACCATCACCGACAGACATCACATATACCTCGGTCTCCTTTCCTCTAGCAGCTTTACCAGTCAGTCGTTCCCTCTCGGCTTGCTTGGCCATCATACTAATTTTACGGGGAAGAAAGAGGAAAGAAAGACAGGCAGCATTTGCACACCATCAGCCGAATTCTGGTTTCAGAAGCACTTATCGATCTTCCCCCCCCCAAAAGAAGGATAGGATAAGAAGAAGAAAAAGAAAACGTACATGGCGTAAACTCTCTCCACACCCACACTGATTCCCACACAGGGCACTCTGTTCCTCGTCATCTCCCTGTCGGCCGCTTTACCCTGAGCTCCGGAAGCAGCGGTGGTGAACATACCGACCAGATTGTCGTACCTTCCTCCAGCGGCGATACTTCCCACACCAACGGTCGACTCATCGATCTCATCTCCTTCCTTCTTGTTTGCTGTCGACGAGGGAGCGGTCTGGCCACTGACAGGGGTGGTGGCAGCAGCAGGTAAGGCAGGTTCGATCGAGGGAACGACAGACTGAGAAGGAGGGGCGGAAAGCTCGGTAATAGCTTCGTAAATGATACCGGTGTAATAGTCAAGTCCTCGGGCAAGAGACAAATCGAACGACATCTATCGGATTACACAATTGAAAATGAAGGTGAGCCAAACGTCGTCTGTGGTCGCCCAAAAAAAAAACAAGAAACAAGTGATTTGACGCATTTCTCAAGAAAACAAATACAAACCTTCTCGAGACAGCCGTAGACGTCGAGGTACTCGAACAAGATTCGCATATCCTTGAGACCGGCAGCGGCCGAAGCGTTGCTGTTCAAGTTTGCGTCCTTCTCCAAGATATCCAGAAGCTCCCAACCTCGTCCTACGAGAAACGATGTCCAAAAGATAAACGAGAAGTCGTTAACTATTTTGTATAGGTGCTTTCTTTCTTCAAAAGGCGCGCCAGGAAGTTTGTGACATACCCTTCAACTTGACGTACTCCCCGATCTTGTCGGCAATGACTGGATCCAACCCCTTTTCCTCAACCATCTCCTTCTTGACGACTTCCCAAGGAGCCTGAAAGGAACAGAAAACATTCGGTAAGTCATGCGTGATCGGACAAGGCGAAGAAAAACGAGAAAACCAGCAGCATACCTTGTCAAGCTTGTCAACAGCAGAAGAGATCGCCCGAATCGAGCTCTCGGGGACTCCACAGAGAGAGAAAATTCCGTCCAGAATCTTTCGGTGGTTGATCTGATTAATAGCGGGTTATGAATAGACAGGATGACCAGGTTCAGCTCGACTCCATGATAAATTAAGATATAATCAAGTCTCCGTAGAAAGAGAACCGAAACGAACCTTGACAGTAAAGTCTCCAATGTCGAGCGCGGTGAGAGCCTCACAAAGAATGCTCAAGATCTCAGCATCGGGCACCATGGCATCATAGACACCAGCAATATCGAAATCCTATATATATATACAGAGATGTTTGAAGCAACGTTTAGTACTTTGCTAAGTGGAAAGGAAAGACAGGAAAAACAAGTTAAGAATCAGACGGACACATTGGTAAAACTCTCGAAGTCTACCCTTGCTCATAGCAGGTTGATCACGTCGGTAGACCTTAGCAATGTGGTACCTCTTCATAGCAACGACTCCATTCATGGCCAAGTACCGAGCAAAGGGAACCTGTTTCGGTTAAAAGAGATAAGCCCGTGACCCGAACAAGGACGAGCAAATATATTTGAAGAAGAAGACAGCCGATCAAAGAAGCAATTGAGAAATTTAAAAACAAGGACGAACGGTCAAGTCATATCGAAGCGAACAGAGTTCACCTCCCTGATCCTGAAGATCGTAGATCAACTTGGAATCCTCTCCATATCTGTTTAACAAATTGGGACTAGTTAAGAGCTGAGATAAGAGAGGGTTTAAACAAAGAGTTCATGCGTACTTTCCAGCCAGGATCTCTTTAAGCTCAAAAACAGGAGTGTCGATAGTACTCGCTCCATGCTTCTGGAAGATTGTCTCGAGGGTAGAGAAGATCTTTCGTCGGACAGTGGTATCTTGAGCGTGGAAATCTCGGGTACCCTAAGGAGGAGAGAGCCAAAAGCGTAGATAGCTAGCTAGGTAAGAAACATGCGCCCGGAGGAATGGGAAGGAAAGGAAGAAATAAACCAAGAACTGTTCTTACCTTTGGAACCTTCAGACTCAACTTTCCGTGAGCCTCAACTCCGACCTTGCTCTTTCCTTTCTGACCGACAGCGAGGGGCACGCTGACGGGCGCATCGCTCTTTGGAAGAAGAGCTTTGAGATCTTTCAGCCTTTGGATCTCTGGCTCACAGGGCTGCTTTGCGAGCTTTAGCTTTTTGATCTGAGCTCCGAGCTCTGCAATCTGGGTCGGAAGGTCGGCTGGGGGAGCGGTAGACATTGGACGTAAAGAACTTGGTCGATTGATAAGCTGGCCGACAACTGGAAACAAGGGGAGGCTTCTTGAATAGTTTGATTTTATACGGTCCAATACAATAGCTCGAAGGCGCATGCAACTGCTCCTTTATGGAGAGATCTGAGTGTGTGTAACTGTGGGTGGGAGGTAGGGTCAAGGATGGATTGAGAGCTGATGAACAAAGTGAAAGAAGAGGAAAAAAAGGGGAGCAGCGGATAAGCGTAACCATCCAGAGTAACAAAAGGACATTAGTTCGCATGTTACTCATATATCACTACATATGACACGGTTACATAAGGCCCCGGTCCGACGGATCCGGTTCTCCTTGTGGAGTTAAACCATCTCAAATTTCATCTCAGCTATCCATCTCTTCTATCTACCACTCCGACCCCCACATAAATTTATATTCTATCTCTCTCTCTTCTTCATATTTCTGCTTCCCAAGATGATCGCAAACTCAGTCGCCTTTTCAGTCAGACAACAGATCACCTCGACCCTACGCGCTTCTGGTAGGGTCGCAGTAACTCCCATCTCTGTGTCCCTCCGATCATTTTCATCCTCCCTCAGACGGTTCGACGAGAAGGATGACACGTCTGCTGGATACGACGCTCATCGGGTGGCTGTTAGTGATTCTATTATCTCTCTTTGTTCCTCCTTCACCCTCTATCATCAATAGTCTACATCAGTCTGATCTATAACATCCCTGACTCGAGGATTCATTCAGCCAAAGACGCCGATGCTGGCTGCTGTTGATGATTCTGTCCGAATCAAAGTAGAAGACCTCGATCTGGGAACGGATCGTTCGTCTGCTTACTGTTATTTTCGTTGGAGCTGATGTTTTTGTTTTTATTTCCCTAACGAGTTCGGTTTCTTCCTCACTTTGACACATATATCACATCACTTCCTCTTCACAATCTCTAGTGGGACACCGAACGGCAGGTCAGAATAATGGCAAACACCAAAAACGAACGCTTGCTAGTCTCTCATTCGAAGGAAAATCTTGTGTCATCACTGGTGCGGCTCGAGGATTGGGTAACGTGTTTGCTCGGACGTTCGTTGAGAGTGGTGCTAGCCAAGTTGCCATCATGGACCTTGATCAGGCAGACAGTGAACGAGCTGCCAAAGAGATCGATGATTGGTTTGGTCAGTCACCATTCTTTATGTGCATCTGTGTGTATCATACACGGGCTCATTTTATTCTTCCTGCTTCGGTCTTTCTGTTTGATCAATCATCTTAGTCGGTCAAGGAGAAGCTAAGGAAGGTGAATTAGATATTGTTGGCTATGGTTGTAATGTAGCGGACGAAGAGGCTGTTCAGAAGACATTCCAATCGATTCGAGAGCGATTCGGCAAGATTGATGTCCTCATTACCGCCGCCGGTTAGTATTCCCATCTCATCATCCTCTTCAGGTTGCTATTTATATTGATCAATCGGGGTTCCTCATCTTTCTGCCTACTTGTTTATGCATACGTCGACAGGCATCGTGGAGAATTTCCCAATGCTAGAGTACCCAACGGCAAAGATTAACAAGCTGTGGAATATTAACGTCAACGGAACCTACTTTTGTGCTAGAGAGGCCGCCAAGTACATGTTCGTGCACCTTCTTTTGGTTTAATATTTCACGGTAATGATGTATTGAACGACAACTCGCTCCAATCTTCCTTGTTCATATACTTTTACAGGATCCAGGACGATGTCAGAGGAAGTATCGTCATGGTCGGAAGCATGTCTTCCTCGGTCCGTCTTCTTCATTCTATCACGAAGCAAATACAATCCCCGTGGAAAACCTTCAGTCCTGACATCCGTTCTTGCTTCTACACAGATCGTTAACGTGCCGTTCGTATCCTTTTGTTCTAAACCCCGCAACGGTCGATCTTTATGGAAATGTAGGAAACTCTGACCTTGCTATTCGATCTTTGCCAGTCAACCACAGGCGCCTTACAATGCATCGAGTACGTTTTCATAGTATCCTTCTCTCTCAATATGGAGACATACTACTCAGCCTTGTTTGTTCTTATAAATTATTTCGACTTCTCTTTCCCTTTTAAAAACACGAAACATTGAATGTATTCAGAGGCTGCTGTTAGACATCTAGCAGCTTCGATGGCTGTCGAACTAGCGACTAAGGGTGTCAGAGTTAATTGTCTATCACCAGGATACATGTTGACTAGCTTGACAAAGACAATTTTGGATCGAGAGACAGAGCTGCGAGACAAATGGGTTAGTCCTCCCCTTTCTTTTCTCTTTTTTTAATGGGTGATCAAGGTCGTGCTCGCTTGCGTGCAAGAGAGGGAGGATCTCGGACTGATTATTTGTCTTGTTTCATCGAACTGGATGGGGAGCTGATATAGATTTCATTAACTCCTCAAGGAAGAATGGGTGAACCCGAAGACTTGAAAGGAGCTGTTGTCTACCTTGCTTCTGACGCTGCTGCTTGTACGTACTTCTCTTTGTTTGCTTTTCAGGGCTTTTCTTTTTTGGGACGTAGAAAGAAAAAAGATTGCGCTGAACATAACTTTCCATTACATACTATTTATGTGTATAGATACTACGGGTATCAATCTCAAGGTCGATGGCGGATATTCTGTGGTACGTCATTTAAAATCCATTGTGTCCAATGATGAAAATAAAGACAGTTTTTAATCACCTGATGTGTCCTTTGTCTTAACGTTTCTTATCCATTCTTTGAATATCATTTTCTAGATCTAAACCGTGAAGTGATATCAAACGGGTATTCAATGGAAGTTACTAGTGTAAATCACCTCTCCTTCATCTCAATTTCGATTTTACCAAAGGACTATATTTTCTACAAATACAAAGCGCAAAACTCAATTCTATTCCTCAGACACCCTTTATTTTGTTGTTTTCTTATTTTCTTATTTTCTTATTTTCTTCCTCTGTCAGGTGATATGATCTATTTGTCATTGTGATGTCATGTATCTATGACAAACCGGGAATGCTACAACGGTTGTTCTTTAGGTTTAAGACAGGAGATTAAAAAAGGGAGGCGTCTACTGTCGGGAAGTCTGTCCGGATCGGTATCCGTGGCTGTTACAAAGGAGGTGCTCAATATAAGTTTCGAGATGGTCAAGTTAAGAGTGCCGTGGAGAAACTTACACAAATTGCCACTGTCGGGGGTGGTCGCCGTACTGTGAGATGTATGCCTGGTTTGCGCTCTCCTCGTCATTCTGTCCATTTCCGGCGTCTTCCCAACCCTTGTTGAAACCAGCGTCGAATCTGAGAGAAGGAACCAGAGGAGTGAGCTGCAGTAGATGACGAGAGTAAAGAGTATAACGAACCGGTCGTTAGCAGACTGCCAAGAAGAGCCCTCCTCAGAGTTGTTCCTCCAGTAGTTGACTGTACATCGATAACAAAGAGGTTGAGTCTGTCAGTACCTTGTCTGAAGATGTGATAGGATATGTGGCAGTGGAGATGGGAAAGAAGAGAAGCATTAGGAGGAAAAAAAACGGACCGTGCTCGTCCTGAGCGGTCTGTCGCTCCTGATCTCGCTGAGAATCGTCCTTGACCATGATGAGTGATTTAGTTTGTGTTTAGGTGATTGGGTGTAAGCAAGATGAGAGAAAGTGAGATACGGGGATTAAGAGGGAAGAGAACGCCCCGATCCGACAGTCAAAGGACTGGTCCTTTATGTTTTTTTTTGCCCCAAAGGCCGAATTCAAACGCCATCTCATCTCATCTCATCACAAATGATCAAACAAGCTAAAGGGCGTCTACACTGTGGGGAGAAGGTCAAATCAGGGGTAACAGCCACCAAATAAACTTGAGCGGGCAGGTCGGATGAACATTCTTTGACCTGCGTGGAACCAAACCCGAATGTGACATCAGCCAAGGCCAAGCGTGAAAACCAAGAACGTAATCGGATCGGGTTCGGATCATCCGGTGGGCCCTAGTTGTATAGCCGTGTCAAGCCTGGCAGTGAAGTTGAGAATCACGTGAGTGATGTTACGTTCACGAAACTTGATTTGTTACCACTAGCGCTCGGATGACATAATCCGTAACAGATCAACAGATCGGCTCGTTGCTACATCGTCAGAGGTGGAAATGTTGATCTCTAGGATCCATTTTCTCTCGTTCTATCTCTCTATTTTCCATCTGGACCCCGACCAACGTTCTTTCCATCATTGTCTGGATATATCTTTCTCTTCTTTCTTCTTGTTTTTATTGTAGCACCCAATTTCTCAATACGCTTATCCATATATACACACATCACCAAACGTCCCGTCGATGAACGATTCTTTCTCATCCAGCTCGCAGTCTAGAAGGAACAAGAACCGGGCAGTCAACACGGCCGGTACCTCCGGCACGCCTTCCGGCGGTAATCATCATGGCAACGGCAGCGGAGGAAGAAAGATGAACGCCAATCATCTTCTCAACTTCTCCATGCCTTCCAGGCCCGCACCTCTCGCACCACCCCCAAGGAGGAGTAGAAGGACCGGTGGTGGAGAGGGCGCCAGGTGGCAGGTGTTCAACAAAGAGAGTACGTCCTCTCGGTCGTTATATTGTCTTGTATATCGAAGTTGTGCTCTGATCACCTTTTCTTCCTATCCCTTTCTTTTATTTGCAGAATTCGTCAATGCCTCTTTTCGATTCATGATGAAGCCTACCGGGGACTATACCGCACACTTTGCCGACTCAGATATCTTCTTCAACTGGCCAGACATCCTTCAAATCCTCATCCCCCCGGCCAGGCCGACCATCGTTGACGGGGTCTCCTTAAAATCCCACGATGCTGTTCTTCCGAGCTGTCCAATTTGTCTAGGGGTAAGCTTCAGCTATCGAGAGGAATGATTTTAGTTCGGCTCGTTAGTCGCCAGTGGGTATTGACTGATTGGGTCTCAATTTCATGATGATAATCAGGACCCGGTCGCTCCTCGGATGACAAAGTGTGGACATGTAAGTCTCCATCTGTTGGCACCCGCTCATTCCTAGGCTTCAAACGCCCGTGCTGATCAATTTCCCTTCTTTACCTCAGGTTTATTGCTTCTCGTGCATCCTTCATTTCCTTGCCTTGAGCGATGAGCGCTTTGGCAAGTGTCCCATCTGGTGAGTTTCATTCTGTACCCCTCCTTGATGCTTGGTCAGGGTCATTTGCTGAGAATCTTGAAACCTTATCAAACTTAACATTTCATCAAACTCTTTAGTACCGACAACATTTTTTCAAAAGATCTCAAATGCGTATCGCTCTTAGACCCTAATCTCTTTGCATCATCCACTCCGACTAGCATCTCACGACCCACTCATTCGACTACTCCTAACAGCACTTCACAAACGTTTCGCCTTGTTCACCGTCCACACAACACTATGCTCTCCCTTCCTCACTCTGGCACTTGGCCCTCAGCCGCCATTCATCCCCACGAAGCTCCATTTTTCTTTGTACCAGATGTCTCGGCGTTTGCCCGATTCATGCTTGCCTCGCCCGAATACATAATTTCCCAGCTCGACCATGACCTTCAGAATCTCGAGGCCGAGCGCAGGCAGCAAGCCTCAGCAGGTGAGGCAGATGTCGGCCTCGGCTTCATCAATGCTGCTATGATGAAGGTCAAAGAACAGATGGAACGCGCCGGGCTTGAACTCGACACCGAGACTGTTCGAAGAAAGATTCGTACCGTGGAAGGCGCGGTCACCAAGGCGAGGGAGTCGGCTCAGAGGATATTAGATAGGGAAGAAAGCATGAAGATAAGGCAGCAGGCCGCTGAAAGTCAACCGATTGAGTCGATCTCTGTCGCACCGACACATTCATCGGTCGAGCCTCTGTTTCCATCTAAAGAATACTCCCCAGCATCCTTGGACCTATCAACATTTTCAGCCCCGCCATCTGATAACCCTTCAGCCATCGAATCGCCCATTTTAACCTCCAACTTGATTCCCCATGCATTTCTCTCTCATCAAGGACATACCTGGTCAACGGACGCCCTTCCCGTTGATTCTCCTACACCTCTTACGAAACAGCCTTCTCTATCCAACCCCTCAGACACCTCATCATCCACCTCGCCAAAGAAATCACTCCAACCGAGGCCACCGGTGAGACCTCGGACCGGATCAGCGCTCCTGCCCTCGGCCGAACCTTCGTTTTACTTTTATCAGGCCGTCGATGGTCAACATATCTATCTACACCCGTTGGATATTAGAGTATTGTTGGCAGAGTACAAGTCGTATGCTAGCTTTCCACAGTTATTGGAATTGACGGTTGAAGGCGCTGAAGAAGGAACCAGTGGGTTTTATCTTTCTTTTCATATTTCCATCATCATATCGTGTTTATCAGGTGCACTTAGTTGAACAAATATTGATGCTTTGTTTCATTCTTACCTCATAGTGAATGAGGATCTTCGACGACGGTGTAAATATCTAGCTCATCTTCCTACAGGCTGCGCCATCACATTCATTCAAGTCGACCTAACACGACTAGCTAGTAAATCAGTGCTCGCTCAATTTGAAGCTCCTCTTCGTCAACGTCGACAGCGTCGGAAGGATAAAGGAAAGAAGGAAGAACGTGAGAAGAAAAAGGCAGAGGAAAAAGAAAGAGAAGAGGAAGAACTCCAGAGGTTGAATTTGTCAAGGGATCACTCATTTCCTTCCTGGACACCGCGAGCGGGGGCAGGAGGAGGAGGAGGAGGAGGAGGAGGAGACGATTTTGAAGAGGCCTTGGAGAGAAGTCTTTGGGAGGCAGAACATACAGAACCGAGACCTACCACCGATCTTCTTCATCCTTCTGCTTCCTCTCCCACTCTAACAACCTCGCCATCATCCTCATCGACGACGACAAACAACCCATCAGGTTGGTCAGGGCGCTCTTTTGCCTCCACAATACATACATCCGAAGGGATTCAGTCTTGGGGTCGGTCTCGATCGACGTACGGTCAACAATCCCAGGTAGATGAGGAAGAGGTTGCTGCGCTCTGGAAAAAGTTTGAGTCCAGCCAGGCTGCCGAACGAAAATGGGATGGAGGAGCGAGTGTGAGTACGACTAGCGCGGGTGGTGGTCCCGTTGGAGTAGAAGGAACACAGGCAGATGGCTCTCAGACTGGTCAGAGTAGAGGTGGGAAGAAGGGAAAGAAAGCAAAAGGCCAAAAATTATTGTTGACGGGTGGCGGTCGAGGGTTTTAACGTTCGATTCGTCTCCCTATTGTGATCTTTCTCTCTCGCTCTGCTTAAATACCTTGTTGTACTCTGTTTGGGAGTTTTTCGTTTTGTCGAAATGGTTTTTCCTCAAATTCCTGGCCTCGTGAATGTTTTGATGATCGGTTGCGTATGCTGATCTTCCATTTGATCCGAGCGGAAATATTGATGCTGACATGGTTTCCGTTCCATCTTCAATGATCTGTCTCTTTCCTTCACTGACGGCTAACCATCTTCAGTACTTTCCTTGTCTCTCTTCTCCCTCCTCTCTCCTCCTTTTTCGATCAAACATGTCCCTCGAGATTATCAGATCATACGCAACATCACACATCTGTCAGGATCATGAGCAATTCACTAACGATGCCATCTATCGAGTATAGTCTTTCCTCCTTCATGATACCCACTCTTCAAATTTGCCAGTTTCAAAAATGAATAAACCTGTCTTGTCATTCTTTTCCGTCCTATATTCCCTTAAAGCTCCTAACGGAAGAACTATGCCCGATCTCGCTGAACCATTATCCAGAAACGATACTCGTCAATCCGAACGAATCAATCGAGCTCATCCCTGGTGTCCTACGCACCTTGAGAGAGAAAATTGACATGAAGGACAACGAGAAATGGGATGAAGTGTGGGACGTTCCAAGAAAGGCGATTGATCTGATCATGAGTGTTCAAAGAGGGTTGAAGAGGTCGAGAAGGGTAGATGGAAAGTTGACAGATCTAGGGGTTAGACCTGGTACGTGAAGCGGGTCAAATTTGGATGGGTGTATGCGCAAGATTATTGACTTGACTTCATTGTATCTTCCCAATGAAGACTCTTTCGTACGATCTGTCTCGCCCCCACCCTCTCCAGTTTTATCCAAGAGAGCACTCCGGGAGACACCCAAGATTGGATGTTTTGCAACGTCCAACTCACAGGACCTCTCAGGTAGACAAACCAAGACATTTCTTCGGGCGCTAGATCTGATTGAGCCGTATAACAAACTCGGGACCGAGGCTTTGAAGTTGGATTCGGAGGACGTTTTGTAAGCAATCTGCTTTGATGGTATCTTGAGAGGAAATGTGACGCTAGATATACCTATTCCCTATCTTGGCTAATCAGAGTTTGAGCGATTGGTTATGCTGTATGTTTGGTATATATATATAAAAAAAAGAGATGTTAGGCTCTCATTGTCGGAGAAAACCGCTGACCATGTCCGATCCCTCTTGAGTTCTCTTCCCAAAATACCTAAAAGCGGAAAGAAAAACTCGAAGCGCAATCCGATCTTGGAGAGCGCAAAGGATCGGGCGAGAACGTTGGAGGTCGTCATGAATCCTATTTGGGCTCAAGAGAGGCATGATCAGTTAATTCATGAGAAGGTGATTCCAACCTCGTCGTTCTTCTTCCCCCTTATTTGAGGCTGGAGCCTTGAGCTTAACTTTGTATCCTTTTGGCACCGCTTGAAGGAATCCACATGTTCCATGTCCCCACCAATCTTTCCCCGTCGTTTGGATTCTGTCTGTTACAACTCTAGAGACAATGTTGATGGTTCGACAGTCTTACCTACCACTCTTGGCCAGATTGGTGATTGTATTATCTCGACAGCCAAGCTGGCCGGTCTTGATTCTCCGCAGGGGCTAGGTAAGATGATGGAAGATCCGTTTAGTATGGAAGCCCTTGATGAGTTCAGTAAGTCCAAAGGCCCAGAAGATCGCCGTGTATTCTTCTTCTTTGACACATGAGGTATCCCTTTACATCTGATTGGATGAATATAGTGCATGTCCCTCCTATTCCGTCCGATATTACCTTTTCGCCTCCCTCAAGCGATCCTGAGCTGGGTGCAGGCTTCGTTTGGCCAATCAATATGTCTACGGAGCCGCATGTCGTTAGAGATGGAGAAGTTGATGATCTTATAGGTACGCATGCGTTTATTATGTTTGCATACATTTAGGTTGATGTCAGTGAATTAACTTTTGGGAGTGGTAACCCTCTTTGACTTTAGAACCACCTATATTCCCCAGGGCTTTGGAATTAGAGACTCATAGAGATCACGATATTCAAAAGTATGTGCGCTGTCTGCATTGAAATCTATATCTCCGGCTGTGAGTGTTGAGAGCTCATGAGCATTTTTAACTGCAACAAGATGGCCTAAATCGCTGTCTGAAATCTTGGCAAACTTCAAGAACCAGGACGATGAAACATCTCTCCAAGATGAATTCTCCTCTACCCCTACTCCTCGTTCTAGAATCGTCGACAAATTCAAGCTAGATATTCTCGGATCTGATCAGGACAATCGACCTGCTTCCTTGGCCGTTTCACCTTCTCTAACAGGTCAAGCCTCGCCAACTGAGGAACTCCACAATCCAAATGACCATACTGATCTATTCGCTCTGAGCTCGGATGACCTCGTGCATGAGCTATTAGGTCTGCTTCATGAAGGAGATGTGAGTACTCTCATAGGCTCTACCGATGGTTGGCTTGAAGAATTCGGTCCGACAATTGGACGAGGACATGATACATTCCCCAGTAGGTCTCCATTCAACATACTAAATGATTTCTAATTGAGTTCGTATGATATTAAGTATGTCCATATGATTTCTCTGAAACTATGAACATACAAGGTCCACCATTGCGTCCGGCGAAGGACTGTTTTCCTGCAGACTTACCAAAGACTCCGTCGAATTTGAAGGAGGTGGTCCGTCTACTATCTTTGGTGCCGCCGGAATTATTAACAAAGCCTTTAGAGGTAGTACGATTATCTGGGCTTACTTCTCTCTCTGTCGAGGTTAGTGCATTAGGTTTTCAAGCACAAAGGTCATATTCCATTCGAGCTAGATGCTGATATTTGTTGATGGTACCTATCTTAGTTGAGTTGGAGGTGTGTGTTTTCTACACGACCTTCATTGACAATAAGCTGTGACTGATCAACTATGTTTTTATAGGCCTTTTCCGCATACTCTAAAAGAAGACGATGTGATAGATCTCAACGATCTTTACCGTAAAGAAGACCACGCCGGATGGCAGCTCTTAATTGATTTGGTCAAACCTCTCTTCTCACTTATATCTCATCAGGACAACATAATCCTGTCTCGGACAGAGTCGCGCCCTCCTGACCCTCTCTGTTTGTCTCAAGAGTTGAACGGTTTCATTTATACTCGGAAGGAAACTGAATTACAAGGACCTGATACTGGTGATCTAGCTCATCAAGTCTCTGGATATGGTGCAGAGCCGGCGGTCGAACCTACTGTTCTTGATACTAGTCGGATAAATCAGCCGGTCAACCAGGTGATCTCTCTCCGACACGATAAGCGACCCCGTCTGATAGACAATCACAAATCTCTTCTTTCGAATGTGGTCGATGATCCTACTCCCTCCCAGCTATTCCGCCCTGTCACTCCTCCCATTTCTCCAAATTTGCTCCATATCGTCTCGGATGATTCCGAAGCACAAGTTCAAGAGACACCTCTGAAGACACAAAGTTTTCAGACTGATCATTCCTGTGCGGATCCGGAAAACATCTCATTCGATGATGAGGTCGATCAAAAAGATTTAGATATGTTTCCTATCCCTGAACGACTTATCAACTTCCAGATGTCTGAACGGCTTTCCTACCTCAGTCCGTTGTCTCATTTTCTTTCTACCCGGAACAAACACTTTACAGCTGTCGAACAAGTGTCAACTCGTACTTCTCCAAAAAGGTCTGAGAGATCTGATGAACAGTCGCCTTCAAACCAAAATCTATCTGAATCTGCTCCTGAAGAGATGGTCAAGATGCCCCAGAACCTAGCGGAATTCGAGGGATTTTCTACCGATCAGACTGGCAGAATTTTGGATGAAGAAGAAGTATGGTATCACTGCATCGGAGGTCAGAAACTGCTACAAAACCGTCGTGGTGAGTCAATCTCCATCCCACTGTATATCCTCTCGGAATGCAATCTGATGATATATTGATTGGAACAGCCTATCGTTCGTTGGAGAAAAGCTTTATACTTCCTCACTATCGATCACACCCTACTCTCTCTCGTGAAGCAAATTCTTCAATCAGTATCGGCCTTGACTTGATCCTTACCACTCTTACCGCCGCTACAATCTATCCTCTTCAAATTCTTCCCTCTATTCTCTCACAGATCCCAAAACTTGCCGAACATCTTCAGAGCCGATACGATAACTTGTATGTTATTCTGACCATTCCGGCCGACAGAGAGACGGAAGTTTGGACGCCCTTGGTGATATCGAGTATAGGGAAGGCACGCAGGGCGATCGCCATGCAAGGTCTGGATCTGAATATGGAGGAAGGCTTGAAAGTCAAAATCGGATGGGTGCGCGAGAATGGTTTGGGTGACTTGCTAAGATCTCTCTTGGAATCATCTTCTACCTCCCCTTCAAAGATGGGATGTCTAGGTGATAGCTGGCTCGCTCCTTGGGAGTATACTAACGATTGCGATGAAGCCAGTTGGGAAGAAGTGGGTCTCTTTGTCCGAACTATCACTTGAAGAGTGAGATTTTAGTAAAAGTCGGCATCGATTATTCATCGTCTTCCCTTCTACATTCTTGAATGCTCCAACCCGGGGCTCACAGATGGAATCTAGTTTGGCCAGCTTTAATCGGATGAACCCGTTTTCGGCTGCTTGGATTCTAGCTTTGATGAACCTTGATGAATTTCTCGATATGGATTCTCTAGAAAGGGTAGATTCCTTCGGACCGTTGTTTGGGGTTCGCCGCATGGTCAGCTTGAACGCTATCTTTAAGATCGCGGGTTCTTTCTTTTCCCTATCATGCCGTCTTGAACTTCATTCCTGACTCTCCGACGAACACTGATTCCCCTTAGGAACGACAATCCGAGTTCATTGCTTCCCGAAGATTGACCCTACCAAGCGAAGACAGTACCCCGAGCTTGCCTCTTTCATCGCCTCCATCATTTTCCAACATGCCTTTCGATAATCATTATCCATACGAGAAGAGGGTCACTGGTCATCCACGACTCTACTCGCATTGGCAAGATCAGAATCTAGAGGAGATGTGTGATATTCTGGAAGAAGATGAATACTAAGAGAAGTATGAGCAGATCATCCGTCAGACGTTGATGAAGATTTGTATTCTCTAGCCTTTTTTGTGAATGTGTCATCACCCTGCCCTAGATGAATTCATCATGGATGTATCTGTACTCTATATCAATGTTTGCAGGAAATTATGATAAAAGATACATAAATTGACTTGAAAATTCTCTGCATAAGCGCTATAAGAGATTGAAGAAGCGATTGCAAACAAGAACAAGACACAGACATCAAAAAGGAGAAAACGTTTGTCCATTAAGGTCGACCGCGTCGTCTTGAGATGGAACTCGAGTGGGATATCGAAGATGAATCAGAGGAGGATAGGACGGTAGTAGCTCCAAAAGACCGAGTGGAAGGGGTCGTTCCGGACTAATGAGAAGTAAGAAGATCAGAGGAATCAGGATGAAAACAAGTTCCGAGAAAGTGAGATAGAGAGGGAGACTCACTCCTCCCAGCAAGCTTCGTTCTTCCTCCATCCTTTTGTCTTTCTTTTCGCCCATCGATCGGTTTGACTCGGCTTCAACTTCTTCCTCGGGCTCATCAAACTCACCATCGTCCTCCTCCTCCTCCTCCTTCACCCTCAGAGCTTCGTCCTCCAAACCCTTCAGCCTACTCAGCTCTTTCTCTTCTTCTCTCCTCTCTTCTTCCTCTCTTCTCGCTCGAACCTCAGTAGAAGAATCGTCGTCTGTGTTATCAGAACTACCGATTTGATCGCCTGTGATGTTGGACATTCCTTTAGGAAGTGAATCCACCCATTCTTGCTCACGTTTCCTAGATGTCAGTTTGGGTTCAGGAAGACCGTCCTCAACCAATTTTTTTTCCCCAGACTCGACCGACTTTGGTCTAGGGGATGGGAACGAGCTGGGGGACAGAAGGAAGAACGTGAGGATGGATACAAGGAAGGTAGTAAAGAGTGAAGCTCCTGTTAATGTTGTTAGGGATAAGATCGGATGGTATGCCAATATAGCTCTGTTCAGACGGGCAGTGATGAACGTAACCGAAATGAGCGACCAGAAAGCCTTTTCTATTCTCTCCTGGGCAAGACAGAAAAAGGAAGAAAGCGAATGAAGCGAATGAAGAGAAACTAACCTGACCCCGCTGAGTTCACCTACAATCCTGATCTTTCCGCCGTGTGTAACAAGTTCCTTTCTACCTCCTCCTTCCGAAGCCCATGAGTCCTGTCTACCGACCCAGACTGAAACCTGTCTACTTGATTTACTTTTATTCTTCGACCTACCTCCTGATGGAACAAGCACAACCCCGTCTAACATCTTGTTTGATATTTTCGTCCTTCCTGACCCTCTAATGGTGCTGATGATTGTCCAAGGCGACAACAACGGAGGAGAAGATATCAAAGTCGAGACTTTTGACGAATGGATTGGGTTTGAAGAATCATCAAGCAAGTCTAGGGAGACCATAAAGTTACCCAGCTCGACATTCGACCGTGTGATTGGTATCGTCAAATCGAGAAAGATAGTGTACGGTTGGTTTTCCCTGAAATAATTGGTTGGTGGCAAAGATATTGTCGAGTGAGGCGCTTTATTAGGTAGCCTATGTGAACCAGATTGTGATGGATAAAGGAACATGAGATAGGCAATCATAATCGACTGATCAAAGGCAGGAAGGAGAAGCATGGAGAGCGCGAGGACGAACCCATAATATAGAGAGAAACCTGATTCCCATGAATCCACTTTTCCCCAAGTGAACCAGAATATCGCATAGCCCATTCCACTAATTGCGACTGCCATCACCGCCAACAATCCTGCCAGTATGAATCTCAAAGCAAACATATGTGCTCTGGGCGAGACGAGAAGGTCGTGTGTCCATGAGAATGGAAGGAGGAGAAAGGAAATGAATGAGCTTGGAGGCGGAGGTGGTTGAGCAGATAGACTCGCTCGATCTTTATCAATCTTGTTTGATCGAAGCATTTCGATTTTTGTTGAGAAAGTGTGTACCCAGAAGTGGATGGTGGTGGATGGATGAGAAGGTAAGTGAGCATGGGATTGGGGAACGAGCTATCAAGATGTGCGCGTCATCACTTTGGGTTTATCACGTGTCTTTTGTTTAGCGCAGACTCTCATTCTCTTCCTTCTTCCATTTTTCCTTTACACGCCTGTAGAAACTATAACAGTCGAGGAACTCTGTGATACAAGAAGGGATTTGTTGAAAAAAATCATATATAACACTCGAATTTGAATTGGCCTCGAGTGGTCGATAGACGGAATAAGACTCTAGATAGGTTGAAGATTTTTGTAATGGAATTCTCATATATATTTCTTCTCTCTTGTAATGGAGAGATTTAGTCTAGACCCCGAAAGCAGCACATGAATGAAAAGAAAAGGATCAGTATGTCGAAACCGAAAGCATCAGGTGAAAGCAAAGAACAATGAGCATAGACGTACAAAGCAATCGAGTGATAATGTTTGCCTTGGTGTTTTGGATGGCGGCGTGGAGAGCGTGAACTTCCTCCTTGGTAACATCCGAAATATCAGCCATAAGGTAAGCAATATCTCCTTTCGAGTCGGACGCTGACTTTTCGATGTTGTGCCTTGTTTGAGAAAGACAGAAATGACTCGGTTTTCAGTGAGGTTCTGCCAAGGACAGACGCGAAAGAAACGCAAACACAAGAGGAAAGACTCACTCGGCAAAGATCTCGTTCACGGCTCGCAACACTCCGGGCTCGTTTCGGTGAATGTGGCACACTCGGATATGTCTCTCGTCCTCGGCAGCGATCGCTCGGAGATCGACCTCTGGGAAGTTGACGGCACCAACTGTGGTACCGTAGGTGAGATACCTCGAGAGCGCTGAAGAGACCTCTGCGCCAATCATTCGCTGAGCCTCTTCGGTCGAGCCACCGATGTGGGGGGTGAGGATAGTGTTCGGGGCCTTCTGAATTCTAGAAGAGAACGTCGGGTTCAAGTTGTCGTTGAATCCGGGTCCGTTCGATCCTGGCTCCTTGGGGAACACATCGACGGCCGCACCGGCAAGTTTGCCTGACTCGAGTGCCGAGGCGAGAGCCTCGAGGTCGACCACAGTTCCTCTAGCGTTGTTGATCAAGTAGGCTCCATCCTTCATCTGGGAGAGCTCCTCGGCCTGGATCATGTTCTTTGTCTCTGGAAGCTCGGGCACGTGAAGCGAGACAAAGTCCGACTGTGAGAGAAGTTCAGGGAGGGTGTCGACCTGTCTGGCTGAACCAAGGGGCATGATTGGAACGACGTCGTAGTAGATGACCTGCATACCGAAAGCTGTAAGATAGAAAAGATTGTCAGTGCATTATCTTAAGAACTAGAGGAAGGATGAAGTGTCTTCGGGGCCTCGACACAGTAAAAAAAAGGGGGGGATACCTTCAGCAAGGACAGAAAGCTGAGTACCGATATGACCATATCCGACGATACCAAGGGTCTTTCCTCTGATCTCCCAACATCCCTTGGAGACCTTGTTCCAGACTCCTTCCCTCATCTCTCGTGCTCTATCGGTCAACTGTCTGGAGAGACAAACGACCTCGGCAAGGACAAGCTCGGCGACGGATCGAGAGTTTGAGAAAGGCGAGTTGAAAACAGCGACACCGGCAGAGGCGGCTGCCTTGAGGGCGACCTGGTTGGTTCCGATGCAGAAGCATCCAATCACCAATAGCTATAGAAAGAGCGCGCACCACATCAGGACCGACTCAGTTATCTATGGGAAAAGACAATTGAAGGATACTGGAGACGATGGCTAACCTTAGTAGCAGCCTTAAGAACCTTCTCAGTGATCTTCGTCTTGCTTCGAATACCGATCGCATGGTAATCTCCCAACTTCTCCAATAGCTCCTCCTCAGTCCAAGCCTTAGTGTAGTGATGAACTTGGTAGCCCTGAGCCTTGAAGTAGGCAACCGCATCGGCCGAGATGTTCTCCAACAAGAGGATCTTGATCTCTTCCGATCCTAGCGGTTGAAGATGCCTCGGTGCTCGATAGACCGACGATGGGTTTGACGACTGTCCAGGTCCGCCAGTCGAAGGTGATGTACCTGGGAGAGTGTTATGGGTGATTCCACCGGCAGCGAAAAACGCTTGGATAGGGGAAGTTCCAGCAGCGAAGGGGCTTCGGGCGGAAGGAGGGGATCCGAACGAAGGCGACGTCACAGGCACGTTTACAGCTCCTCCGTGTGGTATGGGGATACTATAGCAGATGAGGAGAGAAAGATGGGAGTGAGTATTCCAACAGTATCCAAGTATAGTGGAACAACATCCACTCAATCTCTCCGAGTTAGTCTCGAGAAGGGGGAAAAGGGTCGAAGCAAGGAAACAGGAACAGGAATGGAGAGGAAGAAAGCCAAGAACGAAACGAAACAACCGGAAAAAAAGAGGTAGAGAATTCTCTCTCCTCCAAAACAGAAGGGTAAGCAGGCTTACCTCTGGGGAGGCGAAGAGACAGAGACAGAGTTTCGTCGTGCAGAAGTCATGGCTAGGGCTACAGAGGATGTGGGATTTTAGAAGGTGAGAGGTAGATGTTGATGGAAGAGTAAACGACAAGCCAAACGTTTTTTAAATCCGCTCAAAAAAAAGGTGACTCGTCGAAATTCGGAAGAGAAAGAGAAAGAAGAAAAAAAGATGGCGCAATTTAAAATTCGATTGTTTTATTTTGTCATATTTCTCTTCCAGCCTTGACTCGCTTGCCTTTCCGTCCTGCACCTTTTGATTAAGTACACATAGAACTATCGATACATCATGTTTATGGAGGTATTAGAGAGAATAGGAGAGGATGGAAGAAAGAGATATTAAAATAGAATGGTCGTGTATAGATGGACGCAAGGTGATCAAAAGTTGGTGCTATTGAAGAACAAATGAATTAATCATAACAGAAATAGAATGGGCTGAATGCACACAGTGCAATCAGACTTGGTCAACCCTTCTTCAGACAAACCTGGGTAAGGCATCTCCCGGAGCACCCTCTACGGGGACACCCGGTGCCCAACCGGCTTCTCTCGAGAACGGAGCGTCTACCCCAAATCGGCTCCGGAGAGGTTTCTCGTTCGAACCGAGCGTCGAACCGGTCGTGCCCAGTGGATAGCTGAATCGGGTGGTCGTTCCCGCTGCTACTTTTCGGAAGCTACAAGAGATTCATGTCATGATAGATGGTTGAGCAGAAAGCTCTTGGGTCTCACAAAAAACACATCACAAACAGTCACACTCACAACAGAGACTCTGTCCTCGGTAAGAGAAGGTGGTTGAATCGGAAATCAAGAATAGCGGCAAAGACCATTCGGAACGAGGCAAACGCTGTGCACGTCCCAACTGTTACGTCAATCGAACACGAGTCAACAGTATCAGTCACCATCGATCTTTTATGACGAGAGAAAAAGAAGGCGAGGCTGACTAAATAATCCGGCGAGGACATCGTAGTAGTTGTGGTATTCGTCTATGGTGAGCGATCCGGCAATCAGGCAAGCTCCCAACAGCGGCGCGAAAAATACGATCTGCTTCCAGAATGCAGGATGGTAATCGGCAAAGACCTTGAGCTGTGCATTGAAGTACAAAGCGAGGTAGACAAATCCAGCGCCAGCAGCTGTGCTGTGACCGCTAGGGAATGACTCCAGAGCTTCAAGAAAAAGGTAATTGAGGAAAGAGATTGTAAGCGGGGTACACCAAAGCACATGGCTGGAAATAGAACAAGCGGATGTACCATCGTTGATTTCATCGTCCGATCCGGTACAGACAGATCGATCAAACATAATCCCTCCAAATCCAGTACCTGACGTAGCGAGCTCCGGTGTGATATTTGGTTTACAAACTGCGAGGAAATGAGGCTACCCCGATTCGAAACAGAGTGAAGTTTCCGCTACGTCAGCTCAAAATTCTTTTGCTTTGTTTGAGATCAGCAAGGCGGGAAGGCTACCTACTCGGAGACCACCGATAAGCCATTTGAGGAACACTTGGAAGACGGCGGCGGTGATGAGAGACTGGAGAAGACCCATAGTGGTCGCGGTGAGGTCCCAGAAGGATCGTCTTCGAATCTACGAACAGGATTTTAACGAAAACAAGAAGTTGGTGAAGTTTAACAAACGGCCAGCGTCTCAAGCGCGAGAGAAAATCAGACAAGATACTTACCTGAAAGATCGCAAAGAACAAAAAGGGAACGATGAAAGCAAGAAGCGCTGCCAACCAGATGGGAACGATCTCGTGTCGAAGCGGATAAGCAAACTAGGGTAAAAAGAAGTAAAAAGACATTGAGAATGCGGTCAGAAGGCGAGCACGTGAAGACACATAGTAGACCAGAACAGTATCTTCCTGTTGGCAAACACCTACCTGAGGATAAACGATCTGTCCGTCAGTGAAGTAGATTGGGAAACTTCTGGAGGGCGCCGGTCTAGCCTCATAGACTCCAAGCCCGACGGCACCCATCGCGGCCATTGTCAACTGACGAGATCAAGTTTCCAGAACCGAACAAACATATCAGCTTCTGCTGTCTATCACTACACGGGAGGAAGCGAGGGGAGAAAGAACAAGAACGAAATCCTCACCAGATCAATTCCCCAGATTCGGATCCACTTTCCAAACGTCATCTTTTCGTGTCCTCCGAGACCACCAAGACCCTTGGTGGAAGGTTCGCCAACATACGTGCCTTCACGCAGTGTCTGATGGGTTGACTGCCTAGCCGGGTACTCCTGTGGCTGTTGGGTGTGGACTCCATCGACGGTGGCACCATTGTTGAGGTTGGCAGTGGTCGGTAGAGCAACAGCCGGGATGGTCTCACTCTGATGGTGGTGGTTCAACATGTTTTTGAAGGACAGGTGCTGAGGTCTTACGAAGTCGGAGGATATAGGAAGAGAGAGAAAAGAGAGAGGGAAAGGAAAGGGTCGATGTACAGACTTTATACCTGCTCAATGCTTGTCTTCTCTCTTTCTCCTTTCTCTTCCTCTATCTCCTTCCTTTCCCTTTTTCCTAACCCGCCTTGCCCTTCCCGCCATACATCCTTGTTGGTCAAGCCCCAAAAAGAGCATAGAATAGAAGGGCGTGAATATATTATGAGGTCATTGCCAGTAGCGGACGCCCAACAGGCTCAGAACACGACGATCCAGGCAGGCGACACTGGGCGATTGAGCTGAGGGCCATCACGTGGATTCTAAAAGAGTCAGGCCGTCTCTATTTTTAGATTTCGTCAAGCCCCTTAGTCCTAGTGACGTGTATAATTTCGACTGTGCAATGGTTTCAGTCCAGATGAAACTCTACACCTTATCAAGGTTACATACATTGTTAGAGATGAGGGCTGGACTAGTGACAGGAGGGTTACGAAGTGATAAATACATAAGACTCTTAGGTTTCAGGAGAGAAGTTCAGGCTCTTGGAACTGGGAAACAAGATTAACGAGATTACTAGGACAGGGGCAAGGGAATGAGGATAAGGACAAGTGAATGAATGAGAAGTAGAAGTAACAAGAGATACAAGCTTGAGATCTCTATTTACAAGCGGTCGAGAGAGACTGTCTTATGTATAGTCCTCAGTCCCTAGAAGCATGATACAGAATATGATGAGGATACGATGATTCGCTAGGGATACAAAGATGCGCTAGAGCACAAAGGATGCGCTGGAGTAGGGGACGAAGAAGAGGTAGAGGATGAAGAAGAGGTAGAGGATTGGGAATTTTCGCACCACAGCTCATGAACACGTGTGGCCCAGGTTATATCCATGACATACGTGGATAAAAAGCATTTATGACATATGATATGGACTTGTCCTATGCTTACACCGAAAACTCGCGCCTCAGGGAGCCAGTCGTGAGACATTGGTGGAGGTGATCTCCCCTGTCATAATTCCTTCTGCCAGACAATACCCTGTGCCAGGTCCTTGGGTGATTCCCCAACAAGATAGACCAGCCCCGATCCAAACGCCTTGGACGTCTCTGACCTTGCCGACTAAAGGCCGACCTCTATCGGACACAGGGAGGTAACACGCTTGCTCGGCTATAATTGTCGCTCCTCCCTCTACCGTCAGGTGAGGTGAGAGCTTAGCAATTTGGTATTTGAGTGTGGAGAGTGAAGTCGAGTCTGTTTGCACCTGAGAAGCTAGTAACGGGAGAGCCAGAGTATCGCCAGCTCCACAAATATATGCCGTGCCATCTTAAAATGTATGGATTAGTTTGAAAAGAGACGAGAATTAGTTTCAAGTTCGTGTGTGAAGAGCTTATAAGGGGGCCAAAAGAGAGAGAGAGAGAGATTGAGAGTTCGAACCTGGACGAGGATAGATCTCGGGCTCGCACTCGGTTCCATCTTTGAGAGTCAACGAGGTAAAAATCGCATGAGGGCTGACTGGAATCCCCTCTGCAGGCTTAACTACGACCGAGTGTGCTCTACTTCCTGTGACACCTAGTTTACCTCCTACCTCTTGTCCCAACAGTTTCACAGCAAGCTCTCCGACCCACGGCCCGGCTGCAAGAACAACATCCTGTGTGGCGATCTCTATCGACTCGCCTTTGGTGTGCCCAGAAGAACTGTCATCGGTAAAGGTGGCTATCACCTTGTTGACCCTCTTCGTGTCTGAGCAGAAAGAGAGAGAGCTAGCAGACGCAGTCAACACGGTAGCGCCCGATAGACGGACGAGAGACTGTGTAAGGAGTTTCGGGTTGACTTGAGCACACGTCGCGGTAGTGCCGATCGTCTGGAGCTTCATGTTTCCGGTGATCTCGTCCGATAGCCAACCCTCAAGAGCTTTGACGGACTTGGCCTTCTTGCCCAGGCTGAAGCCCTCGCTCTTTGCCTTGGCCGGCCTCGAAAGAACCGACTGCAAGCTAACGGCTTCGATCTTTCGATAACCCCAATCTCTCTCCCCCCCGTGCTCTTTAGCAAGTGCTTCGTGAAGCCCAAAGGAAAGAGCAGAAAGCGGCGTTGTGTCTTTTCCGTGCCAATCTAGAGCGAGAAATCCGCCAGCCTTGCCGGAGGCCGCACAGGCGATCGAGCTAGGTTCAAGGATTGTGATTTTTGTACGGGTATGATCGAAATTGGGATGCCGAGAGAGATAGTACGCGGTGGATACCCCCACACTAGTTTAAGATGTGAAGAAAATCGAAGATGTTAAACTTCTTGTATGATAGAACAGAGAGAAGGAAAAACATGGTCCATACATTCCGCCGCCAATGATGACAACATTCCGTTGATTTTTGTCGGTTACTATATTGGATGACATGAATCTAATGAGGCGTATGATGAAAGAATGATGTAGGAGTGATGAATCTCAAAGACAATCGGGTAGGTGAGTGATTGTGGCAAAAACAATAATGCGATGAAAAGGCAAAAGGGAGACCTTGTTGGGCGAATTCAATGAATAGAATATATTGAGGAGGTGACGTAAATTTATAAATCCATCGGACAACACCGAAGGTAGTTTTCTATTGAGAGAAGAGACAAGGCAACTTTTCAAGTAAAAACTAGAATCTCAAGATTAGCCTGTTCTTTGGGTGAGGAACATACAACGACATGAATAGGGGACGAAAGATGAGTATGAGCGTTTACAGAGATTTAAGGCAAGATAGAAAGCAAAAAGCATACGAAATGGTATTGAATAAATGTTTGATTAGAACACATCAAGATAGAGCTGAAAAGAGATAGATCCGAACATAGAGGAATATACGCAAAAGATATAAGAGAAAAAAACAACAAGAAAAGACACATAGGAAGAAGCAGAGTAAGATAAACAGATGATCAAAGTAGAGATACGAAGGAAAAGGCACACAAGATGCTAAATACTACACGGTGGCCTCTTCGAGAAATTCTGGGCATCTGTCGTCATACGTTTTCATTGAGGCCTTTAAATCGAGGAGTTTTGAGAACAATGTTGAGTGCCAGCGTTGTTTGTACTTTGGAGAAATTGATCCTAGTAGGTTTGGCAATGTTTCGTAGTAGACTGGTGTGTCTTCTTCCGACCTGCTCTCCACCTATATGAGATGTAGAGTGAATTGAGAACATCAGCAGGGTAGAGACAATGGCAACATACAAAGGATACGAACGTGAAAGCCTTTGCTGTTGAGGACAACGTCAACAAAACGACCTTCGAGTAGTCTGATCTGAGCCGAGGCCCTCAAGGAGGAGGAGACCGGGGAGGTCAAAGCGTCTGTCAGTTGAGGTCCTGAGTGGATGGTGTATGCTAGAATCAGGCCCTGTTCCTTGTCCTCCCCCAACGAGGCGTACAGTTCTGAAGGCTGAAACGGAGATTCCATCAGGGTGCGTGCGTCTATATGTGTATGTATGAGTGTTGTATGTGAAGCTGGTTGTCTGGATGGTGGAAAGAGAGGATCTTCTGTCGGAGAGAACACAGGGAACACAGCGAGCCGAGCAAGAGAAGATTCTGCCGGAAGCATCCCCTGATGTCTCGTTCTTTCTGGCCGCATTTTTCCTCTCTCTCCACAAGTCTCTGTAAAATAGGATAAGAATAACAGAGACCTCTGATCAGAAGAAGAAAACACTCAGGGGCTTGAGTCAAACGGCTGGGGCAACCGGCCCGAGGCTTGAAGAGGGGTCGACTGACCGGGGGAAGACCCATGTAGGCTGTGATTGACAGACCGTATTTGTGGGGAAGAGAACGGAGCGTTCTGGAATTAAATTTCTACTTGCTGCGCTTCATCCCCGGGGCAACATACAAAGTTTGTCATTCCTGTGGAGCCGGTCATTGGAATACTGGCGGCACGGTGGGCAGGGCCCACCAGATGACAACCTCTTGTCCCAAATATCTCGGTTACAACTTAACCCTAACAGGAATTGCACCTTTGTTACATTAGTATAATCTAACCCAGTCTATCACTATCATCATCTCTTACGTTGACCGTTTGCTTGCGCGTGTGTTTGTCTGATATTCTTTCTGCTATTCTATATCTACACATAGCTCCTCTGGCCATCTCTCTCATCCGCACTCTCACATCATGTCTCGGATGCTGGGCAAAGACCCAAATGGTCCTTCCACCGGATTTCCTCTCTCGGCATCATCCCTCCGGACGAGAAGACCGTCGAACGTGACGAATGGACTGTCAAAGAAACCTCCTAAATCGGATTCATCAGGAACTGATGGGAAATCTCACAGTATGTCTCCCTCGTCCTTCTATCGTCCTGGGTTATTCTTGCCGACGGCATGCACAATCTCTTCGAGAATCATCAACGCTCGTTGTTTTCTCGTTACTTAATTCCTTCCTTCCTTCATGATCGTCTCCAGATCGCAAGTCGAAAGCGGTATCCGACAAAATCAAAAGACGATTGTCCATGAGATATGCCGATATCACGTCGTCCATCCTGAACACAAACTCAAACGGACCGGTGCCGAGCGTGCCGAGTATACACCAACGTCAGAATCATCAACCTCACCGGCCGACACCTCAAGGCGCGATCGTCCGGAGGAAACCTTCCATGGCAGAGATCACAGACAATTGGGGACAACATCAAGAGACCGACGATCTTGGTCGGTCGACCTTCCCACTCGCCCAGATTGGACAAACGGCTGAAGGAGAAGAAGAATCAGATGTTCTCGACCGATTCGACCTACTTGGGAGAACCAACGAGATGAGAAAAGATCCGGGCACCCTTGATATTGGACTCATCAGTCAACAAGGCTTTGATCCCCAAGCTTGTAAGGTCTTTGTAGTAGTCAATTCCCCTGTTTTTATTCGCTGACCCTTTCAAATCCGCCTCTCCTTTCCCTTTTCCACCTAGACATCAAGACCAAACTTGCTGGGGCCACTCCAGAAGAGATTGGAGCGTTCGCTACCGCTCTAGAGGCGAGCAAGGCTGCTACCTCGAAGGATGTGAGTTTTGTCTATATCATGTTCATCGCCTTCCAATCAGACCCCTCTTGTGCTGACAGCTCTTCGCGCGTCCTGAACCATGTCTCGGTCTTTTTCTCTACTCTAGCTTCAAAGAAACGTGTTCAAGAAGTACATGCTCTTTCGAACTTATCTTTTTGAACTTCTCAACTTTTTATGTCTCGTTGACTGACTTTCGTGCCACTCATTTTTCCAAAGCTATGCCGAGTTTGTCACGATATCGAAGGAAATCGCTACTCTAGAGAACGACATGCTCGAGCTCAAAGAACTGCTGAGCGAATGGAAAGGAGTCCCTGAAGCTTTAGGTAGTATTGGAGACTCAGAGAGTCAGAGTTCGTGTCGTCTCTATTTTATCCTCGTACTAGTCGAGTTTACACTAATTGAGCTCTGTCTGATTCTGCTATGTCTTTTGACTTCGCCACGTCTTATGAATCCACCCCCATCTTCCGACTTGTCTCTAATTCGCTCCTCAAAGCGCGCAGGCCAAATAACTCTGGTCTCTCTGTACTCTCTAGTACTAACAACCGATCGTCTATCGCTGATCTTCAGTCTCTCTACCGTCAACAGCTACATACACTCTACACCACCGTATCGGGGTCACAAAAGTTTGTTCCGATCGTACCCGGCAGACACATCGTCGCTGAAGCTGCCTCGTTTGTCGAACTCAACCCGGCAACCTACAAGCTCAAAGGCGCCGTTCGAATCTTTCTCCTCAACGATCTCATCCTCATTGCTGGCATCAAAAAGAGACGAATTGGAGGGACCGAGGGAAGCTTAAACGGAAAAACAACCGACAAAAAGAGTAAATCAAAGGATTCTACTGAGGATAGTAGGGAAGGCAGATTGGTCGCCGAGAGGTGTTGGGTCTTGGCCGAGGTGACAGTGGTGGATGTTAAGGATTCTGGCAGTCAGTATAGTTCTTTTACTTCTCATCTCTTATAAACCGTCTTCTCCATCGAGAACATCTCAGTCCTGACTTCTTCCTTCCTGACCCTAGATCTGACCAATGCAATCAAGATCCGTAGGGGCAAAGAAACGCTCATCTTTCGGACCGATCAGACGGAAGAGAAACGGTCATTGTTGGTGTCGTTCAGGCAGGTGGCGGAAACGCTAGCATCCAAGAAGCGGAAGGAGATTGAGAAGGAACAGGTCAAACGAAAGAGTCTTTGGCAGGGCGATGTCAGTTCTTTCGTTATTCTTTCGTCGTTCTTTCTTGTTCATATTCTTTTTACGAGTCCTATCTCTAATCACTTTCTCTTACGCCATTTTTTCTACTCTCTCCTTTGATAATTTCAGATGGCTTCCCAGTTGGACGGTTCTACCTCGTCTGTCCGGTCTTTTTACAATATTCCGGCGGTTCCGTCCCTTCCGGGTTCTCGGACTTCCATTCTTGATCTCGGTCCACGTGGATCATCGACTGATGGATCGGGTAAAGACATGCATTGGGTCGATGAATTCGGAGATGAGCTTGCGGTCGCAATTGCCCTTCAAGAATGGGAGACGGCTGTTAGCCTGGTCGAGAAAGGTCGACTCCATCTAGCCACTCTATCTTCACCGATTGACCCTCTCCCGTCTCTCATTCTCCGGCAAAAGTTCATCCCACTTCAAAATGCACTCTTCACCTCACTAACTCATAAGCTAGCCTCCTCGAGTCTCCGAAAGACTAGCCTAGCTACGCTTGTCAGTTACTTTTATCGACTTGACCAACCGGACCTTGCGCGCTCGACCTTTCTTGCCGCCAGGACGGATCTAATCAAGAAGCGAATTGGACAGATCAGGTGGGAAGGCGATAGTGTAGTCTACGTGAACGAACTTGCCGTCGTCTGCTTCATGGGGGTAAAGAACACTACAGAATGGTATCTGAACGCTTTCAGAGAGAACGGTATGGCTTCAGGTGAGCCCTTTGCCTCTTCGTAATTTTTTCCTTCCTTGGCTCGCCTTGAGCTAACTCTTCTTGGAACTTGAAACCATCTTATCAAGCTCTCATCAAATGGGCAAAGGAGCAGGTAGAGGCGTTCGCTTCAATGTTTAAACAACAAATATTTTCAGAGGAGCTCGACCAAACGGTGCTTGATCAATCGTTTGCTCTCGTTCGTCATCAGAGTAAAAAAGTTAGTTAATATTCACCTTCTTCTCCCCGTTGCCTGCCATCTATTCTCCTGCTATCATAGATTCGGACCCAATGCTGACCCCCCTTTGTACCTGTCTCGATCGACCGCCGAAAAGCTCTTACACGATATCGGACTGGACCTTACATTCCTCCTCCAAGACATTCTTATCGCACCCCGCTCAGCTTCATCGCATACCGAGTCCAAAGAGACCCTCTTGGCCACTTCCCCCACATCCAACACCGAGCCGAACTCTACATCCAACTCTACTTTGAATTCGAATCCAAGACAGAGACCAGCATCAATCGTACCTTTAGCGTCTACAACATCTGGTCTTTCCTTGACGGCCGTTACTCTACGATCCGGATCGACGGACAAACAGTCAACGACTATCGTAGGTAATGATAGTGGAAGAGACAGAGAAAGAGATAGAGAGGACAGGAAGAGCGAAAAGGAAAAGGCCGGGCAGGGAGATGACAGAGAGGAGAGCGCGTTGGGCGCGATACTAGAGGACGAAGGATTTGCTTGAACGTCTTTTGGATTCAGTCCAGCCCGGCTCTGGTTAGCTTGTACGATAATTGTCGTTGTGATTTTAACTATGTCTACTCTTTGCAAGAAGATTAATAACGGAGAGAAGAGATGTTCATGCGATTGCAATGATTGATGATGAAGAAATATCAAGAAAAAAATAAAAGAGAACATGGGTAGAAGAAGACTTCGGAAAGAAATAAAGGAAAGGAACGAAAACTGAAACAAACCCTTTTATGGCTACAGATGGATGGAAGGGGGGAGGGGGAGAAGGGAGGAAGGATGAACGAACAAGAAAAAAAAAACAGATATATAGAGAAATTTCGAGATGGTTGAGATCTAGGGAGAGAAAAACCAACGACAGCACAATAGAAGAGGGAGGAAAGGTTAACAATAAGGAAGAAAAAGGTAGAAAAGCACGGCCTATCATGTCCATGAAGAGGAAACGAACACTAAGAGTGAAGATGGGGAGAACTTCTATTTGTAGAAAGTGGAAATGAAAATAGAAAATTTAAGAGCATTTCCAGTCTGAAGAGGGCCAGATTTTTCTTGTAAGAAAGAAGGAAAAGAGAGAAAGAAAAAGTGCGATATTGAAAGAAATTTTGCGGAGAAACAAGAAAGAATAGATGGGTACAAAGAAAGAAAACGGCCCACCAATCTATCTAACCTCGTAGTTAACCTCATCGTTTCTGATGCTAGGTTTTCTAGAGAGAACTGCCGGTCGATTCGTCCCTGTCCTCATCGAGCTTCTCCTACTCACGCTTCTGCTTCCCCGTCGACTCAACGTGGCCGGCGTGTTTGTTCCCGAGCTCAAGGCAGAGTCTCCGAAGCTATCACTGTTGAAGGGTTTTCCCTCGGTCACAGTTGATAGAGGGTTCAGTGGAGATGGAAGAGACGGGATCGACGACATAGAAAGACCCGCAAATGCATGTTGCATCTGTGCGGCAGGTCGGTGGTCGGGCGCTCCATCTCGAGGAGAAGCAGCCGACTGAATAACAACAGAAATTTCAGCCAAAGAGGTCTTAACTATGAAGAGTACCAAGAGAGGCTCACATCTGGAGAGTCGAATCCACTTTGAGTCAAGCTAAAGCTTCCACTTCGGCTCCTTGTCTCGATGAGCTTGAGAGCCCTTGCCTCGATGAGCTTGTCAAAGTCGCCCTGAAGTTCTTCTTCGGTCGGAAGAGCATTCTTGATTGGCTCCTCCTCTGGTTCATTCAGAAGTACAACAAGAAGAAACAAGAACAGTTTCGGAGGACGAAGGGGTAGATCAGTCCTGGATCGTAAGCGGGTTCGCTTAATTCCTTTCCTACGTTTCCTCGGCACGGCTATTCTGCCGGGTGCCGAGCGAAAGGTAATCTTGTGTTGAATCAATAAAAATGAGCAGTATACGCACTGGCTCTTCGAGTGAACTCTTGTTGAAGTCTAGCTGAGACAGCTGCGACATCGAGGTCTCCTGGACTGGGTGGCTCTGGTGGGGGAGGACCACGGGGTTTCGGCATCCCGGCTTTTCGGATAGGAGTTTAAACCGGGCCGGAAAAAAGACAGTTTAGGGAGAAAAAAAAGGAGGAAGGGCGAAAAGAGAAAGATGTTGGAGGAAGAAAGCAAGGAGATGAACGAGACAAGCGAGTCAAACAAAATAGGAGCCAAGACGAGCAAGCGAACGAAGAAAAGAGGTAGAAAAAATAAAGGGTTCAAGTCAGCCGAATTGAAAGAGATGGTCAGATCTCGCTAGGTTGAGTTCGCCCTGACGTCAGATCCAAGATATAACGACCAAGGTTTTTCTGCCATCTGAAGAGAAGAAGGGAGAATACAAAAACAAACAAACAGACATACGTTTCTTTACGGTCTGAGTAGTAGGGGCTGTAGGAGCAGACATCAGATTGAAGAAGATGATGGTTGATCGATGGGTGAGGTCTGAAGAGTTGTTGGGTTTGATGGCGGTGGATGGTTACAAAACCGGACTAAATGTATGGGATGCGTGTTAAGTATCACGTGTTCTGAAGCTTGTGTTACCACCACTAGCTGTTCTTTCCTTCAACCTCTTATGCTTATCCTTCCATTGACATCATGCTCTGTTTCGCATGGTTCATGCTTCACTCTCTTCAGTTCTCGTGGTCGCGAGGCTCTCTAGCTTCATAACATGATTATATCAAATAGCAGGCCAAATGCGTGAGATACCCCGATACAAAATGGGGACGCTCTCGCGCCTCCTTGGATAAAAGGTTTGTCCAAGCTGAGATCTCTGTTGAAACCTCCTATCCAAAGAATCTTATTGATGTTCTAGTCTACTTTAGTTCTAGAGCCCAAGTGTCACATCGCGTGTCAAATTCAGTAACTTGGTTACTCTAACATCCCCGTGCTTTACATCCGTAACCAAAGTTCGATCTCGACGCGTAATCTTAATTTCTGATGTCTCCGTCTCGCATAGATCGGTCGTTAAACAACCCAACACGTTTGAGGACTTCTCACCTTCACTCATTCCACACCTATTTGGCACTAGTACACACACTTATACATCATGGGAATTAAAGGGCTCACCGCTCTCATATCTGAACACGGTCAGTTTCGTTTTCTCCTCGTGTCATTGTAACATTTGAGAAAAGTTCGTTCATCGAGTTACGTTCTTGGTTCTGATCCGACCAGCTCCTCGAGCCATGTCCGAGCACGGTCAGTATGCTTTATTGTTGAATCGATTGGATATTCTATTGAAGCAGGGATTGTGCACTGAGATGTACTTGTTTTATCGTTATCAACCAACCACAGACATCAAGACGATGTTCGGACGAAAGGTTGCGATCGACGCGAGTATGAGGTTCGTCTTTTCTTGGCTTCTCACTCGCTCTCTTCATTCATCTGCCTGAACGATTTAGCTCACCATGTATTGATTCTCAAGAACAGTCTGTATCAGTATGTATCTACCCTGATTTCTCACCAGAAAACCCAGGCTCATAGCTCTCTTTCTCATACTTCCTCCTTCTCAGGTTCCTAATTGCCGTTCGTCAAAAGGACGGTGAAATGTTGATGAACGAGAACGGAGAGGTCACCTCTCACCTCATGGGAACGTTCTACAGAACGATCCGAATGGTTGATCACGGAATCAAACCGTGTTATGTGTTTGATGGAAAACCCCCAGAGATGAAGTCTGGCGTGGTAAGCCTCTAGTATCTGCTTGATCGTATCTTCGATTTGGGTACTGTACTGAAAGCCTTTCACAATCATGTTGCGATTGCATATAGCTCAAAAAACGGTTCGAGAAAAGGGAGGAGGCCAAGGAAGGAGAGGCCGAGGCCAAAGAGACAGGTTCGTCCAGCCTGTATCTATCTATCTTTCGAATAAGCTGGCAAGATATTTACATATATTCGTCTGCCTTTTCTGCTCTGTCACTCACTTGGACAAATTTGTTCTGATATAAACTGATCAGGTACGGCTGAGGAGGTCGCGCAGCTGAACCGACGACAGGTTCGAGTTTCAAGAGAGCAGAATGAGGAGTGTCAAAAACTTCTGAAGCTGATGGGTATCCCAGTCGTGATTGTTCGTTCCTTTCCTGTATTGTTATCAGCATATCGCTTGAGGTGATGATTGATCAATTAGTTATCTTCACAACTCGTTAGGCGCCTGGCGAAGCCGAGGCCCAATGTGCTGAACTTGCGCGCGGAGGAAAGGTAAAGCCCTGCTACCTTGACTTCTTTGTGTCTCTTTTCTTGTTTCGTTCATCATTGCTAAACTCTCCGTCTGGCTTCAATAATGATTTAGGTGTTTGGGGCCGGTTCAGAAGACATGGACACCCTGACTTTCAATTCGCCTGTCCTTCTTCGACACTTGACCTTTTCAGAGGCAAAGAAAGCGCCGATCTCTGAGATTCATCTAGATAAGGTCCTCGAAGGATTGGATATGAAAATGGACCAGGTGCGCTCAACCTTACAATTAGATTTCCTCCCTCTATCTCTTTTCTCTTGTCGTTGTGCAAGTGGAAGGTTTGTATCTTGACAAGAACTGCTTACCATCATCCATGGTTTCTATTTAGTTCATTGACCTGTGCATCCTCATGGGTTGTGATTACGTCGAACCCCTGAAAGGTGTCGGACCGTCGACCGCGCTTAAGCTTATCAAAGAGCATGGGTCCCTCAGAGCCGTTGTCAAGTTTATCAGGGACCAGAAAGCTCTCAGGGATGCCGAAGAAGCCGAAGAGTCTGTAGTGGAGGAGGAACCAGAAGAGGACAGTATCAAAGAGAAGGAGCATATAACAGACGACGAAGAGAAGAGAGTTATTTCGACATCGAGACGGACAAAGAACAATCGGATTGAATCGGATGAGGAGGGGGAAGAGAGCAGCAGTCCTGTCAAGGATGGGAAGAAGAACAGCAGTCAAGTCAGAATTTCCTCTGAATCAGACTCGGAACCTGATTATCAGTTCAAGCAGGAAGATGAGGGAGAGGAAGAGCTCTCCGCTGCTGAATTTGAAAAGGACACCAACGGACCTGCAAAAGACGAAATGAAGACGAAGAAATCATCGGTCAAGAAGAAGCCAGCCGAAAAAAAGGGAACCGGAGCAAAGCCAAAGCCAAAAAGTAAATCAACAGGGAAAGGAAAAGTCATCATCCCGGACGACTGGCCATGGGAAGAGGCTAAGGCGCTGTTCTTGAAGCCGGATGTAACAAGAGCAGAGGACGTTGAGGTATGGTTTAACGCTTCTTGTTGAGAATTGACCCTTGATCGCTGATCCAGCGTTTAATCTGATTATATCTGTTTTTCAGGTTGAATGGTCTGCACCTGATGTCGAGGGCTTGGTCGACTTTTTGGTTCGAGATAAAGGCTTCAAGTATGTGATGTCCTTCAATGTCTTCTCTACTTCCTCTAATCTGACTCAAAGGCTTTCTACCCTCGTCTTCTCTTTATGACCGTACCACCTCGTTGAAAAAAAAGTGAGGAGCGAGTCAGAAACGGAGCATCTAAATTGCAAAAGAACTTGAACGCCAAGCAACAAGGTCGGCTTGATGGGTTTTTTAAGGTTGTGTCCAAAGCGGACGACAAAAAGGGGTCGGTTGGAGCTGGTAAACGAAAGGTCAGTTCTCTAGCTGTTTTTCTTCACTATAGTATCGTCTCTTAACTTTCTTCGCGTTCTTTCCCTTCTCTTTGAATTTCCCAACGCCCCATCTACCTGTTCGGAATTTTCATCTGAAGGCCGACACCAAGGCCGAGAGCGGAGCGAAAAAGCCGAAGACATCTGCCAAGAAGAAGTAGGGCAGAGAGCCCACCTAATCCAAAGATATCTTCCCTTGTTCAGGACTTCCGCGCCGTTCTTAATTTCTCCCTGTTCTATTCTGTGTATCTTGCTCCTTGATTGAGTAACAGCACGGTTGTACATTTCTCTCCTCGATCGATCATGTATTTTTCTGTCTTGACGTTTCTCTAACCCGAGAACGAAGGAACTGGAAGATTGTCTGAGAAGAAGCTTTAAATATCCAGCATATAAACAACAGAAGAACTTCTTTTGAGATCTTCTTTCTGGGTCCCTCTCTCCAGAAAGATAGAGACGAAGATTCCTTCTGAGCTACAATGAATAAAATTTAGAGACAATGTGAATACTTGGGAAAGAAGAGATATAGAGAAATAGTGAAAGAAAGAACAGATTTCTCAACAAAATAAACTTCAAAATCAAACACGGTGATGAGGATTTAAAAGAAAAGGAAGAGAAATCTCTGTAAAGGGCGAAGAGGGCTTGGAGCATAATATCAAATTACAGTGATTGAACAGAGTAAGAGGGAGCAAGTGGTAAGAAGGACCAAAAGTGAGAAAAATCCAACACACGGACACGAACAGCAGAAAGAGATAGGCTAGAGACTTTGAACCCTCATCCAAAGTCTACTTGCTGCTCTCAAATCAATCTCCTTCCCGGGAAATTCTAAACGGTCAAGACGTTTCCCGAACCAACTGTCTCGGTCGAGTCAGCCGCCAGGAGGACAGTCGAGGCCGCTGGTTCAGTAGAGATCGAAGAAGGCTCAGAAGGAGCAGTTGCCCCGTTCGCTCCAGGATGAGCAATCGCACCTTCCACCGGTCCGATCTTTGATTCCAAAAACCTATCTAACTTAACTTTGGCAAGCTTTCGATTTCCCTCCGAAAGAGCTCGCCTAGTCTGACCTTCGTCCACTGTCAATTGACGGGAAAAGAAGTCCTCGGTGTCGGGCACGAAGAACAATTTGTAGGATCCAATGCAGACCTTAATCTCTAATCCAGACTCTGCGATGTACCCAGTGCTTGGAGAAGGAGGCGAAGCGAGTGTCTGCATGTTTCGCTTTAAGAATGGTTGTTTGACTCGAGCAGGAAGACCCTCAGTAGGATGTGTCTAAAGATGAATGAAATGAAGAACCGCGCGTTCGGCTGATCAGCATAGGGCATTGTAAGAAAGACGGTAAGATATCTACATACAAGGATAAAGCTGGCGAGGTATGCCTTCCATTTCTGTTCGGCTGTAATCGCATCGTCCAAAGTCAAGTCGTCTTTACCTAAGAGCTGGATCAAAAGTGACTTGGATCCATCAACCTAATTTGAGAAAAGCAAAAGGTCGGATCGTTGTGTACTCCATCAGAAACAGGACTTTCATTTCAATGACAGTAACCGAAGACTTACCCATTCGACTCGGAATAAGTTCTCGTCCTGACCAAGCACATTTTCTGCACTCATTCGGTATGATATCTGTTGTCTGGCGGTCGTCACTTCCAGATTACGATCGTTGTATAGCAGCGAAAGAAGCTCCTGTGATCGTCCATCACCTAGCACCGTTTGTACCTTTTGTTGCGACAATAAAAGACAGACAGATCAGCTTTCACATCTTGCTAGAGGTAATTGCTAGGCGTCAGAAAGGAAGTACCTACCTGTTTGACAATTGCAGCAATAAGCTTGTCCAGCGTGAAGCTGACGTACGCCTTAGTACCATACATATGTCTCATGTTTTCCTCAAATCCGGCCTGGTCAATCTCGTTGTCAAACAACTTCTCGCACAGATCCAACAAATGCTCGTAAAATTGGGCCGGAGGGTTGGAGCCTTCCATAAGGGCGGGCGCAGGACCTCCGGCATCATTCAAACCGAGCTCAATAGCGAGTGGGTTAACCAAAGACGAAGGAGGTTCCTGTGTCGACTGGACTTTCGCCACGGCCTTCAAAGTCGAAAGTCGGTTGTACAACATCTAATTGATGGGTTACACGATACAGGCATAATCGTCAGCATCAAAATGGTGGTTAGAAGGGTTGAAAAGAAAAATGATCGACATTTGAGAGAGAAAGACAGACCTGGAACAGTCGGAACATGCAGTAAAATGGGGTGTTGGTGAAGAAGTTTGCCTTTCTCGAAGGCTGTCTCGGCAATCCGGATGCATCCATACTTCCTGCCGGGGACGAAGCCCGAGAATCTCCGTATTCAGACGTCCCTGGCTCGTCCACCGAGATCCATGTCTTCTCCCCCGGGATTGTCTCCGCTGTCGTTGGAGCAGACTGCTCATTGGTCGCAGCCGCAACCACCGAAGCAGGCACAACTGATGAAACGTCCTCCGAAACGTTGGTCATAGTGACAGCAGAAGCAGCAGTAGCATCCACCATCGGTGTAAGTGCTGTATCGACATCCATGCTTTGGTCTCCTTCAGGAGCAGGGGCCGCTGAAGGAGAATCACCTGCTGTGTGTGGAACACCAGACTCAGATGGTCCGATAGCAGTCCCGTTGGCGACGGCAGCCTCCAAAGCGGTTGTCACGCCCTCCGCAAGGGAAGTAATTTGAACATCCATCGCGTCTGGATCCTCCAAGTTATCTGTCCCAGCTGGAGAGGCAGCTGAAGTAGGCGTCGAGGTCGCTGATTTGCTTCCCGCTTTACTGGCTGTCGCTCCAGGGGTTACTCCACTCTGTCCAGAAGGGCCGGCACTATTATTGGCTCCATTGGAAGCACCAACCGCGCCTTTGAGGACCTTTCGACGAAGATCACTTGCCTTCTTAGATCGCCTGTTTGATCCGACGGACGTACCGTCATCTCTGTCGTCGGTCGCACTGCCCCCGTCGCTACCATCCAGCTCACTGTCCTCCCCGTCCGGGCCCTCACCACTCGAGCCAGACTCACCTGGAATGACAAAGGCAGAATCGAACTCTGCTCTAGGGAAAAGAAAGAACGTTGGGATGAACGCTCGAAGAAAGGATTCGACACGCTCTCGGTCGGTGGACGAAAGTCCACCTGGCGCTCGATCGAGATACGAAAAGATGAGTTTAAGTGAATCCTGGAGGCAATCCATATCGTCGATCTTAAACGCGTACTGATACTTTGGTTTAAGACTCAAGGATGGGTCGATCAAAGCATCCCTCCTCTGAACCTGCTCCTTTCGAAGTGCCTCAATCTCGGCCACAAGTGATTTCGTGGTGATGGCCTTCTTATCATTCGCCTTGAAGGTCACGCCCTGATGATCGAGAGACTTGTAAAAGTTCTTCGCGTCAACCTCTCGCCAAACTTTGTTCCACTCTCGTTGGGCCCGTTTCCATTCTTCGTCCTTTTGCTTCAGTCGAGCGAGCACGACCGGTACAGCTACCGTCGGATTGTCGTGCAACGCGCCAATGACTTCCAAACCGGCGTCCCGACCGTAGATCTTCTTGATAATTCGCTGGTAAATACTCTTGCTCTGACCTCCAAGTCCGGGTTTTAGTCGGAAAACCGATTTTTCATCAGGCGACATGACATTGATCCGAGCAGCGATGGGTTCAAGTAAAGCAATAGTTCGCAAGTTGGCCTCGATATGATAGTCGTACTCGTGTCGCTCCTCTTCAGCTCGGTGAAGAGCCTCCTCATAGATGTTCTTCTTGTGGGAGATGAATGGCGCAGCGTCCTCCGAGGCGGACGTCGGATGGGACACCCACTCGTCGTTCAAAACGTCCCAGCACATGGGATCTCGACCAGAGCATGATAAGTTGACCTCCTGGGTGATCGTGGGGATGGGAGTCCAGGTCAGCATGATACTTGCTTTCGGATGACTCTACTCTGTCGAAATACTCAAGAGGAAATATGAAGGAAGAGAAGAGACAAACCGTTTTGGGTAATCGACGATAACTAGCACCATAAGCCTTGCAACTATTTAGATCAACTCTCGGCCGATCAACCGCCAGGCTGTTCTCCATTACACCATCCAACCCTGCACCTGCTCCAAGGATACCACCACTGCCATTCAAGCCATCCCTACCACTAACGCCGGCCAAACCACCTCGTCCAGCTTGGTCATCTCCGACAAGAGATCTGAATTGAGTCCATATATCACCAGCCTCGCCAATGAAGAGCGCAGCTCGCTCGACGAGCACTCGAGAGTCGATGATATCCTGAACGAACAAATTGAGGAGCTTGAGAAACTCGAGGTAGGTGTTCTTGTCCTCGATGAACTTTTTGGCTCGTTCGAAGAACGCGATTTCGTCTGGCGAGGCAAGCGAATGAGAGTTAGAATGTCCGCTGACGTGAGTATTTGGCGGCTGGACGTGCACTGGGTGGACGGGATAGTCCTCTGGCGGGGGTGAGGGTTCGGCCTTGTGATGATGTTTCGGCTTTTTGGTCTATATTTTGGAATGATCCATAACCAGGTTTGTAAGTTGAAGCCATTCCGATAGGAATGTGGTCGTGAGCAGAAGTCAGAACGTACCCTTGCAGCCGAAGTCTTAGGATCCTTTTCCGCCGCTCCGGCACCTCGCTTTTTTTTGGCAGGCACACCATCCTGCGGGTCTTTCGACTTTGCGCCTTCTCCCTTGGCCGCTTTGTCTGCCTTCTTGGCCTTCTCTCCTGCCCGATCAGCTTTGGCGGGCCTACCTCCGTCGGCCGATCCAGTGGGGACAGGCACGGGTGCCTGGACTTGAGGTGCGGTAGCCGTTTGGGGGAGTGACATCGCAAGATCGGATTGCATGCCAGTCATCTGACCGAGCAGGTTGCCAAACAGGCCACCAGACGATTGAGCACCATTGGAAGTGTCGGGCAAGAACTGCTTGAACTCATCAAGCAAGTCAGGCGCACTCTTGAAGAGGATTGTAACCTGGGCGTAGACCTGATAAAAATGAGAAGGACACGTCTAAAATATCAACAGATCGTTTTGGAATTCAAAAGACCGACGACAGACGAGGGCACTTACATCTTGAATGGGCCTCTGTTCTTTCTGGTAGGTTTGAAGAACCTCCAAGAATTGTTTGTATGTGTCTGGATCCTGGGCATACCGGTTTTTGATCTTATTGACATAATTGATCGCGTGGTTGAACTCAACCTGAGGCTGTCGAACCGCTTGAGGGGGCTGAACTCCTTGAATTCCACCAGAGAGCACCTGAGCGGCTCCTGGTGTGGACACTCCAGACTGGGAAGGACCGAGTGAGTGGGTCTGGCCTAGGGAGGGAAGCGACTGCTGGTGTTGTTGACCGCCAGGAGTTGAAGCGGCCGAGGCAGTCTGTGCAGGATTTGACGCTTGTTGTTGTTGCTGTTGCTGCTGATTTAACCCAGGGTTGGAACCGAAAGGTCGATCGATGCCTTGACTATATCCAGAGTTGGCCACCCCGGCCGGACCTCCTCCGGCAGCCGACGGGTGCTGCTGAGTATGTTGCTGAGAGCCTGGGGTTGCAGCAGCTCCAGCAGCGGCTACGGCCGCGAGTCCCGCAGAGAATTGTCCTGCAATCTGAGACACCGTTCCTGTCGGGGTGATTACAGTGATGAGGCCTCTCTCGTCGCCTTCACCTCCGAGGCACTCGATCCGATAGCCGGGAGGCAGGAATGTGTTAAATCCCTGAATCAGCGATGGATGACCACGAAATAGAGACGATACTCGATCGATCACGCCAGGTGTGTCGATCCTATGAACATCGAGTTGAAGCAAGAAAAACCAGTATACAAGACAGAGGAGGAACGGTGATCCAAATAAGAAAGGGGACGTTAAGCATCTATATGTATGAAAATAGAGACGGGAAAAACGTACATCTGGCCCTTGAACTCTTTCATCACGTCCAGGAATCGGTTGTAGACATCTGGCTGGTCAGAAAATTGGACCTGAAGGGAGAAAGAAGGACGAGACGAGCAGAAGAAAGTAAAGAAAGAGCAACCGAGGGTCAATACAGGTATGAGAAGGAAAGGGACCGGTGCTAATCAAGATGGTGATATATCCTGAACCACGTGTCGCACAGACCAAAAGCTGTGCAGCTCGCTCAGGCTAGCTCTTTTCACTCTACCCTCCCACGGTTGAGACAACCGGCCTGGTTGGTTTCCTTGAAGCGCTTCCGGGAAGAAACGAAGGATATATTGCATGTAAACAGAGAGATAAAGGGCAGGTTTGCCTACTTACTTTGACTTGATCGAGGTATGACAGCGCATCTCTACTAGTCAGTAAAAGAGAGGGCAAAAGTAAGAGGGATCTGTCAATAATTATGTAGAAGAGACATGAAGAAGAAAGAGTATATGTGGTAGGAGTATGTTGCTGGCGCTCGATGATATTTCGAAGGGACGATCAGCAAGCTTATCGAACATCGGTCGACGATAGGCGGCATGCAGCACCCATCCATCGATCTCAACATTACAAAGAGAAGGAAAACCCCCCTGACTTCCACGCGATCGATGTTTGCGTTTCCGATTGATACACATAGAGGGATGGCATGGAGATGTGAGGGGAATAGGGAAAGAGGAGACAGAAATGAAGAGACCAAAGACAAGGACAATGCTTCGTGAGTGACTGACCTAACGTTGAGAGGTCGATAGTTTGGTCCAGCCATCGCGCTGGCTGAACCAGGGGTGGGAGCGGGGGAGGCTCCGGTCGAAGCCGTAAGAGCGCCCGGCGCGCCTGGCTGAGTTGGCAAACCAGAGTTGGCGCCGGTGCCAGGCGCCGAGAGAGATGGGGGAGCTGGAGCTGCCGTGGCTGAAGAGATAGCTGGTTGGATGACAGAAGGCTCGGAGGGAGAAGAGGATGCTGACGTTGATTGACCAGCAGCTACTGTTTGTTGGGCCGATGGGATTTGTGTAGGAGGAAGGGGAGGAGGCGCGGGCGCTGGGAGTAGTTGCGCTGGTTGTTGAGATAGAGGGTTAGGTGGAACGGATGTCGAGATCTGGGCAGAGGGAGAGTGGGAAGAGGCCGGGTTGGTGGACATCGACAAGGGGGAAGGAGAAGAGGAAGGATGGATAGAAGGGGATGATGGGAAGGAAAGAAGAAGGAGGAGGAGGAGGAAGGCGTAGAAGGCAAAGTCAGGCGATAGACCCAAGGGAGCTACTTGAACGCGCAGTCAGGGCTTCCCAAGGCACACTTGCACGCGCAGCTCAGGGCATCACGCCAGGGTTCTTGCTGTTTCAGGGCTAGTTCCTGGTCACTCGGATCAGTACGCATCTCTTCTGTGCCTGGTATCTGGTCATACTATCTGATGATGGACTCAGAGAATGAGTAAAAGATCGTTGGAAGAAATCAAGTGAACATACTTCAGAGCGAGGGTCATAAGAAGGGCTGCAAGGGGAACTATGAGAAGGGATAGAAAAGACAGGGACCGCCAGAACAGAACGATAGCAGGCCCAAAAAACATTGGGCAAGACTACAGGCAAACATTACGGAAGAGACTAGGAAAAGAGACTCTGTAGTATTCAAGGCCATCTCTTTTTCTCTTCCTTCACATATCATCTCTCTACACGTCGACAGAAAGACATCTGCCTTCTTTCTTTCTGTGGTAAGTACATTCACACTCAATTCAGAAAGGCTCTTCTTATCTGACAAGCACTTTTAGTCTATGCCGTCCATTACCGAACTGCCAGCCGATGTGGAACATGAGGAAGAAACTGGACTAGGACCAACAGAAAGCTCGCTCCAAGAGATCTTGTCTTCTAACCCTGGATCGGGACCCTTTCCGCTCACTGAGCATACCGTCTGGCTTCTCTCCCAATCGTTCGCTCCCTCTCGGCCGGTTAAGATAAGAGCCCTCGGGTTTGTCGCACTCTCTAGATTATCGACTCAAACATCAACCGACCCACTCGTGTCGACAGCTACTGCTGCCTTCAGCCCATCAATCGAGACCGCTCTGCTCACCGCCCAGCCAAGGGCCTTGGTCGACACCCTCTCTCTCCTCGCCGCGCTCGTCCAGGCATGTCCTTTCATTGGTACCGCTCTCCTCAATAGACCTGGCTTGATTGAGAATCTATACGATCTCACCGACTTATTTCCATCTTCTGCTACCTGCGCTCCTGACGATTTATCTGAGTCGCCTTCTCATCTATCTTCTTCGCCTCCTTCAGCAATCAGTCCCGACTCTGTTCTTTTAGGCCTGACTGAACTTCTCTCCCAAGCGGCTAACTCGCCGTTAGGCAGGAAATCGATATTTCGTTCAACTGACGCTCCCTGGACTACCTACCTCGAAACCCTATCTTCCCGGTCGTCCACCTCAAACGCACTGAGAGCATCGTCCGCAGCTGCTCTCGCCAAACTCTCCAGAGGCAAAGAAGCCGACAAGCCGAGTGACGCTACATCCTCCACCGTAGACACATCAACCTCGAGCCATTCACCTAAAGATAATGCAGTTCAAGACGCACGGCTAGCTGCGCTCATGAAATCTCTAATCGTATCTCTCCCTACATCCGACCCGTCTCTCGCACCGTTAAAATCTACTCTGGACGCGCTCGAAACCCTTGCCTTTACTTCCCTCCGTCCTGCAGTAAAGGATTTTCTCTCTGCCGATCGAGCCTTTCTCCAAGCACTTTTCCGACTTGTTCCTGCCGCGCCTAAACCGCGCGCGTTCAATGAGCCGGCCTCCATCACTCACTCCGTCGGACCATCGCTACATTCATCCGATGACAAGTCCTTTATTGTCTTCTATGGTGTAGCCAGTGTAATTGTTAACCTAGTTTCCTACCGGCCTGCCCGCTCTGCTGAAGAGACTCAACTCGATAGACTCCGAAGGATGACGCTTTCCGGAGAAAAGGCATCATCATCGACTGGCCGGGATGACAAGCAGGTCGAGGAAGACCCTTTGGAGTCGGACGAAGCGGTGAAAATCCGGGCGGAAAGACTGTTGAACGAAGGTGTTGTCGAGACGCTTATTGTACTCGGTAAAGCGGAATCGGTTGTTGTTAGAGAGACAGTGGGAAGAATCTGGCTGGGCCTACTGACAAACCAGAAAGATCGAAAGAGAATCTTGCAACAAGGTGGAGCCAAAGGTACATATATTCATTCTTTTGACTTTTCTTTCCCAGTTGAGATATACTGATCAACAAGTAAACCCGATGTGCCATGAAACGTTCTCGATGACAACATTCAGCTCTGATCTCTCTGACGAGTTCTCTTACTGGCCGGTCCTCGTGTGGCCCTTTGAATGGATCAGCCCTGAATACGATCCAAGCGTTGGCTAAATTGCTCATCACTGAATCTCCTCTCTCGATCTTTGGTCCGACTTATTTGACCTCCTCTGCCGACCCGATCCGACCGATCGCCCTCCTTCTACTCGATTCTGCTTCGAGCCTGCTTCAACAGTTTGAGGCTCTCATGGCGCTGACCAACCTTGCCTCTGTTCAACCAGACAACGCCTATAGAATTGGTACCTTTGAAACCTCGTCAACTGGAAGCGTGCTGAGTAAGATGTTGGAACTCATGATTGAGGACAATCAGTTGGTCAGACGAGCGTCAACAGAGCTCGCATGCAATCTACTTGCGTCTGAACAATTCTTCAACAGCTTCTTAAATTCTGCTCCAACCTCACAACCACCATCTGTCGAGTCTGAACCAAAAACAAAAAACAAGGAGAGCAAGCCAAACGGAGGATCAACCTATCGGCTTCGACTTCTCATGGCACTTTCGACACTGTCCGATCTACCGACTCGATCGGCTGCCTCTGGTGCACTTGCCATGCTCACTTCCTCGGCTGATGCTTGTCGTATTCTGATCGCTCGGCCAAAGGATGAAGGTGGTGCTAGTTCAGCTATCAGAACGATCCTTGATTTGTTTCAACCACCTTGCTCTAGTGATGACAGCGACAATGACGATGATGAGCAAGAGACAGAACAAACAAGATTAGCGGAGAGAATGTCTAGAGGACCAGATCCAGGACTTGTACTTAGAGCATCAGTCATCCTGATTCAGATCCTTGAATCTCTTCCTGGTGAACCATCTCTGTCGGATGCGCTCAAAGAGGAGAAGGCGAAGCAGATCATTGTAGAAGCAAGGGATGATCTGGAAGGAATGATGTCTGACGGAAAGCAGAAGATGGAAACGATGGAAGCCGTTAACGCTTGTATCGATGCTATTGATGCTTATGGCTCATGAACATTCTGACGACTCGGCTACGTTTCTTTTGCCTCTCATTGTTCTCCTCTCTTTGTATCTTTTCCATTAGAATAACGAAAGGATATATGAATATAACGCCAAGTAGTCAAATTTAAGCTGAAAAGTCATCTTGAGAGAGATTATCAAGGAGAAAGTAGGTAAAGGTCGGTGGTGAATATATAGAGCAGTACAAGAGCAGTAAAGAGAGAAAGACAAGACAGTAGAATCTCTCTAGGTAAGGTTTAAGTCGCTCTACCTAGCCCTACATGATGGTAAGACCACCAAGCCGTGATGACCACTGTGACGGCTAAGATAGGCATGATAGTCGAGACGATTGTTGAAGCTGAACTATTCTTGGTATCCCGTTTCAAACGGAACAGGTGAAATTGATGAAATTATATAAGGAGTTCTCGTCTTGAGATGTCATAAATCTAGGAATTTGTTAAGAACTCACTAGAGGTAGAGAGAATTGAAGTTAGAGATGAAAAGACCTTTTCCTTTAACTGAACGCAGAGAGAACACGAAAGAGCAAATAAAATACAACGAAAAGATGTAAGAACGAACGACACCTAAAAATTTCTTGACTTGAGGAGGAGAGAATCAACGAAGGGAAGAAAAGAGATTGAACTCACTAAGGCTTGTCGGCCAAGCACCAACTATGCCAAAAGGGACTTTACCGGCTCCGCCGGTGGTTCCGATGGGAACAACAATTACGTCTAACGGTGCTTTGATTGCCGTCAACGATTTCTTGAAAATTGAAGCGAGGATATTCTTAGCGGCAAATGTCGCGTCGTTCTTTGCCTTGAAATAAGTCTGTGGGCCCAGGGAAGCTGCACAGTCGCCGATGGCAAAGTACGTCTTGCCGTCAAAGAAGCCGCCGTCCAATGAGGGAACAATCTGATTTGACATCACCATCAAGACAAGGATGAATGATCGGCCGGCACAAGATTGAAGCCAAAGAACGGTTGAGTAGTCGAGCTGAGTGTGAGAACAAAAGTAAGGACGGAAAAGAGAAAGCCACATCATAACAAACGTACTCTCAGATGAGCGTCAACCTTAACGAGACCATTTGGGTCAAGGACATTAGCATCAGCCGCGGCGATAAGCGAGGTGTTCGTCTTGGTGCCGGTTGTGTTGAAGATCAGGTCGGCATCAATTATTTTTCCTCCACCCAGATCAACTCTTCCTCTGCCACTCTCGACTATATTAGAATCGACCTCTGTCCCGAGCACAACGTGTATTCCAGCTGCCTCGAGCTGCCAATGCAGCTTGGCCGCTAGCTTGGCCGGCACGGACTTTGAGAGCAGTTGTGGGTTGCGATGGACGATGGTGACCGACTTTTCCTTTGGGTACTGTGACGCAATCTCCTGATATGCGGGTAAGGCAGACGAGTAGAGTGTACACCAAAAACGGGACGCCGCAAAAATTTAGAACAACGAGCAGCGAAAATGCGACGAGACATGGGCTCAACATGAGACGTTGGAAACACGATAAACAACGCCGGACTTACTCCTGCAAACTCAATCCCCACGCTCCCTCCACCGATGAGAACGATCTGTCTAGCGGCCTTGATTTGATCTTGTAATCCCCGGAGATGATCCTTGCCCTCCTCGATCGAGCCAGAGAGCGAGCGCATAGGTGCGCCGTAGATGGAGCCGAGCGCCAGCACGCAATACTGCCGAGAGCAGCATTCAAGAAGTTGAAAGACGGAAGAAATAAAAGGTTGATGCAGAGAAGGGACCGATCGATCTGGGTCAGCACACAACCAAAACACCAAGATAGAATGCGATAACGTACATCGAACGCAATCTCAGTTCCAAATCCTTTGGACTCGTTCTCCACGTCTACCCACAGGGATCGCTCGCTCAGCTTGATAACCTTCGTCTTGGTGAGGACGATATGTCTGGTCTGGTGTGCCGGTCCAAAGAAGCTGTCGAGAGGCTTGAAAATCTTGTTCTCCCAGCCTTGTATGGTGATGAGATCGAGTAAGACAAGGAGAGACGAGGAAAGATAGAGCATGAGTTCAGATTAACACTTAGGTTGATGAACAATTCAGTGAGAAACCGGCTCGTTCACCTGGAACCACGGCAGCTCGAAGTCCAGCGATAGCATAGTACGCAAACTCGTTGGCGTCGATCAGCACGATACGGTGATCAGAGGGCAGCTTTTTGGCGAGGTCTCGAGCGAGCGAAGCACCTGCGCCGGACTAAACGACATTGCCGATATAAATCAAAAGGATTCCAAAGACGGTGTTGCCCGAGAGGCGAGAGAATGGCAAAGAGGAAGGACTCGACGTGCAAGATTCGAAAGATCTGATCGAGACTTCACTTACAGCTCCAACGACCACGACATTCTTTAGATTAGACTCTTTGCGGCTTTGCATTTGTCCTTATGCCTGAGATGAATTGGTGTACAGAGTATGGTAAGGATTAGTGCTCCGAATATCTTAGAGGAACTCGGCGTATCGAGAACTCTCGAGTGATTTGAGATAATGTCATGTTATATAGCCCAGTAGCTCAGCTGTGCTGACAAACCGAAAAAAAATTCGTTCAAATCAGCGCTGACCGGTGATGGAAGTCTGTCTGGCCGAATTACATCTTATTTTGCTCACCCCTCGGGCACGGTGTAACCGGGGGCATGACCGTTGGCTTCGTATACGCGTCTAATCCCCGGTTCGGCCTTCGCTTGCTTGACCGAGCTCGTGCCTGGATCGTCCGGTTTTCTTCTGCCCTATGTAATTCTCGTCCGGTCGATATAAAAAACCTTTCCGAGTTTCTTTGCTTTCTTTCCCCTCCTATCTACCTTCTTTATCAGCCCGATAGAACCTCGAGTACAGGCAACACAGTATCTAGAGAACCAACTTGCAAGAATCTTTGAACGAAAGACACCCTATCTCTCTTTTTCCCATCGACGTCACTTTTTAGGTCGAATCCTAAAACGGATGCCCCTCCTGTCCTATCATAATCAAACTCATTTGACTTGCGTTCAGGTGAGACTACGTGCTTACGTCGCCGAGCGTATGCATGCATGTGCTGACCCGTCGGGCCCGCTGCCCTGGTTATTCGTCTCTGACAGTACCTTGAGCCTTAAAGCATAAACAAACACAAACCTTTCATCAAAACATCGGTAGCCACGATCATGGTCAAGGCTCATGTCATCACCTGGTCGTCGACTCCCCACCTGCCTGGATCTTTCCATCACGACCCGCCGGCTGACGAACAAGAGCCGGATGAATACACCCGGGCTCAGGATGTCCGGTGCTTGGTCCCAACAGAAATCGTCTGGTTGATGGGTCTGGCGGGCTTCATTTTAGTAGGTTTTCTTTTATGGTTCTCTTTTTCCCCTCCTCTACTCAGCTCAGCTTCAAGACCTGACCTGACCTTTATTTCTGCTCACCATTAAAGTCAATATTAGCTATAGTGACTCCGTTGAGATGCTACATTCAGCCTTGTTACACCAATAAAACTGTGCCCATGACCCCTTCCTACTACTTTGCTCGCAACCGTCCGTTTTTTCCACAGCGACCTGCTTCTCCCCACCGTCGTCCCTCAAGCGCTTCAACCATGTCGTCCCATAGTTCGACCTCGACTGCCTCGTCCACTCTTCTTGACACTCCAAATTCTGAATCTTCTCTCCAGTCCATCCTGATCGTATCTCACCCTGGCCCTTCAACCGATCGTGAAATGCTTCCTCCGACAAAGCGAGTGTCTTTCAAGGAAGATCTCGTTCAACAGGAACTTGATGTAACGTTTCGGATGGAACGGCCGAAACCGCCTGCCGCGCCGGTAGATGTATGGGCACTGGCGGTGATGGACGATCTGATAGTATTGGAGGAATCCCATACAGAAGAATTTTCCAGAGCGAATGCACAGAAACGAAATCGTTTGACGAAGACCCTCTCGTTCTCTGCTGTCAGTTATTCATCTCCATCTTTCTTCTCTTTATTCACTCTCTTTGACCGATTGATGAAAATAGCGCGCTCATTTCTTCTCTTGATCTGAAACAGCGCTGTCCAATGACAAGTCAGAGCCCACCTAGACTAAGCCCAACTCCAAGTTTCTCCTCGACCATGTCTGATCCGTCGTCCAACTCTCTCCATCAGACGTCTGAAGAATCCCTTTCTCGAGGTCGTCAGACCCGAAAGAACAAGTTGTTCCGCAAACGAAGTAATTAAAATCTCAAACTAGCATTCATTCAGTCATATATCCTCACCATCCGTCTTAGACATTCATGCATCATTTGTGAGATCACCACTTGTATTTATACGACTATCATCGATGAGGTTGTGTGGTCTGCCTGGTTCATCTCAACCTATGTCGAATCTTTCAACAAGAACTTCATCTTGAACAAAGTCCATCAATTCAAAAACCGACTCTATGCAGACTACTTATATGACTTTAGTCACTAGAAAGCGAAAGCAACCGACTCTATGAGACAACATTCAGTCGACTGAATATCTCTTTCACCTGCCGTCCCAGGCGTCTGATCGCCTCGTGAGCACTCTCTCGCTCAATCTCTCCAGCTCTAGTTGCCCAGAATTTCCATCTGGCCTCCGACCAGCCTCCTTGACCTCCCTCCCAGAGCACTCCCTGTCTTAACGACCTGTCAGCCTGTCCGACTTCACCCAAACGTCTCATTGGTTCACCAGCTACCTCGAGCCAGATGAGGGCTAACTCAAGGTCAAAAATCCATTCGGCAAGTGTTTCGTTTGGGCCAAGAGGTGACTCGAGAGGTGAAGATCGAAGTTGCCAAATGAAATAACTATGGGTCCATCCAAAACAGGGATTCACCGAGAGATGGGAGAGAAGGACGGTGAGCGATCGGTATGCAGTGAAAGAAGAGGCGAAGCGGATATATATCTCTTCTGCATCGAGCTTTTGAAGATCTTCAGATGGATTAACGTTCTGTAAAGGACCTAAAGGATAAATCAACATGGAGGAGAGCAAGGACCCCAAAATGTTGTGACGTGACAAACCATTAAACGACTCCCGGATATGTGATTCAAACAATGGGAGATCAGCCCAATCGAACTTAACGCCCCATATTGTTGCCTCAGAAGTTATTTTTTGCTCAGTAAGAGCTAAGAGAAGCTCGACCGCTCGTGGCTCGTGACCGATTGCATTTCTCAACAGAGAATTCCACAATGAATCGTGAGAGGACCACAGAAATGATTCGACAGAGAAGAAAGTAGAGGATGACGAAGAAAGAAGAGTGTTGAAATGAGCGGATATCTTGTTGGCTGTATGTGGTGCTGTATCAGTACCTTCAGGACAGAAATAATCTACAAGAATCGCGTTGATGATGTGCATCCCAACTGTTGGTGATCGATGCCTGTATATATTATACCTAGCAGGCCTTAGGCTTGGTGAGAGCGGCCTGAACTGATGGTGGTCGATACATGCGCCTTTTGGACTGGGGTAAATGCTCATCACCAAAACCAATCTGTTCATTTAGGAGAATGACACTGGCTGAGTCATCAAACGCGTCGCACCACACGCGCAACAAACCTCATTTATCACGTCCTCATACGCGTCTTCGAACCGTCCGCTTCCTGTTCGACAATACTTCCACGATGGAAAATGAGGCGTATCCTTCAGATCAGCCAGTGACCTATAGGTTCATCTGAGGATCGAATCTTTTTTTCACTATACCCAAGCATTCTTCTGACATTCTGCTCTTTCTTTATTTCGAACGACGAAAGGCACCTCCTCTCCCCCCAAACACTTGGACCATCAAATCCCCTACGAGTCATCGCTCATTGCGACGTCGATGCTGCTTATGCCCGCAAGTATCGTTCTCATATATCGATCAGGACCAGGTTTTCCAAAAAGACTAAATTTATACTGTTGAACCTTACAGAGTTCGAAGCTAAACGCTTAGACCTCGATCGGAGTGTACCCATTGCCGTCCAGCAATGGTCTGCACTGGTTCGTGTACAATCATTGCCCTTTCTTCATCATATGCCCTTCAGTTGAAGAGTTTCAGCTTGGGTCTCTACTTCGGTCAACCTCACAGATAGCTGTAAACTATGCCGCCAGGGCGTTTGGAATAACTCGTCATGAAAATGTGTTTGAAGCTAAGAAGAAATGTCCTGAGTTAGTATGTGTTCATGTGGCTACGCTCAAGGACGGAGACGAAGAGCCGGGCTACCATGAGAAGCCCAATATGAATACCGACAAGGTTTGTCTTCTCTCGCTTCCAGATGAATCCTCTTTGCGCATATCAAATAGATAATAACCTCTTTCAATGGGTAACCCGCTAAATCAGGTGAGTCTAGAACCATATCGGCGCGAGAGCCAGAAGATCATCAAGTTATTCAATAGGGAGGCCCCCAGCGGCGAAGTTGGTACGTAGATGTTATCATCAAAACCAACCTGTCAATATTAGGAAAGCACACTTATGGTTCTGTAATATGTGAAACTCGGTCATCGTTAAGAAAAAGCCTCCATCGACGAAGCGTTCCTGGATCTGACTGTCCCTATCCGTACCGTCCTTCTTGAGAAATATCCCTTCCTTTGTGCTGTACCCCCCGATTCACCTCTTGGTTTGGATACGCCCCTTCCACCGGCACCGACTCTGAAATGGAAGGAGAGACCATGGGGGATCGTACCTGTGCAGACAGAGCTAGGTAAGGATGCTTCAGATGCTGAGACGCACTCAGAAGCGGAAGCCGACAAAAGTTGGGCGGACGTTGCCCTCTGGGAAGGAGGAGAGATGCTTGACAGAATGAGGGAAACAATTGAGCTCGAATTGGGCTATACGACATCAGCGGTACAAAAATCGATCCATCATCTCTGTTTAGTTTGTCTCCTCGGAGACTAACGTGAAAACATGCTTTCTTTTTCCTACCAATCTTGGAATTAGGGAGTCGCTCATAATAAAGTCTTAGCAAAATTGTGTTCTGCTTTCAAAAAGCCAAGGGCACAAGTGAGTCCATTGCTGAGAACCTCTTCGTCAGATGACTTGCACCTAACCTGGTGGTTTCTTCCACAGACCATTCTTCGTACTTCTGCCGTTTCTCAATTTCTAAGACCTATGAACTTTCAAAAGATCCGGAACTTGGGAGGGAAACTAGGTGAAGTAATCGGTAGGTCGCTCCTAATGTATTTTCTCCACTCTGATCTACTCTCAGATCATAGACTTAAGCCAACATGGTGCGCATGCTTATATTTGTGAATGTAAATTCCTTTAGCTGAAACATATGGAGCGGCTACCGTCGAGGATCTTCTGTGCGTATTGCTTCCTTGAGGACTTCTCTGCTCTTTATGCGTTAAAGCAATTAAAGACGTTGATACCACCCATTTGTCACTATCTATGTAACAACCAGGAAGATAGACCTTGGCGATATGAGAAAGACTTTAGGGGAGGACTCGGGTTGGATATACAATATCTTGAGGGGAATCGACTACAGCGAAGGTATGGTTAACATATCTGTTTCGGTCGTTTTTGATCTTTTTCTAAGTGCTCCGTTTCCGATAACTTTGAATTGACACCAACGGTATACGATAGTCAAAGCTAAATCACTCCCAAAGTCCATGATGGCATCCAAGAACTTGCGTCCGTATCTAACAAATATGGAGCATGGATCAAGCTGGTTGCGCGTACTCTCCGTAGAGCTGATAGGCAGATTGAAAGAAGCGAGAGAACTAGCTGGGCTCGATGGCGGGGATGGAGCCGGAGGAGTATGGCCAAGGACACTTGTTTTTTCTTGGAGAGAGGGTATGGTTAATCAATGTTGATTTGTTATTTCTCGAACATGAATACTGTTAGCTGAACAGCCGTCCTACTTTCATATGCCTTCAAACGTATACCTAGCTGGAAGCGCCTCCAAATCCAAACAGATCCCCTTTCCTTATCACAGTCCGCTCTCAGCCTCCGGTCCCATTCTAACGTTATCAATCAAACTTTTGTCCGAAGTTCTTAGGCCTAATCTCCGTCTCACCTCTGATCGCAAACAAGTCCAAATCAACAATCTTGCCTTAGGATTTACTCAATTAGAGAGACTTGAGACTGGTCAGAGAGGCATCCAGGGTTTTTTTGCTATGCCTATCCAGGAGACTGGAAGCAGAACTGGAGAGAAGCGACGAATGTCAAATGAGAACGAAGAGGATCGGAGTAAACGACCTGGATCTGGCTGGTTCCAAAAGGCCCCGATGGGCTACAAAGCTCATTTGGGAGCTCCACCATCGACCTCATCATCCTTAGCATCCTCCTCTTCTCTTTCAACAGCAACAGACCCCTATCTATCAATTACAACTCCGCTCGATAGCGCTGCTGTCGACAAAATTATAAGACCAGGACCGTCTGTTCTTGCAGATCTTAGTCACCGCTCGACCCTTTCCTCATCTTCTTCTTCTTATTCTTTCCCATCCGTGCCGCGACCTTCGACAAAACCTATATCTGCGTCTGCCTCTGACCCTGGCTCTTCATGCTCGCTATCTTGTTCCTTCTGGGTGTGCCCTGAATGCAAAGGACGGATATCGCTCGCTCGAGAGATCATGATTGATTTCGATCCAGAGGATGAAGCAAGGGAGAGTGAGCGGATCAAGTCGGAGCATGCCGATTGGCATGTTGCTTTGAAACTCCAGGCCGAGTTCGAAGGCAATCTGCCCCATCAGAACGGTACAGATGTTGGCAAAGATGAAAAATCAATCATAGAAAGAGAAGGAACCGGGTTCGGACGGATGGGACCAAAGGGACTGCCGAAGGTAGTAACAGCATCATCAGACCCGGATATGTCGAAGAGGAAGTCTGGAGAAGTTAGTAAGCCGAGTCGGAAGGGAAGCGGGGATCACGATCGGAGCTCAACAGGATCAGAGATCAGAGGCAAAGGTGGATTAGGGAAATGGCTGATTAAGAAGTGATCTTTTGAACGAACGGGATGACAACTTTGGTCCCGGGACTTTGGACTTTTCGAAAGATGGCCTATGCTGAGTCTGTGTAGATGGAATTTCGAATTTACTCGAATTATATAAATAATAGGCATTCATCTACATGGTTTTTGAATTGATTGTATACAGCCAGTTCTATCTCTTTGTCAACGACGGTAAATGGGCTCGGTCCCATTCTCCCTCTAAACCCATGGGTCCTTGTCTGGCGCACCACGGAGGTCTGTAGGACGAGTCACCCTGCCAATATTGTCGGCATCTGAGAGTGTAACCAGTGGGGACTGATGAAGAGGTGAATCGTATTTTATTTCAGAGAAAGACCAAATGGATTCAAGGTGTGATCAATGATGGTCAAAAGTCAAATATCAGGATAGAATAGAGACAAAAAGGCGAATCCGTACAATGATAACCCCTCCACCCACGATTGTGGCCATCCCAGAGGCGAAGCATCCCGTCTACCTTTCGTGTGTTTGTTAAATGAGTCCTAGCGAATGCAAAGCCTAGCATTGCTTTTCGCTGCAACTCTTCTTCATCCTGAAGAGCATCTTTGAGGACTCGGTTGATGTGCTATTCATGATCAGAGCGCGAAGTCCAGATATCAGATCTATGCGCGCAAGTTACGTTCTCATTAGGAACAAAACTTACTTCTATCGACCAGTCTTGTTTCAACTGCGTAGATAAACACGAAAATGGTTGAAATCGTAAGAGTTGAGACATCGTAAGACCAAAAAATTGACAAAAGCAGAGGGTAAAGCAGACCTCGATCATAAATTCACAGATATCTTCCTCTTTGTCTGTAGGATAATCCCCTGCTACTACACACCCACTCATGAACGCCTGCGCATATTTCCGAATCATCTTCCGCTCCAGCGATGAGTCAAACTTTTAATGATATAGGAAATCAACATGCTAGAATGTCAAAATTGGTAAAAACCACGAAAGTAAGGACTTACGATACAAATTCGAGTCTCCCTCAACGCTGTAGCAAATGCTTCTCGGGTTTTTTCATGGTTTTTGAGCAGCGGAGATTTATCTTCATACCATTCAGGGGGCTCCTCAGGGGTTTTAGTAGGAAGTTCGTATCCTAAAATCAAGAAGTGAGACCAAAGGTTGAGCGGTCAATTTCAAATAAAGGATTGTTGAATGTTCGACTGAAGGAATTATAAAGAAGAGGAACCAGGAAGAACCAACCAGGATGCTCGAACCAGGCGATGTCAGTTGACGATCCGTATCCTTTTCGCGCATTAGTGACAGTAGTCCGAATTGGATACAAACTTCCATCGAAGCCACTGATGAGGATAGACGGTGATTGAAGAGTTGGAGTGAGCGCGCAACGAGCTCTATTATCATCATCAGCAAGAAGCTGAGGGCATGCAGATGAGATATGACATACAATCCTTGCACGTCGACCTTTTTGTCCTCCCATTTCTCGACCGGGTAAAAGCTAGAAATTCAACCCATGAAGCAATCAGTAACAAATCGTCCACTCAATCCTCACAAGTCGCGTACACAGATGAATAATCAGATATGTAACTTACTCCCACCGATTTGCTGAATCAGGGGAATGCCCAAACAGGTGCATTTCTATTCGGTTTTATCAGATTTGAGTAAGTTCAATCTCAAACATATGAAACTTAATAGCGGACGAGAGTGATGATAGTGTTTCAAACAACGAACGCATGCCAGGGAACCTCTTATTGATTCTCTCAGGGTGTAACATATCCATCTACGATTTTTGTACTTGATCAGAAAATAAGAACTAGATCGACTGAACTTGGTTTGGACCATAGACTTACGAGTTCATGTGGGTATTTCACCACCGTTATCTGCGTTTCATTATCGAAGGTTTTGAACATGAGTGAAAATTAGATCAGATAGTTTGGGGTATGATCACGGTGAGAGGCCGACTCAACTCACGTTGAGTTGGCGAGCATACCTGGAGCAATTTGAGACCAAACAGTTCCCAGATCATCAGATACTGCACATTTAGCGAAAGCTCAAATCCAGAGATTGATTGCATACCACTTGTTTATACTAGATGCAATCAATGTATCAGTAGTAAAACAGAGCGAAGTTTAGCTTGGGCTCGCGTTTTGTCCAAAGATTACCCACAAAACATACCAATCATCAGCATGCTTTTTGTATGATAATCAACGCGAAACCCTCAAAAGTCAGCAACAAGCTTATGTTTATGTTAGTATGATGAAGAGGAATGAGGGTTTACGCAATCTCCTAATTGTCTACGCGCGTCGAGTAAATGTGGAAGATTTACCGTAAATAAACTGACGAATCTATTTCGATGCTAATCGTCATACCGCGAGAAAGACTGAGAACTCACTGGGCAAATATAGTTCCACATCCCGGGTGATCTAGTCTTGGGTCATCAACTTTACTAATTTACGCAGAGGGTTAATATGATCAGACTCTGCGATAACTTTCGAGCTGATGACTCAGCTTGACTCACAAGATATCGCTGATAGTCCAGACCAAGTCGTAGTATCCACATCCGACCTCTCCTAGGACTTTTGTCTCTTCCGGTCCGTCCCGTTTTTGCCTCTTCTGAACCGCATGCTCCATATGAGACGGTATGGCCGTATCGGAACGCTCGATAAGAAGCCTTCTTTTCGCTAAGTTCTCTGAAAGCATGAGGGAAGAGTCCCATCCTTTCCAGCCCGGTCCCCAGGCGTCTTGATAAGAGGGCGTGATCAGATCGTGCGAAAGAGTCAGATAGTACAAACCATGAGCGGAGAGAGATAAGGTTGAAGTGAAAAGAAGCTCACCAGTTTCTAGATCAGGATGAGCGAGCGCTGCAGAAATGAGCTCGGGTGTATGTGTATTCATTCGAGTAATATAATCCTGAAAGTCTAAAACATATTTGAAAAGAGAACAAGTAGAAAGAATTCAACGATACGTCCAATCCAACAAGATAGCATCGAGACTGTTGTATCATACTAACCTATCAAGGCCAGAACTCTAATCTTACCATCCTTTCCCCTGCCTCGACGTTTGATGTCGCGCATTCCGGCTCCCTCGCCTGCCTTCCAATCCCAGGGACTGACGTCTTGTCCTCCAGACCACCACCAGCTTCCATCCTTTCGTTCAAGATCTCTCCAATACGCAGGATTTGCTCTGAGTGCCCCAGCAGGAACATCAAACTGTGCCAGGTCGATGTCTCTCCGAAGCTCTACACGATTCGACCAGGCACGAACAATGTCCCACAGGACGAAAAGAGTCATGATAAAGAACGAGAGGAGCGACAACCTGACGGCGATATGTTGAGGAGACGACGAAGCTCGGAGATTAAATATTGATGAGCGACGAGGGAACAGTGATTTCCTATCAGAACGCGTTTCGAAGAGCGAGTCATACGACGAATGTGCAAGAGGTAAAGGCCCAGACGCCTTGTGCTTATCAAAGAGGATCATGGCTTCCTGAAGACAAGGTCAACCTGTTGAGAAACTAATCAAATGAAGGTGTCCTTGATCAGACGGATGGACTCGGTCATTTCTCACCTACAGATCGAATTAAAGAAGAACGGAAGCTCACATGTCAGACGATGGATGACTGAAGGAAAGGTAAGAAAATCTTGCAGACTGAATCCCCCATCCTTCTCAATCAATGATAGCTATCTGACAGTCATTACTGTTTGCCCGGCACAAGATCGGAGGGCATGAATGAGGACGCTGCAATTAGGCACAGTCTTCAGTATTTCACTGTGCCGGAAGTTTGATACAAACGCGCCAAGAGGAAGAAGGATGATCAAAACAATTCTCCGCGTCAAAGCAAAGTCTGTTGCCCCGCATGTACCAGGTTAGACGTCACCGGCGATATTAACTGTATACATTGATTATCCGAACAGCTGTCAAGGATCTGACCGAGTAGTATACCTTGTATGCAAAAAGCATGGTGAGAATAATCCCAACCAATGGTGATCGATACATGGCCCTTTTGGACTCGGGTGTCCTCAGACCACGAACCACCAAGGTCCCATGGATCATGGGTTGAGTTTCTGCTAGCCTTAATGCCAGCCTCACTAGCAACAGTGTCAAAGCCCAGCATTCTTGCTCCTTCGTTCTTTTCCTGGTGCAGGGCAAGGTGCAGCATGTTGCGTGATACGTTCAAATCTCTGTTCCACCAAGTCTGAGAGCATGTATAGAGCACAGTGAGCAATTGACACATAATCTTGAGGCACGCAACACACATCACTTACTCGGCAGACGCTGCGACACTCCTTGATCGCCCACACTTTGCTCCTTCCAGAGAACTCGCCATGGCACTTCGAGCACACCCTCGATGTCCGAAACTTCCAGACTTTGCGGACCTAAAGCAACGGAAATTCCCTCAGCGTGGCATACATCATCTTCACAGGGCCAGAAGCATGCCCATGAGAAGACGACGAGAAGGCGCCGTCGCCGAAGGCCAGGAAGGTGCGTGGACGTCCTGCTGACAGACGGAGCGCCACCTGGTGGTACGCTTGCTCGCGGCTGATGTGTGCGTCCCAGCGGAGACGTCTCCACCGTCGAGCGGCGAAGAACGTCGCGAGCGAAGAGTAGGACTGAGAGTGTATGACGAGAGCAGCGCGAAGATCATCAACACTGTCAGATCTGAACGAAGGAAGATCTGGAGAAAGACATCGGAGAAAGAAGCCGAATCAAGACACCGAGATGGGCAAGGTAGTCTGCAAGGTCAGTAAGGCTGTCTATACAGTCAGCTTGAACGTGAGTGTGAACGTGAGAGGCACTCACCACGGAGAGTGGTTGACACTTTCGGATGGTTCTTCATCCACAGCCGCTGTTTCCGAGCGTCTCGGATTATCCCCGTAAGGTGCTTCCATGACTTCAGAGAGAGCGACCACTGCGTGCCGTGCTCAGCCAGACCGCCGTTGTCCAGAGACATGTCGAGTCCTTTTGCGGTCGTCGATAGCAGCGTCCGACGACCTGGGTTCAGCCCCACGACCTCGTCCTCTGGCCGCACACCCCACGGCACACACTCTGCTCGGTGACGATCCTTGTCTTCGCCCTCCCATCTCCATCCGTAGTCGTCGATGCCAGATCAAGACGACATGGGTCTCAGCATTCTGGCAGACACACCGATGCCGTCCGTACTAAGGGACATGTCGAAATGTCGCTTTCTGGTCTTGACTTTGGATACATAAAACGACTGCCTCCATCAAGCGTCAGAGTCATCCCGGAAGAACTCCTAAATCACCCCGCGGATATACCCCACATCCGCGTCCTCCAATTTGAGCTGGGTCCAGAGATTGTAGAGAGCCATGGTGTCTACAAAGACATAGGACGACCGGTGGTACGAGAGCGGCAGGAGCGAGAACAGGCGCAGGCCATGCCCCCGGCAACGAGTAGTCCGTCTTGCAGCCGCATCTTGGGGGCCATGTTCCTCGAAGATGGTCAGTATCCGGTACAGAGGGCGGAGATAGAAACACCACGAGGCCTTGATGGCCTTGCCTGTCAGAGGCAAACCTCCGAAGATGTCATCAGTGAGGAATTCGACCAACACTCGGAGATGAGCCTCCATCACCGTGCGCTGGTCAAGAAGGAGGAGTTTGAGAAGCCAGGGCGGGGCCACCAAGGATACGGCAGCTTGTACTGATTCCTCCTCTGTATCATTTTCTCTTTCTTCTCTCTCTTCTTCCTCTCGGACAGGAGGGGACAGTTGCTCCCAGAGTTGATGGGAGAGGGCAGTGCGCTGAGAACGAACAGATGGATCAGATAGGTCAGCCATTGCTGCAGCCTTTGTTCAGATATCTCCTCAGATGACTCGTCTTCCTTACCTGACTGTTACTGATCCGGCTCTGGATCGCTTCTCCGACGTTTTTCTCCAGCCACCAAGAGACGAGCCGAGAAGCCCGGCGCGGCATGTTCAGGGTGACATGGTTCTGGCAGGCCGTGGTCCACGACTTGGCTTTGGCAGCAACCATGCTGCTCAGGAATCTACGATAATGGCAAGTTGGTCAGTCTTCGTTCGCAGCCAGCTGCATCACTGTCATCACCAAAGAGATCACTTACTTGGAGTGTGTGAACTGGTGCTCAGCAGGGAAAGAGGTGTCCCGGATGTGGTTGATCCCTTCGTTCAGTGTTGGCGCCCCTTGGTGCAGACCCCCCCCCCCCCCCCCCCCCCTGCCTGTTGAAACCAACAGCCTGGAGATAGAGCCGTATTATGTTGGGGAGATTCGGTGTCTCCCCTCCATCTGCGCAGACCTTCGACATGTAGATATTGAGAAGGCGAGACGCGTCAAATGTTATCTTTCCTAGCTGGGTAACGGCCGACTCGATCGGGCCAGCCAGTGGCTCAAAGACGAGTAAAGAACCAAAGCCTATCTTCACCGTCCGTGACACCATAGGGACCGCTGACTTGGCGCGGATCTCTACCCTCTGGCGAGGGATGTAAAACGGGCAGAGGTGGTTAGATCTCCTTGAGTGCCCAACCTGACGGCAGGCTGAGCACGTGGTGGTAGTAGTAATAGTAGTGGTAGCCGCAAGGGAAGACTTTGCCAAGGCCTGAGCCGTCCTCTTGCGCTTCATATCGAACACAAGAGGAGCGGCACTCCTCAAGGCAACTGATGAGTGTTCTGATACGAAGGAGTGTTCTGATGTTAGGGTGTGAAAGAGTGCATATGAGTCTCCTGATATGGAAGATTGCTCTAATCATCTCGAGTTCGTTATGTCTTATAAGCTGTTGGGATTGATGTCTGCTTGTTCGCAGAAAATCTCCTTTGACCGGTTTCCCTTTAACCAGTTCGACTGTCTGTCGGTCATGATGAACGACCTGGTGAAGGCTCTACCGTCCATAGACAAAGAGACAAAGGAACAAAGACAAAGACGAAGAGACAGAGAAGATATGCTTGATCGAGCCACGTGCAGCTAACGTCAGCGGTGTTCATCCGGACGTACACAACACGATCATCAAAGTAGTCGAGTCGACTGACGCTCTTGCAGTTGTGCTGAATCCAAGCATATGTATAGTCTTAGCTCAACGCATACTTGTACACTTGGCTTGCTAAACTTATCTCTTCTTCGGTCGGATTTGCTACCTCAGTTGCTTCAAGTCGCATATTCCTCGCAAAGGTGTTGTATCATGAGATTGCTACTATCGAGTCTATAAAAAGCAATACATATATGCGTAAAGCACGGTGAGAATAATCTCAACCAGTGGTGATCGGTACATGGCCCTTTTGGAGTTGGGTGCCCTCAGACCACAGACCACAGACTCCCCATCGGTCATGAGCTTAGTTTGTGCTAGCCTCAGCCTCAGCCTCAGTCTTATCCTCAGCCTCAGCCGTCACGGCATTCTCAGCATCAGCATCGCTAGCGACAGCGTCAAAGCCCGGCATCCTCGCCCCCTTGCTCTTCTCCTAGTGCAGGGCTTGGTGGAGTATGTTGCGCGGCGCATTGACGTCTCTATTCCGCCAAGTCTGAGAGTAAGTAGAGAGTAAGTAGAGGGTAAGTAGAGAGTGAGTAGAAAGAATGATGAGCACTCGACACATCATCCTGAAACATACCACCTGTGATGTCTCTACAGCTCACAAATAAAGACATGTACAGACAGAGAAAGACAGAGAAAGACAGAGAAAGAAACAGAAGGAGAGGAAGAAACAGAAAAAGACAATGACGAAGTCAAAAGTCCTTTCGATAAGGGTGATCTGTTTAGACAAGCCGTCAGGTCGTCGGGAGAGGCGACACCGGACAACGAGATGAACTTGAAGGTTCAACACCTCCTATCGTGTGTCGACCTATACCAAACGTAGCCGATTGACGGGATTTGGTGCCTCTTTTTCCGTTTAAACATAAGAACTGATGATCGTTCTTGGTATTTTTCTGCCATTCTTGCCCACTACACCTGGCGAATCTCTGTACGAACACGACAGAGAGGAGCAATGCGCAACATCTGTCTCCTTCGAGGACCTCCTCGCTCTGGCAGGTGTCAATCGTTCATCTCATAATCGATGCTCAGCCATGATCCATTCAGACCAAAGTTTTCATCAAAATCCATCAGGTTGATCTTGATCATCAGGCAATCCCCCCATCATACCCTCGGCTACTCCATCCGGCTCGCCGATGAATAACGTAAACACCGAAGCACCGGCGATCGTCCCGAAAAATGGCGCGACGACTGACCGTCACATGAAACCGGCAAGGACACTGAGAAAACCTATGCTAGTCAAACAGATCACAGGGGAAAATAAAAACTTACCAGGAATCCACCTGACAGTAGCCCAAGACAAAACAAACCATATACAGCACTTAATTTTGAAGACAAGGATCAAACCAGATGATAGTTTGACACTCACCAGTACGAATTGCCGTTGATGTTTTTGGCTGTGAACACTTCGGAACCATATACGAAGTAGGTGAAGATCCTAGGGGCCAGATCTCGAGCTGATTTCAAATCAAAAGAAAATTTCAGTAAACTTAACCATCTTCAGGGAATCCAAAAATGATCGATAACACTTACCTGCGTTGATGCCGTATCCTAAGAGCTCGCAAACATCACATGAGTACTCACTCGTATGACTATCAACCACACTTGAACTCACCTGTTTGATACCCTAAGCTTGTTCCGATCAAGATTAAGAGTATAAACACTGCAAAGTGACCAGACAGAGCCAAGACCTCATTCCTCTTCGAGGTGATAACAAAAATTCCGAACATGAGAAGAGCTGTTGATAGAAGCACAAAGAGTCCGATGCAACATGAGATTTCACGCTAGTATTCGAAAGAACAAGAAACGACCTGCCTGAAGCAAGGAACTCTGAGAAGAAATTGGACCAAAGGGTAGAGTTTGGAAGAGGGTACTGTGTGTAGAAAAAGACAATGATGAGGCCCGGTTGTTGTGTAAAAACTGATGAGCTGACACTCACTGTACAGAAGATCCCAGCAGTTGGGCCTAGCCCGTTGCTGAGGACTTCACCTCCAGGCACGGTTCTTGAGCCATGTTCGTATACATCGATTTGATGCTATCGAGATATATATGAGAAGGCGTTCAGTAAACGCTCCAACAGAGTGTAAATGACACACTCACGGAATAGCCCGCATAAACCAAGGCGGCACCAGCGAATCCTCCAAGCATCTGGCTCAGAATATATCCTGGAAGCTTGCGAAGAGGGAACCGCTGGCCGTTCCGAGTGAAGAGAGCAAAGCAGAGCGAGACCTGATGGCGCACAAATCATCAACATATGTTGAGTTCTACTGATATAAAGCGCGCAGATTATGACCCATAAAAGAGCTTACAGCAGGATTCAAATGTGCCCCGGAAATAGAGCCTGCAGTCAAACTTCCTAACATAACCCCCTTGATCACCGGGAAGATTAACCCCAAATGAGAATATTCAAGAGTTTTTCATCCTGTTAGTTTCATCGTCTCTGAATCAGCAGCTTGAATCTGAAGAAACATACTCCAGCCCCTGTGGGATCACAATGAGGCAGAGTTGAAAGTGCTCTGTCAGTGTCTTCTCGCTCGATGAGGTTCAGAATGGATCAGGGGTCAGTAGTCAGGAACAAGGCACCGACAGGCAATATTGATACCCAGCCATGATCCGTTCAGACCACGGCTCAAAAGGTATTGAGCAACTACTCCATCTCCAACAAAGACCAGAATAGCCGTTCTAAAAAGAAGCTTCTGGAATGAGGTTTGTTCTTCAGATGTGGACCTAATTTATAGCGAAACTCACCCTATGAACTCGGCGAGAGGCTGTCTGTAGATGTGCCTGAAACGAGCAAGTCTGTCCGAGAAGGAGGACTTAGGATAGGAAGTGGATGAAGACTGGGTGTAAAGAAGTGGTTGACGTTCAAGATTTGACATTTTGATGGTCTTTCGAGAAAGTACAAAGAGGGTCAGAGTCAACCGTTTTGTACTGCTCCTTATTGAACAAGTATGAAGGGTGAGAAGAGTCAGAAATTGGAGATGAACGAGAATTGGGAAAAAATGGTTTTCTATGACGGCATGAACAAACAATAACCCTAACGAACATAGTCCCCGTCAACATTCCTAACAATTCTGGACGGCGTGTATGAATGAGCATGACTGGCATCCTTCTTCATCAGACACGATTTGTCTATTCTTCTCGCAGCTATCAAACCCTAGAGTATCAGCATCCGGGAATTATGAAAAACATATGGTCGTCCTCCATGTTGGGTTCCGATGTTGGCACATCATCTGATGATGAAGACGATGACATTGAGAACGACATGATCATTGACTCAAACAATAACCATTCGAACAAATCTCAGTTGTCCAAAGAGCAGGCGGAACTACACCAGATTGACTTGTCCAGAAGGGAGGAGACCGGAATAGAGTTGAAAGAGAATCCTTGGTACGCCCCGATTTCATTCTAATTCATAAACAAACAAAAAACCCGTCTAGTAGATGTGAACAAGTCTAGCGCATATACTCATCTTCCAAACCTCTCTTCATTCGCTCTTTGCAAATGATATTCAGGACAAAGGCCGTTTCAAACTATGTCACACGAGAAAGCAAAGATGGCCTTTCTGTGAGTGTGTACTTGACATTGAGAACCAATTTGTCCAGCCCCAATGTTCGAACCCATTCATTCTTACAACGATTCCGAAATCTACCATGTCAGTCGAGTATGTCGCAAACAGGCTCTGATAAAGACTTACAGAACGCTCCTCTGTCTGCCAAGAAGGACTCTGAGAAAAGTCGATCCGTCATCCAGATTTACAATCTAAATCCTTCCTGGTCGTTCTCTGAAAAAACTGCATCTCTTGAGGCAACCTCGATTGCCTCTCCGATACAAGAGAAGACGCATGCATCTATCTCGGAAGTTACCTCAACAACTAGTGATACGCGCTCATAGGTTAGTAATTGTGGAAGACAAGGCAATGAAAGAAAGAAGAACAAAAAGAAGAACAACAGTGAAAGTTCAACTAAAAAGGTCGTATTTGGCAAAATACGTGAGTGTGTTTAATTGTAATCATTCAAGATAGGTGGCTCACTGGAATAGACTTCTATCCTCTCGCTCCCAGCCCGAAACGTGCAACCAACGTCGGCATTTCCTATCGTCCAAGGACTGTACAACCAAGGTCATGCGAAGCGATTCTCAAAGCCACAGGCAGTCCGTCCACCCAGAAAAAACAAACTAAATCGAACGAACTTTGCTATTTCAAGAACTACAAGTATGGCAGAGCGTGATGCCCAAATTCAAGTAGTGTCTGATCTCTCTGATGACTCGATAGAGGAGTCATTCTCTCTCCATTCCAGCAAGAGGAACTATATCGACCTAACCAACTTGATGTCCTCATCACCTCCCATTGGCTGTTCTTCGCCTTGCTCTCCGGCGCCTGTTCCGGTTCAGAATAGCCGGGATGTTCAGATTGAAAAGACTATTTTGAGCAACAAAAAAAAAGATATCAGAGGGCGGAGGATTGATAGGACATCATTCAAGAGATAGTAGATCTTTAAGGAAAGACAAACATGACATGTATGAGGATTATTGGAATGTAGGAAGCAATCAGGAAATGGTAGCTCCACGCCGCTCTTTAACTCATTCAGATGCCGCAGCAACTGACCGTCCTAGAAGTTAGTTCACGCTCATTAATCCTTTGTAGTCTTTGTAAATGTTTGACACTTTTAATCTTTAGAGAAGCGTTCAGCCTTTGTACCCCTTCGACCAAGCCCATCCGTCGAACGTAAACCCAGAGCTTCGCCTTCACGGACCTTTCCGTCTCAGCCCCAGTCTTTTCTGTCCGTTCAGCTCGAAACCTCGCCGACATCACCGAAAATAATTTCGTCTTCCCCCTGCACACGACAAGCGTTATTGAGAATTAGTCAATCAGACAAAGTGTCAAAATCTTCTGATAAGTCTCCAGTAAAACTCCAGTATCTTTCAACAGTTAGCGAGAGGGTCCCGGCGGATGATTATACGTCGTTTGTAACATCATCTGGACATCACCAGGAAGCGTGGTCAGCGCCTCCAGGCACAAAGTCATCCAGAAAGAAGCATAACTTTCTAACAGACGCAACATCGAGCGAAGGTCGACGGGATTTTGCCAGCATGCCGGAACCGGTCAAGACGATGAGCATAGCCGGAAGAAAAATCACTCTATGGGAACCCCCTCTGCTGTCTCCATCCTCATAGATTGTAATGTTATGAAAAGACTGGGATCAAGAGAGTATATCAATGAAGCTGATGGCGCCAACAAAGATAACCGTGAGAGATCTTTAAGGAAAGCTGATATAAGTGGACGTATCTGTGAGTATACGCCTCATTTCTAGTATAGAGCTGCACCATGGAGACAGGTGTGTGTTGCCTATCGTCAGTGGAGATCAGTATCTATGTATGGTGTTCAATTTTGTCAACTCTCGCTCAAAAATAGAAAGCAAGATATGAAGTTCTTTATGAGTTTACTATCTCTATCGATGATGGCAGTTCTTCCTGGACTAATATCCCGATGTCTTTCTTGATCTTCTCCAGACGCGCGTTCCAATTGTCTATCTTCTTCTCCCCTTTGCTCTCTTCGCATCTTCCACCTACTGTTCCTACATGTTCATTCGGAATATCAATTCCGTGTTCCTTTGAATGTTCTTCGGCCTCTAAGTCTCTACCAACCAGGTGCTCCATCCGGACGACTGCAAGCTCTTTGGAGATCTCTTTGAGCTCCTTTATTTGGTTATCTCTGATGGAGTCTGACAGAGCAGCCATAGGTGGCAACTTTGATCGAAGTCCTGGGGGTGGATTAAGCATGGCAAGAAGAGCGGATGTCTGAGCTTTGAGACCTCCGAACTGGCGAGCAAGGGGGGCAGCCAAAGCGAAACCGTCATCGAATCCTGGTTGAAGAGTAGATAGTTTGCCTTCCGGAATACCTTCTCTGTAACCGTCCTAGGGGTAATAGAGTACATATAGATCCATCGATGAGAAGAAGAACGAAAAGAGCGTACCATAGACGAAAACATACATTGGTAAACTTTTCATCCATTGATGCCCACTCTTTGTCGGCCATGCTCAGATTGGTTCCGCTCATAGACATTGAAGTCATGTCCACAGCTGTATCATCAAGCCAGTCATCCTGGTCGTCAATTATATCCGAGGTGTGGCTAGGCGAAAGAGACATGATGATGAGTGTTGAGCTGAATACAGGAGAGAAAGAACATGAGTAATATGAAACGTAGACGAAAAAGGTCAAATGCGGGGCCCCAAAGAATCGAGGAGTTGAACAAGCCGATGGTAACCGTTAGAGAGTGATCGTTAAAGATGATCGATCAGACATGAGTAGACCATACTGAGATCGGATGGAGACCAAGGAGGATGCCTCTCACCTCTACCATCATCACTAGTCTTCTTCCCTTGGTGTCCCATATCTGTTTGACTTTGCACAAGACATCATGCCACCTCTCTCATACTTAGTGATGACCGCATCAGATGCGGCCGAGTACAACGCCCAGGACCCAAATTACATCAGACATAGTTCGCTCAATCAATTGTTGGAGGAAAGAGCATCGTCTTGTCCGAATAGCATCGCCGCCGCATTTGCCGCTCATTCAGCAGGAAAGAACGAATGGGGATGGGATACCTGGAGTAAGATTTTTTATGCACTTAGAGTATACAGTAAACACGCTGATTGTCGTCGAGTTCATTAGCTTTTGACTCCTTGAGAAGGGAGTCCCTCATCCTCGCCAACCATTTGGCTTCAGATCTTCATATCCCCGTTCGAACATCTGACAAAGCACAAGATAGAATGGTTATCGCTCTACTCTGTCCGAGTACTGCAGACTTTATGTTGACCGTGTGCGCTTGTTGGCAACTTGGACTAGGAGTCTTGCTACTTGCGTATGTGACATGTTCTTTTTCTCCTTCCATTCCATCTCGTTTTGCCTAAGCAGCACACGTACAAGAATAACCAGTACTGACTAAGCCTCTACTGGTCGTTTAGTCCTCAAAATACACCACAAGCCATATCGTACCTGTGTCGTGTTACTCAGTCCACCCATCTGCTATATCATTCTTCGATGACTGCTCTCGCGCAAAATGCCTCTCTAGACTATGAGTCGTTGAAAGAGATCGCACCTACACTAGTACAAATCCCTCAAAGAGAGAGTTGGATCTCAAGACGAGAACTCTTTTCAAGAGAGCAGGCCAAGTCATGTCTGAGCTATGAGGATGAGGCAGATACGGTTGCCATCATCTTTCATACCTCAGGTTCGTCGGGTGTACCTAAAGTGAGCAGGTTCATATTCTTGTGGTCGCTAAACGTGTACTAATCGCCGCCTTCAATTAAACCACAGCCCATTTATCAAAACCATCGTTTGTGGACCGAGCCTTTACCTTGTGTCCCTGGCGAACCCGCTTTCACGACCACACCCCTCTTTCATGGGTATGTTTGCTAAGTAACCCAGAACACATATCAATTCTTGCTAACCAGAAAGACCTTTGTTTGATTCCTCGATACACAAAAAGTGGCATGTCGGACTTCTTCCGGTCGATCAATAGCAAGAGCGCGCTTTATTTCTTTCCTTCATCGCTGCCAGTTACATCATCCAACCTCGTGCAAGCCGTTTCCGCCAGAGGTATTCTAAACAAACCAACGTCATTCCTCTCAGTACCATATATAATCCAACTCTTGAAGGAAACCGAGGATGGATTGAAATTACTCCAAGAGTTTGAATTAGTGTCAACTGGAGGATCACCAATGCCTAAAGAGATTGGGGATAGTCTAGTCAACCAGGGTGTTCGTCTGGTCAGCCGATATGGCTCCAGTGAATGTGGATGTACGTGTTTGTTATACTGGCGCTAGTGACCTCAAATCTATGTAGCTAACAGTTTTAGTTGTCCTGATTCAATAGTCCTCATGTCGTCCCACAGAGACTACGGGATAGACAAAGAGTGGAGCTACTTGCGCACAAATGATGCTGCTCTTAAATGTCTCATCTTGGAGCCTCACGATCATGAGAGTTTCTCATTAATTGTAAAATCCGGTTGGCCGAGCAAAGTTAGTGTGCATCCGCATATCTTCCATAACCGCATCAACACGTCTCAGCTGCTCATCTTTGTCTCTGTACTAGTGTGTTTCGAATCAAGCAGATGGCTCTTACATCACGGGGGATATTTTCATTAAACATCCCACCATCGAGCACGCTTGGCTTCTCTCAGGACGAAGTGATGACGTTATAGTCATGGTGAGTGGCTCATCTTATTACTGATGATGACTGAGACATTTACGTTGAACTGGTACATCACATGTTTTCCCAGGTCAATGGAGAGAAAGCCTCACCAGTTCCCCTCGAGGAATCCCTATGTACAAGTCCTTTGATAGCAGAAGCGGTTCTCTTTGGAGCAAACCGTAGTGCTATCGGCGCTTTGATAGTGCCCTCCTCTGAAGCCTCTGCGGTTACCCTGACCGACCTCCTCCCTTTCCTCGCCAACACCAATCGTTTAGCACCTTCACACTCACAAATTTCTCCAGAGCTTGTTCTTATCCTTCTCACCGACGTCAAGTTCCCCAGAGCTAGCAAAGGAAGCTTGCAACGGGGAATGACGTATCAATTATTTGAGAAGGAGATTGAACGAGCCTACAGAAGCTTTGAGAGTGGAGAAGAGGAGTCCGATAACGAGGATGGGAAGTGGAAGGAGGGAACCGATTTACTGGCCTTTGTCAAAAAAGTTATTGAAGCCTCATGTGGGGTATCTAATAGTCAAGAAAACGGCTTTGGATTCGATGAGGACTTGTTTGCAGCCGGTGTAAACTCACTTCAGTCTACTAGAATCCGGAATTCACTACAAAAGGTTCATAACACAGCCCTCTTCTTTATGCCATGAATCTCATTCAATCTGTAGAAGGTGCTGACATTCCAGTTGATGTTTTGTCTGTCTTAGAAACTACCCCTCAAGGGACAAAAGCTATCGTCAAATATAGTTTTCGAGTGTTCTACAATCAGAAGGTCTGTTCGTCTTTAATCACGATGAACAACTTCAATCATGATACTTATCAATCAGAAAGCCTTTTGTAGACTCACGGATCATACCAAGAGATTACTCGGAGAAGAAACTGGAGACGAAGGCCCGTCCCTGGACGAGAGAGAGCTGGAGTACATGCAAGTATTAATTGATAAGCTCGGGGCTTTTGAAACGCCGAGCAAGGACGATAGCGGCTGTATCAGACAAGGAGAGCATGTTGTAAGAATCTGTCCTTGATGTACATCCAACCCTAGGCCATTGAATTCTCCTCTTTCTAACATTTCGATGTCGCTATTCTCTCTTAGATCTTGACAGGATCTACTGGATCCTTGGGGGCCCATCTTTTGGCCCAACTCTTGCCTCTGAAATCTATCACACTTATAACCCTTCTCCTACGTGCGGAATCCATCCCACATGCCTTCGATAGAGTCAAGGCATCTCTGTCCGCTCGAAAATTGTCTTTCTCAATAGCAGATTGGAAGAAAGTGAGATGTTTGCCAGCTGACTTGAGCAAGTCTGACCTGGGTGTCGGTCATCAGACGTGGTCTGAAATGGCGCGCGAGACAACACTCGTCTTGCATGCGGCCTGGAGCGTTAATTTTGTAGGAAGATTACAGGGCTTTGTTCCTCATCTAGAAGGTCAGTTGCTTTTGCTAAGGCTGTTGAAATTATCTCTCGAAACGTGCACTGATGAACCTATGGTGCTGTTTGAATCACCAAGGTCTCTCGAACCTGATAAAAACCATCACTCAGCCTACGTCACAACTAAACTCCCGACTTTACTTCTGCTCATCCACTGCTTCTATCCTAAACCAAGACTTGGCGTATCCTTTGTTGGAAGAAGTTTCTCTGAACAACGAAGATGCTGTCCATATGGGATATGGTTCGTACAATATCCGGATTAAGTTGTGCATCGACCAATGACGATTTCTGATATCTTGGTGATTTTAGCCCGTTCAAAATTAGTAGCTGAACGTATATGTCTCTCGGCGTCCAAGACCTGCCTGCCTGATTCCCGAATTGGAATCTTGAGGCTAGGTCAACTTTGTGCTGACACGCAAAAAGGGATCTGGAACGAGACCGAAGGATGGCCTTTGTTGTTTGCCAGCATGGAAGTGGACGGCAAGCTACCAGGTTTGAAAGAGGTCTGTTCTGCACTTGTTCACAGCCATCTTCATTTGAATTGCATCTTCCTGACATGAATTGATTTTGTTGTGGTATCTGCGCTTGAATGAATTCCTAGAATCCTGCTTGGCTCCCAGTTGATAAATCTGCTGCTTCAATTCTCGACATTGTTCTTCTTGATTCTTCCTCGGAGCCTCTAGATAAACCTCTGACGTACCATATCGTGGCTACGAATTTGTCAACTGCATTCAGCTCCATATTGGGTTGGTTCAAGAAGGCCGGATTATCTTTCGATGTGGTAGATCCTCAGGAATGGGTCCGAGGACTGAAAGAGGCGGAAGAGCAAGGAGGAAGACAAGATTGCTTGAAGCTGTTAGACCTGTGGGATAAGGCGGTTGGTCCAAACATCATCTGTCTCTGTTGTTATTGGTGAATATTCTGACTGAGATACTCTCCGCCTTCCATAATTCACAGTACAATCATCCCAGTGGTGGAATTGACCCCACTCTTTTCCCAAATTTCGATGTCAGCAACGCTGCGCGCTATTCTCAAACAATCCGAAAAAGCGAGCCTATCTCAGAAGAGTTGGTGCTTAAGATGGTCGATGCATGGGTTCAGAGTGGATTTCTACGCAAATCAGCTTCTGCTTAGAGCAAATGGAGGGGAAAAGATGGCTTGTTATAATTAGTTCTCTACATATGAACATGTGAAAACTTCGGATTGCACTGTATTTCTCCACAAGAGCTTGCTTACATGATATTGATGAGCAGAGACGAGAAAAGGTCAAGATTTGAACCGGGATAAGATAAAACAGAATTCGCCAAGTACAGTTCGGAAACGAATGAGACATATAAAATGAAAGACACAAGACACTATACAAACCATAATGAAGGTGATATAAAGAGATTGAGGTCAATTTGCATGTCGGACGGTCTGCTCGTAGATCAACCATGGCGACCGCCAACGTACAAAGAGAAAGAAAGATGAACGTAAAGCCATAGGAAGAAAAACCAATAGAAACCCCTCGTAACAAATGCGATGAATAAGAAGCGACTCTGCCGTGTGTTTTCTGCTGGGACAACAAGATTAAAAAGAGAAGAGATAGGAGAAAAATGAAAAGTCAATTGTACAAAAACAAAGTCCTGTTTTGTATCTGTGTTTTCAAAATTTGGTTCTTTCTCTTCTTTTTCTTAACCAAGGAACTCTCCAATGGTAGCGTTGACCTCGTTCCAGAAGTTTTCAACATAACCCTCCGGGTAGCCGTTCTTGTCCCATCCGAGAGAGAACCAGAGTCGGCCGGCGAAAGTATAGCAGAACATCAGCATTCCTCCAGGTCGCTGTCGGACACCGAAAGTCAAGTCGGAAGAGTGAATCATCGTGTACGTGGTGTAGTTAGAGATGGCATCCAAGTTTCCGAGGAAGGATAGACCCATAAGAGCGATTTGGGGCGCTTTGCCAGTAGCCGGAGCCGGTTTGGGGGCCGGCACCGAAGCAGCAGCAGTTGCGGACGTGGCGTCCGTCTTTGCGTCATTCCCGTTCCCCTGAACGGTTTTTTCCAATCCGACTTTGAGTTTCTCAACGCCCTCGGCTATAGCATCTACCACTCCACCTTCGGCCTCTTTAGCCTTGGCAGCAGTAGCGGCTGCGACAGCATCATCATGCTTGGCCCAACCAATCGCTTGCCTCTCCCGAGCAGTTGACATAGCCAAAGCTCGGGTGACGAGGAACTTAGACTTGACCGCTCGGAGTGTCTGGGCCTTGGTTGATTGACATCGGAGCCAGAACGTTTTTGCGTCAGGGATGGAAGGGATGAGGAACGACGGAAGGGTAACATTGAAGTAGCCAACACATAGGTGGAAGAAGGAGGATGCAGTTGGCTTAGGGGGTCGAAGTGCTCCACGAAGATTAATCGCAGAGTAGAACATCAAGGGAAGCTCGTTGTTGGCATCCTGCCTTCGAGCCCAAGCGATATTGACCAGTGCAAAAGCCGCATGGGCGATCGTCACCCCTTGAGATTTGCATTTTTGAAGAGCAACAGCAGTGGTCTTGGGGTCATAAACCCTGGTGTCTACAAACGTCCGTCTGGTGTTGCTAGTCTGGACCTTGGGAAAAGCTTGGCCACCCTACGAAACACCCAAAGGATAGACAAAACACGAAGAAAAAGAAAGACGTAAGATAAAGAGAATCAAATCGGTCCATTCTCAACGAAACGATAAATTGGACGAACTATTTGCCTGGCCTGATTGTTCATGAACTCGACTTGGCCAATAGCGTGCTGGAACTTACCCCACGATCGGGGAATAGCCAACCGGCGCTCAGTGCTGACTGGGATAGGATTGGCCTGTACAAACCAAAGAACACGAGCAAGATGGGTCATGGTGGATCATCGGAGGGTTAAGGTTGATAGTCAAAGGTTTGGTCAATGGAACGAACCTTGACGAGAACCCTAGCATCGATCTCGGTCTGAACAAGAGCTCCTAAATCTTCATCGGTCATGTCGTTGGCGATTAGGGTCAAGAATTCATTAGCGATGACGGCGAAACTAACGCCGTCGCCAAGGAAGTGACCGGCAAAGAACATGAACTCGAAATGCTTGTTTTCTCCAGTCACTCCGACTGGATTGGCCGGGTTGGGGAAGATATCTCGAGGATCTTTCTCGCCTTCTTTAGGAGCGGGAGGAGTAGAGATCGATATCTTAGCAAGCAATTTATCAGAGAGAGTTCGAGGTCCATTTAAGAAGGCATCAACAAGTTCTAATATCCAGAGTAGAAAGAGGAATGATGTCAGATGTCGGATGGAACTCAAGAAGAGACACCCCGTGCAAGTCACATTGAGAACGGACTACTTACCATCTTTAGTCTTGTCAACAGGGAACGCGGCGGATGCCTTTGCTCCCACAATGGCTTCAGCGGTGGTACGAGGAAGTTCGTGGCTGCCCGTGAAAGAGTTATCGACAACGAGCCATAAAGAATCAGTTCATGCCGTTGATACACGAGCGGGAGCGCAGCATAATTCTTCCGGCTGCCTCGCTTCATATTAACCGGGGCAAACCTGTCGATTATGACATTATGTACAAAGAAGCGAGACGTACACAAAGTAGATATCGTTCAGAGCGCGTTGGTCGACGACGGATCCGAGGAGAGGATGTCGGATTCGAAGAAGTGCCCACACAAGGAGCACACGGGATGGAACGAATCGGGCGGGAGGCGCATACAGCCGGAGATGAAGATACCTGGGAACAGTGGAAAGAGGAAACGGAAAATCCAATTGTCAACTCAAATTCCATGAACTTGCTGGCGGCTCGGCAAGAAGGGAAAATGCAGAAGATATTGTTCGAAAGGAAAGCGCTATCCCGCTAGAATTATGATAGCAATGATACTCGATATCAAAGTTACACCGTTGACGATGATAACAACGGCAAGCGGGAACGCAACTCGACGAGGCGAAACAATATGAAAGCTGGAGCTGGGAACATACATATCGTTGACTCCCTCAGCTCGTGATGGCAAGTAGTAGCTGACCTCAGCCTGTCCAAGCTTTCGTTCCCAGAGAAGCTTATCAGGCTCGTCTCTAATGATCTGACTGAAACCTGCAGACTCGAGTCCTGGAGAGGGAGGAGGATTTGCGTTCTGTTCGGGCAACCCAAGAAGGGAAGCTGTGACGACGTCGGAAGCCGTTCTGGCGTGGGTGTAGCTGCTCATGGCTATGAAAAGAAGGGCGGGTGAGAGGTATAGGTGATAGGAGGACGAAGGAAGGAACGGAGGAACAGGATGAAAGAAGAAGGAAAGACGACGAAAGGTGTGAGGGTGCAAGGGTGTGGGAGTAAGAGGGGAGGAACGGAAATCAAGAGAGATTGGGGGGATCCAGGGCGAGGCACAAAAATCGCGGATAAAAACCGGGAGGAACAAGAGACAAGAAACAGATCGGCAGGCTAGGACGCGCCTGTTCGTAAACATGTGCACTCAGGCTCTAGACCGCGGACGGTCACGCGTCTGGGACGCGACACTGGATAAACTCTAAAATCGGCCTAAGTGCCCTGTTGTTCGGTTGGGAAGCTACGTCTGTCGGCGGAAGATGACTGATTTATCACTTCCTAACCGCTTTCTGATTCATCGACTATGAAAAGACCCATGGATTGGTTCCAATTACCAGAAGGGAAGGAGAAACCAACGAGATGATAGAAAACTTGAGGAAATATAAAAGAATTTTGGAATAGAAAGAAAAAGATGATGAGAAGAAAAGGGAAGCAGATAGAGTATATAGAATCAGACAAGTAGATTCCGTAGTAAGCTGTATTGTCAAGATGATAGAACAAAAAGATAGAAGGAAAACGAAGGATGACGGTTATCTAGGCACCACCTCCCATAGCTCTGAGGACACACGTCGTTCAAATGACAAGGTACTTGTCCGTCACCAACACTGATTCCTGAGAGAACGCAATCTGCTCGCCCGAACCAACCAAAGTGGCGCTCTCGACCGAGACGTCGGACAGACTACCCCCTCCGGCGACGAACCCAACTTGAACTGGGAAAACCTCGTCGACGTCCTCCACTCCACCGACAAATACCTCGAGCGTCCCCGACGGCGCGTCTTCATCAACCGTCTCGGTGAACCACTCCAACGCGTTCGACCGCGAGTTGTACGACCACGAGCCCGTGTGGGATGATACCTTTGGCTCAGCACCCTCGCTGTATCCGCAATGATTACAGAGGTGCGCAGTTGGGTGAGTACATATGTTACATCGATCCTCCTGTGAAAGACAATGAAGAAGAGTCGAACTCACGGAAGCGGTATTGAGATGACGACATTCCGGAGGACCAAATGCTTGGCTTCGAGCTCAAATTCGATGTTGATGTCACAACCATCATTTGAAGGGCTAGGCCAACAGTTGACTGGTTTCAGTTTCATCATTGGGCAAGAGAATCACACAAGAAGTCAGTAGTTACCACTTGACAACCAAGAGGGAGAACCACGATATAAGGAGGAAAAAAACTCACTGGCCAGAGGAACGACCGCTTCGTTTGCTCCTTCCAACTTCCATTTCACAACCCCCAAAGCCTTACCAACGGGAAAATCTCTCGCCGGATCCTTCATGGCGACCACTCTTCTTGCTCCGCCTGACCCAAACTTGGCCACCTGGGGGTGCTGCTTGAACTGGATCTCGGACGCGAACGCAGCGGAGCTGGTCGGACTCGCCAAATTCAACTCGAGCTTCGCCAACGACGGGTCTGTAACCAACAAGTTTAGACTACCTCGTAGATCGAGATGTGAAATCCCGCCGTCTCGATGGAGGGAAAGTGATAGATTTTCGGAGATCGAGATGTGAACGCTAAGAAGCCCAATTGAGAAGGATGTCATTATTGATGGACATCCCTTCTAGCCGATTTATACAGATCGAAAAATTCTAGAAAGAAGAAAGGAGACCTACCTCTCTTGGTCGACCTTGTCCAAGACTCCGATATCCGGCCCTGCAGGTGATTCAGTCTGGTAGGCCTCCGCTGGAGAAGGTGATCCTCTCATCGGCTCATCCTCTTGAACCTCGCTTGCAAGCGCACTCAACAGATCCGCCTGCTTAGGCTTCTTGCCAAGTTTCATACCAGAGTTCTGGAACGCTGGTTTCGAGACACTGGCCGGGGAAGATGTTCTGTTCGACCCGACCATCCAACAGATCGCCGGTCAAAGGATAAGCATGTTACAACATATAAGTCAGAGCGGAAAGGAGAAACACGAGACGCACCTAGAAATTGCGGGCGGCTCATATCGGGACTGTTGGGGAACAGGCGAATAAGTCGATCCTCCCCCGGCTCCAAAACCGCCAGAATGACCACCTCCATTCACACCTCCCGTTGCTCGGTTCATCCTAGCAGTTTCGCGACGTTGCATTTCGAGCTGCTTAGCCCGTCGCTTCATCTCCTCTTTAACCTCTGCTTCTTTATTCTAAAGTCAGTGATTCATCACACAAGATCAGAGAAGTTTAAATCAGTCAAAACCGAAAATCCAAGTAGCCGTATGCAGATGCAGGTGTTAAGATACGAACTCGGGCAATGATCTCTTGGACCTTTTCTTCATGACTTTCTGCCTCCAGAACGGCTCTTACTTGCTGCACGTTGACGTTCTCTCTATAACCAAGTGAGACGATTTCATCAAACGCGGCGATTAGATCAAATGCATGATGGATTATTGTTGGCTCATCAACTGAAGATCGGAGGAGATCCGAAACACATCGGACGAGCAGAGAGAGTGTCGAGATATCCTGTACGGAGAAAGGGATCAAATTTGAAGCAAAAGTGACATCAATTTGATGCCTTGTTGAGAGATGGCATGTAAACAGGATGAACCAAGAAGGATGAGAGGATGTGACAAACCTGAAGGATGTTACTGCTCTTGGTGGTAACTATCAGCAGATATAAATCCTCCAAAGGCTGATAGACGTAACGGACTTCAGGGGTCTCGATAGTAGTATGTTGGCTTCCAGTTGGAATGAGCTTGGGAAACGAGGCGAGGAGACCTTCAATTCGGGACCGGGGCATCTCGAGAAACTGTCGAGAGATGATCGCTGTTAGAATCAATTGCACATGCCGATGGATCAGTTCGACTATGACGACACATATACTCAAACTTCGTTGATCTCAAGAAAATAGAGCAAGAGGAATGAGGCACAAAAGATGATGGAAACAAGACAGATACGTACGCTTCCCAGATTTGGTGACAACGGAAGCGGCGAGGACGACCTGTGATGAAATAGCGAGAAAGTCAGGGGGGAAAAGAAGAGAACCAAAGAGAACGAACATAGCTGGACCTATACAAGATGAAAAAGATCTTCATAGCCTAAGGAAAGAATAGGAACACTAACCATAGCTTGCAGACAATTGATTCGGTTGATAGAACTGAAAAGAAAAAAGAGTGAAAGATGTTGTTGGTTGGGCAGAAGAAGAAGGCGAGGTCGGGATGGAAGATGGGGGGACGCCAGGAGGGGGAGGGATTGTAGTCGAATTGATAGAGAAAACGACTGCGCATTTGTAGTCTTGTTTGAATTTTCAATAGTGACACTTTGTAGTCTTTTCCTCTCTTTCTTCTCATCACTCTTCATCATTTACCCACACCCACACCCACACACACTCTCTCTGATCAATCATGTCGTCCATCTTTGGAGGAAAGTCTGCTAATGGTTCAGCTTCTCAGCCTGGTGAGTCAAATGCTTCTGAGTTCTTATAGTTCACCATATAGCCATCTAGGTCTTCTCGCTGATCGACTGACGGTGGTGCCGAATCAATTTGTAGACATGCAAGCTCGAAAGGCAGAAATTATGGAACAGGTCAAAGCGGAACTACAGCTAGCTAACGCTCAAGAGTTAATAAACGTTTGTTTCACAATATCGAGCTTCAATATATTAAGCTGAATTAGAGGGCAGAAATAATACTAACCGATTATCGGCGACGGGTTTGTAATAATATACAGAAAATGAACGAGAAGGTATAACCAAAAACGGGTCATCCTTCTAGTCTTCTGGTCTCTCTATATGTTGTCGCTGAGATCAACGTTTTTGACCGATGTTAGTGCTACCAAAAGTGTGTTCCCAAACCTGGGGCTATGCTGACTAAGTCCGAGGAGGTATGTTTCTGGTTTCTGAGTCCTGCCGGCTGGTCACTGCTGTCCTCAGTTTCTTGACTATCCATTTATCTTTCCGTCTTGCATTCAGACTTGTTTGCTGTCGTGTATGGACCGATATATGGAAGTAAGGCGCAAACTGTTCTTTCTTTTTTATCCTTGATGGTGTTCCCGGCTTTGACCGTGATTGACCCAATTGTCGTGATATTATCTTCCAGGCTTGTAAGTTCTCCTATTTAGCTCCTGAGCATCCGCTTGATGACTTGACAGCAAAGCAGGATGAGAGTTAGGATTGTGAAAGAGGGCTGATGACGATCTGAAAACCGATGTTATTCAACCGTTGAATGAAAACACACTTTCATCTGTTCTAGTTAACGTGTTCGTTCTTTCAATCTTCAATATCGTATTAGCCAACTCTTCAAATCTTTTGAAGCCGTTTCCTGACTCACGTTGGTTTTTGGCTATATCGCTGCATCTGCACCTGAACTACAATCATGTTCAGTGTCTCTCGAAGCTACGTCGCTCGATTATCCAAGGAGCGAGGGCAGCTTGGCTCTGCCGGGGGTGGCATGCTCGGCGGAGATCCAACGATGTCTGGGTCGAACTTGTAAATGAAGTATGAAAGATAAAAGATCGAAATAAGAACGAGACTCTCGAAGACAACCAGAGCTTATTGGCACTTACAAGATTCGGCAAAGGTCACTTTTTAACCACTCCAATCTTTATGAGACATTCTATCGTTGGTGCGCGCATGTCACCAACAAATCTTGTAGTCAGAAGCACAGATGATGTCGGTAAACAAAGATGCAAAAAATATCCAAGGGTAGATGGATCTTACTCAAGTAAATCAATCTAGATTTTCATCTAAAACTCTACGAGCAGAGGAGGAAAGTTATATGGCGAAAAAGAAGGTGCACAGACGAAGATGATGCTCGCTTAACTTTGGAATATTTCGCCTAGGTCTGCGTTCATTAATATCTTCCGCCCTGCGCCTCCTTCGCTTTCTCATTCATCCACTTCTTCATCAAGCAGTCCATTCCCACCTATCTTCATCTCCTCTCAGTCATTCTAGCCCCTGGAAAGAAAAGTCTAAATCGATCCTTGGACTCTTGCTTTCTGCTTACTCGTGCCATCTAGACTTAAATCGATTGGTCGATAATTCAACCATGTCACTCCTCACTAGATGGGCGAAAATGGGCGGCAAAGATGCAGCCTCGGCTTCTCTATCACCTTCGGTACCGGGCGAAACAGGTGAATGGGGTAGAGACGAGCATCTCTATAGCTCTGATTCAGATGAGAGATTCTACGGAATGGAAAACGTTCGTCTTATCTTTTCAACTTGAATGGCTGTCAATCAGCAGATGTGTCTTCTTTGTCCTTTCAATATCACCTTCTCGCTCCCCATTCCGCGTGGTATCATCAATTGGACCCACTTTTGATGGGGGTTTTCGTTCGCTGAGAATACATTCTCGGCCATTTAATGAGCACACTGCATCCTTTGGACCAACATCTAGTGTACTTTTGCAATGCAACGAGTACCCTGGAATGGTCATCACAAATTTCCTGATTGTTGAAACTCATAAACATTGATTGATTGTTAACACTCTTTTGTCTTTTCTGCACGGCCCTTCGGACCTCCGTATATACATCGAACTTCTGAATCAACTAGTTTGGAAACACCTGGCAAGCATTGGCTTTCCCTTTTAAGCTTTGATGGGCTCTTGGAATCAGGCTGATTTTTCTCTTGATTTTTTTTGCTTTCAAAAAGTTATGCCAACGCAATCCTCCAATCATTGTATCACTGTCAACCTTTCCGAGATTGCGTCAACACCTACCCATCTTTGACTACTCCCTACATCCCCAGCTCATCTGCCACGTCTCTTTCTTATCCTTCTATCATAACACCGAGTCCAGAACCGCTCGGAAGGTCTGCAGCATCTATTCCTCCCCTTCAGTCTTCTCCAGTAACGGTCAATGTATCATCTTCATCCGCCAATAAATCCCGGTGGTCAGCCACCCTTTCGAAACGAAACATAACCCCTACTGATCCTCCGGCCTTAGCTTCTCCCACTTCTTTACATGTCGATCCGCTCTCGATGTCTCAAGCTGGGCATCTCAGTCAGCCGCGAACGAATGTTCCCCCACCAAGCTTGTTTGTTGCCCTACAGTCATTATTCAGACAAATCGCTACCATGCCTATCGAATATGGTTCGAGTGCTGCGGATCTCAGTACTAGCATCAGTACAACTGGAAGTACGGGTCAAGCCGCTGGAAATCTTCTAGGTGTAGCTGGTAACGGCAACGGAACGACAGGATCGGGCCCGGGAGATATGGGAACAGGGGTCGTCGCTCCGGCTACCTTCATGGGGAAGCTTAAAATGGAGAACGAGATGTTTAGGGGAACGATGCAGCAGGTCAGTCTCGAATCTTTATCAGGCTAATCAGAGATAAACATCTCGCGAGTGTAGTCGAATCAAGTCGTGGTGGGTGATACGGAGAAGGCTGAAGATTGTTGTTTGACCTTCTGGGCCCTTAGGACGCACATGAATTTCTGAACTATCTATTGAACAAAATTGGAGAAGACCTAGAAGAAGATCATAAAGAGAGGAAGTCGGCGAATGAAGTGAGCTTAGGGTTAGGGTTAGGGTTAGGGTTAGGGTTAGGGTTAGGGTTAGGGTTAGGGTTAGGGTTAGGGTTAGGGTTAGGGTTAG